>JARFJB010002155.1:85000-719344 GCA_036346205.1 Vesta saturnalis | reverse complement strand
CTTTACACAAATATAAATATAATCAACAAATACATTTAATTAAGGAAAAAATTATCAGACGCTCGTCTGTTATTTTAACAGATGAGTCCGTTAAAGATGCTTTTAAGGATTTGAGATAATACGAATAGGCTTGCAAGGTTAATTTAATTAAAATAGGTACGTTTAAAATATTCTTTAATTGATCACAGAACAAGTTAAATGCAGGTTTATCTTCAAAATGATGACTGTTATTTATAGATTAATATTTAAAACACATTAAAACTAAAAATCCAAAGAAAGAGACAAATTGTTGTTAATTCAAAGAAAATGTACAGAAAATATATTTAAAACCAGACTGTTTACAATGACGTATTTAATCAAACAAACAGATCGATCTTACTCAATCAAAACTGTAACTGTCTTCCGACACCAAGTAATTATATTTTACGAAATTAACGTTTCCAAAAGTTAAAGAACAAGAACATTACTGAACAGTTTTATACATTATCAAAAAAGAATAACTTTAAAATATGCCGTCCGTAACAAACATTATCGGTTAATTTAGTACAACAAAGACGTCCTTGATCTGGTATGCTCACAAGTTAATTATTTAAATCAGTGACATTTTTACATCAATTGTCATGCCAGTTTCCAGAACAGTTTTACCATAACATGTTTTTTCTGTTCAATTAAATATCAATTACATACAGTCCCATAAAATAAAATATCACGGAAATAAAAAATAACGACACATCTATATATTTAAAATAAATAATCATTTTATTGTGGTAAAAATTTAAAATGTCATCTACAGGTTATGTAAACTAAATGAAAACATGTTTAACATTATATTAAAAAAAAAAAACAACACACACACACACAACACACACACACACACACAACACACACACAACGCACACACACACAAAGACACACACACAACACACACAACACAGAAACAAAAAAACACAACAACACAACACACACACACGCACACAACAACACACAAAAAAACACACGCACACACAACACACACAGACACGCACAACAGAACACAGACACACAAAAAAAAAACAAAAACAGAAAAAAAAAAAACAAACAAAAAAAACACGACACACACAACACAACACACAAAAAACAACACACACAAAAAAACACAACACACAAAACACATAAAAAAATTTACAACACACACACAATAACAAAACACACACACACACACACAAAAAAAACACAAAAACACAACAAATAAACAAAAACAACACAACAAAACACACACACAACACAAAACACAAACACACACAAAACAAAATACACAAACACAACAAAACACACAAAAAAAAACACACAAACAAAACAACACATTACAAAAACACACAAAAAAAAAAACAAAACAAACACACACAAAACAACAAAAAACAAACAAAACAACAAAATACACACACACAACACAACACACACACACAAAACACAAAAAACAACAACAAAAAAACACAACACACACACACACACACACACACACACAAGACAAACAACACACACACACACAAAAACACACACACACACACACAAAAACACAAAAAAAAAACAAAAACAAACACAAAAACAAACAAACAACACACACAACACACATACACAACACACAACAACACACACAAAACACAGACAAAAACAAACACACACACAACAAACAAACAACACACAGACACAATAACACAACATAATACAAACACACACACAACAAACACACACAACACGACAACACACACACACACAACACACACACACCCAAACAACATATGCAACACAACACACACACACACACACACACACACACACACACACCAACATAACATGAACAGATACACATATACACCAACAAACCGCATAACACAACACACGACAACACACGACAGCACACACGCAAAGCACACACGCACACACACACACACGCACACACACAACACACACACACACAAACACAGCACACACACGCACACGCACACAACGACACAGACATAACACACGCACACACGCACACACGCACACACGCACAGACGCACACACGCACACAAAATGGGAAGATCGACTTGAAATTAGAAGGAAGGAAAATAGATAGTGAAGGAAGAAATGTAAACACGATTTGTTCATAAAAGACTAGTTTTTAGAAAGGATAAGAAATAACACAATTTCCGTATTTTTTCTATTAAATATATGTTTTGGGTTTCTAGACTGTACTCTTCATTTTCGAGAAATAGGAATACTGAGAATTGAAATTAGGCAGATAGAATCTAAAAATCAGAAAAAGTGCATAGGTGTCTATCTAAAAAAAGGAGGGTTTAGTGTTAATGGTAACAAATGTTTCTTCAAAAAATAGGTAGGGAATCTGCAAGTAAAAAGCTAGAAGAATTTTCGAAAACCCACTTGCCCTAAAATTTTAAAACTTGGGAAAGTTAAGTTAAAATTAAGGAAGATAACATCTGCACAAAAGATAAGTGTATGATATATTTTTTCATTGAAGAAGTGCTAATTCAAAAAAGTAACGAGCAAACCCGTGCTTAAAGGCTAAGACGGAATTTTCTAAAAGTGGTTTTGTAAAGTACCGCAATTGTTTATTTTTCGAAGAGCTACAAAAAATGTGAACCTGTTCTTCTACAAAAGAATCTTATGCATTCGTGGGCGGAAACGACCTTTCTTATTGGTAAGATCTGATAAATGGAGATATTGAAATTAAATCAGAACATACAATCTACACAAGAACAAGCGAGCACATATTTCTTTGTTTTATTTTTTTTATCTAGGTAGATTTATGGGTTTTACGTATTTGAGGGCGGCCATCTGACTCTTCATTAAAAAAAAAAATGATAAATTGGAATTGAATTGAAACTGGTTTTCTAAAAAAAAAAGTAAACGTGAAGCCGCGGATAAAGAGCTGGTCTACATTATGTACGTCGTTTAAAAATCATTGTGTATTAGGGTATCATCAACAGCCGATTAAGTTGTTTTATGAACTAGATTAATACCCTGCTTACCTACCAAATATAGGACAAATCCTAGAACAACACTTTAAATTTTTGTTGGTTCGCAAATTATTTTGCTCTATTTAAATACAATGGTTTTAACAGTTTTGATGTGTTCATGAATGTTTATAGTTTTAAACACAAACGGAATAATTAAATCCTACTTTACGACTCTACCGTTAACACGCATATGGATTTCACTGAATTGTTTGAAGTATCAATGTTTCTAAGGTACAGAAAGTGATATTATAAATGTATTCGTATATATCCAGAGGCAAAGTAGAAGAATTAATTATGGTGAGATCACGTGTAATACTCGATTCTTACTTCTTCTAGCCAATAGCACGCTAGAAAGGTACGCGATGACTTTCTCACGTAGAAATTGAAAGCAGTCAGTCTTGTTGACAAACTTTGTTTAAAATTTCGGTTTCGTTGTATTTTCGATTTTAATATTGTTTATGGTTTGTGTAACATTTATTTTTTTTTTAATTTAGTTTTACTTAATTATTTAATATAAATAAGTTTTTTGAAGTTTTGATTTAAATTGCATTCATTGGTGTTTAATAATCACTTTGTATCATCAAACTCAGATTATAAGAATTTGATTGATTTTGTGATCAATAATAAATGTTTCATTAAGTGAAAAAGGATTAAATAATTCATGTCCAAACAGAACATCTGCTTATTCTTTCGATCTAATTTGTATTAGGATCAATACCATTCCGTCATCATTAGTAAAGTCAATTATTTACATTTTATCCATTATTATAAGGGAGTGTATATAAAATCTGATTAGTTTTTCGTCTAAATTTAGGTAGCGGCCGATAGTCTAGTGCATAAGTGTTTTTGTTGGATTAATTTTTCGTGATGGATAACACTGAAAGTATGGCAAATGGAGGTGAGGGTGACAAACGATTAAAGAAGATGTTTAGTTGGAGCAGCAATGCTATAAGGTTAGTTACCATTTTATATTATTTAGAGAATGTAGTATTTACCAATTGTTATTAAAATTTAAAATGTTTGTTAATGTATGCATTGGAAAGTTTATACTTGTTTATTGCATATATGCAATTGAAACAAGTGTTCTTACACGCTATATTACTGTATTGAAATTCTTGCAACGACATATTGCATATTAGATATCTACATATTCACATACAGAATTGCTTATGTAAACTTTGAATTTCAAATCCTTTGTTCCATTATCGGGAACAAAGTCTTATTATTAAGATAGTCATTAATGATGTATGTTTACATGGAAATAATTATGGAAAGTTTTGTGGTAGTGTATTCTATTTTTACAGAAAATAGAATACCTGTTGCTCTATCTAATGAATTATTTAGTAATTCTTGTAAAACTGTACACAATTCACAAGTTCCAATTTCGATAGGATTAAATGGCTAAGGGCATAGACATCATTTCAGCTTTTTAACTGAGGTTGCAAGACCTACCTGGGTGTGGGGGGGGGGGGTACCCCCAGGTGAAAGGGGAGTTTGGGGAAAATTTTTAAACATTGGCTTTAAATTTGTTAGTTTTTGAAGCTTTTTCAGACTTACAACAATTTACCGTAAAACAATAATTTTTAATGACTTGAGTTATTAACTAAACCACATGTAACGTAATTATAGTTCACATACTAATTTTAATTTATGTGTGCTCAGCCCATTTGTTTATGATAAACATGATACAAAAAAAAATTTACTTTTACTTAACGTCATCATGTCAGCATACACAAGTTATTTTACCCAAAATGAATTCTTCTCGTCTGGCTTGAATTAAAGTCATCAATAATTTTGGATAGGCAAAAGAGCTAACGAGGACATCCTCTCCTGGTCATTCGTGTTTCTCGTGTATATTTTTAACCGTCGTAAGCACGAAAAAGACACCTCACAGGATGCCGAGTTCATTGGAATCGTAAAAAACAAACGAAAAGTTCAAAGATTTATGTACAAAAACGTCAGCTCTTTCTTGAATAGTTTTGTTTCTTGATTCTTCCATTTTGTAAAAAAATCTCAGTTCAGACACAAGACACACATATTGTACACTGGCTGTGTCTACATCATCTATTTCCTCGTTTACGATATCCATAACTGGCCAGCGGATTGAAACTTTGTAGTACTGCTGTACTGATTCAAGTGGAGCTTTACTCCCTCCCAAATTTTGAAGGAATTTTACCCTCTTGCAGCTCATCGGCTCTAAATCCGCACTTGTCAGCAATTTCTATGCAGTGATTGAACAACTTTATGAAAAACATCTGTTTTGAAGGATTGGAATACTTCGAGTGAGCTATTCTTTACAGATTTCACAAATTCGTAGGTCACACTACTTGACTGTAAGGTCTATGACAGTATGTCACATTGTGCTAGAACTCCCCTGAGTCAAATACAAAGTTCAAGTCCTCCATATTTTTCAACAACGCATTCGCTTGTACACTACTATCTGGGCGTGTCTCAGAAATCTCTCGTAGAGTCGTAAGATTGGCAGCAACACTATCTAATAAAGAACGCAATACTTCGACACGGCAAGCCCGCCTGGTATCACTTAGACTTCAATATTGATTTTCGACCACTAAAGCTTTTTACACTTTTTTGGGTGTTTTCAAAAACAGCATGTCATTTAGTTGACTTCGCAATGAAGTTGTAAAACCTTTGAAGTACAAATAACGAGTTTCTTATTAAAGTCACGCTTGTGCAACAGCTTACAATGCACAAGTTCAATATATGTGCATTGCAGAGAATGTACATTGCCATAGGGGCTTCTTAAATAATTATTGCTACCACTCCTTTGTATGGGCCCCTCATGTTGGAGGCCTCATCATAGGACGAGCACGCAGATGTTCACTTAAACACAGTTACAGGTTTGAGCCTGTTGCGCTTTCGAGGTTTGGAAAATCACATTTTCCTACCGCACTCTCTCATACGGTAAGGGTTGCAACACAATGTTTTCAAGAACCTAACGCTGTTGTTTTCCCATGGCTTGCTTGGTCCCCAGATTTGTCACCCATTGAGCATGTCTGGGATATGATCTGTAGAAGGCTGACTGATTTACCACACCCATCAAATGGCTTGAATCATCTCCGGCGCGGGTTCAAGAAGTGGAATTCTATACCTCAGGAAAAAAATTGATCACTTGATAGACAGTGTTCTCCACCGTTTAAATAAATGCAAAGCAAATCGTGGTGGAGCAACTCATTTGTAATAAAAAAAACTTCTTATTTCTATGCTATTATTTTCGAATATTAATAACTACTTTGCTTCATCACAATAGACATTTTGGGAAAATTTTAATTAATCAATTTGTTTAATGAACGGTAATGTGCTGTGTATTAGGTTAGGTTATTCCATCTTTGCTTGCTGTGTCTTTTGCATTGGTTGTCATCCGATAGACCGGAATTTATTAAGGTGTCAGATAGGGAAATTGATTGTCGCGGAGGAAGGGGTCTCGTAATAGTTTGTGTTTTCTAGGGTTGACGAAGACTCCACCGATTCGCTGAGTTGAAGAAGTTCCGGAGGGTTTTTGAAACAATACAGAAGACTGTATCACTGCTCCGATGCACCGACCCAGAAGGCAGTGTCGTTCCCTAACTGCACCACAGACGTTCCGGGTTGTGCAATTGTTGTGAAGTCGTAAGCAAAAAAGGCTAAGGGCAAACCTTGTAGTATGCCTTCTGTGGGTTAAAATGGATTAGGAAAGGTACCTCCTACCTTAACTGTTATTGGCCGATTAGTCAAGTCTAAGGGTAAGAAATGATCTAGAATACTTAAGGTACTGTTTTTATTGAGAAATACGGCGGGCCACACCCTATCAAATGCTTGCTTAATGTGCAGAAAGAGCACCACATGTACTGCTTATGCTTGAATTCTATGGTGGTCTCTGTGAGCAACTTCAACAAGGGATTGTGACACATTCGGTTAGGCAGCCGAATTGGCTGTTAGGAAGGATTTCATTAGATAGATTCTAGGTGATCTCTAAGTCCACTGAATAGAATCTGTTCAAAGAGCGTAATATATTTAATGTAAATGTCGATCAGTTGGTTGAGGACTTGGTCGGGTAGGTGTAGTAATATTCTTCGGTTTAGGCCGTCTTGATCTGGGCCAGAATTGTATCTTTTTTTGTGTAGTGACTTGGTGGGAGATGATGGGGTATAAAAGTGATTACCACTGTACAATGGACTTAGGGAGATTTTAGGTTTTGGAATTGCAGAAAGTAGTTTTCTAAAAGTTCCTTGTAAAAGCGGGCGTAAAACTGAAGATCGTCGGTGATTCGGAAGATGGATTGCAAGTAGGAAAGTGGACCGATACCGCAACACACTTGAGATACTTGTAGATACAGAGTTAATTGAAAGCGGATGGATGGGAAGCAAGTTTTGTCGATTAAAGTGGTACTATGTAGTCCGTACTGTGTGCAGTTCTGTTATTAAAGTTAAGTTAACATCTGTTAGTTTTCGACGAACGCCCTTGCCGTTAACTGTCTATAATAATTTTCATAATGGTATGTTTTAAGGATTGGGAATTCGAGTAAAGGAAAACACAGTACGGGTGGGTGGCTACAACACAAGCCAACGTTCCGTATTGAAAGTAAGCGCAGGATGTAGCATTAGTGATTGAATTGATCCTATTACACTAGTTAAGAGGGATCTGGAGAAAGGCGTGTGTGACGTTCTATGTAAAGTATTTGATTGTAATGGTTTTTTGCCTGATGTTTTCGCTGTGTATTATGTTTGGAGTGGGATTGTGCACATGACAGGATGGAGTCGAGATTGCCACTTCTGGCATTGAAAAGATGGGTAGGTTGTGCTGTTCCACCGTACATATTACGAGAATTTGGAAATGTAGAAATTGATATAGCGGACGGACGCATCTTCACCGAGGATGAAGTCTTGGAAATTGGAGACATTGTGCTAGAACTCCCCTGAGTACGCATTGGCTTGTCCACCACTATCTGGGCGTGTCTCAGAAATCTCTCGTAGAGTCCTAAGATTGGTAGCAACACTATCTAATAAAGAACGCACTGTTTCGACACGGCAAGTCCGTCTGGTATCGCTTAAAGGCTGCAACATTAATTTTCCACCAATAAAGCTTTTTACACTTTTATGAGTGTTTTCAAAAACAGCATGTCATTTAACTTTTTTCTCAATGAAGTTGTGAAGCCTTTGAAGTAAAAATAACGAGTTTCTTATTGAAGTCACGCACACGTTAAATATATGTGTATTGCAGTGAATGCACGTTGCCATAGGGGCTTCTTGAATAATTATAGCAACAACTCCTTTGTATTGGCCCCTCATGTTGGAGGCGTCATCATAGGACGAGCAGGCAGATGTTCAAGTCTAGTGAAATCAAAACATTAAGTTCATTTGACAGTGTTTCGCCATCAGTTCTTTTAGCACGGTAAAACCTTACAATTGACTCAGGAACTTCTAACTTATTATTAACATGACTCAAGACAATAGCTACTTGTGCGTGCTTTGCTACATCTGAGTCCCATTAGCTCTAATGGCACTGTGCAATTTAATTTGTTCCCAAATAATGGACAGTAGCTCATTCTGGAAAGTCGCAGAAGTATACTAAGAATTTTTCCGATGCTCTATGTAGAATTTTTTTTTAAACTGCACAGACTCGAATTTGAAGTGAGCCACCCTAAATATCGATCAAGTTTACAAAGCCGTAACTTTTTTATTTATTGATGGATTTTATCGATTTTTGAATTATTTTTTTCTAAATTATTCAGATTCAAATGCCAGTTGAAAAATACTTACATTTTCTACACATGCTGCCTCTACGTGAGAACATTTTTTAACTTTTTTCAGTGGAGGGTTTCGGTCGTATTGAACACAATAGCTCTCTACATAAGCCGTCATAATACCAGTTTTTAAATTTTAGGTCTATTGTAGATCAAGAGATAAATTGAAAAACAATTATATTTACACTTGTAATTTTCGACTTGGTAAACAAATTTAAAGAATGTAAAGTTGGCTTAGACAAGATTCTTTGACGTTTTTGATCAATTGTTTGACAGTTCTGTCACTAACTCTGCAAAATAATTATTACTTAAATTAAAATGCCTCGATTGGAAAACGTTCTTATGGGAAGGTGTATTGGATTGATTGAGTCAGGTGTCACGCGTAGAGAAGTCAGCAGACGTTTGGCTGTATCAAGGTGTTCCGTAAATCGGGCATAGAAAAGATATCTGGAAAACACACAAAATTACACACACGGCGAAGGCTACAGCGTTGCACAACTCCTGCAATGGACAGATTTTTGAGAACTGTTCTGCAAAACCGACATTTAAATTCCACGGAGGTAAAATAGATTTTGCTTGAATCAAGAGAAGTTAATGTTTCCAATGCCACTGTAATAAATAGACTTGAGGAGGCAAATTTATCCTACAAATGCCTCGCTCAGCATCCAAAATAGATTGCTGCACATAAAAGAAATCGTCTACAATTTGTCCGTGACCACCAACACTGGACTGATGTCGACTGGTCAAACTGTCTATTTGCAGATGAATCGCGTATTTTATTACATCCAGACAGTAATCGTAAACACGTGTGGGGATGAGGTAGGCCAGAATTGCACTGTAACACGTTCCTTTTGATGGACGCTGTGTAACAGTTTGGGGAGCCACAGCATTAGGCAACCGGAAAACCGAATTGGTCGTGTTTATTAATTCAGCGGTGAATGCTCGAAATTATCTAAATCGGATACTGGAACCAATCGTTCTGTCATATGCACAGGCTGAGGGTCAAGAGGATTTTTTTACATAAACTAGGCCTCACCGCGCTGTCATTATCAACAATTTTAGAAGACCATGGTACTACACGAATAGGCATTGTCTCCAGACCTGAATCCTATAGAGCATGTGTGGGACGCTCTTTAAACACGAATTTCAAGTCGCCCTCGTGCTCACGATAATGTCAACGAGATGGATATTGCTCTGCAGGAAGAGTGCGACGCTCTACCCGGTGAATTAATCGAAATGATTATAAGGAGCATGCCCAGACGGTGTGATGAAGTAATAAGGGCTCAAGGAAGAGCAGCTCATGCTTAATTATAATAATAATTCTCAACTATAGCTTAAGTTTAGATAATTGATGTCATGATTATATTTTAGATGTTTTGTGGTTCCAATATTCAATTGTTATTAAAGTGTCAATACATTTTTTTCAATTTATGTCTTAAGCTAAAATTCAAAAACTGGTATGATAAAGATAAATATAAGTAGATATTATACGATAGAGTAAATATACAGAGTGTTTAATAATACCGAGACACTCCACTGAAAAAAGTTACAAAAACCTGCTCACGTATATCACCCCGTAGAGGCAGCGTATGTAGAAAATGTAAGTATTTTTAAACTCACGTTTGAATCTGAATAATTTAGAAAAAAATAATTCAAAAATCGCTAAAATCCATCAAAAAATAAAAAGTTACGGCTTTGTAAACTTGATCGATATTTAAGGTGGTTCACTTCAAATTCGAGTCTGTATATTACCTTTGGAACGGCGCTTTATAATCTCCAAAAAGTTTCTTCTATCATCATGACCTCTTAGGACAATAGATTGTCTGCCACGAAATATCAACGATTCACACAAAGATACAATACAATTTCTTGTACTTCTTCTGAATACTTTTGATTTACTTTTTCAATACCAGTGCCACTTTTGTCTGCTTCTTTTAGAGAATTCAGCTTAGTGTTACTACTTCGATGCGTTTTACTTTTTTCATGATTCCAAATACTTTTACAGCTTTCTTCCGTTTGGAAAACCCACAGAGTGTAAATACATCTTTTGCATTATTTTTTTCTTCTGGGTTGTAAAACGAACGGCAGACAAAGCAGAATGCTTTGTCGGTTAGAGGACTGTATTCCAACAAAGAAAAGATTTTATACCACTCTGGCCTAAATTTCCTACCATCCGTTTAAGGGAAATTTAATTCTCGTGGTTGAAATGGGGATTCCCTAAAACACGCCTTAGCCAAACCTGAACCATTAGCAGGATCACGCTTATTAATTAGACCAATTGTCAATTGGTCAGTTGAACTAGAGGAACTGCTGGACATCTACACTTTATCTGCAGGAGTATTGTCCTTTGTAGTTGTGGTTGACTGACCAGATGACGAGCCTAACACATCTTCTATATCTGGTTCTGGTTCATGTTCCAAAGCAGCTCCTTCTGGAAGTTCATCTTCAAACCGTTCCTTTTTGTTTGCTGGGCCTGAGCTAAAGTAGGGCAGCAACGAACTATGCCCTTTTTTGTTCTTCTGAGTCTGAAAAAAACAGTAAAAATAGCAAAAAGAATATAAATAGAGGCAAAATACTACTAGAACACAGTGTCCGAAAGCTAAAATTCATACAAATCTAATATGAAATGCATAGGATTTTTGACACTTTTTAGATTTTGGGCCCTGGCGTGCTGCAATTTCTCATTCGATTGTTTTGGCAGTTACACCACTTGATAGGGAATTCCCCAAGTTTGGACTAGTAATTTAGGAACATCCTGTATATAATTTGAAATGGAATAAATAAGAGTGAAAAACACTTAACAATAGGCCTAACTGGCAAAACTAATAAAGTTAGAAGTTGAGGTTATGTTGCGGGCCGCTTATTGACCTCCAGTCAGGATTTTAAATTTTTTAGCATTAGGCCTAGTTGGATGTAAACGAAGTTGGGGAAACTCCAGAAACTGACTAATAAGTTAAACCTACGAAATAACTGAAATAAACTTAAAATGCCTCAGTCCATGCAATCATACGACGGTTCACTTGAAATGTAATAGTGTAGGACTAATTAAATTAATTTCACTTAATCACTTGTGACCTATTATCGTCTATGTGATTATGATAAATAAACTTATAGAAACAGTATGTACTACATCATACTGCACTAATGTAATACATCTACTGAGGAGTGAGGTTCAAGAGCACACCAACAGGCAGACGATATGACAGCAATCCTGCTTCCAGCTGAAAAGACAAAAGACTACAACAGTGTCACCTCTGCGGCCGCCCTTGTTGCCAAATCTCGCTCAGTCTGCGTATTACAGAGTTATCACTTCGGACGTCTACATTGCTCATTCACGCTCTTCGCGCTACGTAAAGTCTACTACTCCAAGTTTATGATTTACAAGATTTCAAAACAACATGCTATCTTTCTGTGCTAAACTAAGCATGATTAATGGAGAATTGATCAAGTTAAACGAATTCCCTATTGCAGACTTGTATTTTCAATTTTAGGTAGACTTTTAATTCAAAAGTCTGGGGTGGCAAAATACTGACTCGACAATTGTGGGGTGGCAACTGCCACCCCCGAATTACGTCTATGGCTAAAGAAACGTTGAGATTAATGGTAGCAAATGAAAAAATACTACTTTTTTGTGCTGATTTCATTTCCGTGAAAAGAGTTGCCTATATTGTTTTTGCTTGTATCCTATAGATAAAAATAGTCGATTTTTAATATACCGCACCTCCGGTGCTCAAAACAATTAGAAATCTTAGAAAATTCTAGTTCTAGGCAATTAATTAAGCGAATGTGGAATTTAGTTGCTGAGGCTCGATAGGGGCGAAAGGAGTAATCCACGTGAGTTTTTGCATGGATACTTAATTGCAGAAACTTTTTAAATTCGGAGAGATTGCATTTGCATTTACAGTTTTCTATTATTTTTCAATTTTATTTTTACAAAAAATGTTATCGCACGGTATCATTTGCGTCATTTTATTGCACTAGACATTTTATGTATCTAGAACAATGATTAATCAGAGAAAATATGGAAGCAAATGACATGATTTTACATTAAATATCAATCCCAGCTTGCCTTAAATTAAAAATCGATAAAAAATGAAATCACTTCACTGCCCATTTTGATCTATTTCACGATTTCAGCGTTTTTAAAAAGTCAGAAGAATGTATGTTTCTGAATCTTTCCGTATAAAACTCACGTACGTTTGTTATCTGCTCGATACACCATTATATTACTTAAACTAATGGTTTAATGATGTCAAAGTTTGTACACATGATAGTATGCTTGTTACTATTCCATTTCACGATCACCACTTCTACATTTTTGTCAAACTAGTAATTAAATGTGACAGCACCTTTCTTATAAGAGAGCACATACCTATGAGTTCTATTTTCTCTATGATTTGAGTTGGCGCCCTATTTCCACAGTTTTTGCTTTTGTAGCACGACGTCTCGGAAGCGGACTCTGCTTACGTCATCAGACTTAGTCCTGAGAAGAACTGATTTCACACTTGAGTCGAATTCATTTGCTATGATTTTTCCCAAGCACTTGACTACTTTCAGATTCGAACTTCACCCTTTCATTTACAAGTTTCAGACCTTAACTGCTGAGCCACTGAGTGAGTAATTCAACACATATTTTTTAGAGCTTATATATTAAACTTTTACGTAGCTGCGCAGTAGTTTATTTGCGCATGCATCTCGTGTGAATCGCAATAATGCGCGATGAGCTTAGATGCAATAGACCTGCGCAACCATGAAATGGTTTAATATATGTATACACACACACGTACGCGCACGCACACGCACACACGCACACGCACACGCACACGCACACGCACACGCACACGCACGCACGCGACGCAGCACGCAAACGCAGACGCGAGACGCAGACACAGACACACATACACCAACACACCGGGATTTCCATTCAGTACATATACATGGAACTTTAATTGTATTATATGCTTTTAACAATATATATATATATATATATATATATATATATATATATATATATATATGTATAAGGCCGTATCAGTACATTACAGTATTAGCTTTCACATAAGTTCCGGTTCAAGATTTTTATGTTTGAAAAACGTACAAGTGACTGACAAAATGTTATAAAGTGGATGGCGACTATAAATGGGGCTCCCAAGCTAGCGAAAGTCATGATTCCTTAAAGAATGCGTAGTAAAGAGACAGATTTACATTATTACGCAAAGTTTTTAGGGTAAATGCGGTGCGTATAAAAACCATTTGCCAATATTGGATCTTACAAAAATTAATTGCATTGCATCGCATTTAGTTCTCAAGTAAATCAAGACTATTGCGTCGGTTTCTGCATGTAGCAATAACCATACTAAGGAAACCCACATTTATGCGTAAATTTGATATCGTGTTGCCAAAAACCATAAAGGTAAATTCCAGGGCATCGAAAACAAAAGGGATTCATAAATTTTAATTTTGCATTTTTTGACAGAAACCTAATTTTTACTGTTACGTCATAAAAGCGTGAATGTTAAATTAACATTAAAGCATAATTTATGGTCATCATAATAACGCTTTTGGTCTGTTTCGTAGCGGATTTGGTGAACAAACGTCGAATTTTCCAGTTTCTGGTTAAAAACCTATCTTGAACTAATTAACGCCTTAGGAAGTGTAAGTACCATATGTTGTAAAATAAGAAAAATGATACCATGTTTATAAGAGGAATTAAAAGCAAATCAGTTGAAAACGATGTCACATGGGTTTTTCAATTTGAGGAATCTGGAGGGGGTAAGCGCCAAATGGGCAGGATATCCCGTGGTTAAAATTACATGACTCGAGCCATTTAACAATTTATGTCGTCTAAGAGAAGTTTCTGATTCTAACTAAATCGTTAATACATGAATTGTGCTAATATGAACTTTACCGTTTTATGATTGAGGTTGTTAACGCGTTCCTTAAATCCTTTGTCATATATATGAACAGTGGAGTATTTTGATCCAACAAGTCGCATAGAAGCAGTTTTTAAGTTATCATTGGATTTTTATAATGAATAGGTCATACAGTACAACTATAAAGGAAAGGAAAAGGCAACGTGTTTAATTCCTTTCGCAAAAGGGAGAGCGGGTTACTTAACTAAGGCTTGGTGCAGTCTGGATGGGATCGGAAGGAACGTAGTTAGGATTTTGAGGGGGAAGGCACTACCCCAGCTTCCGCCTTAATAGCCGCACATGATGTGGGTATACGCAGTAATCATGTTACTACATGTGTATGACGAAAATCTGAAAGAACCACATACAGAGTAGGCGGTAACGGGAATCGAACCCAGTACTTCCCTAATGATAGCAGGTCGTGTTAACACAACTCGGTGCACAACTTGAAGATTATGCAAAAAGAAATGAAGAACAACTTTTCGGAAACAACGGATGCAGGCACACGCTCGTATGACAATAGCTATAAATTAATAATTACAATTGCTATCGAAACGTTTAAAAACATATACTTACAAATAACCGATTTTAACCCGAGTATTTTTAATCATAACTAAACACTTAAACTTTACACTTACACATTCACATAATAGCCTCACTTACTTATATTAGTAATACATACTTCTGTAATGAAACCTTTTTGTTGGATTTCCGTTGCATATTAATATTGTCCAATCAATTATTTTTGATATAAACTAAATTACTTAAATAATCTGGGGAGCAAGTATTCCATAAAACACACATTAACTGCATTTCCTGGCGTAACGAGGTGAATGAACTCTACGTATTTTAATTGAAGTATAGTATATCTACCGAAAAATATTCAGAAACACCATTATCAACTCCGAAGGGATTGCAACATTGTTGGAGGCCAAAATCTCATTCGAGTATCTGATCATCAACAATTTTTTGAGGTGATAACATACCCTTCGTGTACCCGCACATGTGATTCCAAAAAATGCAAAAATCTTTTCCTCTCTCAAGAAATATGTATTCCTCTGATCCCCCTCAGCACAAATATACTTTTTGTGTTACCCTAATTGTAGGGGATTACCCGGAGGTCCGATCGCCTTCTCCACATACCGGAGGTATAGGTATATATATATATATATATATATATATATATATATATATATATATATATATATATATAATATATATATATATATATATATATATATACATATATATTGTGACGTACGTAATTTGATTTCGCATGTTTAGTCGAAATTCACAATTTTTTAGTAAATTTGGTGCAAATATACTTAATTGTCATTGACTCTTGTATATCGTTCTTACTATGTATTCTCTAATTAAATTGTAATTTTTGTGGGTATAAATAATGATTTAAGTATCGTTATATATCTTTATTTACTTATTTACACATTGAAATTAATTTAATGACATAATTATATAAATTCCATAAAAATTTACTACATCTAGCGGTAATAATTAGAATCTAATTTGATAAGACATATCATCTTCCAAAATGTGGTGACTTGAAAAACATGTGCATAGAAACTTTCTATGTTTAATTTGAATTAAACGACCCAAATTAATTCGGATATAATCCAACACGTTGTTTATATGGAATAAGGTTTACTATACATTCCATTTGCAACGAGCTTGTCTCGGAAATAAAGTTTCTTTCCGTGACTTTTCTATACTATTTTCTGTACCCTGAAAATACTGATATTATGGTTGTATTGTTGTCTGATTACTTTGAAATAGGTTAGTACACAATTACGTTCATTTCACGGTGTTGTCAAAGCAAGGTATTTATGACAACTAATTATATTATCTACTGCCTGTTTGCACAAGTGGCAATTGTGTAGCTATCATATCTAATATAGTGATTTCAGTTGACTAATTTCGTGTCAGTAGAACGTTAACTAAAACGTTGGAATTTGGTTAAATCAAAAATTTAGCACAAAATTTACTTACATATTCTATATTCATGTATGTGTGTATATTGTACATTATAACTGCTAACCATTTTTTACTTATTTGCTTTAACTGTCAGTTTACATTAACAAAATATAACAGTGACTCTTGTACCACTTATAACGTCTTTGGTGACTTAACTAATTATGTATAAAGAACTTCAAAATGTCAATTCTATTTTATTTGTACTTTTCTATCATTTTGGATAAAGATTTTGTGCCACAAGCATTTATTTTTCTTCTTTATTAATTTTAAACACAGAGTTTCACACTAAGATTGGTTTTTTGGAGATAAAATTACTAATGTTATAGTAAATTATAGATAAACCCTTCAGCTCAACGGTCTACGTTTCTTTTACTTTTACAAATATTGCGTTACGTAAACAATAATGTCTACAAATAACAATTACTTTGATGTGTACTGTCTTTTGCAGATTTAAAATTATTTCTTGTTAATGTCTAGTTTTCCAAATTAATATTCGTGGTAAAAATCTACAGTTTACATTAATTTGTCTTATTACATAAAACAATAATTTGGGTAACTTAAAATTTGACTTTTTTTATACGTTTATTGAATAACGAATTACTATTTACTGAATACTTATTTTTTGGTTTTGATTTATCTATGTATTTGTACATATGTTAATTGAAATTTTCGCTTTCTGCTCCCTTCTCTCTTTATTCCCTGCTTGAATTTTTAGAGTTGTACTTTAGAAAATTCATTGTGCTTGCTATCATTACTAAAAAGATTTATCCTTGTCAACGTTTATACTCGTCCAGTGCAAATAGCAAACCTTCTGATGTATCCAAAGGGCTCCAATTACTTTGCTAGTTGCTGAGTTGCTAGATTGTTTGGCTTCCTCTCATATTTTATATAAATTATTAATTTATTATTAATTAATATTTCCAGGTAAAAACAAGTTTTAATGTTTTAATAAAAGCAAGGAATAAATGGTATTTTTATATTTTTGCATTCTAAATACATGTTCTAAATACAATTTTTTCGATGTTAATTTGACCCATTGATCGGCATCATAGTTAACATTTTCAAAATTCCGGACAAATCTATGCTCACCGTGACAAATGTACTGATTTTTGGCTTGTCAGACATCAGAAACGATTTATCCTTGTCAACGTTTATAGTTTTCCAGAAATTTCAAATAAGTAAAACCTTCTGATGTATCCAAAGGTGCTCCAATCTTTGCTGAGTTGCTAGATTGCTATTATGGTCCCTGTATATATATATATATATATATATATATATATATATATATATATATATATATATATATATAACAAGTTCAAAATTTTAATCTAAAGCAACAAAGTTTATCTTTATTTTTAACTAAAAACAACAATAGCACTTAAATGAATTTGCCTTATCTTCTCTGACCACTAAGAAACAGTACACGATGCCTGGATCTCGTTCTCGCTTTCCTCAGCTTATTTTCATTTAATACCAAGTTGTTACTGCATACTTGTCGTTAACAGACTCCATGTAACTTCCTTGGAGCATTCTCTTTATAACTAAAATATTCGCCACCACGCGCGTTTAATTGATACCCCTCAAGTTCCACGTTCGTTAACCAACCCCTTCAGGCTACTAAATCTTTAACTAAGCGTTCACGAGTATTTTTCCCCTAGTTGATTATAGTGTACCGGGAAAACTAAATTACCACAATCAGGTGTGTTCTGCAAATTTCTACATAATTCGCTTCGCGAAACAGTGCAGCAACTCTATCAACTTCACTCTCAACACGTTATTTAGATACACACAACATAAGGGTGGTTTAACACCGTCCGCCTCATCGGGTGTCGCGTACGTCATACTCAGTCAACTTTCACTGCCTAATTAATTAATAAACTCGTTTCGCAAATTTAACAGATTTCGCTATCTTACATTTCACGCCACATCACCAATCATAATGCAATTCTTTCAAACCGTAAGCGCGGTAAAACCGAGAAAATTTTCGGGTACACGAACTAGAAAAATACTTATTAGCATTAACTTGTACCGCCAAGATACTTCGAAAAAGATATTGTAACCGCCTGCTCTCGCCGCCCCTAAACTTTGAAAAATCGACTCTGAACTAACGTATTATAAACACCACACTTATCTACTTAAACTATTCTATCAGACCAGAATTCCTCGGAATCAGTTGCCGATGTTTTGAATCTGCAAATGTACACCTTCGTAAAGTAATTTTAACTACAAAGAAGCAATTTTCAATGACGTAATTTTAAGTCAAGCGAAACTATAAATTAACGATTACTTAAAAATAAGAATATCCACTATTTACTAAAAATATTAAACTCCTATATAAAATTCCTTTTACTAGTTTACTCTCAACAATGCGTGTAAACATAATCGTAATTTAGGACTTCAATCTATTTACAAACAAACAAACCGAAAAATATACATTCCATTCACACAAAACTGGGTACTGTATCTTATTCCAATTTGCAATAAATCCAAACATCGCCAAATAAAGCAATAATTTGTATCTAAATCAGTGCATCCCAAACTTTATAATCTTTCTACACACGGTTACATGTAATAGGTTCGTTAATCTGAAGGTCCTCCAAAGTAAAAAAAGCAGATTCGGTGATTTTTTCGCTAGAGCGGACGGGCAACGCAACGTCACATTTAATGGGTGCTTAAAATAACATGAAACCAAATTTACTAAAACTAAACTCGTTCAGGGAGAAAACAGTAACCAGTTTCAAGAAATCTACATAAAATGAATTAAAACTTAAATAAGACATGCCTAAACTAGGCTTCCTATTTTATATATATATATATATATATATATATATATATATATATATATATATATATATATATATATATATATATATATATATATATATATATATATATATATATATAATATTTAGTGACAAACTCGATGGCCAAAACGAAAACAGCTGATACCTCTGGCCAAAAGGAACAAAAATTGTTAATACAGGGTGTGTCTATTGTTGATGGTTTCCAAGATGTTAACTTTTTTAATTTTTCTATTTCGTGGACTTATTTTTAAATCACGCTGTATCTTCCAAACTAGAAGAGTTACAAGAAAACACATTAGGAGAAATTTGTAGAAGATGAAATTGCCTTAAAGAATATTGAATTCATTCGAGACAAACTCATCATTCAACATTTTAATGACATAATGAATTCAGAAATGATTTTTTCAAATCCCAAGACAAATTTCCAAGAGGAATATTTTCCAATAGAGATGGATTTGATACATGGCCGATAAAGGAAAAACTTCCTTTTTTCATAAGCTTCACAACGATATGAAAAAAACTTATGGTTGACGTACTAATTACTGAATTGTTACAGGAATACACCTCAGGAAAAACTTTTAGAGCATAAAATTACCTTCAAAATATGGTAGAGTAGATGAGAATTGACGATTTGTCCCTCACTTTTCAATCAATCTGTACATTTACGGCAAGAAATACGCCTCCTTTACTGATATCTTTTCATCACCGTAGCAACGACTTGACATTAGTAAGTTAGTTGTCAAAATTTGTTTGCTATTACAGTTTGCTGATTTCAATACGAGTTCTTTCTGTTGTAGTGATATTTTAATTTAGTTTTTGAGTCGTTCTTGTTCTTGTTATTATTATTTTTTTTTTTGGTGTTTTCCTTCCTGAGTCATGTTTTCAAATGAAGAATATGCCGATATTCATTATTATTATGGTGTTGCCCAAGGGAATGCGAGTGAGGCTGCTAGACTGTATGCAGCTGCTTTCCTAAGAAGAATTCATCCAGAAAGGAGAGTTTTCTCTAGAGTATACACTGCTCTAAGAGAGAGAGAGGATCTTTTAGGATCCTAAGAGATCAAGAGGAATTTCATAATGTTGAGAGGATTGACGTAATCCAGCATTTTGAAGCAAATCCTGAGACTAGCTTTCGGCGGTCATCCAATGTATTGCAGATGCCACAAGAAACAATATGGAGAACTCTTAAGGCTGACGGAAGACGTGCGTATCACGTGACGGGAGTTCAAGAACTTTTAGATTGAGATCTAGGTCGGCGGATTGAGTTTTGCCACTGGTATCTCAATTCAGTTAGGAATGATCGAGATTTCCAAAAAGCAATCTTGTGGACGGATGAGGCCACCTTTACAAGGTCAGGCATCTTCAATATCCATAACACGCACGTCTGGGCACATGAGAACCCACACACTATGAGACCAAATAGCTTTCAACACCAGTTCAAAGTTAATGTTTGGGTTGGTTTACTCAACAATCAACTTATTGGTCCATATATTCTGCCAGATAGAGTCAATTCAGTGAATTTTTTGAAATTCCTTCAAGAAAACCTCCCTGAATTGATGGAGGAGGTTTCATTGGCAACAAGAGCAGATATGTGGGTTCAACTTGATGGTTGTCCTGTCCACTACGGAAGAGGTGTGAGAGATTGACTAAACGAACATTATCCCCAACGTTGGATTGAAAGAGGTGGTACAGTGGCGTGGCCTCCAAGATCTCCAGATATCACCCCTCTTTCTGGATGAATTCTTCTTGGGAATGCAGCTGCATGCAGTCTAGCAGCCTCACTCGCTTTCCCTTGGGCAACACTATAATAATAATGAATATCGGCATATTCTTCATTTGAAAACATGACTCAGGAAGGAAAACACGAACACGAACAAGAACAATAATAATAACAAGAACAAGAACGACTCAAAACTAAATTACAATATCACTACAACAGAAAGAACTCGTATTGAAATCAGCAAAACTGTAATAGCAAACAAATTTTGACAACTAACTTACTAATGTCAAGTCGTTGCTACGGTGATGAAAAGATATCAGTAAAGGAGCGTATTTCTTGCCGTAAATGTACAGATTGATTGAAAAGTGAGGACAAATCGTCAATTCTCATCTACTCTACCATATTTTTGAAGGTAATTTTATGCTCTAAAAGTTTTTCCTGAACTGTATTCCTGTAACAATTCAGTAATTAGTACGTCAACCATAAGTTTTTTCATATCGTTGTGAAGCTTATGAAAAAGGAAGTTTTCCTTTATCGGCCATGTATCAAATCTATCTCTATTGGAAAATATTCCTCTTGGAAATTTGTCTTGGGATTTGAAAAAATCATTTCTGAATTCATTATGTCATTAAAATGTTGAATGATGAGTTTGTCTCGAATGAATTCAATATTCTTTAAGGCAATTTAATCTTCTACAAATTTCTCCTAATGTGTTTTCTTGTAACTCTTCTAGTTTGGAAGATACAGCGTGATTTAAAAATAAGTCCACGAAATAGAAAAATTAAAAAAGTTAACATCTTGGAAACCATCAACAATAGACACACTGTATATATATATATATTATATATATATATATATATATATATATATATATATATATATATATATATATATATATATAATAGTAAAAATGGTATAGTAAAAGCACTTGATTCAGACTGCACGGCAATTGTAGTAAGTAAATGAACCTAATTAGTCTCTCTCATAGTAGAAGTGTGCAGTAGACGGAGCTAAACTTGCCCTAATATGGATATTAAAAAAAACATTAAGCAACAACTAAAGGTTGGAAAGATAAATTTGTGTGAGCCAAAATTTCGATTCTTACACCATCTACTCTTTCGATATGCAACATCTATTGCATTTAAGGTCGCAATAAAATTTTAAATTGGCCAGGTTCAGTAGTTGAACTAATTGAGTTTAGAAGATAGGATCAAGATTATAACTAAAGTTTTAGCAGACTAAAACTTTACACTGTCATATATATATATATATATATATATATATATATATATATATATATATATATATATATATATATATATAATAATGTAATGATATGATACTATTTATTTTTGAAAGGTATTATTCCAAATTTGCGGAATTCTTTTTATTAATTTTATTTATGGTCCTAAAAAGGACCGATTGTGCAATAATACCTACTTAACTAGGCATCAAGTACCTACTTAATGCCCACTTCAATTGTCTCCCATGGGCCTCGATGCAATGTTGGAGTCAATCATACGTGGACATTACAGCAGCTTCAACTACAGCTCTTGACAGGCTACGAATGGCCTCTCGAATTTGTACTTTCACGTCGTTTCTCCTTGTTGGTGGAGTTTCATAAACAATATCTTTTAACCGACCCCATAGATAAAAGTCCAAACCGGTTAAGTCTGGGAATAGGGGTGGCTAAGGAAATACACTTCCTCGTCCAATCCACCTCTGGTGATATATCAAATTTAAGTGTTCTCGCACATTTATTGAAAAATGTGGTGGGCAACCATCTAGTTGTAAAAACATATTTTGCCGTAATTGCAACGGCACATGTTCTAATAAATCGGCAATTGGTTTACCAGAAAATCAAGAAACACGGCACCATTTAGTGGTTCATCAAAAAAATAGGGACCTACAATAATTCCGTCCAGGATGCCACACTACGCATTAACACTCCAATAATCTTGATTTTGGACCTCGTGCAACCAGTGAGGATTGGTGTCAGACCAATAATGCATATTATGCAACTTAACGTTTCCATCACTTTTAAAAGTGGCCTCATCCGTCCAAAGAATTTCTGATAAAAATCTTCTATTTTCCCTGATCATGCGCAACATTCAATGACAATAATCAATTGATCCGTTAAAGTCTTCGTCATGTAAGGCTTATTCTAGGTGTATTCTATAAATTTGAAATTACAAACACATTGTGAAACATGTAAAGTAGTATTTTCAGTGACATAAGAACTTGCCTATGATCCTTTAAAATGTTTTGAATAGTAGTTAGTGACATATCCAACGCGAGAGACATTGCCCTCGTACTAACGTGGTGATTCATTGACACGTATGCTAAGACAATAACAATATTGTCTTCCATTCTTCTAACCGAGTCTCTTCGCAACTTTGGTCGAAAGCTTCCAGTATTACGCAAATTTTGTACTAAACGCGGAAAAGTTCTCGCATCGCGTAGACGCCTATATGGATGTCGAGCTGAGGGTACTATCTTAGCCAATGCCGCATTTTGAAAACATTCAAAATATCAACAGCTTCATCATTTGTAAAAGACATTATAAGCAGTTTTATGGACTTGCTTGTGCAACAAACATAAATTACACTGTCTGTCAAATTTTAATATTTGTTTACTATTTGATTTTAGGTATTTGTTTTTTCTCAATATTCTGCACTTGCATATTATATGCATTGATTATTATGCATCTACACGTTTTTTTTAATTTTTTAAATTATGAAAACTTTTATTATTTAAAAATTATAAATTGATGGCATTTTTCATTGAATCTTGCAAAAAAGACAAATAACTAACAATAAATACTGGGGTAATATCAACTTTTTCAAATTTTATAATAACTAAATCTTCTTTCTTCGATATTTTAAGATAAGAATAAGATATCGAGATGCAGTTTTCACTAACCTATTTAAGGATGATTTCATCTCATCTTTATGAAAAAAAAGTCATATTGTTGCATCTAATTTTTTAAAAAATTTTGCAATTTTCTGATATTATACCAAAAAATGCGCTCTAGCGGCATCACTAAAAATTAGACATATTACAGGTAAGATGGATTTGATGGAGCAATAAATGCTCTTTCCAACGAGACTAAGTTTATTAAAAATTAGTTCAGTCGTTTAGGAGTTACAGCTGTTTATAATATAACTGAATCACCCCACTTTATTTTAATAGATACGTCAAACTAAAATTACTCGAATAAAGCTGAGCTTTAAAAATCATATAATTATTTGGTAAATTTACTAATTGGATTTCAGTAAAAAATCTATTTAAAAGTTTAGGATGGCGGTTACGCCCCCTAGGGGTCATCTTGCAAATTTGAAAATATTATCCACGGCCTTTTCTTGACCAGTTTAGTAATAAAAATTTTTACCGCAACTCTCTACAACGAATAGTTCGAGAAACAGCACTTTGCATTCTTATCTGGCCACCCGGTACAATATTTGAAATAATACATTTTTTCCATTTGCTGCTCCACACTGTACCTATGTAAATCAACCACAATTCAATTACCGATATATGTCAATCATGATATATAGTAATTCATCTACCAATTATTAAACCTTTAATGAAGTGAACATTTGGACACAAACGATAATTTCTCGCTGAATTACTAGATAATAAGTAATGCACAAATTTTGTAAGTATATTGCCACCTTTGCTTGTGACAAAACGTAGAAACATTAATTCAAAGGCATATCAATTGTTTGATAACATTTCTAGCAACGTTATCAGTAAACTGTGATCGTAACCAAGAAAATGTAATGGGTCTTTTAATGTAAATCATTGACTGGAATTATTCATAAGGAGATTATTTAGAATTAGCCGGTTTTCTTTATACACTACGTTAAACCTAAAGATGGTAAGAGTAGTTTACATTTTTGTTGTAAAATCAGAATTGAGTAACTATGATTTATTGAGATTAACTTTATAAACTCGGCACTACATAAGTGGAAGGCGTTCATTTTGAACCTGTTTTCTGAGTAAATTAAATCCAGATTATTATAATATTCATCCGCAGTTATTCATATCTGTCATTTTATTAGCCGTAGATGTTCAAATTGTATGCAATTTTACAACACAGTTGATATTCAAAATTTTTTTATATATTCCTGGTAGAAATGAGTTCTAAAACACATTGCAATTTTTTTAAATCTATTTCCTATTTTTTGGTATATCCACTTTATTCCATGTACGGTCTATACAAATACAAAAGATCATCTTTATAGTATATTATATAATAAGGGTGGTAAAGTAACCTATTACGCATGAGTGTATTATACGATCACGAGAGAGCGTAATAGGCATTGCCGTTGTGTACTATGATTTTATTTTCTTTTAGAGTATGTGAACAGTGACGTATGAGTAATACGTAACTACAACTCATGATTCTTATAACCATTGGACGTTTTATACACGTATCTAACGTTATAATAAACGATTCTATAAAAATAAATTGCGGTATAAATGTATTACAAGATTGTATGGCTTATTTCAATTCCCACATTAAATGTAGAGCTGAAGTTTGAAATAAAATAAACAGAACTAGTGACGTCTCTGGTTTTTAGTTACCTTAAAATTAAACAAATTAACTCCTCTTTATGTATGGTTAACGACGGTATGAAATTTTATGTTATTAACAAAAGTTGTTGTTGTAAAGTAATATAAACTTAAATTTAGGTACTACAAACTGTAATTTAAAGATGGCACTGATATATTTTTGTATTGAAAACTTGAATTTGTTGAAAAATTTGTGCAGTTTACCATAATCGACTATGCTTTTTAACACTGAAGTAAATGGCTTAGATACATACACGGGTTTTAACTTCGTTGACACACATACACGCACGCAGGCACACACACACGCACGCACGCACGCACGCACCCACACACACACATATACGGTGTCCGTTTTCAAGTGCCTGCATGGGATCTCGCGTATCTTTAAAGATAAACAGTCGGTTAGATTAGGGCACAGTTGCGCATTTTTATATTGAACAATAATCTGCAAGAAAATTAGAGCTGTCATCTTTCGTTTTTGAATTATTGCAAAAAAATTAAAACCTTGATTTTCGTTTTTATTTTTTTAAGCAAAAACCATTACAGTTAGACGTTTTTAACTAAAAGATTGTGAAGACATTTTTTCACAATGAATCTAAGTCTGTCATCGTAATTTCCATGGCATCCTTGATGCAAAAGATACAACACCCAACTTTGTTTTTTCTTAGGGGCGCCACTTTGGATTTATTTCTTTTTCTTATAAAGTTTTTTTTCTGAACACAGTGATGTATTACATAATAGTTCTGCCTTACAAATTTGCAATTTTCCAATTTTGAGAAGTGTGCTCTGGAAAGATAACAACGTTCGATTGTTTTAACGAAAAAACAGTAATAATTATTATTGAAAGAAAAATATTAAACACAGGAAGAAAAAATATTACAGCAAGTGTTCAAATTGGCCATCCTCCACTTCAAGGCACATCGTCGCTTGCTTTGTTAGATTAGATGTTGATCTTGAGACATCCTATCTTCTGATATCATGTAAAAGAGTAGTAATAATTCTTCCGCCGAGTTCATTCAGATCAACTGGTATTAAGAATTCCGTATGCCTATCGTTTTTGAGACATTTCCATTCTTTATTCATTACAACGTTTCCATCGCGTGAATATTATTTTAAGTCGTCCTCTTCTTCTAGATACAGCTTCAGTATCTGAAGTCATTCTCATGGGCATTGAGTTGTATATTCCCAAAAAACTAAATCGTATAGATCATTCTCGTTGCGAACCCTGATTCAACAAGGCTTGTGCTGATGCAATATCTTTCAAACATGAATCTTATATTAAATGGAAATCTAATAAAACCGTTCAGAATCGTGCAGACTACGTCGGTGCTAGAAATACTATCACTAAAGCTAAAAAATTGTTTGAACAACGAAAAATGCAATGAACTAGCTGCATCTTCTTTGGGCAGTTATTTTGGTCTTTAGCTAATCATCAGTAAAAGCTTTGGTATATCTTTATTTCCCCAATGACGTCTTTCGACAGAATTGTAGTTGGTGATTCTGTAGACAAAGCCAATCTTTATGAATTTTTTGCATCCAACTCGTGTCTCAATGATTCTGTAAAAAATGTGCTCCTAGTGTGCTCTTCTTCATACTTTATGGAACTAATTCATTTTCGGTACAAGCTCCTAGAATCGATTATCAGTAGACTTGATCTCAATACGGCGACTGATGCAGATGGTATCCCAGCTATTGCCTTAAAGAAATGTTCCTCTGAATTAGTACTAGTACTAATTAGAACTGTTGTAAGTATGATCTTAAGTTTTCAGACTCTATTACTATGTTGGGAATGACGATTTTTTTTCAGCTACCAAAGAAGCTACTCGTAAAATAGGCCTTCTGCACAGATCTAAGCAGCGATTTACCTACTGGCAGCTCTGCTGCATAAGGCTCAAATTCCACCTCATCTAGAATATAGCTCTCACCTCTGGGTGCTCCGCAATATGCTCTCGATATCGTTGATCGTATTCAAAAAAGAGCGACAAGGACTATAAATGACCCGCGCTTAACTTTTGACATACAGTCCCTTGAACATAAAAGAATCGTTTCATTCCTTCTTTCTTTCTATTATCGGTATCAGAATGGCTATTACGCTGCTGAATTACATTCTTTGATACCACCTCGGGTCACCTTTGTTAAGAATAATCGGTTCCCTCATTCACTCATCAAATGCAGTACAAATCTCCACTTGTCATACCATACAGGCGCAATCCACATTCCTCTACATGGCTTCTAAGCTCGGGAATGATCTCCCTAGTTCCTATTTTTCTTTCACTTATAATATGAAGGAATTTAAGGTAGCCGTTCATAGGCATTTTTGACAATTCAATATCTCCTTATCTATCCTCCTAAGTCTTCCAAAGTGCTTTAGCACGGTAGGCCAGACTTAGCCTGTTCAGGTTGTCAATTATTTAAAAAAACCTCCATTCCTTCAGATCTTATACTGACCGCATCTTAATCCCACTATGCATATATACGTAATGTATACATGTATGCTGTGACTGAAGGAGCGTTGAAAGCTCGATCAGTCTGGCCTTCCCGTCGGGGCGAGGGGAGCTAGAAAACACGTTGCTTTCCTTTCCTTCTTTCCCTGACTAGAAAAGTATTAAATTAGCACTGAAGATATTTCTAAACTAGTTCGGAATAGCTTTCTTGACAACTCGTGAATAAAATTTCTTCCGATAAAAAATTTTTTGATTGGACGTTTAGACGTATATGACATTTGCCATTATAGCGCTTGAATGCTTTAATGGGCTTTTTTGTAAATTTGTTTAACATTATTTATAACTTTCGGTCGCATTGTGAAATCATTCTTATACTGTAACTTTGAAATAATCTTGCCTTAAAAAGTTCTTGAAGTCTGAATAACGTTTGTTTAACTACATTGCGATTCAATAAGCTGAAAATATGTTGTTAAAAAATAACTATCCTAATTAAGTAAGTTGACTAGTCAAGTAAAGTTGCATCCTGGAGTTCATTTGATATTTTTGCAAAAAGTTAATTTGACAGTACAGAAAAAAGGAAAATTGCACTTTTACATTTAAAAAATGCATTTTAATACTTTCTTGTTAAATATGAACACGTTTTAATGTGTTTTACACATGTAAATTATAATTTTGAATAAAGGTATTGAAATAATTAAATTTCAATACAAATATAATTTCAAATTTGAATTTCGCGCGTATGAAGAAAATACGTCCTCCAAGTTATATGAGGGCGCTGTTAAGTCTATCAAATTTAACATTGAGTGTCCGCTTTCCCCACCCTCTCTGATTACCGCGGTATTGTATTACAAATCATGTACTCATTTCAATTATTATTTAGTTCGATTTATAAAAGAACCTTCTATCTTCAAATCTAGTTATAATTAATTTACCCTTTTATTGCGATCATAATATTATAAGCATTTACTAACAGAAAATACAATTAGTGAATATATAACGTTACCTTTTTATTTTATTTTATAAGATAAAAAACATTCATTCTTCTTTTTCAAAAATCAAAACCAACACTCCCATCAATTATTTTTCTAATCACCAACCTTCCAAGCACACCTTATTTCTATTATCAAAGTATCCAACCTTCCCCCATATTTACTAAATGGTTTTCATTAAACCCGCCTTCTGATTTATAAATTAAAAAATAAAGATGCACCAGTTGCGGTATATGTTTATATAAATATATATATATATATATATATATATATATATATATATATATATATATACAGGGTGTCCGGAAATCTCTCGGATTTAGATAGAAGATGAAAAATTAACGTGACAAGTTCTTACACATTTTTTTCCTCCAGACCCTTCCTATGGAGATGTGAGCCCTAAAGGACGCCGCTGGAAATAAGTTTTTCTTGAAGAACTTTTAAAGTACTTGACATAATTCTCTTAAAATAGTATTCTTGAAACATATTTAGCTTGTTTAGTTTACCAGGGATGGACTAAGTTGTACACCTTAACGCCTAAATTTTTAACACCCTGTATGATAAAGATCTAAAAAAATATTTTTGGCTAGTTTGAACCTTTTTCTAAAAAAAAGGTATACTTGTTTAATATCGATAAAATTAACTATTTTCGAGAAAAAAAATAATAAACGAATTTATGTTTCATTTTCATTTAATTAAAAACTTCATAAGTGGGTTCGACATGGGCTCCGTGAAGTCTGATACACTCGCGATCACGACGAATTGAGGACTGCTGTACTCGCCACAATAACCCCACATTGTTCCTTAGGACATCACAATGAAACGTGATTCTCTGTAGAAGCTCCTCCCTAGTATCAACCAGACTGGAATACACCAAGGTTTTGAGGTGTCCTCACAGGTAAAAATCCAAAGGCGTCAGGTCGGGAGATCTAGGAGGCCAGGCGATAGGTCCACCTCTACCTATCCAACGGTTTGGATAGACGTTATTTAAGTGTTCGCGCACATCAACCCTAAAATGAGGTGGTGCCTTTTTGTACATAAAGTACATGTTTCGGCGGGTTACAAGAGGTAAATGCTCTATTAAATCTTGAAAAGCGTTCTGGAGGTACTCTAGATAAAGTTGTCCATTCAATCGCGCCGGCAATACAAATGGTCCAATAAAAAAATTGCCAATGACTTCTGCCCAGATATTAATTGATTGAAACTGATGTTGATGATGCGAAACAATAGTTGCATGAGGATTTTCATCAGCTCATACGTGTGAGTTGTGTAAATTCGTGATAGTTTTTGGTAAAAGCTGCTTTATCTGTAAAAAGAATAGTGCTAATGAAGTTTTCATTACTTCGTTGCTGATCTAATAGCCAGTTTGCGAACTGCATTCTACGAGGAAAATCTTTAGAAATCAATTCATGCACTTTTTGCAAATGATATGGGTATAACAGCTGTTCTTGAAGAACTTGATGAATTATTGTTTTCGGCTCATTAAATTGTGCGGGTAATTTGCGAGTGCTCGTTGAAGGAGTGGCATCTACAGCATTCTAAATATTTTCCTCTAATTCCACCGTACGCACTATTCTTGTTAGACCAGCATCAATACTTTTTTCTTAAACATTCCTAAAGTTATAAAGAAAGTCAATATTATTACCTTAGTAACCGAAATCACTCACCACTATCTCTTAGACGTTGATCAACACGATTGAAATGTCTTCTGATTTGCAATAGTCTGGTTAGGAAATCTCTCGTGATATAATATTCTTGCTACCAAAGCATTGCAAGAGGCAAGGCCATACATGAGATGTATATCTGCATATTCAATAAAAGTGAATTCCATATTTCGAATAAGTTTACAATTCAAATCACCACGAAATCCAAAAATCAGTAAATTTAAAGTAAATTAATGTCGATCAATGTATCAGCGACGTGACAAATGTCAAGTTCTAAAATGCAGGTTATTTATTTATTTCGTATCATAGGAATGTTTGACATGTTTTTTTGAGTGAAGATAAATAAAATGAACAATAAATAAGATTATACCTCGTGGGTCAATAAACTCACTTAAGTTTGCAACATTTTTTAAATAATTAATATGTTTAATTTGGCTTTCCTAATTTATTATTAAAAGAGTGTTTTCTCGTAAAAATTCGAAAAAACTAGCTTAATTTTTTTTAATAATTTATTAATTATGAAACATTAATTCGTTTATTATATTTTTCTTGAAAATAGTTAATTTTATCGATATTAAACAAGTATACCTTTTTTTTAGAGAAAGGTTCAATCTACCCAAAAATATTTTTTTTATATCTTTATCATACAGGGTGTTAAAAATTTAGGCTTTAAGGTGAACAACTTAGTCCATCCCTGGTAAACTAAACAAGCTAAATATGTTTCAAGGATACCACTTTAAGAAGCCCTTACTAGTGGCCATCATACTGAATTTGTATTATTAAAGTATATCAAGGACTTTAAAAGTTATTCAAGAAAAACTTATTACCAGCGGCGTCCTTTAGGGGCTCATATCTCCGTAGGGAGGGTCTGGTGGAAAAAAAGTTATGGGAACTTGCCATGTTATTTTTTCGTCTTCTATCTAAATACGAGAGATTTCCCACATTTTTCCGGACACCCTGTATATATATATATATATATATATATATATATATATATATATATATATGTTTTGGAGACAGGGATTTAACATGTAAAAACAAAAAAAATAAATAGTTTGACTACTCCGAACCTACTCGGAAACTATAATAATGAAGAATAACACTTTTATATTTATGAGATTTGGTTTAACTAGCTAACAATATGTCCTATATTCACATTTGTACTTAGTTTTAAGTTAATTCGCACTATGCATTTTGGGCTTTACATATATGTTTACTCAAATTCACTGTAATTAATATATATATATATATATATATATATATATATATATATATATATATATATATATATATATATATATATACAGAGTATAAATTTGTTTTGGAGACATAGGGATTTAACATGTAAAAACGAAGATCAGCAAATATTGGCTCCCCTGTTCAAATTTGACAAAATTGTTAAATAAATAATTGTCACAGAAAATGTTGATTAATTTATTAATGTAACACTCCTTTTCGTGACAGCCTTGAAATTTTCTTTTCTTTCCTTGAAATTAGAATGGGAAATCAAAAATAATTGATAAACTAGGGATTTAACATTTAAGTAATTAAAATCTTCAAATATTGAATTGTCACAGAAAATGTTGATTAATTTATTAATGTAATCTTTAATACTTTTACGTGACAGCCTTGAAATTTTCTCTTTAAATCTTTCCTTGAAAATTAGAATGATGAATCAAAAATAATTTAATAAACTAGATTTAATCATTTGAAGTAAATTATAAATCTTCATATTGACTCTAATTAGTTTGAAAAATGTTAAATAAATTAAGTCGTATCAGCAAAATATTGCATTTAAAATGCATATTTAATCAATTACAATAACTTTTAACGTTTTGAGAAATTTGTGATACATTTTAGCATCCATTCTCAAAATCTGATTGCATCATTGACTTTAAATTAAGCACAATCTATTGTTAAATTTATTTAAGTACTAAAACTTAATCTACAATTAAAATGAATTATTATATTATGGAAGAAAAAGTTAAAATTTATTAAATTATACTGTACTGGCAATTCTTTGAGAAATGTTAAGAGATTTTTCTGGTTATAGCACGCTGAGCAACACAATTCCATCGTTTACAAAACGCTTTCAAACATTATATATAAAATTTCAAATCCAGTGAAAGCGAAAATTAAACCGCGTAATTAATAATTTGCTGTAAAATACAAAGAACGTATTGATTATAGGAAGTGAGTTTTGGATGTTTACGAAGATAAAATTTGGATTTTACGGCAAATTGAAAGAACACGGATAGTATACTCATTCGACCGTACAACTATTTGTCAAAGTTGAAACACCAACCTTTAAATCTACAAATGCATGAAACAACATGAAATATTTGAAGAAGTATAAATTTAATAGAATGTTAACATTTTAATGAGAATATTAGTCGAAATTAACAACAATGATAGTTAAATTTTTTAATCATGTACTTTAAGTTCGAGATTGAGTGTTCATTTTAACGCATGGTGTAACGCATACACAACATTATCGATATTGTGACACTACAATCAACATCTGTATAAGTCGAATAAAAGCCAATATCTTGTTTGGAAGTGTTAATTATGTTAAGTTTATAGACATCGTGTTATAGGTCCGTATTTACAGACGAAATTGACTGGAGAACGTATATTTGCAGTTGATAAGGAAGAAGTTGGACTGAATTGCAATTTAGTTTCAACGATGAGATATGGTTTCAACATGAGGGATGTCACGCATTAATAATGATTTGTAATCTAGAAGTTTTAAACGATACAAAATTATCGAACATTGGTAGGCGAATCATTGGCACATGTGTTCACTGGATTTGGCTCCCAAAGATTTTTTCTCGATACCTTAAATAAAACTTTATACAATGAAAATTTCATTTGAAAGTGTTGACGAACTTAAAAGAAGCCATATATTAATATTGTAATATCACAATACATGTTGAGATGATATTAATTAAGCAGAATATTTCATAAATAAAGATTATAGGCTTCAGGTTAAAATGAACATTAAACAATAGTATTAATTATTACAGTTATAGATTTAACCAAATCATAAATATAAAAGTGTTATTATAGCTGAGCAGTAGTAATTGTTCATTATTATAGTTTAAGAGTGCTTCGGATGTAGATAAAAATGTATTATATCATTTATAAAATATTATTGATTTGTATGGTAATATTCTAGTAGTACCATACTATGCTTCCATTCTAAAACAAAAGAAATTATAATTTGATCATAATTCAATCGTAAAGAATGTAAAGGACATGTATAAAGTTATGCAACAACAAATTTTACATAGATTCATAGAGCGTATTATATTTAAAAGTAAATTACACAAATATTATGTTATAAATTACTTAAGTGTGATTTAGAAATTGTTGCAACAAATTAACATTATAGATGTGATTGTAAGTTGCAACAGTTGATAAACCAGGGTATGATGATTTTATAACGCAATGCTTGAGATTTAGAATTTATTAACATGAACTTCACTAAAAGTGTTTGAAACTGGACGAATCTCATGAATTTTGGATCATTAATCCATTTCTGTTTGTAGTTTTCCTGCAAGTAATTAGAATAAGTTAGTTATAGTAAATTTGTAATGTAAATATTATTCATATTTGTCATAATTTATGATGAATATTAATAATTTTAAAGGAAATATGTTATGAGGTGCCTATGGATATATGCGAAATTTGAAAATAGAATTCAAAATGATTATATTTTAAGATCTTCAGTAAGAAAGTTATTTCAAGTAAAATACTAAATTTGTAAATTTTTGAAAATGATTAACCTGTAAATGAAAATTAATTGCAGTCTTATGATTTGTATTGAGCAATATTTGCTAAGGTGATGCATTGTTTTCCGAAGCAATATATAGAATGTGCGAATATTTTGTATCTTATCTTGTACACTTTCCAAGATGTGAACATTAAGTCATGATATGTACATAAATGAAAATTTAACATCGTTCATGTGGTTCGTATAACCTAAAAATAGTTATATTATTAAACAAATTTTAATTAAAATAAGGTTAACGTAATTATTATTCCGAGTGATAGTATATTTCATTGTATAACATGAATGTAAAGTCGGCGAATAATTTCAATTATTTTTATAAATTAAAATGTATTTTAACTGAATTGTCCTTTGTATTATTATTAATTGAAAATTAAAATTGAAAAGTCAGTAATAATAATTTGAATGCTGCTAAACAGTTGTGTATTTTCGAATATAAAATTACTATCATTGAAAGTTTTAAATATTAAATTATATTTAGTAGTGAATAAATTAAATTAAATCTTAAAAGTAATTTATGACTATTATATATATATATATATATATATATATATATATATATATATATATATATATATATATATATATATATATATATATATATATATATATATTTATAACTCATATAGATCAATAATATTGAATTCAATTATTCGAATTGGAAATTGACATTGCTGTAAGATAAGGAAACATTATACGTGAGTCTATAAGAATCTTACATATTTATTTGAATTTATTAAATATTTATCGTATTTATTAAGAAAGGTGAATTATATACTAGATCTGGAATTACAACCATTTATTGATTTTATATTGATTCAATATTATTTAAATAAAAAATACTTAACCCAAATTAAATTAGCTAGTATTGTTTGGTTATGATGTTACAAAACACATGTATTAAGGCAACGAAATTTAATCGCATGTAATATATTTTAGATGATACAAGGTTTAAATGTTTTTCTTTATACTGAACTTAGTGAACATCACCTGAAATCTAGTCGAGAAAATTATTTTAATAAAATTAACAAAACTTATCATATTAAATTGATGATGGCTACAACTGCGCCGAAGTTGTAGTAAACATACATTACGATTTACTACTATAATCTCATTATTTCATTTAATTCAAATGTGGTAAAAGTTCTATAATAAATTATTAAAATTAATTATATATATATATATATATATAATATATATATATATATTAATACAAAAGTGAGCAACTTATTTTGCAAACCTATTTTTGTGGGATAATTGTAAATTTTTTGGAGAAAATAGTACTTTTAAATCATTTAACAAAATATTCTCTTGTTGAAACGTCAAATTTGGTCAAAACCAGTAATTTATAACTCAAATAATCCAAAGAGTTATTTGAGGTTTTAAAAAGTAATGCTGAACTGAATAAAAAACTTAATTTAAAACGACAATTAATAATTCTTATGCGCGAGAACGAACTACCTTAGTTGGTTATAATCATTGTTTGAAACAACTGTGAGTAAAAATATATGTGAATTATTTAGAACTTAAAAGGTTTTAATTGTATGACATTAACACAGGACAGACAAATGAAATAATTTAAAAAAACAATGAATAACACAAAACAAACAGAAAAAAATTGAATAAGTAGGTACGGGTTTCTACATTAAATGTCTGCTGTATAAGCCTACTTCATTCAAGTAAATCAAAGTAACTCAATATTTCTTATTTTACGTAAAACATGTTAGAACCTCAAATAACTCCAAAATTAGTAACTTTTTTGACTTTCAACAAGAGTACCCTTTTTTGTGGCAAATAGTTCAAACAATATTATTTTTGCCCAAAATTTAAAAATATCCCTTCAAAAAAGTTTGGGGGCAAAATTGGTGGCACACCCCGTTTAGTGACGCTCCTGTACAACATATTAAAAATTTATCAACACTATCTTTTATGACCTAATCAAAGGTATTTGTGATCTAAATTTCATTTAGGTATCTTAAATCGTTTCAGAGATAATAAAAAAAAGGATTTTTGAGGCCACCTTTAAAGGACCGTATCTTCTTAAGGACGCATGTTTATTAACCAAACTAACATGATTTTTAATATTTATATATAATTATATATATATATATATATATATATATATATATATATATATATATATATATATATATATATATATATAGATATTGTAAAGGACGCGTCAGATATCCCAATTTTTATTATTATTAATTAGTTTCCTAAAGTTTATTAGCAAGACGCCGTCCTTTATCAAAATTTTCCTGTCATGATCAATTATTTGCTAAGTAAAATACCAGTACTGATATAATATTCACGGAATTTATTAAGATAGACTGCTAAATGCACAAGTGCAAGCAATTATAAAGATTCGTAGAAGTTTTAGTAATAGTTAAATATTTCATAACGTTGCAGAAAATTGCACAATAATTAACCATGCATTCTCCTCCAGACGTAAATCCCAAAACGTTTAAAAGTTTGTATACATCAGAGCATGTTCCGCCAATACTGGCTTACGGAATCTCACCAACAAAGTTTCGTAACCACCCTCGCGAATTATTTATAAAAACGCGGCACGCGCTGCTAAAAGTATCTAATCTATCCAATCAAAGCTAAGCGAATCTAATCGAATCGAATCTAACCTAATCGACCTCTCGCGAAAGAAGCTACCAGAAGAATCCGAATAGAAGTCGTGCTCTATCGTCGCGTTCGTGCCGATTACTACCGTTTAAAACCGCCAACCTGTAACCGCCGTCCGAAGTAGAAAACGCGACACCGCGACTTGATAGCATCACCGAAGTCAAAGGGTTAGAGTTGCAGAGAGCTAACGTTGAATGCACGTAAGTGGAGATACCTGCAGCACTATACACCTGGTGATAGGGATATGCAGTTGTAAACCCGACATACTCTTTCATTACTAGACACCTACACTGTGGAGTTTGAGGGTAGTTGCCCGACATTCCATTGACCGCCGGAGACCCTATTGTTTGGTTTAACGGGTAGTTGCCCAGATTAGCTAACAAAGGAGACCCACAATACAAATTTACACTAACACTAACACTAAAACACCTCGACAAACGTACCAGCAACCGCAGAGTACCTGTAATTAAAACCTCATCGGAAGATTAAGCCGAACACCTAGTTAACGCCGTTAATCCAGTAATATAGAAACGTAACCGTAAAACTAGACGTGTTCGTCAGTATTAAATTTGTCGCCTGTAATAAAACCGCCGCCACCACCGAAAACGTAAGTTACACCGTTTGCAATTAATAAGATTGTTACCTGTAAACCAGAAATTATCAGATAATATATTTCGTGTTAAATAATTCAAATCATTATTGTTAGACGCGGAAAATTCACTTTAATAGAAAACGAAGGTTTTATATTTTAAAATCGGCCAACATAACAAAAAGTATTTTTATTTAAATAAAACCGTGTACTAACATAATTAATATCGAAAAGAAACAAATAATCGCAGCTACCCTATAGAAGCTAAATTCAAAACGAAAAGCTTTCATTTATTTAAAAGGGCAAAATTGAATTTAAACGCGAATGAGTTTATTTTCATAAGAAAAGCAGGTATAAAATTAGATTACTTTTATACATTTGAAAACCGACCGCTTTAAAATATCGATTATTTCTTTAAAGGCAGAGCATTGAACTGGTGTTTTATCGCACACGTGTTTATAACAGGGTTATCTTGCTACCAACTTCTGTAGTTTATACAGGGACGCATTCAGGTAAAATTATTTATTTTATTTCGGCAGTTAAACAGTATAAATTGAAACCAGTCAAAGGACGTAAATTAAAAGTCAAAACCAACCTTCTATTAATGTTACATTGCAGAAACTCCAGAGGACCACCTAACCCTCCGTCCCAGGACCAACCAGAAAATAGTATATCAACTTGACGATCCTGCCAGGAAAAGGAAAATCTACCGGAAAATATATTTGTATATCATAGCTAAGTAGTTTAAATTAACAGTATTAGATTTATAAAGAAATAATAGGGAATAAATGTATACAAACTTTTTTTAATCTATTTGTTCAAAGTGTTGAGAGCCTGAATAACTAACCCCGATCCTTATTTTGCAAGTACAAAATTCCGACTGAGCTAAAAGGGCAAAGTGAGAATTATTCATTAGTAGTAATACACTTAACAGTTAAACCTCCATTTCCGTCACGAGGAAAGGACCGACATTACAATATATATATATATATATATATATATATATATATATATATTCCGGGTGTCTAGAATCTACCCACGTTCTATGGCTATTTTTGTTATTATAAGATACAGAGTCGGTATCGACCGGAATGGATACTTTGGACATCCAAAACATATCTTGTTGTCGATATTGTGGGATGAGGGAAAACAAATAAGAAAATTAGCTTATCTTAGAATATTAACGGCAAGGAGGTAAGACGAATCGACAATTCGGACGTTTAGAATTCCCAACTTTAAGTTTGCAGCCAAGGAATATTGTGAACTTGTGGACTGTCAATCTGAATATTGGACTGAACCACCTATTACTCAGCGTTTTTCAGAGGAAGAATTGAAGAACAGTATAAAAAGTTCTGAAAATTCAGTACTTTCATATGTTAGGGAATATCCCTGTCATTGGCAGACTGTAGAAAGAGTAGTAAACAGTGTAAGTGGAGCATCTTTTGCAGTATGTGGTTATACTGGAATAGACGGACTGATTCGCAGCAAATTAGATCGAAGATTGCAAATGCCTGCATTTGAATCTAAACGAGACTATCATGTTTAATGTCTTGTTTGTCGTCAAGCGTCAAAAATAAAGCCATATTATCTTATAATTACGATTACTTATAATATTTTCCGTAACTTGGCTCCAACATCCAGAAACTAGTAAGTAATTTTTATCCTGCAACACGTAATTCTTTTAAATTCTTTTTAAACTGTTTGTGGCGGTGGAAGGGATATTCGTAGAAAAAAAACTAAAAATACTGTAACACTTGTTTTATCGAAATACATTAATTTAGGGGTCAGGACAATTCAGTTAACAAAAAAAACGCCGGTCCCTTGTGGCGGTGGAGAGGTAAAAAAATGTTTTTAACATACAATTTTTTGTTTTATCCTAATGCACATTTTCTAATGTCAGGCAGTCATCTTCGTAAAATAAATTTTGTTTGAAAAACATATATAACCCTGTGTATATATATATATATATATATATATATATATATATATATATATATATATATATATATATATATATATATATATATATATATATATATATAATTTATAGTGTCTAGAATCTACCCACGTTCTGTGGCTATCTTTGTTATTATAAGAGATGCAGAGTCGGTTAAATTAGCAAAGTTGAGCAAAATTACATGATAATTCAAATACCGGTAAGAAAATTCAACATTGTTACCAACTTTCTAAGATATCGGAAAATAACTAAGAATCGTCCAAATTTTCAATCGATTATATCTTTTTTAATATTCAAAATACGAAAAAGTTATAAGAGAGACTTTTGATAGCTATTTCTACGCAAAATAGGAAAATGCGAATAAAATTTTTTTTACTAATTATTTTTCGAGCTATAACCCATACACATTTTTTTGAAATGGCAACTACAAATGGTTATGGACTCATTCGATGGCTTATTTTTTTCTGATTTCAAAAATGTATAGCTTTGCATGTTTAGTATTATTAGTTAACTCACACTTTTCAAAAAATTGTAATTATAACATTTACTAAACAAATACAATGTTTGCCGTGGTGTGCAGTGACGATTGAAAACAAAACTCTTCTTGATTAACTGTCAAACAGTAAACATTGAATTATTTGTTGTAACCACTTCTAGTTCGTACTTAAATAAGTGAATATTAATTTATTAATGGCTTATTCTTCTAAAGAAAGAAATGATATACTTTTTTGCTATTACGTGTCTAACGTGATGGGAGATTATTTACCAAACTCGAATCGAATTAAAAAAAATATGGGGCTTTTACTAAACCTCAAAATTCTAAAATTAATGTTAACACAGAAACAGAAGAACGTGTTTTAGCTTACGGCGAATTTAAACCTACTACATCTCTTCGTGTAATTGCGAACGAGTGCAACACTTCCAAAGATGAAGCCCACGTTATTTTGAAACAAAATAATTTTAAGCCATATCATTTTTATATAGGAAATAGACTGTATGTTGAAGATTATCAGGAAAGATTACGTTTTGCTACGGTTGATTAATGAAAGTCGAGCAAACAATCAATTCTCGAAAATCATTCTTTTTATCGATGAAGCAAAGTTTACAAACAACGGCATCTTTAATAGAAAAAATCATGTCCAATGGTCCCAAGAAAATCCTCATATTACTGTTGAGAGGAGAGATTAATATGCTTTTTCAGTAAATGTTTGGTGCGGTATTATTGGTACCAAAATCCTTGGGACGTTTTTTTTATGAATACAATTTAAATTCCGAAAGATATCTAACTTTTTTACGAAAGGAATTTGAAGAAATTTTGCACGACCTTCCGTTGAACGTAATTCAAAATTTGAATTATTTACAACACGACGGGGCACCAGCACATAATGGATTACTTGTGTGTAACTGTTTACAGGAACGTTTTAATAATTGGATAGGAAATCGAGGTCCAATAGCTTGGCCGCCGCGATCTCCAGACTTAACCCCCTTGAACTTTTTCCTGTGGGGTGCAATTAAAGACAAAGTGTACTGAGTAAAACCTGGTAATCTAGACGATTTAAAATATAAAATTCGTGTTGATTAGAACCCAAAGTTTATTAAAAGTTCAAAACGAAATTTTAACACTATGTCAAATGTGTGTTCAAAATAATGTAGGGCATTTTGAAGAACTTCTATGATTGTGTTATCTGTTTATATTTTTTTGCTGTTACTCATCGTTGTAAGTTAAATTTATTTCGAAGCTTTTTATTTTGATAATGTAGTACATTATTTCTTGTTGTTTCCACAAATTTAGTAGTAGAATATGAGCTTGTTATCTAAAAGTTCACGGCACACTTTAATTTGTTTAATAAATATTATAATTTTTTGAAAATTGTGAGTTAACTAATAATATTAGACATAAAAAGTTATACATTTTTGAAATCTGAAAAAAATAAGCCATCGAAAGGGTCCATATCCACCTATAGTTGTAGTTTGGGTTGTAGATCGAAAAGTAATTACTAAAAAAATTTTCCCATTTTGCGTAAAAATACCTACCAAAAGCCTCTCTTATAACTTTTTAGTATTTTGAATATTAAAAAATATATAGCCGATTGAAAATTTGGACGATTTTTAGTTATCTTAGAAAGTTGGCAACAATGTTGAATTTGAATTATCATGCAATTCTGCCTAACTTTGCTAATTTAACCGACTTTGTATCTCTTATAATAACAAAGATAGCCACATAACGTGGGTAGATTCTAGACACTTATATATATATATATATATATATATATATATATATATATATATATATATATATATATATATATATATATATGTTTTTCGCAACAAAAATTTATTTTACGAAAATGACTGCCTGACATTAAAAAATATGCATTAGGATAAAACAAAAAATTGTATGTTTAAAAAAATTTTTCACCTCTCCACCGATGTTTTTTTTTGTTAATTTAATTATCCCGCCCTCCAAATTAATGTATTTCGATAAAACAAGTGTTACAGTATTTTTAGTTTTTTTTTCTACGATTATCCCTTTCACCGCCACAAACAGTTTAAAAAGAATTAAAAAAAATTACGTGTTGCAGGATAAAAATTACTTACTAGTTTCTGGATGTTGGGGCCAAGTTACTCAAAACATTATAAGTATGCAAGTTTTATTATAATAAGTAATCGTAATTATAAGATAATAGGGCTTTATTTTTGACACTTGACGACAAACAAGACATTAAACGTGATAGTCTCGTTTAGATTCAAATGCAGGCATTTGCAATCTTCGATCTAATTTGCTGCGAATCAGTCCGTCTCTTCTAGTAAAACCGCATACTGCAAAAGATGCTCCACTTACACTGTTTACTGCTCTTTCTACAGTTTGCAAATTACAGGGATAACATATGAAAGTACTGAATTTTCAGAACTTTTTATATTGTTCTTCAATTCATCCTCTGAAAAACGCTGAGTAATAGGTGGTTTAGTCCAATATTCAGATTGACAGTCCACAAGTTCACAATATTCCTTGGCTTCAAACTTAAAGTTAGGAATTTTAAACGTCCGAATTGTCGATTCGTGTTACCTCCTTGCCCTTAATATTCTAAGATATTTTTTGGATGTCCAAAGTATCCATTCCGGTAGATAGTGTCACGGACAATATCTCTTAAATGTTGTTGTAAGTAATTGGAAAGTTGTATTTTTTTAAAGGTATGTTTGGTAACATAAATACTAAAAGATTGTTTCTTTATAGTAAACCACACATAGACATATATTTTTATAACGAATGTTGTTAAGACTAGGAGATTTTCTGCAGAATTCTCAGTGGCTACATACAATCGTAGAATTGTGTTAGCAGTAGTTAATCAAGGAGGGTGAACTAACTTGTCGGGATCCTTTTTCTCAAATCTTCATAACATCTAATAGGTACTTCTGGTCAGAACTCAATTCTTTGCCGCCATCTTCAGGAAATTCTGAAGTTATTTTGTCAAACTTTACTATGGGTAGTTCTTCACAGTCCAATGGGTCCATCAAAACCACGGGAACCAGTTGTACTTCCATCAAGAAATTGGAATAAATGTCGCAGAAGTAACTCATTGTCGTGCCAAAGACAAATAAACCACTGTAATGGTATTTTTAGATCCATCTCAAGTATAGATAGGATGCCACCTTTGTATCCCGTATTGGTGTTTGTTCCGTCTGAACTGACTACTTCTAAACTACCAAGGGAGAAATGAGAACACTGCATGAAGTTTAAAATACTTTCCAAAATAAATTGTGCCGTCCTGGAAGATGGAGTCACATGCCCAATGTATTTGGTACCAGGCTTTTTTATTAAAACTATATGCTCTTCTACTACCGACCTTCTTCTACCCTCAATCATAGCTATCGTTTTATCCTTACGTCCATCAAAGTAGAGACCATAAGATGTTGAAGCATTAGGCGAAACTTCTACGAGATCATGGCGTTGTCTGACTCTGGCCCTTCTAACTTTATTACGGTCAATTATATTTCCAGTATCATTCTTATTTATGATACCAAAATCTTGCAATACTGCTGAAGCAATAGCTGCACCTACTCTGTCTGATACTGAGATATTTGCAAGCACAGGATATTTATTTTATTGCTTTTAGCTGAACTTAGAATATCTCTTTCACCGAAGGACGAACTAAGAGAACTTAAAATTTCATTCTATACTGGGACTGCTTTACTTTTACTGCCCAAAATGTTTGAGTTACTCTCGATCTCTTTGAAAATGTCAACATTTGCAGACAATGTACTTGGGAGTGATTCCTTCTGCAACCGTAATTTGAAACGATCAAACCTGTTTTGTTTTTTATTTGTTGTCGAACAGTTTTATAGTCAATAGAACCCATCATCATTTTTCTATCGCATCGCTTATCAACCAAACATTTTTCCTCAGCTAAGGGAACTTAGAGTCGCTAGAATCACAATTTGTTAGCTTCAAAATAAATGGTATTATAATCTAAACTTACCATATGCTTTGAACAAATACATGTGTCAAAGTTAGGGCATTTGTAAGCAGAAAAGTGAAATAATTTGTTCCTGTCAGCTAAGAACAATTCCAGTTGCGCTTTATAGCTGGTAACATCCTTTCTCTGCTTATGAGGTTTTAATATGTTTTCTTTTTTTTTTGTTACTTTTCGATAAGTGCAATTATTCTTTGATGGCTGGCTTAAAGTTACCACATTCGCATTGTTATAAAAAATTCTCTACTGCGACAGCTACTGTTTCTAAAGCTTTTGTTACAAGTCGGCTTCTATTGACTTTATTAGTTTCAAGATCGTTTTTAACAAGCAAAAAATTAAACTCACGACTAGTTAAAACTTGCAACATAATAACCAAAATAAGACTCGGTAGATTTCGTACCGCTACGTCGCCATTCGGTATATTATATACGGGAGTCTACTGAAAAGTTGTGGTAAAATGGGTAATAATAATGTTCCTTTTTATTAAAACCAGTACATCGTAGATGCTGCACCTTACGTTTTTAAGTTTATTCTTGCCAAAAATAGGGAAATCAGAAAATATCTTCCACCGCCACACGCCCAGTGAAACGAACAATATTAATTATTCTTGTGGCGGTGGTAAATATTTTTTTCAAATCTTTTTGCGTCGTAATGTTTTTAACTGCCGCACCTTTCTCGAATATAGGAAATTGCGAAATGGAAAAAAAAAATTATCGATCCACCCTATTTTGCAGCACCCCAGCCGAAAACCTTGGTTATAGTCTCAATTTATATAAGAATAATTTTTATTAATATACCATTTCTAGAGCATCGATCAGCTTATGTCCAATAAATTTTCAGTGCCTATCATGCATGTGCAATTTAATAGCTCTATTAAGCGATTAGTTTACTTGAAAAAATTTGAAAACTGTCTCGGTTAACAGTTACTTCCGATGCCTCTACATATCCCAAGACTTGATACGGATCTACAATTTGACATAATAACCGTATGCCAACTTTTATCACTTCAGCTCGAACGACCTCTCTGCTACCGTATTTACATACTCACACTCATACATACACACAAAAGCGCTCACGCTAAAACGATATATTAGTTCATTTTACAACGCCTGACAACGTTTTGCTAAGACCGATCATGATGTGTATGTTTGTGAGTGAATGTGTGAATGTGTATGTGTGTGTGTGTGTGTGTGTGTGTGTGTTGTGTGTGTGTGTGTGTGTGTGTGGGTGTGGGTGTGTGTGGGTGTGCAGGTGAGTGTGTGTAGTAGTGTCGGTTTGTGAGGGTGTGGATGTGGGTGTATGTGTGGGTGTAGGTGTGTGTAAATGTGCGTGTATGTGTGTATGCGGGGGGAGTGTGTGGGTGTTGTGTGGATGTGTGTGTTGTGTGTGTGTGTGTGTGTGTGTGTGTGTGTGTGTGTGTGTGTGTGTGTGTGGCATGATGTGTGTGCACACGCACACGCACACGCCACACGACAGCACACGCACACGCACACGCACACGACACACGCACACGCACATGTCACACGCACACGCACACGCACACGCACACGCACACGCACACGCACACGCACACGCACACGCAACACGCACAGCACACGACGCACACGCACACCGCACACACAGCACACGCACACGCACACGCGCACACGACACACGCACACGCACGACACACGCACACGCACACGCACACGCACACCACAAAGCACGACAGCACACGCACCACGTCACACGCAACCACACACACACGCCACGCACACGCACAGTCACACACAGCACACCACACGCACACTAGAACACGCCACAGCACAGTACCACGCACAAACCACACACACACTCATCAAAACACCGCACACTCCACACACACACACACACACACACACACGACCTACACCACACCCCACGACGACACACACACACACCACACACCGCACACGCATCTGCTGAACTTTGCCAACACGCAAAATGCACATGTACACGTCAATTTACTAGTAAAAACACATCACATGTACAGTGAAGGTAAAAACTGCCACATCGCACGTTTCAACTGCAGCACACACAACAGCGCTCCATTCATCAATACATACACACCACACACACCAACACATCCACACACACACACACACACACACACCACGCACGACCACGCACGCACACGCACGCACGCAGCGCCACACACACACACACACACACACACACACACACACAGACAATATGGCCTATCTTGGTGAAACTTTGCCAAACGTCGTAAAATGAGCTAATTAATCAATTTAGCGTTAGTGAAAAAAAAGTCGATTGCATATCATGTGTATATGTAGGTTGGAACGTAAAAATTATCTGACGAAATCGAGATTTTGGAATGTCTTCTATGGCCCCTTAACAAGAAGCGAGTATTAGTTAATTTGATGATCAGTTCAATTCAAAGAACAAATACTGCGTTGTGCAGCGTGATCAAGATTGATTGTAGGGTTTGTAACTCCGCTATGGTCATATTGTTATCAAAAATGTATTCTAACACTGGAAAGTGTAAATTGTTTATCAAAAGTTTCATCCGCTGCGGGCATGAGCGTGCGTAAATACGTGTGTATGAACTGTCATAATTTGCTTCCCTCTGTTCTTGTCGTTTTATTTGTCTTTTCATTGTTCCTGTAATTCACCTAAAAATCTGGCTTTTTCAAGACAAAAACTACACATACTTTATTGATTTATCTGGTAAGTAAATAAATATAGAGAATCATTTATTGTCATGCTTTCGGATAAACACAATAAGTTTATCTTGGACGAATATCTTCGGTATGGGCAACGAGATAAAGGTGGTGTCTGGAAATATTCGCAAGTTTCTTGCTTCGAGGAATTCCAACAATGGTTTGCCCACATGAACATTACCTACGAAATATTCACATGTTCGTTGAATTGTTCAACGTTTTCGTGACACCGGCTCCGTATCCAAAGGTAAATCTCCTGGCAGAAGACCTGTACTTGACGAAGAAGGTTTAAAAGATATTCGCGGGCGATTGGAAGCTAGCCCCAATAAATCTTCAAGACGATTGTCTGAGGAAAGTGGTAATTGAGTAAAATTTGTTTTTATTACTGAATGTTAATTATTTATTCATTATAATTGTAGGGGTTTCGTATGGGACATGCCAGAGGGCTTGTAAAAAACTGAAAATGCACCCGTACAAAATGTCTGCCAACTGATTTTGAAAAGCGTCAAACGTACTGTACCTGGTTTAACAAAAATCTCAATAAGGGCTATTTATTGAAACTCTATTGCATCCTGTTAAAATTGCGTTTGATTGCCATGTGAGAGGCGAATAATTGGACCAATTTTTAATGAAAGCATAAATGCCAAAACTATCAACAATTAATTCTAAGACCTTTATTGAACAACTGAACGACCCGAGCTTCAAAATGGGTATTTCAGCAAGATTGCAACAGCCCACACGGTCCGTACAACGTTGACATATTATCAAATTTTCGGTGTTAGAATAATCACAAAATAGAGGTTTCGTATGGGACATGCTTAGCTTGAAAACTGAAAATGCCGCTACAAAATGTCTGTATTATACAATTGTGCAACTGATTTTGAAAGCGTCAACGTACTGTACCTGGTTTAACAAAATCTCAATAACAATGATGTTTTGGATAAAATTTTCAGGAGATGTTCAGAACGATTATATAAATCAAAATTACCGGACCTGAACTGAAAATTCCTATGATATTGCTCCATTACAATTATTAACTAGTTTGATTCCATTAAAGGCATATTGGACCAATTTTAATGAAATATAAATGCAAATACAATTAATTCTAAGACCTTATTGAACAACTGACGATCGAGCTTCAAAATGGGTATTTAGCAAGATTCCGCAACGCCACCGTGTACAACGTTGACTATTATCAGAATTTTTAGAATAATCAGCAAAACGATGGACATGACTCTTACTGCGACCTTCTTTGGTCATCTTAAATGTTGTGCATGCAAATCGTTTTCTACGGTTGAGAAGTTAAAAATGCATAGTGAACCGTTATGCAATAACAGTTAGCAGCCGTCTTTGAGAATATTAAACGTAGAGTAAATTTTCTTAGAAAATAATGAACAATATTTGCATCACCTATTCACCTTCAATATAATCTGTCTCCGTCATCAGTCAAATTAAAACTAAATTGAAATAAAAACATTCCATTTACTTATTGGCATTTTTAATAGTAACAGTAAGATGGTGGTAGTTCAACAATCAAGAATTACAGACTATTTATGTCATTTAAAATTTTGCTGTATTTATTGTTGATATATCAACTTTTTAATTTCCCGCCCATTCCGTAATACCCGTATGTACACCACTGGAAATAGTTGGGATCACTAAATGAGATAAGTGTAGAATAGCTTTTCTGAAGTAAGCGGACCACTTCAATCAATCTGAATCACCCTGTAAATTAAAGCTCTGCTACAAAATTGGTCTTTCTGGAGGGCATTAAAATTGATTGTGATATGTAACGTTTAAGGTTGTAAATTCTACGTATAAATTTTGTGGTGTGTATAGAATAAAGAAATTAATAATTACTCGTCAAAATTAATGTGTCTCTGGTCTCGAAACGAAATTTCAATATTACTGTGTTTTTCAGAGTGGATTTATGTAACGTAAATTATACAATTTTATACATATCAATGTGCAATAATAGAAACAGATGAAAATACTTTCTCCATTCCTTAAGCAAATGCAGTACGAGAAAGTTTTGTATGCGAGATTCATTTTTTGAAACAATACAAATAAATCTTACAACAAACCTTTACTATTTCACACTGTGTAAAGTTATTATAGATAGCTGTTTACACATGGAATTCAGGGTAATATACCTTTGTTTAGGAAAATAAATGTTTACACCTTGAATTTTTTTAACTTATTATTGTAATGTGTTATTATCTGTAAGTGTAAAGAAATTGGACTTCATCATTAACGTAATTATATAGATGCGAGGGTGTGTATTTCTTCTGGTACCTTGAAATTTAACCTTTGTAATTATTAAACGTATTTTTAAAACAGCAGCGATTTTGTGGTATAATTATAATAATTATAAATATTATTAATGACTATGTAAATATTTTCAACTTTCTCTAGCAGTTCACTGGCATCATAAATATCAAAATACTCAAACAATTATTTTTCACACTAATGCTGCTTTAGATAATTTATAATGTCTAGAAAAAATTGTATAGCCATTTCACTTTACCTAATTGTCGTCTCCTTTATTTATTTGTCATTTTTAAAAAGAGCATTTTTCTTATGCTTTAATGTCTGTTGTTTGATTTGGAAGCCCATTTTAAATGAAAGCTGTCACTCAACTGCATTTTCGAAATGGCAAAAGGGGCCAATAACAAATTAGTAGTTCATTTAGGTAATGCTTTTAAACGAATAAACAATGCCATTGACAGATTTTAAAGTTAAGATTTTTGGTGTGTGCGTTGTGCGTGTGTGCGTGTGTGCGTGTGTGCGTGTGTGCGTGTGTGTGTGTGTGCGTGTGTGCGTGTGTCGTGTGCGTGTGCGTGTGGGTGTGCGTGTGTGCGTGTGGCGTGTGTGCGTGTGTGCGTGTGTGCGTGTGTCGTGTGTGCGTGTGGGTGTGTGCGTGTGTGCGTGTGTGCTGTGTGCGTGTGCGTGTGCGTGTCGTGTGGCGTGTGTGCGTGTGTGTGTGTGGGTGTGGTGTGGGTGTGGCGTGGGGTGGCGTGTGGCGTGTGGGTGGCGTGGCGCGTGGCGTGCGCGGCGGTGCGGCGGCGCGGCGCGAGCGTGCGCGGTGCGCGCGTGAGCGGTGCGCGTGTGCGTGTGTGTGTATAAGAAGAAGAATTTGGTAACTTTTGAAGGAAAAAAGAAACGGTATTGCTTTAAGAAAGTATAATAGATTTTTTGAAGTGATCGTTTGAAAAAAAGTGACTTGTAAACAAACTATAATAATTGCATTAAAAAAAATGTGTGGTGTGGAACAACACACAACCTACAAAGCGTAATTTTAAAGAAATTGAAATAATAGAATCTATTTTTTTATTTTCCCCCTAGAGTTGGGGTGTTTTATTATTACACCAAAAGTATGCTGGTATTAGTCGATTCTCACTAACCTCAAATCTGATTATATGTCAAAATTAATTTGACAGTTGACACATTTAATTGAAATGAATAATAACCACGTATAATAAATAGAAGGAACCTATTGAATTTTGAATGAAGAAGTTTCAATTGAAATAAAAGATTTTCATTAAATTTCATAAAATAATTTGGTACAACCAAGAAAATTTTCAACAATATTAAAAACTAAACACAAATAAATAAAGGAACCACACTGCTTTGCCGATTACTGTCCTTCAGGTAGTTTAAAAATATTTAATAACTGCCAATTGAATCGTGAGTTAAGATTCTTTCAAGAGAGTCTTCGTCAAAAGTGTCTAAGTACAAGTCCTTATTCCATCTCCATTATTTCAACATCTGAATTAGGTTCATCATTTTCAGAAGAAAGATCTGAATCTGAATCTGATTCCTCGAGAGAAATAATTATAGTGGAATATTTTCATCAGAAATTGACCCCATTAGTTTTGTCCTGTTTTCCAAAATTATTTTTTCGCAATGATTTACATAAGCTTGCCACATGTTGGAAGTACGTTTTGAAAGAGCAAGCCGCCATAAATTTGCAACACATATCTTTTGATTTAGGTTGCGAATTTATGTGCTTATTATAAAAGGTCCTGCAATAACTCCATGCCAACTCAACTGGATTGTATTGACAAAGGGATGAGGGTAAACGAAGGACTTCATGACAATGATTTTTTAAAATGACAATGATTTTTTAAAATGTCGTCAATTACAAACCGTTTAATATGATGTTCTCGAAATAGTTTAAAGGTTGATGGTTTGCTCAAGCGTACTGAGTGATACGGTGCATTGTCCATTACCACCACACATTTTGATTGCAGTCTATCCAAATCAGGAATTAATTGATTAACCACCAAATTTTGGAAAAGTTCTGCAGTCATTGTCTTGTGGTAGTCAACCTGCGCGTTATATTGTAAAACGTTTGCATTCAGACTTAATTGTGAGAGGATTACTTTTCAAATCAGTATCATGCATCCAACGACGAGTATTACTGCCATTTGCTAAATCCACGTTTTATCCAAAAACACGAATATCACATTCTCACTTGAATTTAGAAATTGAATGAACTTTTTGAAAAAAGTGATTATTAATTCAACGTTTTTTTTCGCATAGTTGTTTATGTCCTTTAAAAATTTTGTGCATGTACGCCATCGATTTTACAATTTTGAATAAACTTGATATACTACCCTTAAAATCCAAATGCTCGCGACTGTCGGCCAAAAGTTTGTTGATCGTAAAATGTTCATATTTTGAATTGTATTGCCAAATGAGTCGCTCTAAATCCATGCGAAAAACATAATGTATCGTCATCATCAAATGTTTTTCCCGTTTCAATTAAAGCTTTTGCACGTGGAACTTTATTTATTTATCAATCTGTGAAAGGTTTTTTTAAATAAATTATCCTATTATGTAATTTTTTAGGCATTTTGAAGTTTTTAAAGTGACAATATTAATCAATTGTAAACATTCAAACTGCTCTGTACGTTGCTATGGAAACGGACATCCTCATTTTTAATACTTAAAAAAAGACAACATATATCAATCATGTGAAAATACACTAATTAAATTTGACGTTAGTGAAAAATATTATACCGACTTTGTAAAAATAACTCTCAAACCTAGGAAACAAATAAAAAAATAGATTATACAGGGTGATTCAGATTTATTGAAGTGGTCCGCTTACTTCAAAAAAGATATTCTCTACTTATTTCATTTAGTGATCCCAACTATTTCCAATGGTGTACATACGGGTATTACTGATTAGGCGGGTAATTCAAAAGTTGATATATCAATAATAAATACAGTATTTTAAATGAAGTTTTCACATTTATCGCACGCCTTACAACTTAGTGGTAAGCTCGTAAACCTTTCTTATCTTAGTGGGTCACCTACTCTTCCTTTTTTAGCGATTATCAATCGATTTGGGGAGTTAGAAGGAAACATTATTCTTCTTACGAACCTATTATTTTCATGTGTAACATTACGGTAACTTAAATGGGAAGTTGGATTGGCTACTCTAGAACAAACCGTTGGACATATCACACCGGGAGTGCTGCACCTGTTTTGGTTGCTACCCCATCGTTAGAGTAAGAACTCTCGCCATCCAATAAGGTCAGAGAGTTTATCTGTATTATTTTGTTTACTACTTCCATTACTGTATATGAATTAAGGTATAGAATTCTGTTTGGGTTAACGACCGTATAAATGCTCACCTTAACTTAAATGTTATCTACAATATGATCAATAACCTCTAGTTAACAGCTGTTGCTATGGTTGATTTAATATCGTACTACCTTATTAAGCCTGTACTTTGCAATTAAGGGAGTTTCATTATCTGATTGAGATGATATTTATTAATTGGTTTATGTATTGAGCTTCACACTACCATTTATTTTTAATGTAAATGCTAGCTGCGCAACAAACGAGTTTCATTATTTAAGTATGCGCGTCACGAGAATTTAGGAAAATGGAAGTGGCTACATGGTATCATTGACGTTAAAATACATGTGTAGAAATTATTACTTTACTGTATAAAATTGAATATTTCTTTTCTCATAAAAGATTTTTTTAACCAAAATTAGGTTGTGAAGAAGATTTAGTGACTCAATTATTTATTTCTGGCTCCTTTTGTTTCTAAATATTTGGTTAATGAAATTGTTTTCTCAGAAATAAATAACGCGGGCCAACCCAATCGCTCCTCTTTCCTGTATTGTCACCGCTTTAAATGGGCGGTTAATTAATTAAATAATAATGTGTTTTCTGTAAACTTCAATAAGAATTACTTATCTATATGATAAGTTCAGGAATAATTAGACTATTTGTGTAAGCTGCAGCAAGTGTTAGTCACTATTCTGTGTTTAATTTTTGTTGTTATCTAAAACGCTTGTGGTAGCTAGAATGTATGTTTTCTTTCAGTGCACACAATGAAAGGTTTTAATTAAGGAAAGGAAACGTTTCCAGTTAATTATTTAAAATTTACTCTAGAATTAATTGGTTTTGGGTTGCGTATAGTTACCCAGCAACTTGCTAAAGTACTATAAACATTGGTTTTTATTTATTTGGTATATGGGTCAACTTTGGGGTTATTTTGAATCGTAATAATATTACTTCGGCTCTTAGTAGCATTTATAAAATTGAAATGTTAATCTATTTTTTTGTTTTGTGAGAATAAGTTCGACACAGTTTTGAAAAAGTAATCAAAGATTACTATTAAATTTACATTTACTACACTACTGTAGTTGTTTTGTTTGGTGTTGTTTTCTTCTCATTTTTCCTATAACTCCTTACTCATCCACTGCACCACCGTGTATTCAGGAGTCAGGATAACGGTGCGTGCGTGATTCCTGGCGCCCAAAATTACTCTAACTTTTATTCCCCTACGCACGATCCGTTCTGAGCAAAACGGTCGTTTAAATAGCTACGGTTGAGAAGTGAACTTCTCTGTCTCGATCCTTTAATAATAGACACACCACGCATCCATGCCTCCGGCGAACTGTGCCCGGCATTCTTTAATTTGTCGCCTATGCCTTATTGGCACGTAACAACATGACACTAACAAATTATTTTGCATTTTATTTTCATTCTAAACAGAGTTCTGTATTTATTTACTTACCAGATAAATCAATCAAGTTGTGCAGTTTTGTCTTTTACGTGAATTAGTGAAAATAGGCAAACGGAAATCAACAATAATGATTTATGGCAGATAGACGTTTAAACCTTCATGTTATGTCAGACGGAGATTATAAAGAATAACACTACAACAAACCGTTAGATAGCATTTCAAGATTTACTTGGAAGAAGATTTTACAACGATTTCTGATAATTTTACCTTTAATACTTTTTAACTTGACAAAACTTATATTCGACATGACATTTTTGGTAAATAATATTAATTTTTAATATTTCCCACGACAGAGATACCGTATTTGTCAGAGATAAATTCCCTTAAGAAAACAGATATCAATACAACGATTGTTGAGATGGCTTCACTCTTCTACCACATCTGGTTACACTTGGTTGATTATTATCGATTGTTTCTAGTGTATCTTTTCTTTTTTCTTTTCTTGAAAATCCAGGATTTTTCTGAATTCCGTAAGAAAATTGGACCTGTAAAATCTAATCCAACCACTGCAGGAACAGCTAGCTGTACCTGTTACTATTTTTTCGGGTAGTGGGGTAGGATCAACGTTAACTTGACTACCAATTTTGTGATCAATTTTCACCGTTTTCTTTTTTCCTAAATTCCAATATTTTTCTATCATTCCTAAATTCCAATATTTTTCTATCAGTACTTTTTGTAATTCTTGAACTGTAACATGATAGAGAAGTACACAACAATCGTGAATCAGTTTGGAAACTACAGAACGTTTTGTTGGGTAACAAAAATTCTTGAAATCTGGGCGTGCCGAAATGTTTGTTTTGATTGTTTGATGAATGGATATAGCGGTATTCCATCAAAACCGTCTCGTTGCACCATTTTCAGTATATAGCGTTCATCTATTTCCAATTCCTGTACATACAATACTCCTTTCTTCTTGTTTTTTGGATTTTTGTAATTAAATGAAACTCTTCGTATCCATGCCACCAGTCTCAGGATTTTCCATATTTTGAGAAATAACGAAAATACCAATCATCTTGAGTCTGCGTTAAGATTGTAATTCCTTTGCTTTTCTCAGCTAAAATATGCTTCTTGTTTGTTTGATATTCTTGACATTCTGCTTTCTGACTGCTAGGACTGCTTCCGCAAACGAGATTCAATAAATGTTGAATTGAAGATCCTCTTGATGTAAGATCTGCTATATTTACCAAAGTAGCAAGATGGTAACAAGAACCAGGAATCGTGTGATTTTAAATTTTCCTATTTGATGGCCAACAAACAGTATCCAGTTTTCTTCTATTTTAATGCAAGCTAAAACTGTGTTTGAATCAGTCCAGCAGTATATGTTTGTGTTGCGATTTTCCATAATTTTTGTAACAGAACCTCGTACCTATGGTGCGGCAAGCAGTGCAAGTCTAGGGATTGTTATTTTGTTTAATAGTGCAACCCCGGTCTTCACTTGAATCAGTTGTATGCATACTCCATCTCTAGATTCTGTTCTCAAAAATGAAGCTGGTGTATAAACGACAACCATGAACTAATTCTTTCGTTTATATCCCTAAGAATTCAACGCCGAATCTTAACATTTCTTATTATCGAAAGTCGTCTTAACCATTTTATAAACGGTTTCTTGACATCGTACGGCCCTTCAACGTTCCAGTCAAGCTTAATAATTTCGGGAGAAGCGAACAAGCAAACCCAATAAGATCAAACATACTGTTAGTCACAGACAAAACATGTCGCTTTGTTACCTTATTACTATCAAATTGTCCAAAATTACAAAATGATATTTCTAATGTATTTTTTCTATTCCAATTTAGATCAAAGACAGAAGAAACATTATTTTCATCAAATGTGTTCGTAACAGTGGATTCCCATAATCGAAGATCAAATTTTGCTTCGTTCATTAAAGCTTGGGGTTCTTGAACGAATTTTAGAAGCTCTTCTTCAGTATCTAAACTGGCTAGGCAATTGTCGATAATTTCGTAATTATCGAAAATGAGTACACTGTATTTCCAGATGTTGTGTGTAGTAGAAATTGCTCCAAATAATTTCTAATTGGAGTTCCAAATAAAAAAAGGCTGCTTGTGACTCCAAATACAACTCTAGTATGCCGAAATATTTTCAGGTTTCCATCCTAGTGAAACTTGTCTTCGTCTAATAAACTTATTTGTATGAAAATATAAACTTTCACATAATTAAAATACTTGGCTTTCTTGGGTATTTTAATGGTGTATTTTTGGTTTTATGTTTTATACAAATCTATGCGTTTCGATAACGATTACAGTTATCGTTCTCAACAGTGCTTTAAGAATTGCTTAAGATGTTAACATAAATTTATTTTAACATCTTAAACAACTATTAAATCACTACTGAGGACAATAACTGCAATTGATAAACCATTAAAAAACTTTCACTTATTTGTAAAAATGATTCTCTAATATCTGCTATTACTCCAAAACGACCCATTCTAAAATGCATCAGTTAATATTGATGAAGTAAGCTCTGTTAATTTTATACCTTTTTCTAAACATTGATCTTAAGAAGGAAGGAAGGGCCAAATAACGTCGAATTTTGGTCGTGGCGCTCGATAACTTCACTACATGAATATTGTCAAGTAATGTCCTTCTGTTACTACGTTTTCGTCAGTTATCTCTTCTATAATGTTTTAAGATAACTATTATGTCAATATTTAGTAGTAGTAGTAGTTCTTTAGTAAATTTCATAATTGGTTTGCCATGTATTTTCTATCAATGACGCTCTAACATTGTACCTTTCATTCTTTTCTCGAACAACAGTATTTAGGAGAAATTTTTGTACAGCTACATCATTTTTTGCGTTGTATTTTCAGTTACTAGATCCATAATCCCTAAGCCATCTGAGGGCCACAGATCAATAGGTGAAAAATTGCGATGCAAAAGCCTTGTTGATATTGTATCAACAGAAGATCTTATATCGTCGTTCGATAGCAAAGGTTCAAAAGCGACCAGGCCACAATTGGAATGTCCGAATTGTCATTGAGGCTGACGATTTTAGTTCAGATTTCAAAAGACACTTTTACATAGATATATTACTTCAAATAGTGGGTTGATTGAAAATGTCGAATGTACACAACGGTTGTGAGTGACCTTTTCAGTGTTATACCCACAAAACAGTGAATGAATCATCTCTTCTTGTCTAATCGAATGATGTCCCATTTGAAGTGCTCTATAATTATTTATATACGATCTCTGAGAATCTGTTTCAATAATTGCAGTAATAGCAGTAATGGACACTAAAACTATCCTTTGACATTTAATTTACACGGATAATTTTTGACTTGAGTATACTCTAACATAATCTGCAAGTTAGATTTTATTTAAAATTAATGCTTTGGCCACCAAAGATTAATTTAGAAATCCCACTTTTCATTTTTTTCTCTTATCTGACAAAATAAAGCCTTTAAATTTGCAAAACAATTCACTGTATACCATCGTAATTTGAGCACAACTTGTTTAATTGTCCATTTTTAATGTTTTCAGTAGTACGTGAATTTCTTACTTTACATACTTAGAAAAGTTTTACTGTATGATTAACTGTTTATTTTATAACAAAACTGTAACACACAAACCACACGCGTGTTGGTAGTATTAACTAGGTCGATCCACCTACTATCCGTTGAGAGAATCATGTCTGTTTCGAATATCTAACTACACAAATCTACACTTCATAATTTCTAGTTTTCCACGTAACCGAGCCGTTTGCGTATTTATCCGAACCTCCTCAACATAACCATTACTCTTTAATATTTTTAACCACGAAATTTAAAATAGCCTATTGAAAATTACTTTACAAAGTGAACTAGAGGGCGGCTTGTTTTCTAAACCCAGGCTCGTGCGATAAAACGCTTATAAGGAAACTAGTTTCTTAAGATACTCTTATGTTCACACGTGAATACATTACATTATATTATTTTAATCTATTTAACATTTCACTTATTTGCAATTCGTATGATTTGAGGTTTTTTAATTGCAGTTATAACCTCTGTTTCTAATCGTTCAATTCTAATTACAACGTTGACCTTCTCACTCAGATACTTCCTTTCTTGAGTAGCAAATGTCGTGTTCACAGCTAATTGATGAAATTTGTCGCTAAGATTAAGAGTCATATGATTTGAACATTTGATCTTAGCAAAATTACGACCATACGAAACCTTTTCTATTATTTTCGAATACACAGTAAGATAGTTATTTCAAAAGGCGGTAATTCATCCGTGTGATGTGGGCCGAGATATAAGTTGTAGTCATCGCCCTTGAAACTGAAAATTTAACCACAATTATTACTATCCTATATTCTATATGGCTAAATTTCAGAGTAAAAGCTTTACTTCTCGGACATGGAGTAAAAGTTTCACTTCTGCGTTTACGCATTTTTGTTTTTACCGGTTCTTTATTTAATGAGCGTTGTTATGGTTTCATTACTTGCAAAACGTCCTGATTATTTTATTCTTTTTCCTGCTAATTAGTTGTTCTCCTTGCTTTCAATCTCTACCATTTATTTTTAATTCATCTGATTACGCCACGTAAACTATCACGTTTATTCCTAATAACATAATATACTATTATAGGAATATTTGGTTTATAGAATAAACATATAGGATAGATACTTAAAGAATTCGATCTCGAACAAAAAATAGATGGAAATAATATTATTATACACACACGCGCAAGCGCACTCGCACTCGCACGCGCCCGCGCACGCACGCGCGCGCGCGCCCGCGCCCGCGCACGCGCACACGCCGACGACGCGCCGACGCGCCAGCACGCACGCACGCACGGACGCATGCACGCACGGACGAACGCACGCACGCACGGACGCACGCACGCACGCACGCATGCATGCACGCACGCACGGACGCACCTTGGGTCATTTTTATGACAGATGTGACATTATACCGCCCTGTATAATTGATTCTCTTCACTAATTATACACATTTAAACTTAAATACCTAGGTTCCATATCTTATTGCTAATCATTTTCTTGCTTAAACACGTACATCTAAAACCTTAACTTCTGCATAATTTTTTTTTTTGCAAAATAAAGTCACTATAATATATATTACTCAGATTTACAAGTAGTATCCATATGCAACACCACGCAATTTTGCCTACTGTCACTGTAATTTATTTACCAGAAATTTGTCAAGCACATTAGTCTCCCGCTACATTGGAATGTTTCACTAAACTCCCAACGTATTCATCAATCAATAGGAAATCCAAATCCAAATCTTTACACAACAGTTTTCCACTGAAATAATTCACTTTATTAGTTATGATGTACCGAGATTTCCTCAAAACCTCTCTTCTTCGGTTAATAACGTCTGTCGACGGTATCCGATGCCTATCTGCCATCCTTTTCTATCATTCCATTGGCCTTCCTGTAAGTTCCTGTCCCCCATGGCTTTTCTGATGCCCTCTTGCCGGTTCTTCCTTCAGCTTCTCCTAGCTCTTCTTTCTCGTGGTGTCCACTCCATTACTTGTTTAGGCAATATTGAATTCTGCATATGTTGTACATGTCCATACCACGTAAGTTGTTGTTTTTCTACATCTGCCATTATATGTGTTTCAAGGACCATTTGTTCTCTTATATACTCGTATGTTTGGCCTTTCTCTGCAGGATACGCGAGCTGATCTGCGTAAATCATCTATTTCCGTAGCTATTATTTTCTTTTTGTTGGCTTCGGTCAGTCTCCATGTCTCCGCCCCATATAGGAGGCTACTTTTTTCGTTGTATTGTATATGTTGTACTTCCTTCTGTTTGTGATCTCTATCCATCTCTGTCCATAAGATTCCATTTATTTATATGCCTGCGCACTTCTCGATCTTATTTCTTTATCACCAGTTCCATTTTTATCAAATACCACGCCTAAGTGTTTGTATTCGCTACATACTTTAACTTTTTATCTTTCTCTAACTTTAAGCTATCTTGTTCTTTTCCTATATACAGATACTTTGTCTTTTGGAGATTTGACAGGCCCCATTTTTCATATTCTTCGTCAGCTTTCGAACCATGCATTCTAGGTCAGCTAATACTACTTGATCATCCCCAAAATATATACAGTTATCATTCAGTTACATTCCCATTCCTCTCCATTTTCTCTTCGATTGATCTAGTGCTTTGTGTATATATCTTAAACAGCGTTGGGGATATACAGCATCCTTGCCGAAGTGCTTTGTTTACTTGAAAACTTTTCGAGAGTCTATTGCCAAACTTTATTTTTGCTGCTGTTCCGTTGTATAAGTTCTTCAATGCCTGAATAAGTGTATAAGTAACGTTAGATTCTTCTAATACTTCCCAAAGTTTGATTATAGGGATATTGTCATATGCCTTTGATAGATCTACCATTAGATATATTACTCTGTTTGTGGCTAGTTTCTTTTCTGCAACCTGTTTTAAACAGAACACATTATCCGTGCAAGACTTCCCGGCTGTAAACTCCGTTATTCTTCTCTGTCTCCGTATTCTAATTATATCAAATCCAGTAGTATTTTCCCGTATTGCCGACAGAGTGTGCTAGTTACTGCAATTCCATGATAGTTATTCGGATCCTTTTTATTTCCTTTTTTGTGCATCGAGGAGATGTAAGCTAATGTCCGTGCTTCTGGAAACTCATATCCATTTAAAAATTTGCTTATTATATACGTTAACATCCGGAAAAGTTTTTCCGTGCCATATTTTATCAGCTAAGCGTTGATCCCTTCAGTACCAGTTGCTTTCTCGTTCTTTAATTTTTGTATAGTTTTAATTACAGTTTCCATGTCAATGTTTATTTCTTCTCCTTCTACTTTGATGTAGGTTGTGTGCTTTTAAGGTATTTAGGTCTGGTTTCCGTTAATAGATGCTTATAATGTTCAACCCATTCTTCCAAATCAATAAATTTAATGAGCACTTTTTCTCTACTGTTTGATTTTACATTTCTAATGAATCGTCACGATTTCATACATTTGAATCCGCCTATAAATGTATTTATCTCCTGGCATTTTTTGTCCCACATTCTACCTTTTTCTGTAGTTATTCGTCTCTTCGTTTGTCTTTTTATTTCACTGTATTTCCGCCTGCCTTCCGGATCTTTTGTACTTAACCATTTCAAGCACACCTACTTCTTTGGTTTACTTTTTTCTCTATTTCTTCGGTCCACCATATTTTCTTGCTTTATCTTTTATATTGCTCTCCCAAAGCTTCCTATGCGGCTTCATGAATACTTTCCACTATATTTCTATAAATTTTGTGCAGCGGCTTCCCCAGATTGGCGCTCCTCCCTTAAAAATAAGACTGCGTGTGCTTGAATGCACAGATTTACGTCAAATGTTATTAATAGCTCACTCTTCCGTTTCTGATAACTTTCTTAAATAAATCTCGTTCTCGTGTCCAAAAATAGTTGTAATTTACCTCTTGGAAATATATATGTGTGTGTGCGTATGTGCCTGTGTGCGCGTATGCCTGTGTGCGCGTATGCCTGTGTGCACGTATGCATGTGTACGCGTGTGTGCCTATGTGCATGTCTGCGTCTGCGTGCGTGCATGTACTCGTGCGCGCAAGTGCGCGTATGCGCGTGTGAACATGTGCATGTGTGTGTGTGGGTGCGTGCGACTGCGAGTGAGCGTGTGTGTGGAAGTGTGTGGGTGAGTGTAAGTAACCAGTACCAACAATTCCTTCGATAATTAGATTCTATTTCAGGTTGAAAGTTGGTCGCAATTCAAAGATGTCAAATTTACAACATCTTGAATGCCCAGTTTATAATCTTGCAAAACATCTTACATTTTTATTACAACCTCATATAGGTAAAACACCCTATTACATTAAAAATTCTGCCGACTTTGGTGAAAAAATGCAGCTTCAAAATTGAAGAGGGTGATATAATGGTCAGTTTTGATGTTGTTTCACTTTTTACAAAAGTGCCTCTAAAAAAACTATTGAATACATTGATCATCTTTTCTCAAAGGATATAACCATTATTTGTCAGCTCTGTCTTACTACAACTTATTCAGTGGAATAGTAAATTTTATGAACAGATTGATGGTGTAGCAATGGGTAGTTCCGTTAGTCCTATTATAACTAATTTTTACATGAAAAATTTGAAACATTAACGTTATAAAACACCCCTAAAAAACCTTCAGTTTGGTATAGACATGTAGATGACACATTTGCTATTTGGAGACATGGAGAAGATGCACTGCATGTGTTTTTGGTTTTTATAAGTGGTATACATCCGAGCATTCAGTTTACCATGGAAAAAGAAACTAATGGAAGTTTACCATTTCTTGACTTATTAATATCTAAAAATAATGATTCACTATCTTTTAAGGTTTACAGAAAGCCGACACATACTGATAGATACATTCATAAATTATCCAACCACCATCCACCTCAAAAAATTGGTGTATTAAATTTTTAGTAGATCGAGGAAAACGAATTTGTGACCCTGAATTTTTGAAGGATGAATGTAAATATTTAACAAAATCCTTAAAAGATAATGGATATTCACTTACAGATATTAATAATGTTATTACACATTCTAGACGTAACCTTAAAGAAAAACCAGTTCTTAATGTCAGTACTGCTTTTCTTCATTTTATAGCTAATTTTACAGATAGAATTGAAAAAATCCTAATTGAATATGGCATTAGAACTACTTTTAAACCTACAACAAAAACTATAGAACATTAAGGATCACCTAAAAATGTTTCAAACCGATTATCATCTTCCGGAGTGTATAAGTTATCTTGTGCATGTGGAAAAGTATAAATTGGAACCACAAAACGTAGCTTTGATACAAGACGTAAAGAACATATGAGATTTTGTAGATTAGGTCAACCAAAGAGGTCTGCGGTAGCTGACCATGCCTTGAATAATTCTAAATCATGATATTCAATTTGACAATATGGAAATATTGTCAAGACAAACTCAATGTTATGTTCGTTTACAATGTGAAGCTATTGAGATGTACACCCTAATAATTTTAATAGACAAGAAGAAAATTTCCTTTTAAATATATCTTGATTTTGATTTTAATTTCGACTTTTGGTATGTCTATGTTTTTTGTTGTGTTTTTCCTAGATCTTGAAGCAAATGCTTTACCAATTATATGTTAAATTACCACAGCACTATAATTTAACATAAGTGGTTGAAATTACAATTAAAATTAAAAATTACAAAAAAGGTTCTGCATTATGCTTTTCATTGTTAATAACCCTTGCATTTATTGACTAAGGTATTTCTTTGTTAGAGACTGGATTATTTTAATTGATGTCATGTTTATATTTGTGAATGCTTCTATCTATATCAAAATGAAGTTTTTCACAACTTTACACTTACATCATAACTTGATTCAATCAAATTTGTTTTTTGGCTGACATTTTTCATTGTTAGAGGGTGTTCTGATTTGTCATCTTTAAGAGAGTATAACAATATTTAATTTTTAATGACCTAGTTATTCTTTACTATAATTTAATTCTATAGTTGGCTTTATACGTTTCTCAAACTGTTATATTAATAGCAGGCTGATGTTTATGTTTTAATTTTTCAAATTGGACAAAATTGTTTCAACATCTCTAACAATTTTAATAGATAATATTACTACTAACGAAGGTAACTGTAAGTGTTATCGAAACGTTTAGATTGTATAATTTAACATACACCATTAAAAAACGCAAAAAAGATAAATATTTTGTTATGTGTAACAATGGTGAACGTTTACATTGTCATAATACAGTTTACAGAGACCCTCGAAATAACATTTTTAAATATTGTATAATTCGTGTGAACAAAAGTGATTTAACAATGTAGAGCGTGTGCAAATTAAATAATTGTTTCTGTTTGAAGCCTAATTGCTATTCACTTCTGTTTTGTTTCGATCTCTGAAGTTGTAATGGAAACAGCTATAACTAACCATCTCAAAATGCATTTCGATGACCCACCATTTCGACATGGACTTTTCAGCATGTTTAATGCATTTGTGCCAGTATTCGCCATCAATTCTTTGTAGCCATTCTATCCATATCTTCTAAGCGTGACCATCGTCGAACGTTGCATAGTTTTGCCCTACATTTTTATTCCAGTGTTCCTTGAAAGTTTCCCCAGACCACTTCAATATAGTTAAACTCACAATGATATGGCGGCACCTGTAAAACCCTGTGTCCGCACTTATTGGGAACTGCAGCGACTTCATACACCTTTGGTTTTACGTTTTCCGCAACTAATTGTAATAATTCTTTTTTAAACATGGTAGATTCGTAAGAAATATTTTGTTTTAGCAAGTAATGACATATTTCTTCCTTCTTGGTTTGTTTTCAAGAACTTTTGAGTGATAACTATCATTGTTCAAGACGATTAACGATAACTCCTTTAAGATTGGAATTAAGCTGCTTTCAAATCATGTTGTAAATAGCTCCTCACACGTCTTTTCATGATGGCACTTTGTGATTTTATAAAAAGGGAAGTAAAACATCAGGAATGAAGCAATTTTCATTACCCGAATGGAGCAGTATAAATCTAAAATAATAAAAGTCGTGAAGAAATTCAATCAAAAAAATTATTGTGACGAACCTTTTTCCTTCGCCCAGTGGTCTCTTCTTCATGCCTTGCTTGCTATTATTGGGCCAACTTTTCTTGTGTGAACCTCGAATTAATATACATTTCATCTAAGAAACCGGATTAGTGCTTCTTCTTTATGTTTATAGTATTACATTAACAAGCATACACGATTGGCGGTAATATGGGGTTGTTAAGGAAACCAATCCTACCATCATCGAATTTAAAGGAAAAACCAATAGAATGTAAAAGACGCCTTAAACTAGATTTACTAAATTTAAATATTTTACATTCTACTAATTGTTTTTGTAGTGATGTTAACTTTATACGGATACTTAGGAAAACTAATATGTGTAAATGTACTGGTTTTGAACATGTTTTTGCTCACATTTTGAATGCATTTCCTAAATTTTCCTCTTCACAGCATCTTTTATGTAGTCATCGATTTCTAGAGACTTGTTCTTTGAACGTCTTCTTTGTTTAGCTGGTGAGTGTTGAGGTTTATTTCCTTTTTGGGCTTCTGTCACTCGTATTCTTGCAACACTAACCCTATTTATGCTTATCCCACAGGTTTCCGAGGTTCGCTACCATTAATACTTTCACGCACCCTTAATAATGTTGTGAACATTCATACACCTACCTGCACGAAAGGTTCAAGTGGAACCATTACGCCTTGGTTATCCCATCCTTCTTTCAAAATAATTAAAGACGCTCAAGCTGCGCTTGAAACGCTTGTTTCGTAGCATTTTTAACCTACAAATCTTAAATTTTATTTCACACAGATTGCATCAAGTTGTTATAACTTACCAATAACACAACATTCAAGTTTTTAGAAAAAAACTGTTTTTATTCAAATAAGTAAAGTAAACATTAAGTATAACAAAATAAATACAAGATGACAGATAGGTTTCACAGCTATTTTATTTTGCAATGCAGGGCAAATGTTTCAAAACCGTAACGTTAACAGAGCAGCAGACTCAACTTGACATTCGTCATCCTTTTCTAACAACATGTAGTATTAAGAGAGACACAGTAAACTGTTGCTTATTATAACGTATTACATGGATGAGTCATGTAATACGTGACCCAGACTTTGTAGATAAAATAATGTCTCCCTCAAATTATTATTTTACATTAAAATATCCACTTCGCATTATTTCTGGATCTTACAATCTATTTGTATTAATTTTAAGACGACCCCTTCTAATTTTGCATCCAATTTGAAATATTGCAACTCGACCTTCATTGATTTTATTAATTTTATAATCAACTTTACAATTTCTTCTTTTAATTATTATTTGGAAGCATTCAACTTTTGACGTGCATTGTTACCAAAATGGTATTAGTGTAAGTGCCAACTTAAACACGTTAATAAATAACATTCTCAACCTCAGGGTCTGACTTTACCAATTGTCAAACAAAAATTTAAATGTTGCCAAACTATATTTTTGGAAGCATTCAACTTTTTGATGTGCAATGTTACCAAAATAATATTAATGTAGGTGCCACTTTAAACATGTTATTAAGTAACATTCCTAACGTGTGTCCGACGTTACCAATTATCAATCAAAAATTTAAATGTTGCCAAACCATATTTTTGGAAGCATTCAACTTTTTGATATGCAATGTTACCAAAATGATATTAATGTAAGTGCCAACTTAACATGTTATTAAGTAACATTCTTAACCTCTGTTAAGAATTTTCGATAAAAAATTTAAACGTTGCCAAACTATATTTTTGGAAGCATTCAACTGTTTGACGTGCATTGTTACCAAAATGGTATTAGTGTAAGTGCCAACTTAAACATGTTAATAAGTAACATTCTTAACCTCAGTGGCTGACATGAATAAAATTTGTTTCAAAAATAACATAAATACAATCAAAATCAGACACTTGAAATATAATAAAAAGAAAAATTAGTTAAAGCTTAATGGAAACAAATATGCATGTTTATACACAAATTTAAATAAGTAATGAAAACGAATAAACATATTTACATTGCAGTGTCATTTTAAGTTAATTTTAATAATGCTTACATAATTATGTTAATCAGAAGAAGTCCATAATTATACTAAAAAGTATGTTTTTTATTGGGCAAAATGGTTATTTTAAATTTTGGGATTTTTTTATCTTTTTGTATTTAATAGTACTGAAACTATTTCAAATTAAAAATAATATTTAAAAACATATTTCAATGTTATAATGTTTATATAATGAAATATCAACTTGCTAAATTATAGTAGATTTTAATAAAAAGAATGCAAATTATAAAAACATTATAAATTAATAAATATTCAACTGACTTGGTGAGCAAACCCTTTTATATCAAATTTAAAATGTATATGCTGATCACATGAATTTCTACGAATTTGAGCGAAAACAATTATGTATATATGTATATTTAAAGTATATATATATATATTATATATATATATATATATGTATATATTATATATGTATATATGTATATATGTATATATGTAAATTATATGTATATATATATATATTATATGTATATATGATATATATATGTATATATGTATATATGATATATAGTTTTCCATAGGCGTTCGTTAGAAGTTTATGTGGTTAGAAACAATTTAGAATCTGAATTTTTGGACTTAAGGGTTATTTAAGATTTTCTTTCATTCTAAAATATTTTCATAGGTCATGTTATACGAAGTCGCCATAACTTCCTTATTTTAAATGGAACACCCTGTATATATTTATATTTTGGATTCTTGACAAAATTTAGGATGTCTTATCAGGGTTTCCTATACCTTTTCAACTGTTTCTTAGATATTTTGATTTTTCAAAATTTTGAAAGATTTAACCCTATTTTCAACACTGCTTGTCTTACTTATTTTTGACTGATGGAAAGTGCTTCTGGAGTAGACAGAAGCATAAGAACTATACTTTTGAAATACTATTGACAATTGATTTATTGCATACATGGTGTTCAAAATTTGATGAACTATTAAACAATTTTCAAAGTTGAAAAACTTTGTTAATTCAAATGTGACACTGTATATTATTGGATGAATAGATGCCGCATTAGTTATGCATCGTTTGGCTATAACATTACCTATACCTATTATCGACAATTTTCTTGTTAATTAATATTTTCTACTTTAATGTGATTTTTGACAAAACTGAAATGTTTTTCAAAATAAAATGAACTTAATTCAAACTACACAAATTCTATTTTATTAAAGCAATGAAATAAAACAAGAAGATAACAAAATTGAGAGCATAATAACAAATAAAAACATAAAACAATTATTTGAACATAACTAGAAGAAAAGTGATAAAAAGATAAAATGAATCATTACAAATGTTCCACATGACCGCCAATTTGACATAAGCATTTTATAACTCGTATAACTCCGTATTTTTATAAAAGCCGATAAAATTCCAAAACTGCAATCTAGTGAGCCTTGATTTTGACACGCATTAAAACATTGTTGTTGATTTAATGCCAAATCAGTAAAATTTAAGTGATTTTGTAATTTTTAAGTATTTTTTAAGTACTGTTTATAATGGAATGTATTCAAGAATATTCTAACAATGGTTTATTAAATTTGTTTTACATGGTGAAAGTGGACGAATTATTAGGGGAACATGCAGGTTTTTAACGAACGGTATCCACACCTACCATTAATGACACCTGGAAAATTTGCAAGAATTGAAGCTCGATTTATTGCAACTGGAAGTATAAGGGCAACTCGAACGCATTTAAAGCCAGTAATAGATAATGAAGTTAACGAGGTGAACGTGTTAGCTTATTTTCACGCTTATCCACGAACTTCAATTACAGCAGCTGCACTGGATTTGGATATTTCACAAACATCAATCCACAGAATATTAAAGAAGTATAAAATGCATCCTTTTTCGGTAATAACTGTGCAAGGATTACATCTTGGTGATCAAATTGGCGGTCATGTGGAACATTTGTAATGATTCATTTTATCTTTTTATCACTTTTCTTCTAGTTATGTTCAAATAATTGTTTTATGTTTTCCATTTGTTATTATGCTCTCAATTTTGTTATCTTATTGTTTTATTTCATTGTTTTAATAAAATAGAATTTGTGTAGTTTGAATTAAGTTTATTTTGAAAAACATTTCAGTTTCTGTCAAAAATCACATTAAAGTAGAAAATATTAATTAACAAGAAAATTGTCAATAATAGGTATAGGTAATGTTATAGCCAAACGATGCATAACTAAATGCTGAATCTTATTCATCCAATAATCTACAGGGTGTCACATTTGAATTAACAAAGTTTTCAACTTTGAAAATTGTTTAATAGTTCATCAAATTTTGAACACCATGTATGCAATAAATCAATTGTCAATGAGTATTTCAAAAGTATAGTTCTTATGCTTCTGTCTACTCCAGAAGCACTTTCCATCAGTCAAAAATAAGTAAGACAAGCAGTGTTGAAAATAGGGTTACATCTTTCAAAATTTTTGAAAAATCAAGATATCTAAGAAACAGTTGAAAAAGGTATAGGAAACCCTTATAAGACATCCTAAAATTTTGTCAAGAATTCAAAAATAAAATAATATACAGGGTGTTCCATTTAAAATAAGGAAGTTAGGTGACTTCCGGTATAACCGGAAGTAACATGACCTTGAAAATATTTTAGAATGAAAGAGAATCTTAAATAACCCTTAAGTCCAAAATTCAGATTTCTAAATTGTTTCTAACCACATAAACTTCTAACGAACGCCTACTGTGGAAAACTATATATATATATATATATATATATATATATATATATATATATATATATATATATATATATATATATATTGGCTACTTTTATATTGAACAGTATTGCTATCTTGAAAACCATAGGAATTACAATGTCGGTTAAATAGGACAAAAGTTGCGCATAAAAGGGACCAACAAAATGTTGAAGACAAATCTTTAATAACTCTTACTGTTTACGATTTATACAGGGAAAACCAAAACATAAGAATTTTTAATTGTTGTTGTATCTCCTTTATTTTAAATGATATTAAAAAATTGTATTTACATTTTTAATTTAAATTATTCATGCTATTCTGTAGTGGCGTCTAATTTTTTTACAACGTTTCGTCTATTTAGGGTAACCATCAACTTTTTTTTAAATACGGACCTGTTTTTTTCTACACCAAATTAATTACAATACCACCATACATACACCCCCAAAATTATTTTTTGATTACCCGTCGTTTCGTCACATTTCTATCCATCATCAAAAATTTAATGAACATTTCAGCTGAAGCCGTACCTGCTGTGTTAACTAAAATTTCGGTGGATATGCATTAGCCCCCTTTTTAGTTTATTATTCGTCTATTTGTTAACGCTATTTCTTTTGTACAAAGAAGATTATTTTCAGTAATAAACAGATGAAGAAAGAAATAGATCAATTATTAAATAATGTCCTTACAGATCCATTTCATTGGGTTTACCTACTTTGTTGTAATTGATATTTAAACTAACAAAAGGTAAATAACACAATATTAAAAAATGGCATGGAAATAATCATAAGACTGTAGAAATTCTTTAAAATATTCATTTATGATTTTCAATGTAGGTTCGACTGCTCAATTTTTTGTTGTTATTAAGAGTGCCGTGAAATTCAAATAGTTGAATAAATGTCAATTACTTTGTCAGTTTCAGCGTTTTTGAAGTGTTTAGTTAAATTTATTCTTAAATAATAATTATTACATTATGGTTCGTTATTCTGTAGAAGAAAACGAGATATGTACGATGTTTTTGTAAAAATAATGGAAATGTTGATGTGGCAATGCAGACATACGCAAATTTGTATCCAAATAGAATTGTCCCGCAAGAAATACGATTTATGCGGTATCTAAAATGTAACTGAAACAAGTAGTGTGTTTAAAGTAAATCGGCACATCAAAAAGAGGTACAATACACGACATAAATGTGTTAGCATTAGTACACGTAAATCCAGAAAATTCGACAAAAGTATTGCAACACAATGTGGGATATCCAGATCAGGAGTAAAAAGATATTGAAAAGTACAAATATCATGATTATAAATACCAACCAGTCCAGACGTTACACAAAGATGATCCTGCCCGTAGACTGACATTTTGTAACTGGTTTAGACGTAAGTTGAATACCAACAGGTCGTTCCATAAAAATATTCTGTGGACAGACGAAAGTACATTCACAAATTGCAGAATATTTAATAGAAAAATAAGCGCTATTACGCAACAACCAACCTCATCTTACTCGACAGGTGCGGCCTCAGGTACGATTTTCATTAAATGTGTGGTGTGGCATTATTGGCAACGTTGTAATAGGGCCCAAATTTATAGATGGAAATTTAAATGCCAATAATTACATCAATCTATTAGAAGAAGTGTTAGATGAAATGTCTTTATTGGTTCGACGACAAATGACATGGTTTATGCAAGATGGTTGTGGGGCCCATAATGCTAATAGAGTTCGAAATTACTTAAATCGTCAATTTGGGGGTAAATGAATCGGAACAAAAGGTAACAGAAAGTGGCCACCACGCTCCCCTTGCCTAAATCCTGTCGATTACTTTTGTGGTTACCTAAAAATAAAATTTATGATAATGAGTTTCAAAGCATCAACGAACTAAGGGCTCAAATTGTCGAAGCTTTCGAGCAAATAGATCCAGATATGATTGCTAGGCAACAGAGCATATGTGTGAAAGAACGCGACCTTGGTTGAAAAGGCTGGCCATTTTGAACAATTTTATAAATTTATTTTGTGTATCATTTAATTATGTTAGTTTGTTTCTGTTAATTATTATTAAAAGTCATACAATAATAATATTAGTTATTTGTTTAATTTTTGGATTGAATAATTTGTGCATAATAATAACCTTGTTTCTTGTTGATAAGCACTAGTGCTTAACAGCGGGTTTTCAATTAACAAACAGGTACGGCTTCAGCTGAAATTTTCATTAAATTTTGATATAAATGTGACGAAACGACGGGTAATCAAAAATTATTTTGGGGTATATGTATGGTGATATTGTAATTAATTTAGTGTAGAAAAAACAGGTCCGTATTTAAAAAATGTTGGTGGTTTCTAAATGCAAGAAACGTTGTAAAAAATTTGACGCCACTACAGAATAGCATGCATAATTTAAATTAAAAATGTAAACACAATTTTTAATATCTTTTAAAATAAAGGAGATACAACAACAATTAAAAATTTTATATTTTGGTTTTCCTGTATAAATCGTAAACAGTAAGAGTTATTATAGATTTGTCTTCAACATTTTGTTGGTCCCTTTTATGCGCAACTTTTGTCCCATTTAACCGACATGTAATTCCTATGGTTTTCAAGATAGCAATACTGTTCAATATAAAAGTAGCCTATATATATATATATATATATATATATATATATATATATATATATATAAAGGTCTAAACATGATTTTAAGAGTAGTTTGGATCGATTTGTGGTGATCACGTTTTTCGCTCATTGTATAGCTCGGTTTTAATTTAGGATCACTTTTAAAGTTCGAGTTTTGGACCAAAAAAGTCGACTTGTGTTGTTTGACGGATTCTCCATCTAGGTGTCCCAGAGAACTTATATTTCAAATTCCATAGTTTGGATGCGCGAGATAAGGACGGTGGATCTATATCTCGAAAAGTGGAGGGGATACAAAAAAGTTGAAAATCCCGTTTTAGCATTTGATATCGATCTAAATTTGTGCAAATAAAAATCGGGTCATATTCCCAATTTGAGAGTTTATTTTATAGTTTCTATTTAATTAACTTATATTCCATAGGCGTAACAGAAGGTTTTAGTTTACATAAACTATCTAACAAAATTTCACATACTCAAATATTCATCGACCTAATTTCAGAGTTAGTTAAAATATTAAAACTTTGATTTATTCATACAATAATTTTTACAATGGTTAATAGTAAAAAAGGAAACTTGGCATTCTCTGGTAAGAAAGCGAGGTTAGAAAGATTGTATATGTTTCAGATGATAAATCAAAATAACAGCACAAAAGGTTATCTTTCAACGTACTGAACACACATTCCATTGAGTTAACTTATTTAAGTTAAAATTTTAAATTTGAGCTAAAACTGTGACATTCTGTACGTGCTACAAACAACCTAATACACCTTAATACGTCCTACTATATCGCTCTATCCTAGGAAATTCTATTAAATCTCGTCGGACGCCATAAACTCCTAAATTTTGTCCTGCACTAAAAATAATGTTTTGTTTATATACTATTGTGTATTGTTATTGAAATTTATTACTTTATGAATTGTTTATCCCGGCCTATTTTTGTCAGAGGGTATTGTGAAACGTCATATTCAGGACGGTTTAATATTTTAATGCAGTTATAAATAAAAATTGTATTATAAGTAAAGAAAAGTATTGTTTTTCTTTACGAAACGCGATGAATAAAGAAGAACGCACTTTTCTTAAAGAATAATACATGCAATTTTTTCGGACACTAAATGGAAATGAATTACATTTTATTTATTCCATCACTGCAGCAACTAAACAAAAATAGGCAAACAAAACTTTTGTCCAGTGTTATCGCGTGAAAACGGAAATAATGAAAATCATCCTGAAATATCAAAATTAGCGTTTGAAGCTGTTGCTAGTTCACTACCCTTGAAATCACGAGATAAATATGAAAAGACCTACAATATTTTCAATTCTTGGAGGACTTCAAAGAATGTAAGGGATATCGACGAAGAAGTTATGCTTGCTTTTTTTCATGAAACGGTTAGTTTTCCTGAATACATTTATTTATTTATTTTAAGTTTTATCTTTATATTTGATTACAGGCTGAAAGACTGAAATCTTCCACGCTGTGGTCGACGTACTCCATGTTGAAAAGTACGTTGAGAGTGAAAGAAAAGGTCTATATATCGAATTATGGGAAGTTACAGTTATATTTAAAGTGCCAAAGTGAGGAATATGAAGCAAAAAAGTCCAAGATTCTATCGCAGGATGATGTGTCAAAATTTTTGACAGAAGCGCCTGACGATACTTTTCTTATGATTAAAGTGGCGTTCCTTTTAGGTCTGTATGGGGTTTGTCGTAGTGAGGAGCTAAGAAAGTTAAATGTGAAGGATAACATTAACTACTGTTCTTGCTGAGGGTGGGGCGGATATACAGAGGCTCAAAAATCATGGAGGGTGGCGATCAAACACGACTCCAGAAGTATATATAGAAGAAAGCATTAACAATAAAATGGCGACTTCGAAAATTATTTTTAATCAGCCATCATGGTAAAACAGTGAATGCCAGAATCCATCAGGTGTTGTCCTAGAACGTACTGAATTACAGTTGGCTCCTGCATGTCGCGATTCATCATTTTCTACGTCCAGTTTTTATTCCAATAAATAATTAATAATTCTTTATAAAGAATGATTACTATAAAGAAAAGAGATACTTTTCTTTACGATTTGTAATAAGGAAATATGGTCCATTTCCATTGAGTGTCCGAAAAATATTAATTTTACTAAATACATAAATAAAAAGTTTACCCTTTAGTAGGATTTGAACCTACGACATGTACTTTGCTAGAGTACCGCGCTAACCAACTATGCTATCGAGATACAAGCACCAATCGATGCAAATTTTGTCTTTATGTATGTAGAACTAATGCAAATTCTAAATATAATGAGATTACAATCAAATTACTTATATTAATGGATTGTGAGCCTGCAATATCGCAAGAATTCACACATACCAAATTAATAGGTTCAAATCCTCCTCGAGGTAAACTTTTTATTTATGTATTTAATAAAGTTAATAATAATTTTTAATTACATATTTACTTTTGATCTTATTCGTTAATAACAAAACTTATAATAATTTAAAAATAAATATTGTTTAATTTAGTAGAATTTCTCTTAATTCAGGAATTATTTTATTAGTATACCGTCTTTTAACCTAAAATGTAAACATTCCGGTAAATATGGAAGATAAGTAAATTATAAATATTTACATGTTCATCTTATTGTTTGTCGTACTGATAATGAAGATAGTGAAATAGTTCTGGGCATTTTACAGCTACGATGGAGATTAATTATATTTTGATATTACATTAGAAACTTTAATGAGGCTATAAAGTAAGCAATTGTAAACACCTATTACTTACACATAAAATTAATAACGTCACCAAAAATACACCAAACGTAATGCTTGAAAAAGACCTCAGTTTGTTTAGTGTGCCAATAAGGTAAGTCATAGTTACGTAACACTTAATCATTCAATATTTGCACTAAAACCGATTGTTATAAATGTATTTATCACATTTCCTAACAACTTTTTTTAATTATGTACTGATGTAATTTTTGTTACCTATTATTAATATGTACGCCACATTTTATACTTTTCTTTAAGGTACACTAAGTTTTGTTACTCAGTGATTTCAATTTTACTGTTTCAAGTCTGATTAATAAGTAGTAAAACTAGGGTGCTTACATTTGCAACACTCTTGTTATCGAACTTTACGTGAACTAAGTAGTTGTATTGCTCTTTGATGTATGTATTATATTCTGCAATTTTTATTGAATAACTGTGTTGGGGATGAGAATATGATCCTAATAGCTTTCTCACTTTGATGTTCTAAAAGCTAAATTATACAAATAGTGTATACAAATGGTTTGTACGGTATTGAGATGTTATTTTGGGAAAAGCGTTCCTAAGGCTTTAGTCAAGGATTCTTCAGGTCCACCTATCACTGCTAACGTCTATTAGAGTGAATGACTGCATCGGTTTATTCATGAAAATATTACACTGATGGTACTTATATATTTTAGCGCGATATATTGACGCCAAGGCAACCCATGATTGGCTAAGGTAACGTTACATTACATTTGTGATCCAGGATTCAAACGCTCCATATGTTACCAAACTTTAAACAATTACTAATACTAGCATTATTTATAGTATCAAATACATTTTCTGACAGTATGAGAAAGTGTTCTTAATTATACTTCCAAGTACAGCTAAACCTATCTCATAAAAATAAAAATTTACAAAACATATTTATCATTTTACACCAAGTTGTAAACAACAGAGTACGAACTCGCAAACAACTGATAACCTCTCCCATTGTTAAACAACAAACTGCGTAACCGAACAAACAGTATGACAATAACTAATGTTTTAAATAGCTAAGTAACATTTTCAACGTTGTTGTTTAACTAGTCTATTATATTGAAGTATTACGTGGAATGATTTTATTGAATAACGCATAGTGTACTATAGTCTGTCCAATCCTCCATATTCAGAACGGGTTCTTATGGAGTAACTCTCTCTTTTACTATCTTTAGTCATTTCTAAATAACGGTATCCTTGTTCTTCATGGCGATGTTGTCAAACGTAAAATGTAATTTAATAACAAATCAATGGCAACTCCGTGTACTGTCAAATTTATTGCTTGCTTCTTCAACGATATTTATCGAATTAAGCTAACTCCATTTATTAAAAATCGTTCTTTTCAGAACGCCTACATCTCATTCGCGCATCTTATTTCTATAATTGTATGATTGAGGTTATTTTGTAGAATCTTGTATCATATGGAGATGGAAGGTGAATGCGTTCCTGCAAACATAAAACGACATAGTGGAAAACACATTATTATGAATGTACTTAATTATGTCTTGCCCACAATGAATGTTATTGCAGCTGTTACAGAAGCCATCAAAGCTTTATGTTGCACAGAGCGTAGTATCTATGCTATTAAAAAGGAAGACCAAACCGGAGCAAAAGCTAGTCCGAAGAAACGCATGAAACGAAAATGTGTACAACTCAATGATCGTTTTCATGTATATGACCAAAATATACAGTCAATTATTTGACATAAAGTGCACAATTCTTCATTGAAAGCATTCCACCAACAATGAATAGCATCCTTCTTCCATTAATGGTTATGATGATCTACCAAATTTTAAACGCAGTACACTATTCAACCTCTTGAAAGATATGGGTTTTGAGTTTCAAAAGATGCGACGGAAGAGTATCCTTGTTGAATATGATGACACTATAAGATGGAGGCATAAATACTTAATCGTGGGTTAACGTGGGACACACAGTTAGTAAGGCATGGTGCGACACCATATTGAAAGTGGTCGGCAGGCATTCGTTCAAGGGCTCAGTACAAGTTTAAAATCACCAAGTGGTCTTGGACCCCGATTTGCCTTAGTTCATGCTGGTGGCGATAATGATTTTATATCTGGTGTGGAACTTACTTTCTTCTGTAAAAAGAACACAGACGATGTGCACTATGAAATGGAGGCAGACACTTACGAGAAGTGGTTTATCAATCCACTCATTCCGAATATACCACCAAATTCAATTACCGTTATCGACAAAGCTTCTTACCACAGCAGGAAGGTAGAGAAAATTCCAGCAATGGCGTGGCGAAAAGAACAAATTGTTGATTGGCTTAGTAAGAAAGAAATGCCCATTGAATATAACATGTTGAAGCGAGACCTATTGGTTGCTATAGCACAATAATGACAAGAATATGCTTTATGTTATGCGCGAGAAAGAAGTCATGAAGTTCTTCGTTTGCGTCCTTACCACTGCGAATTAAATATAATAGTGTGGGCATAAGTCAAACATCATATTAAAATGAATAACAAGACTTTTAAAGTTAAGGACATGTAAAGATCAGTGAAGGTAAGATGTGGGTAGCTGATAACCTTCAGAACGATATTACAGAGTTTATACTTCATCAACGGGATTTATTACATTTCCCATTACTGTTAAGTGTATATTATTAACAGAATCATTACGTAACTTCTTAGGACCAAAAATAATTAAGGATGTTTTGGTTGGATTTATTGTAAGGCCATGGCTAAAAGATAAATCACATAAGGTGTCTGTGTCTGAATTTAGTTTTCTAATAGAGGTTTAAATTTCAGAGGAATTAAACAACAGCTATAACCGTGTGCCATCAGCTTAAACATGAGATGAACAGTGAATAACTTTTTCACTAAATCTCGAAACATATATTGAAAATAGAAGGGGCCCCAAAATTGAACCTTGTGGGACACCTTCAATTACTTCCTTAAACGTTGATAGATTACCATCATAGCGCATAGCTTAAAATCTCAGCAATAAGTAATTCTTTAACATTAAACAAGGAGAGCCACTAAGTCAATACGTTGTAATATTGCCAGTAACATGTTATGCAAAACTGTGTCAACCGCTCTTGAAATAAAATGGTGAAGGAAGCGTGTACCTCTTTTTGAAAAAAAAAACTTCACGTCAGTTTGCTTTAACCAAAACTATCAAACTTAATCTTTCTATTTGCGCTTTTTAAGAAAATCTATGATGTTTACGGTTTTTCCCAAAAATTTTAAATGAAACTAAATACTAAATAATTTGGTTAAAACCGCAAAAATATATCTCTGTCCAGAGTTGCAACGGCGTACGATTTCCCATTTCTTTTTCAAAATACACTATTCTGATCAGTCACGGGTACTTTTATTTACTAGCGATGGTAATTTGAACTTATATAATTCCCATTACTGGTCAGGAAATAATCCAAAGTTGATCGTCACAATCGTATTGCGCAGTATGTCTTGATTTTTAATGGTTTTTAAGAAATCTCGACTATTAGTGAAGATAGAGCGATTCGGTTTTCGCAATACCGTATCATTTTTTGTCAAACGAACGGTGAAGTTTTCTTAATTGTCACAGCCTACTTGGTTTTTGAGATATATAATACATTTTCAGAAAAATTCGGATTTCTCAGTTGTTTAAAATGATAGACACCAAGAATTATATATTTATGAAAAGATTTAAAACAGGCGAATTCAGTGAGGTGAAAACATATAGTTCGTCTCGTCAAAAAACAAATTTTATTGCTATCTTAAAAAGTATAACGATTACACTGTTGACATATGTTTTTTAAAAGTTTTATCGATACCAATTTTGACCTTTTCGCTAGCTTTTAAACTAACAAAAGTACAAAAATACTACGTAGGCCATGACAATTACGAAAACGACATCGTTCGTTAGACAGCACAGTATTGCGAAAACCGGATCCCTCTATCTTACTGTATTATACATGTTTGGTCAGGAATTTTGAAGGATAAAATGGTTGGTCCATTTATGGGTATTTAAGTTAGAATCTATTTAAATTTTTTTTCAAAATTTCTTGCCGATAATTAAAAACCAATTTCGTTTTTGATTTCTTTTCTCCGACGCTCCGAAGGGCATAATGAGATAATGAGAAGAAGAAGGTGATTTAAAAAGCTATGAGAAAATCAAAAAGTGGGATCTATAGAATTGTTAAGAACTTCAAGATATACGAGAGTAAGGTGAAAATTCTCAGCCTGACAATGAAAGAATGCGACTTTCAGTTAAAAAATTATTTTATTTTTCTACATAATCTCCCTTGACTTCAACACACTTGGTCCTGCGTTTCTCTAACATCAATATTCCTGCCCGGAGGTGAGAGTCTTAAAGGTTGTGAAAATATTCATTCAAATTTCTTCAAGTTTGGGAACAGATGGAAATCTGAGGTGCCAAATCAGGAGAACAGGGGGAATGGCCGAGCAAATCGTACCTCAAATACCGCAATTTTCCCATCGTCAACGCACCCTTTTGTGCAGGTACATTGTCTCTTCTTCGTGCGAATTTTGGCATCATGTGGTCAAGAGGGTTGGAGCAATATTCGCCTCCTAAAAACGCTGGCCATGACCTTTCCGGCAGATGCGATTGATTTCACTTTCTTTGGCGCTGAAACACCGGCTTCAACCCACTGCTTGGACTGCTGTTTCGTTTCTGGCGTGTAGTGGTGGACCCATGTCTCATCCATCGTGACAAATCGCTGCACAAAATCGGTTGGATTTCTATTGAGTCGGTCCAAAGGTTGCTGCGAAAATCATTTGCGCGTTTGCTTTTGGTAGTCATTCTGTAAATGAGGCACCCATCTTGCGCAGAGCTCTCGCATCCCTAATTCTTAATGTAAGATGTTTCGCACCTTTTCTTCTGATATCCCTACAGCCTCAGCTATCTCACTTACCTGTACTCGCCTATCGTTCAACACAATATCGTGCACTTTTTTAATGATTTCTGGTGTGGTTGCGCTTTTGGGCCGTCCTTCACGTGGGTAAACATCGAGGGTTGTGCGACCACGCTTAAATTCAGCTGCCCACTTTTCAACGATTGACACAGAAGGAGCATAGTCCCCATAAACTTTTGTCAACTTCGGATGAATTTTCTTAGGGGTTAATTCATCCAAAACGAGAATTTTATGACCGCACGATATTCAAGTTGATCCATTCTAACGAAAAACACGCAAGACGTCTAATGCAAAAATTCGTGTGAACAAACTATTTGAAAGAACAAGTTGACACTTGTCATACCAACTAAAGAACCGTGCACCCAGGCAGGAAACATAAATTTTTCCTGATTGGAACTATTCAGCTTACCCTCGTACGTTATACTTTTTAGGATATCAACCAAACTTATTTATTTAATAAGACTAGCTACTATATATTTTCAGCTCATAAAATGCGCCTGTTTTATAGCTTTTCGCAGATATATAATGCTTGATATTTATATTTTTAAACAAAAGAGAAATTTGAGTTTTTCCGGAAACATTATCACTTTCACCAAGCTGACTAAATTTAAGACCTCCTATTGCTGAAAACGAAGTAGTCTATGATAAGTAGGAAAACACCATGGTTCTATTGACAAAAAAAGTGAGACAGTTGCATAAACCATATCTCCATAATCTATTCTAATGCCCAAATTCCCGTCACTACTAAATAAAATATGTACCCATGTTAGGTTAGAACGGCGCGTTTGAAAAAATGGAAAGCATTTTAGATACTTGTATTATTAATAACTTTTTTTATTGGCCTTTGCTATTATTGTTTTTTAATTCACATTATTGTTGGATACACTGTAAACTGTTGCAACGACTAATGAGTTTTAGAACAAAGAATTTTCCAAAATTTTATAGATTTAATATGAATACTGTCGTCGTACCTTAACTTGACACGTTTTATAGAAAAAACTTTATTTTTTAGTTTAGATTAACTATTACGCTCCCCAGCGGCTATCCCACGAACTTGAAGATTCTTTCCAACTTTTTCTCATGGGTTATTAGAGCACCCGGTACTAGATCATATTTAGATGAATGGTGCACTTATATCTCACAACACGAAAATATGACATATAGTGCGACAAGGGACTAAAGGACCATTAAAAGTATAACCAGACATTCAAACTGACATATGGACCTTAATGATTTTAAAAAATACGTTCGAGGTTAGCAATATCAAAGAAATGCGTTTTTGAGATTATAGACCCTGTATAAACTCTACACTTTCGTAAGACAAACTACCTGAGGTTTATTCCTTGTTCTTGGATCAACCAAGACCATAAGAAATTGATAATGCAGCCACAACTATGTTTGGCCTGCTTTCTCCGAAATGATAAACGTTGGTATCTTAATGTGAATGTCTGTTTATATATTTAAAGGACTGTTAGGCTCTTCTCTTCTTGCATTATTTTGTTACATATTCGTTGAGACATATGGTATTGTTTAGATGTTTCTGTTTTGTTTGTGAATAGAAATTTATCTGAACATCGATTAATGATACATGCATTAGTTTGAGTTATCTGAATGTAAAACACTAATGACGTTGGTGATTGAATTGATTATCGGTATCCCTAACTGGAAATGGCTTATGGTTCTTCGCTAATGATTCCTTTCTGAATGTCGTTTTATGTGAACACGACTTATTTCTCTTTTCTTTCTCTTCCTGAACTAAGTTTATTAACATGTTTTGACTATTAGACACTATTTGTTGAACACCAAATAAGAACTGCGGCATTGTGGCTAATCTTGAGATGGAGTCCATTTTTGTAAGATTAGTGGAAATCAGAAACGATGTTTGAAGGAATGAATATTGACAACGAATTTTTTCTGTAATATATTGAAAGATTTCAAGAAAGAGGGATAGGAGCGATGACGATATCGAATATTTAGTCAATTCTTTTCATTTTGTTAAGACCTTTGTTAAGACCTTTCATGATCAGCTGATGGTGAGGTTGTTGTCCAATTTTAGGGTTTAAACTTTAACCATTACATAACAACAATGTAATAAAAACAAATACCTACATTTCAATTATTGTTTAGAATATTTTTCAGCAATAAATTTTACATGTTTTGTTACTTATTTACATATCATTGTAAAGTAAACGTAACTTACGTATATAATTGGTAATAACTCATTTTATAATGTTATATCCTTTATGATGTGTATGTTTTAATATCGTTTTTAAGTAAATTTATGAAAGATTACTAAATAATGAGTTTGGTTTATTACGTTTTCTTCTTTTCCATTATCATGGACACGAACACAAGAAAATTACCTTAAGTTGCTATGATTATCTAACAAAGCCAAGAAATGTTTATTTTGTAATCGTTATTTTCAATAGATAAACAAAATAATTGTATAAAACTAAATATATAAACTTTTCTGTTTATGTATTTAATTTGAAATTTTTTAACAAAAATTTCAAAATTTAATTTTTGCCTAATTTTATGTAAATAATTAAAAAGAATTTTGTTTCCAGTACGTGCGCTGTCACATTTTTGGTGCGCGACCTTATATTCTATCCCTCGGCTAAGGCCTCGGGTTAAAATTCGAGGGCCTCGAACCAAAAAATGTGTAAAACACTAGTTGCAAAAATAACTATGTTGCATTTAAGGGTTACGAAACGACACTGACGTACCTTTTTTTAGAACAAACGAATTACATTGTTGGATATATATATATATATATATATATATATATATATATATATATATATATATATGTATATATATATATATATATATATATATATATATATATATATATATTTAAACCTTAGTTACAGAAAAGATAAAATGGTGTTGTGTATTTATGTGCGCATGTTTCTACATATTTGTTAAATGTCCGAATTAGTACATTTGTGTTTATTGTTTAGCTTTAAACTGGTGTCCAAACTAATTCTAATGTATCCAACTAAAATTTTACATAAAACTATTGGATGGGTGCGAACAAATTTGTTTCGCTCATTATACGAACCGAACCGAACTTCTTACATCGAACTGAACTGTGAGGCGAACCAAATAAAATGTTTACAAAGACTTGAAATATGCGATAACACTCGAGGTACATTCCGAAAGTGTATTTAATAACTGCAGTTGAAGAAACATGTAGATTCATCTAGGCGAACTAAACGTAATCTCTCTAACCTAGAAAGGTAAGCGGTCATTTCATCGATCAAAACTCTCCCGGCAGACAAAGGAAATGCAACTTTGGTAGTGGATATGGAGACTTACAACAGTAAGATTAAAGAACTACTGACGGGGCGAGTACAAACAAATACCAAAATACCCCACACCATCAATCGGAAGACGAATATACCAGACACTGGAAAACACAAGGGGAGTTCTCCAATTGCCAGAGAACTAGCTTGTCCCACACTACAGCAAACTTCCGTATCTGTACGGCCTACCAGAGATCCATAAGGAAGGAATTCCTCTGATACCAATTGTGAGCTCGAGAAATTCACCTAGTCACCCATTAGCACACTATCTGCTAGGCGTTATCACACCCTTATCGAGGAAAACCGAGTCTATCATCAACAATACGCAGCACTTTGTGGAAACCATCAGAAACTTCCAACCAAACCACGAAGAAATACTGGTAAGCTTCGGCATTGTAAGCCTATTTAAAATGTGCCCGCAGATAAGGCACTAACTACCATAAGAGGTAGGCTGAAAAGATGAAACGTTAGACGGACGCACCCAACTCTCGGTAAATACAATAAAGGAACTTCTGACAATATGCATTAGAACTACATATTTCCAAGTAGAAGACAAATTCTACCAACAAGAGTTTGAGAGGGCGATGGGTTCCCACCATCACCCATAGTGAGCAATATATGAATGGACCAAGACCAAGCGATTACCGAATTCTCGAAAAATCAAGGATGTGGATTAGATACGTGGACGATACCTTTGTAGTTTGGCAACACGGCAAGCATAAGTGAGATGAATTCCTAGATCGTCTAAATAGCCGCGCACCTCCATAAAATTCATAATGGAATTGAGTCGGAACAAAAACTGCCATTCCTGGATTGTGCTTGTATATAGGAATAATAACACTTTCACGACAAATGTATACAGGAAACATACCACACGGGAAGGTACCTACGCTTCAACTCCAATCAACACAAAAGCGTGAAGTTAGGTCTGTCAAGATGCTTGTACGAAAGAGCGAAAACAATATTCTCAAAATAAGATGATCCGAACAAAGAAAAGAAAATATCGCTAACACACTTAAAGAAATCGGCTACAACTAACCTAAACAGGAAAGGGCATTCAAAAAGAAGAACTTAAATATACAACGACAATACCATATATACAAGGTATCTCAGACGAAATACGAAGGATAGGCAGCAAATACAAGATAGTCACTGCCTCAAATCGACCAAGGCGCTCAGGGAACACTAACCCAAACCAAACCAACAATGAAGACCAGAATTCCAAGAATTGTATATACAACCTGCCATGCAAATGTGGCAGAGCATACATAGAGAGAGTAGTAGACCACTCAAAGTGAGAACTCAGGAACAGAAGAACAACGAGGGGCGCAACAGAAAGATCAAGAATCGCCGAACATGTCTGGAACGAAGACCACCGCATCCAATGGGATAACATACAGCCAGGCAAATTTCCAGTTACTCTCGTTTTGTCTTAATCATTCTACTTTTAAGTTAGATAGTTAAAAAAAACGTAGACGCTCGAATAAAAGTAGTTTACTACGTTTCATAACAAAAAAAAGGCGAAAAAATCGAGACTGACACTAAACCATCAAAAGAAGGAATTATACCAAACAATTGCTTGCAGTATAAAGGATTTACCAATAGCAATAGTTGTGGAGGTAATGCTAATTTCCGTAAACGGCTCTAAGACGAAGAAAAAGTCACTTTCATGAAATATCTCTTCAAAAAATTGCAGTAATCCTAGAGTTGTCGCATCCCCCTTTCAGGACTATTAGGTGGACGCGACAAAACTTGGACTTAAATTAATGATAGGGTGTTCGCAAAAAGAGTCTATGAACACAGAGATTATAATAACCTAAACGAGTAAATCTGGACATTGCTTTATACCTCCCGAAAATTTGAAAGATGCTTAACACACTTTTCCTTGTTCTGCAAGCTTTAGAACAAAGTGCATATACCGGTTCACTGCCAGTTGGGCCTCATATCTTTTAAATGATAATTAAAGCACAGTATTTACAATACTCTCCACTAGGCTCTGATTTTTATGAAATTTAATAGTAGGGTGGCACATATGTCAGTTTCCCCAAATTTTATATTTTATAAATGAATTGGAGGTTTATTATGTGAACCTATATGAAATATGCCTCATCGCACCACCAAATCTATCGCAAGAAATTTGAATCGGATTGTGCACGAGTAGCGACTGTCTCCAATCGTCTACCGTGATCATCCTCATGAAGCACCGAGTAAAGATGGACGATATGGCTTAAATTTTAATTCCTTTCACATCATTTGCACGCTTCTTCATAATATGCTTAGTTCAGCAGATGCCTTACGAGTCGATTTAATGAGATTGGTTACAAACGCTTCAGCAACCACCTGTAGGTCTTCATCGTTGCAAATCGATCCTGGACGACCACACTTCGGGGCATTTAAAACCCTTTATGTGTTTTCAAATTTCTTATTCAACTTCTGCATACGTTGCCGAGCCGGTATCGACACACCTGGATACTTAACACTAAATTCTTCGATTGCTTTAGCAGAATTCTTATTGTGCTTCCACCACAATTAAAGGATAATAACTCGTTATTAGGTTTTAAACATTTTGAAAACACAAAAAAGAACTGCAAGTAGACTAACTTCATACTAACCACTATAACTGACAACAATCAATACTCTAAGTATTGTTGCGAACTTAACATTGTTACCAACCTCTCGAAACAAGGTATCCTATTTGATGGAGAAACTGACATTCGCCACCCTGCATAATAATGTTGAAATTTGTTTGAGAATTAGGATTTTTACGTTTTACAATACACTAAACGCAATAAAATAGTTTCATATTTCATCATACTTAGAGGTTTTTTTATATTTCGTAAAAATTTCCATAATATTTCTTCGTATTTTTTCATGTTTCGATTTATTTTGCATTTTTATTTCATAAATAAGAAATTCTTACAAATAAAATATATTTTTACGTTCAAGACTACCATTTAGGTGAGAGAATTAACATCACATGAAGTTTGAATTCCACACCTTTTACCATGTGAAGTACTGAAGATACGTTTTAATTTTTCTTATAAATTGAAGGAATATATAACATATTTAGTTGTTAGTTAAAATCACGCGAAATAAACTTTTGAATACCACTCTCAAAGGATTACAACAGACAAGTTAGTCTTTGAAGAGACGCCTAAAACAAATATTACTATCTCCTTCTAACACACCTGACACAAATACAGATGTTTTAAACGTATAGTGTCCGTCTTAAAATTCACAATCATTCATTTTACGGACTATACTCACCAATATGGTGTAATAAATCTCTACAGGGTTTCTATAGAAGAACTCCGGGGTTTTAAAATTCATATATTAATAACTGCAGAAGATGCAGAAATGTAATTAATATCTCCGAAACGATTAGCTCATCAAGTTTTACTCATACCAATTGGGAATGTTTTAATCAACAGTTGGCAGCGCTGCGGAGCGTTGATCTTGAAACAACGTAGCGGCTGTCAGTGACTCAGTCCCGTCTGGATTGCCGCGCTATGGCGACGCCGCAACAAAAAGCTCAATGCGTTATTTGGCTTATAGAAACTAATTCTGTTGTTACTGTACAAAGAAACTTTCGACGTAATTACGGTGTTGATCCGCCTACGGACAAAACAATTCGCCAATGGTTAAGTGCTTTCAAGGAAACAGGAAGTGTTTTAAAACAAAAGTCAACGGGTAGGCCGCGTGTGTCACAAGTGAATGAGGACAGAATCCGAGCTTCATGCCTTCGAAGCCCTAAGAAATCGTTAACAAGACGCAGTCTGGAGTTGGGATTACCTGAGATAAACGGTTCATAAGGTAATTCATAAAAGACTTCGTTTATCTGCTTAAAAGATCCAACTGTTACACCACATTAAACCGGCAGACAAGATTAAGAGATTTGACTTTGCTGTTTCTATGCTACACAAAATTGAGGAAAATAATGATTTTTTAAAAACTGTTATTTTCAGTGATGAAGCTACTTTTCATGTGAACGGGACTGTAAACAGACATAATTGCAGAATATGGGGTTCGCAGCCGCCCCATGAGTTCATTGAGTATGAACGTGGCACGCCCAAAGTGAATGTTTGGTGTGGCCTTATGCATGATAGTCATAGGTCCTTTCATTTTTGTTGAAAGGAATATCAATGGTGATGTCTATTGTGACATGTTAGAGGAGTATGTTTTTCCTCAGTTAGATCACATTGAGGTGGAGAAGGGTTTAGTCCACTTCCAACAAGATGGGGCACCGTCACACTTCAGTATGCGTGTGCGTGAGGCACTTGACGGTCGACTAGGTAACAGATGGATTGGAAGAGAAGGACCTATTCTATGGCCTCCATGAAGCCCTGACATGACTCCGTTGGACTTTTTCTTCTGGGGGCATATCAAGAATCTTGTGTATGCGGAGAAAATCCGTGATGTTGGCCATCTTAGGAACGAATAATCAATTGCGTGGCAACCGTTCCCCCAGACATGCTGCCAGGACATGGGAAGAGATTGAATACCGTTACGATGTGTGCCGCGTAACTAACGGGGCTCTTATTGAACTGTATTAATACGTAAAAAACTTGAAAATGCAACCTTTCCAAGAATGTATAAAACATTTATATACGTTTTTTCATTATTAAAATATTATGCCTCAAAACCCCGAGTTCTTTTATAGAAATCCTGTATTTAGAATGTATATTATCGAATTTTATAAAAAAAAAAAACGTTACTTAACGATAAATAATGAAATCAAATAAACACTTAAACCACAGAAAGTTACTTCAACAGGCGCAATGAACCTATGAGATTAATTTATAAAATGCTTTATATGTATTACAGCTATAAGCGCCAAAATACAACTGCTAGTAACTAATGACGTCAGGGGAAGACACCCAAACACGCAGATACACAAATGCAAGGTAAAGCGTAGGTCCGCACCAATATCTGTGCAACTTTGGTGATTTACTGTTACAGATAATTGTAAAAGTGCTATTAAATGCTGTAGGATATTGTTCTTGATTGCCAATATATTTTCTAAAAGCTACGCTATTAAGATTAATGCCATTTTATACAAGCTTTATATTAACCCCGTATTTTCTGAAAAGCTCGATTTTTCACATTTTTCATAATTTTGAGTTTTTCTGCATATGATGGTGAATCTAGCTGCACATTTTATGACATATTTCAACGAAATTTCTTTATAAAATTCCGATTTTTACTTCCACTTTGTTTGCATAGGATACTATTCTAATTGTAGTTTACAAGGTAAACGTTTTAAAATTATCGAGTCAACTTTCCTTCTTGTTTACAGCAGGTGTGAAATTGTATACGAAGTGTCCACAACTTATTAATAACAGTCACTTTGGGTAAGAACGTTTTCGTGAGCCAACGCGTTGTTATGGTGCAATATTGGGCTTTCCAGCCTAAATTTATGACACTGTGTTATACGATCAAACCGCACTAGGCATCATGCAGGCTTACAGAGGTTAACAGGTTGCTAAGCTAACTGCATTGGAAATGGGTGGGTTCGATATAAGATGTAAAATGGCTGAAATTTAGATTAAAACCTACCCACATACTATAAAACATTCATTAGGGGAAACTAACAGTACACTCAACGTACACTGGTTACATGTCAAAGAACTCTTCATTAGCAAGAGGCATTTTGAAAACTTATGTTTAATCGAATTTGACACGATTCTGAATAAATACTTTTATGACTGTGAACGTTTGGCCAGTTACACATTTTTTCGCGAAGCCTACTAGTTTCCGAATAAAAGGTACGTGTATGGCATCCGTAATCGTTAGAACCAGTATAGTTTTTGTAATGAACTAACATTCATTTAGTTTATTTCATATATCTAAAAAAATAGTTTTCGCAGATGTTTATATTGTTTCCTCTTCTTTCTGGCAAAACCGGTTGTACTGTTTCTATTTATTTATTTTTTTTAGAAAAATGCATAAACATTGTAAGGTCATCTATCTTCGATACACCACTCAAATGAAACTTATTATACTACCTTTCAATAAGGTGGATGTTTATCTCTTCGAAGTAAAATTCGTCAAGATCTGTTGAGGCGTCTCGAAGATACAAGCTATTTTGTATATCGGAGTTTGTTACTCCCTCCACCCCTTATATCAAAAGATAAGTTAAAACCCATTATCACGAATTTCCTATATACACTTTTAGTATCAAAATTTTTTTTCGCACCCGTTTTCCATATGTGGCTGGCGTCTTGTATTAATTGGCCACCCTGTTCCAAGTATTGTCCTGTTTCGTATTTGTTCTCCAAATCAATTTTCTTGCATTGATTGTTTGATCATTGATACAATTACATCAGCCATATGGCCATCAGCATCCTACATGGAACATTATCAAAATCTTTCATACACTTTAATAGCACAGTTTAAAGGTTAAAAAATGAAGACTTGTGGTCAACCCTATTTTTAACCAGGTAATTTATCTTCGTTTCGAAGATATCGAAAGGAATTAATGAAAAAAGTAAATAGCAAAAAAATAATTATCAAGTACATTTTCAGTGAACCGGCCTTAATAAATTGACCATTATAAACGAATTGGCTGGTAGTTTATATCTTTGTTTCATAACGTAATGAAATAGATAGTGTAAGTGTTATTAATTTATGAAATTATCTCTTTTTACTAATGAAGAATGTGCTAATATGATTTTCGTCTATTGCTTGTATAATAGGAATAGGCGTGCTGCTGCAGCGGAGTGCCACCGAGCATACTAAGATCGGGTTGTTCCTCATCATGTCACATTTTGCAATATCTTTCGTTGCTTAAGAGGGAAAGCGTATTTTCCAAATCGCTCTGTAGAAAGAGAAGGAAATGAGGATCGTCAATGAATTGAAGTCATTTTAAATGCCGTTTAACAAAATGCTTCTATAAATATTCGTCGAATATGCCAAACATCTGCATCACTTCGTAGTAAAATATGAAGAATTCTTTATCACGATGAGCTTTATCCCTATTATTTACAAAAAATCTAGCATGTAGTTCCTGAAGGTTTAAAACACTTAATAATTGTCAGTGGCTTCAAAATAGTTTATTTCGCATATACTTTTAACGGGTAAAGCACAATTTACAAGAAATGGAATTAATAACACATCCAATTCTAACACTTGGGGTTAGTTAAATAACCGCCTTGTTGGGTCTCACTTTATTGAAGGACCTCTTAGAGCAGAAAATTACCTTTATTTTTTGCCTTGATGATATTCTTCTGAAAGCTCGCAGAAGTATGTAGTTCTAACAGGGTGGATCACCACCACATTTTAGAAGGCAAATAACGATGTTATTTAGAGAAAATATTCCCGAAAGGATAGGACGAGGAGGTCCTAGACAATGGGCGGCTAGATCGCCAGATTTATCGCCTTTAGATATTTTCCTAGTCAACAGAATAATTGAAGCTACCACTTCCCTTAGAAATCGATTATCAGAAATTGATTGGAAATATCAAGTAATTGTTGATTAATTAAAATATACGGGATAATCAGTTTTTTAATGTTGATCTTTTTTAACAATTCCCTTCGATATCACCGAAACGAATAGATGGTGAAAATTTGTCGGATGAATTCTGGGACATCCTGTATATATTTTTCCTACATCTGTGCATATGTTTTGATTTTAAAGAAAATGTTCGTAGGTACCTTAGAGATTCTAGCCTCCAACTAGTACTGTATTACATAAACGTATATTACATATAGCATTTGATTTATTAATGAATGACGTTCCTTTTTAATAGTTATGTATGAAATCATGGTTACTTAAGTATAATTTATTGTTTCCGTTAGCACCTTTTATATTCTACTCACATCATATTGATTAAATTCGTGTTTAAGATCTTCCGAAAAATTTTATGGAGAACACTTATCTGAAATTTGTTTACTAGTGAAAAGGTAAGAGGTTGATATAAATGAAGTTACTTATACTCACAAAGTGCATTTATTGTTAATCCTTTTAAATATACACATATACATTATTAATAATTTTTACACATACACGTCCTAGTAATTACACTAACATATTGCTAAATACATGATACTTAAATAAGGTACTGGGGGTGTAAGTCAATACAGTAGAAATAAAATCAATTACTGTATAGGGAGTCGCGTGAACCGAGACTTATCGTTCACGACATGACGATAGGAACTCTATTCGAAATAGTAGCCAAAATTATTCTTTTTAAAAAGTGGCGTCGTTTGCAACCGGTTCAAGCTTAACTGCATATTGTGTTGGCAATAATAAACTAGTTCAGGGATTTACCAATTTAGATCCATAGAGTATAGAAGGTATACTTGACATATAGACCTGCATCCGCTAAAGGATTACTTGTCACATGATATGTATCTTTTGTTAAAAGCGTAGCCTAATAAACAGATTGATTTATCTATATCGTGGAGAAAACAATCACTGTTACCACAAGTATCTGGTTTGTAGACGAGAAGCGCGATTAGTTTAACATTTTATTTATTATAGACTGCCATGTAGTTTTGTCGCTTAAACCTAGTGATCACTTCAACAAAAGTCGATGTGTGTGGATGTGGGTGTGTAGGTGGGTGTGGGTGTGGGTGTGGGTGTGGGTGTGGGTGTGGGTGTGGAGGTGGATGTGTGTGCGTGCGTGTGTGTGCGTGTGTGGGCGCGATCGCACGCGTGCGTGCGTACCTGATTGGGCGTGTGTGCGTCCTTGGGTGTCTGTGTTAAAGAAACAAATGTAAACGCAAAAAGGTTTAGATCCTCAGGTTTTAGGTCTAAATGATGATGTTCTAGATATTAGGCTTATGTTCATCGCAAGGATGAATGTAGATGGATTGTAATGACACATGGCATGTTAAATAATTTTTTACCTAATATTTAGTCAGGTACCACGTTCGTAGTTTCCCTCATATCTCTTTTTATATCAGTACTTTTCTACGTTCCTTTAGTATTTAAACAATTCCGTCTTATAATGGAACCGCACTATCATGGGATGAACGTTGCGATTAAGCTATGTCTTTCCTTTTCCACTATTACGCTAAATCTGTTCTGATGTTTGATTCTTATTGATTCAACGTTTCATTATGTTTATATTCATTAGGTTTCAGCCAACACGCTGAGTAACTAAACAATTGTGAACAATATAAGTAGGTTGCATTTCCTTTGTATCAAAGCATGGTCTGGCTGGAACGAAACGGAGACTGATGAACAAAAGATTAAAATTTGGTTATATATTTGACGAAAATTAACACGAAGTGAATGTTTCCTGCAGTGCAACGGAAATTATAAACTGTAATCACATGTAGAAGGCGGCAATCAAAGCCGTCCCTAATGTATCTGCCGCCCGTGTACGAAAATAATTTTCACCTCCCCTAACCTTGGATTAACCGTAATTTCTTTAAAATTAATAAAACACAGGAGATGTGAAAACAAGGTGGACTTTGAAATGATATAGGTATTAACGTGAATACATATTTTTATGCTCATTTTGAATAATACATTCTTATTATGAAACATTTAAATATATTTTGCTTTCTTTGCTTTTTTTAATGCAAATTCTGAAATGATATAGGATACATAAATGAATCCCATATTAATATAGATAATTCTGATAACCTTTCTTGACTCATTGTTGACCGCAAATAATTTGCTCGTGCAATTTATTATTTTTATCTCTAAAACTTAAAATTTTGACCGCTTAAACGTTTAACAGTATAAATTATAATTTTTAACATCTTGTTCCTGATTTCTGAATTTCTCATTTAGCGAATTAGTAGTACTTTGAGATTGAATCAATTTATTTAAACCAACCCAAGAGTTTGTGTTACAAATATTACTGTTTGATTTTTCATGACGCTCAATAGCTTGAGATAAATGTCGCCTATCGTTATACCCTGCAACAAAGCCAGTAGGAAAGGTTTTAAATATTTTGCAAGGAAAACAAAATACGCAATCTTTTAATATAGAATAGACTAGTCAGCTCATGGAATTATTTTCCCGTTACTTAATCTTTTTTATAATATGCAGATGAGAAACCATGCCCTCTTTATCCAAGGGAAGGCTTCTGTTTCTGTAAGTTGGGTTATGCCTAATTCTACTAAACATAATTTAACTTTGTCGATTAGTACGGAAAGCCAAGGGCCAGGATCCTTATAAATATCGGCTTTATACACGCTTACTTATTCCAAGGAACACTGGCGTTCTAACTTGTTCCTGGCCACGTAATCAACTGTTTCAAAATTTACGTTGACTTTCTATAGTATTTTCAACTATATTGAATATTTTGTTACATAAGGAATAAACATGCCTTAGTATAATTATCACAATTTTATATTAAGTAGAAGAAATAGTGGGAAGATTTTAAACGATGGAAATTCGACTTATGATTTTCTGCGAATATTCATAACGGTAGATATTATTTCTTAATTAAGCTCAAAGAATTGCCAGATTCCTAATTAAGAAGTAAAGTGAATCGTTTCTAAAGGAGTTTCTGAAGCAGGAGAGGCTCTCAGTCCTGTTATATCATTTATGTAAAGGTTATAGTTAAAAATAAATCGAATATAAAAACTGCACAATTCGCTGACAAGAGGAACTAATCCAAAAAATAGTAAAAGAGAGTTATATCAATGAGTGATATCCATATAAATTGAAGAAGCAGTGGGCAGTGGATTAGTTGTAGTAATATTCTACATAATAATACTTATCTTTTTGCTTTTAATGGTGTATTTTATATTACACAATCTAAACGTTTCGATAACACTTACAGTTATCTTCGTCAGTAGTAATATCTATTAAAATTGTTAAAGATATTTCAACAATTTTAATAGATATTGCTACTGACTAAGATAACTGTAAGTGTTATCGAGACGTTTTGATTGTATAATTTAAAATACACCATTAAAGAACTCAAAAAAGATAATTATTTTATTATGTGTGATAATGGTAAAAGTTGACATTTTAATATTCCTACATTTTAACAAAAAATGAAATTTTAATACGCTGCGCTTAGACAAAACATACGAGATAAATGAAGCACTCCGATTACTGCATTACTTAAGCGAATCAAAATGTCTCACTTTAAATGATCAAGCTAGTCTTCTATTTTTGTATGCTTAGGTTTTGAAATATATGTACTACATGTATGTTATCGTTGTTTCATAGTTATTTATATATATATATATATATATATATATATATATATATATATATATATATATATACATAGGGTCCGCCTTTGGGAGCTGATCCTATGAGTATCTGCTAAACCAAACTTACTATAATTTTGAAAATTTGGTGACAGGGTAATGATGTTAAGGCTAACTCATGTAAAATATTTCACGTTTGTACCACTTCCGGTTATACCGGAAGTCGGTACTTAGTCGCTTATTTTAAAAGGAACAAAAAATTGACAGATGCGGTCTTAGTAATAACGTTAATTGTTCTGTTCCTGTCAAACAATTTGAATAAAACTTTGAGGTGTTGTAGGCAAAGTTTATTGCAACAGTCTGCAAAAATGACATTTGTATTTTTCATAAAAATAAAATTATGAATGTCTAAACTTGACTATCAAAAATACAAGTTACTCAAAAAATCAAATGGAAACCCCTATTTTTATTACTCAGATCGATTTAACGTCAAAAATTAAGGTATGTTTGTTTTTTGCCTAAACGTAACAGTTTCATACTCATTATCAGAAAAGTCCCAATTTTAAATTTTGTGATAAAAATGAGCTACATACTTAAATCTAGTATTCCTTGTTCGTGGTCACCATGGAAACCAAATAAATTAGAATTGAAATAAAGAAAAATATTTGAAAAAGTTACTGCAAAAAATTATAAAAATTGATAATTTTGTGATTCAAAAGTCACAGAGTATACGCAGACCATGTGCAGCTATTTAGGCGAATGCTTAGGTAGTATACTTCCCCTTCAGAACCCTAACTCCGTTCCTTCCGATCCTATCCTGTCCACACCTATCCTTAATCCTACCGTGCATATATACGTAATGTGTGTATGTATGGTGGGAATCCATGATTGTGGCTGAAGAATCTTGGAAAGCTTGGGGAGGGAATGAAACACGTCCCCTCTCCTCAAGCACTGTGCTACTTTGTACTTTTTTCTTGTAATATGCGAGCTACTTTTTCTGATATTTTTCCAAAACATGAAACTGATATGCATTTATTTTCTGGGTAAATTTTTGATAGATAATTTGTACTAATTTGTGCTATTTGTTTTATGATTGATATTTCTTTATGGGTTTAATGATGACATTGCTTTATGTACTATATATATATATATATATATATATATATATATATATATATATATACAGGGTGTCTCAATAGTGCGTATTCGGTCGATAGCTCCTTAGCCATTAAACTTAGAAGATAAGTTTAAATACGAAAGTTTCTATTTTTATAAGCTACATAATCTAATAGTTTGGTGTCTACCGGGTGTAATATAAAAGCAGTACAATATAGACTTTTGACCCTATATATTATTTTATTTTTCGATTCTCCTTATAATTTTACATCTTTTTTATAAGAATTACTTACAAGCTAAATCTTAGTTTATGAGATATTTGCAAAATTAACTAAAAACTGACATTTTTTTGTAATAATTCAAGTAGGCATATCTCAGTTATTTTTAAAGATAAAAAAATAATCTTTGGTATAGAATTTATTCATACATGAGCTTACTTTATTCTATTGTAAACATTGGATTTCAATATACACGGTGATCACAAAAATTAATTCAATAACATAATTTTGAAAATGCTATATGCTCATTTTTTTAAATGGCACACCCTATATTTTTTAATGCCTTGGCTTCGTCTATTAATCGGCTTTCATTTTATTAAATATGTTCTATACCTATCTCTAATAGTTTTGGAGATATTTAAGTTTGTTCAATTTTTTTTTCGTTGATAACACTGATGAAGAGTAACATTAATCGGTCAAAGCAAGCTGTGGATACATAAGAAACTAAAAAATATTAACTGAAATACATAAATTGTAATTATAATAAATATTGTATGAAACTGCCATTTTTAAGAGATATTTGAGATGTTTTTAAACGATTCATCGTAAAATTAAACAATTTAATCAAAACAAATGAAGAAATCAAACTTGTCAAACAGTGCTAATATTTGTGTAGTATTGTATACTTACTTCCTAATTATAAAATGAATTTTTCGAAAGAAAGAAAAAAGATTTACGTCCTTGGTGAAAGCGATAAAAATTGTCTTTTAACTCATCGAATTTATAAGCAAAAATTTCCAAATGCACGACACCCGCAAGTTTCAGCATTTGCAAGATTGAAAGAGGGTTTCGAAGGTAATGAACATTTAGTTCTTCAATCCGTGCTTGAAAATCCTTACGTTTCTTGCCGACAATTGTAATTAGAAGTTGGAGTTTCAAAAACATCAGTTAATAAAATTATAAAAAAATATAAATATCATCCATTCCACGTCCCAGTTGCAGAAGAATTAAACGAGGATGACTTCGTTAATAGATTAAACTTTTGCAATTGGGCCATAAATAAAAATTTAGAAAAACCCAACTATTTTAGCACGATCTTATTTACTGATGAAGCTACTTTCCACAAAAATGGATACGTTAATAGACATAATTTCCATTATTACGATACTGAGAATCCCAGATTTATAATTCCTGTTGATCATCAACACCGCTGGTCACTTAATGTTTGTGCCGGAATTATTGGGGAAAGAATTATAGGACCATATTTTTTTGAAAACACGGTCAATGGAGATTCATTTTTAAACTTCTTGCGCAACGAATTTGAAACTTTTATTGAAGATTTACCTTTACAAACCCGTAGAGAAATGTGGCTGCAATTAGATGGCGCTCCTCCGCATTTTAGCAGAAACGTTATAAATTATTTAAATATCCAGTTTCAAAACAAATGGATTGGAAAAGGAGGGCCGATCCCCTGGCCTGCAAGATCGCTTGACTTGACAAAGCTGGACTTTTTTCTTTGGGGTTGGATTAAATAAAAACTCTATCAAACTCCTCCATCGACTGTAGATGATATGAAGGCAAGAATTAGAGACGTCATTCAAAATATAAATGTTTCCACGTTACGAAAAGTAAATTTGTCGTTTATTCAAAGACTTCAACAAAATGGTGGTCACATTGAACATTTATTATAATTTTAAGTGTTTGTATTTCAGTTAATATGGTTTTTAGTTTCTTATGTATTCATAGCTTCCTTGACCGACTAATGTTACTCTTCTTAAGTGTTATCAACGAAAAAAGTTGAACAAACTTAAATATCTCCGGAACTATTAGAGATAGGTATAGAACATATTTAATAAAAATGAAAGCCGATTAATAGACGAAGACAAGGCATTAAAAAATATAGGGTGTGCCATTTAAAAAAATTATGTTATTGAATTAATTTTTGTGATCACCATGTATATTGAAATCCAATCTTTACAATAGATTAAAGGAAGCTCATGTATGAATAAATTCTATACCAAAGATTATTTTTTTATCTTTAAAAATAACTGAGGTACGCCTACTTGGATTACTACATAAAAATGTCAGTTTTAGTTAACTTTGCAAATATCTCAAAAACTGTAAGATTTAGCTTATAAGTAGTTCTTATAAAAAAGAAGTAAAATTATAAGGAGAATCGAAAAATAAAATAATATATAGGGTGTTCTATTTAAAAATCAAAAGTTCTATATTGTACCGCTTTTATATTACACCCTGTAGAAACTAAACTATTTTTTGATTATGCAGCTTATAAAAATAGACAACTTTCGTATTTAAACTTATCTTCTAAGTTTAATGGCTAAGGAGCTATCGACCGAATACGCACTATTGGGACACCCTGTATATACGCAGCTAACTTATGTGTTATGGTGACATAAATCGTTTGTAATGTTTGTGTGTAGGTTTTCTGAATGTGGAGAACCCAAGCTTGTTCTGTACATTAATTTTTACCTTTAAATCTAGAAAATTAATACCTCTATTATGTTCTTTCCCTAGTGCAAAAAGATTATTAAGATGTAGATTGTTAACATCAATTAAGAACGAATCATTAAAATCTGATGAACTGTCAAAACATGGTAAAATATCATCAACATAAGAAAACCAAAATACAAACTTATGAGACACATTTAATTCAGATCTTTTAGATCGCCCATAAAGTTAGTAGATAAAATTGGGGAAATTGGACTACCATAGGTAAACATTTTTTTGTAAATAAATTTTATTGAATGTGAAATAATTTTGAGTAACCAGAGAACAAATAATCGAGTTAATGCATTAATAAACGCATACATTCTTGAGCTATAATAAGGATTTAATAAGTTCTAAAGAGCTCTTAATACAATGCTTTGATGTGTGCTTTAGATAGTTAGTTATTATGTGGTTTAATTTATTTGCTAAAATGTGATTAGGTGCTTGGATGCAAAAAACTACTGCTCTAATGAGCATATTTGGTTTCTGGATTTTCATGAGACTGTATGGTTTTGGTGCTTGTGGGTTATTGTTGAAATTTTGTTGTTTCTATAAATTTGTAAAGCGGATATTGGAGTTTTATAAACTTGGTTTAACATCTTTTTGAAATTTTGTTACACAAGTAGCATTATTGCACCCAATAAGCAATCCGGTTTCCGTAAGGGATATTCATGTGAAACGGCGTTCTTATCAGTAGCTTATATTTCTCCAAAGCATTTGACACCGTCAATCATGAATTATTATTAGCAATTGTACACTTTATTGGTTTTGATAAACCTTCAATTTTGTTGATGTCTAATTACCTAATTGGACGGTGTCAAAATGTTTGTCATGGAAACACGTACTCAAATATAAAAGAAACCACCTGTGGGATTCCACAAGGCTCAGTATTAGGTCCACTTTTGTTTTCAATTTACTCATCCAGCATCATAAATAAACTAAAATTTTGTAATTATCATCTTTATGCCGATGACACGCAGCTGTATTACTCGTTCCATAAAACCGAATTACAAAAAGCAACTAGCGAAATTAATCGAGATTAAAATAAGTTTGTCACTTATGCTGCAGAGAATTCCTTATTTGTAAACCCCAGTAAGTCCTAGCTAATGCTGTTTGGCTTACATTATAACAAGGAGTTATGGAATGAGATCTACTCAAATGTTTATATAAAAATCGGAGACTGTGGGTTAGAATTTGTGGATGTTGCGAAGAATTTGGGACTTATGATTGATGTGAATCTAAAATTTGAACAACATATTAAAAACGGTATTCAAAAGGCATTTTCAAATTTATGCTACATATACAGTATTAAAAATACTTTATCGTTTATTTCGAAGCTTATGTTGTGCAAATCTCTGATGACGTCACATTTCACGTACTGCAGTTCTGTTTATGGGCCATGCCTTTCTAGAGAATACATGCGCAAAATACAAGTCGTTCAAAATTGCTGCGGTAGACTTATTATTGGATATATGAGACAAGCTTAAAATTGTTCAGTGGCTAAACATAATAAGTGTTGACTTCTCCACTCATCTTGTCTTTATCATAAAGTAATACTCTATAACACATCCGCGTACCTCTACAATAAAATTACTTTCCGGACGGATATCCACAATATTAACATCCGGCGCAAAGATATAATTTCGGTTCCCTTTCACAATCTTCAATTTTTTAAACGGTCATTTAGTTACAACGTTTGCGTCATATACAACTCATTACCGCCGGATATAAACCATTATCATTATTCAAATTTAAGATTGCTGTCAATAAATTACTATTATTGTGATCAATTTTTAATGTACGTTATAATTTCATCAGAACTTTGAATATTGGTTTTCGTTTGTTACTTTTCCGATGCTTTGCTTTAGTGTTGTACAATTAGCCTACTCCGAATGCATATTCATTCAAGGTGAAGTGGTAGAGCACAGAGACAGAACTTTCGTTTTCCCATATTCCATATGATATTGTTTTGATGGTATGTTTAGTTTTCATTAGTGTGTTGGCTACATGTGTTTTGTTTATCGTTTCTTCTGTAAACTGTTCTTCTAATTCATTTTTCTTAACAATTTCCATAGCTCGAATTAGAGCTGGTCTGGTTACAATAGGTTTTCTTGATATTCTTCGTAGGTGTCGTTGTTTATTATAAAATTGTTCAGATGGTTAGGAAGCAGTAGAATTTTCAGAAAGTAGTTTAGAAGTAGTTGTTGGCGTCGAATGTGTAATGGAGGTATTCCTGCGCCCACTAGGATAGTGGAGTGTGGACTAGTACGGAAAGCGCCAGTTGCAATTCTAACACCGTATGCATGTATGCTATTTAAAGCTTTTAGCGTTGATGGACCACTAGAATACACGATGCATGCATGATCCAATACTGGTTGAATGAATGCTTTGTAGCATAGAGCAACGTCATTACCATTAAATCAAACAAACGTCAATAAAAAAATATCCATTATAAAACAAGTAGCACAAGCAAATGGTTACATTTTAAGCACGATTGACTCGTTAGTTAAAAATGAGTAGTACAATTTATTTATCAATAACATTTACCCAGTTTACACAGAACCCACAAATAATAAATACACATCAATTTTATATTTTGAACAAATGTCAGAAACAGTAGCTCACATATTACTAAAGAACAATAAGTACAAACTAGCTTTCAAGATTAATCTTAAATGTTTATTTAACGCCAAAGATTCAATTAAGTCGGGTATTTATAAATTGAACTGCACATCCTCTAATTCTGTTTATATGGGACAACACTTTCATATTAAGTAGAAAGCAAGAATGATATAAACAAGATTGCGCAGAAAGGGGTACGAAAATTCGTTCTTTCTGCGCATTACGTCACATTGAGCTTTTAAAATGTTAAACGCACACAATTATTCGTGAAATATGGCGCGAAGAGTTTTGTTTAATTTAAACATGAATGAAATTTTGTTTAGGTAAAGTAAAATAAAAATAAAAGTTGCAGTTATGTAGTTTTGGGTTTTGTTTATTTTTCTTTTTTTTGTATACAAATTTTGCTGTACATCTCTATTTAATTTTCTCAGAGTGAAATACATTCGTGCTCTAAAGAAATGTTTTTTAATTTTAGGGCTACATTCAATGTTTGAGGCTGCGTCTAAGTATACTTTTAAGAAGCCGATTGCAAAACCAGGCTGTCTTTATTAATGTTTAATGTTTAAAGATATTATTCAGTGGCCAACTATGTCAAATTTTATATTGTTTCGTTTCTTTAGTCTTTTTTCCCGCTCATTTTCCTCATTTTCTATGCCCATGCGAATGCAAGGACCTACGTTTAAATGACGTTTTGATCCTAACCCTATTAATTGTCATTTTTATTGTTTTCGTAACTTCAAGCGAATGATATAAATAATTGACCCATTTGACACTGCAAATTACCTTCAATATCCTCTGGATTAAAATGCTCGGCGCATATTTTCCATGACTTTCAATTGAATTTTTGCTTTCGTCTATTTCTTTTTTAACGCTTCGTCCTCCGGAAAAGAGAAATAACTGAAATTTTCGTTTTTAATTTTTCTATCGTTTTGACAATTTTCAACAGCACATTTCATTGTTATTTTCTTTTTTTTTTACTTCACTGCCCAAACAAATTTTTTGTAAACAAATATTTTAACTCAATATGACGTCACGAGAAAACAGATGATTTATGTAAACAAAGTAACGGACCTGCGCGTTGGGCAATCTTGTTTATATCATTCTTAACAGAGAACACGTTTAATGAACAAACAGGTTGATCCTGTAGATTCGCCTTTAACATGCATTTTAAGTATAGAATTGTAGATTACGTCCAGTTTACTATTTTATCTTAATGATTTGTTATCATAACTACTTGTTATTATTCTACCTTTATATATTCTCTTAATTATATTAAAAAGCGTTGAGAAATAAATCTTTATATCAAAAACTGTGGAATTATATTTGAAAAATAAATGCTACTGTTTATACTTGAAGCTGACTTTCGCTAAGGTGACTATCTTCTTCAGAACAATATTTTTCTTTTAGTCTTTTAATTTCACCTAAAGTGAGAATTATGATGGCTGAAAGCAAAGACCCAAGTAACTAACACCGGAATTATCCGATGTGACGTTTTCTAGGTCCAAGTGGTTTTTGGAAGATGTGTATGTATTTAGGAAAACTAAAAACGTAACTTCACTTAAATTTCCATTCCATTGCTTTGGCCGTGTATGCTGTAGGTGTCGCTGCTAATGACCATTAATAAAATACAAACGTGTAAGAAAATGAAGGACTGTTATTTCAAGAAATAACGAAATTTATTAATTAGGTAGAAAATTCCTTAAGCCATTTATGTAATTATGGTGTTATATGTTACATTGTGGATTCAATAACTATGTAAAAATTTAGACCAACTATTAAACTACCAAAAACCTTTATTTTAATTAAAAAAAAATACAATAACAAATTACAAACATTTTTTGTTACAGTTCATTTGTCCGGAATTGCCCGCAACGCGGGGGTAATTCCGACCGAGGGCCGGTATTACCTCCACAAAGAACTCAAATGCAAAATCGCACACATATGTTGCTTTTCCGTCTACAGAACAAGCTTGGTGTGCCCATTGACCACATTACGCAGCTTATCCACATTTCATTGTTTTTACCAAATTCACCACATATTATGCAAATATCTTCGGTAACTTCATTATCAGAACCTTCAAAATCATCAAAATCATCATCTTGATGTTCCTTCTATTGCACTTTCTTAGCTTTTTCCCTTTGTACTTTAATTCTTTTGTGTGAGTTTTCTTTGTTGGCATCGGACGGTCCAGGATTATGATAAAGATTTCTCTTTGACTTTTCCACACTTAATTGTTTCGTTTGAAGTCGCTTGCCTTTATTCATTTCTTTCTCCGCTAGGATGTCTTTCATCGGAGTTAAAGTAAATATTTGTGAGTGTTTTTTCCTTTTATTGTTTTTTTGTAGTCCGTGATCACCAGATTTTGAAGTGCCAGGGATGGGAATGATCTCACTGAAAGATACGGCTTTGCATTGATTCAACAACGGCAGTTCCGGGTTTAGGAGTTTTTCCCTAACAACATTTAAATTTTCAGCAGCTATGAAGTCATCGTCTGTAAATATATCAGGATTTAATGGGAAAATTCCTGTTGCTTTGAACCCGTTTATGGCTTTTTCGGCGTAGTAATCCGCCCATATGCTTTGTTAAAGAGTTCCACAATTTCATTTGGCGTAATTTTTTCACCAGGAGGGCTTCTCATGTATTTGTCACATTCAGAATTGTAAGCACTTTTAGTGCAGCATAAAAGAGACATCCAAAGGCTGAGTACGGTGTGAAGTATGGGTTATTGTTAAGAGGCTTATGAAATTTTCTTTGCAATAATTGTAAGCTTTCAAGGTGGAGTGGCTTACATGGTTGTCTAAAATTAGTAATATCGGATCTTCTTGAGAAGACTTGACAAAATTCTGGAAATGGTTTAACCAGTCCAGAAATAAATTTTCGTTTATCCATCCGTTGTCAGAGCACACGTAGATAGCTCCTGGTGAACCATTTTTTTAAATTTTGTGCCATTCTTTACGTGCGTAAATAAACATTGAGGCACATAGATACCTGAAGCACTAAAAGCGCACATAGCAGTTGTTGTGTTCCTCTTTCCCAACTGGTTACAAATCCGACTCTCTTTGACCTGTCTCCGCATAAGTTTTATTTGGTCTCCTCTGGACCGTCGTGATTCCAGTTTCATCCGCGTTAAATATTCTGGCTTGTAAACTGAAATCTTTCCATCAAACTTCTGAGGTTTTGCAAAATAATGACACTTCGTTCTATTAAAGGCAGTAATGCGATTAATACTAGTAGCTTCCGGTTTTCTTAATGAAATGCCAGGATTTCTGCGCAGAAAACCTGCAAGCTAATCCTTCCTGCTGCTTCATTCTTTATTGTAAAGGGATGTTTCAAATAATTTGATTGGGAGTAATTCCAAAGAAAACTTTAGAAAGTTTAATAATGTGTGAAGCCAACTTCTTCTTCTTCTTGGGCAGAAAACACTGCCTTTCGACCTAGAGGAACTGCAAATCTTCGCCCATTCTTGCGATAATCTTGTAATGTACTTGGAATATTGAAGTGCCGTGACACTTCCTCAGTGCAACACCTTCATTTATTGCATCTAACGCAGAATTCAAGGCATCGGACGTCCAAGACGCCTTATTCCCTTTCTAATGTAATTACGAGGCATCTGAAAAATAAACAAAACATTCATACTTAATTCCTAGTAAGAGAATGGAGATTGAGCAAATACCGGCCGACTGAATTACCCCCAGCACTTTGTCCGGAATTACCCCTAATGCACTTAATACACATTTACGCAATTACAATAAATTGAGGTTATATTTTCAAATGTTCTTACTTATACCGGAACAAACTATGTATGTGCCACTTACTTGCGTATATAGAATATATTTCAGACAGTTCTATGAGATAATACATACCTTTTAACAACACAAAATAATTATAGCAGTTAAACACAAATCATATATTTCGTTATAAAAACGTGCCGGCTCGTTACAGCCGATTATAGTTTCGTACAGTATTTCCACGACATTCTAAGAGGTGGCAGCAAGAGACATAAACACAAAATATTTATAAACTATGAGATACTGAACGGCCGGAATTACCCCAGAGGCAATTTACCCTACCACACGCCAATGGTGTAGTCGGGGGTATACGCGGGTAAATGGCGTATAACAACCTTTTTACTAAAGACAACTGCGTATAACCACTTATTTGGTAGAGAAAATAGAGGGCATACTAATACGCTTCTGTTTTGTAGTAGGTATAAGGTATAACGGTTTATTTGAAAATGTTTTCTTATCAAATCTTTACCAATTTTCATGTAGGTAGACAAAAAAAAATCACCCATTTGGCAAAACTGTTGTATTCAGCTTCATAGTGATTTTAACTTTTAAGCATTGAAAGTGTTAGTCACTCTCATTATCAGCGCCCGTCTACTCGATTCATTAGTCATAGTCAACGTCTCGTGCTCATTTATGCGCTGACTGAATTCTACATTATCTTTATTTTTATTCTTTTGTTTAGGAAAAGAAAATGAAACGCCAAACTAATTTTCTAATTTTTTTAAACGTTAAAGTTCAGAAAACAGTTAGTGAAAACGTTCAACGTAGTAGTGACTGTGAGGTAGACAGTTACATGTGGTAGATACATATGGTCTCTGTTGCGCCTGAACGAATACATACAATGAACAAAAGTGTACAAAGTGCATCTACATCTACATTTTACCCTTCAATTTGGTCATTCGAACAATGGTTAAGTTTTAGCGAAAAAAACCCATGGTTTATTGCTTCAAGTGGAAAGCAAGGATGTGGCGTGTGTCGGGAAATAAATTTACAGGTACCTACTACCTACAGATTTTTTATATTTTCATTGTTCCTATTACTATTAGACGTTAAACAGTTTTCAAAATGACCTTGTTATGTTAGGTACGTACAAATTTATGTTGCATTACTATTTATTATTTACTAATACTAATTTAGATATTTTTCAAAATTTAACTCTTTATGAAAATCGTTAGGTAGCTCCGTATTGTTCTTCTAAGGAATGATTTTTGTTTAATCAAATTGCTATTTTATTACAAACTAGCCGTTTCTATGTGTATTTCGTTCTTTTATTTTACAATGTCAATTACCTTCTGTTCTTTTTAGATGTAAGAACTAAGAAGAAAGACTGTTTTCAATTATACGGATATTTTTTTCGCTTTAATTTACTATCTACTTCTCGAGTACACGTTATTTAGGGTTAGGTTTTGTTTCTAAAGTTGTTTACAAGCGGCAGCGGTCTAAAACAACAAAATTAGTTATTAATTATATAATTAATTCGTTAATTCAATCTGACCGACCGGAGAAAAATATCTAAAATATAACCCTTGATCTAAAGAAAAGTTAACTTCAAATTCTAAAAATAGTATATGTTAAATAATCAACATTGTAAATAAGACATTAGTTGAGTTTTAATGATAATGAAATCTAAATAACATAATTCAATATGCGATAAGTCAGGGAGCTCCTAATTCCTAACACGATTGCGGTATTTTCCAGGAATTTGGTGCCCTCAAAGACCAAGGTATAGCCCCATCCCCAGAATGGTGAGGATCAAAAGTAGAACCATCATTAAATGAAAATTGTTCCACTCAACTGAGTAACTTGCGAGTAAAAATTAAAAAACATGCTGACTCAAGAGCTCATTGGCTTGCAGAAGATATTAAACACAAAGCAGCGAAAGATTCTGTTGCCGACTTTATAAGAAAAGAATCTAAACAAGTAGATAATGCAACTGTTAGAGTTTTTCGTACAGTGTATTGTTTGGCCAAATCAAACAGCCATTTACTGACTTGAAAGGTTTAATGAACCTTCAGGAACGTAACGATATTAATTTAGGTACGATTCTGCATTCAAGATACAGCGCTACTCAAATTGTGGAACACATTCTTAAGGACATGAAGAAAAGACTGACTATGCACATAGTCCAGAACAAAGCCAAACTTTCAGTTTTAGTTGACGAGTCTTCCACACTCGGACGAAAAAGCGTACTTATTATTTATGTATGTGTTGTTTTATCAGTGCAACCTATTTTCGTGTTTTTGGATTTGGTAGAATTAGCCGACCAAGGCGCTGAACATATAGCCGATATTTTAATTAAGGCACTCAACTAAAATGGGTATACAAATGATTATTTTTCACAAAACTGGGTATCGTTTGTGTCTGATGGGGCAAGCGGGATGACTGGAAAAAAATCTGGTGTTGCTTCCCGTATTACACCAAAATATCCTGCTATTTTGAGTTGGCATTGTATGAGCCATAGATTGGAATTAGCTGTAGGAGATGCTCTGAAAACTGTGACTGCAACAAATTATTTTCAAGCATTTTTAGTTTGTGTTTACTCTGTATATAGTCAGTGCAATAAAAACCAGAAAGAACTAAGGAAATCCGCAGCAGAACTTCAGCTTCAGATTCTTAAAATTGGCAGAATATTTGACACTCGTTGGTTAGCGAGAAAATGGCAAAAGTATTAACAGCCGGAAACATTAAACAAATAGTACTAAAAAAACAAGGTTCAGTAAATTAACTCTAGGCAATTTCTACAAAGTTTAATTGATAATATGAAAAGACGACTAACAGATGGACTTACAGATATTAGAAAAATCATTTTGGCCTGACACAATACGTCTATTAGATTTGGTGAGATTGAAATCAAAAGATTATGTACAAGATTTAACTTGGATTCGCGGAAAGCCATTAATGGAATGAGGGAATATGTTGAGGCTAATGAATCTCTACCAGAAGATCTACAAGATCTTCAGAGATTAGTTAAAACATTTCCATGTAGTACAGCAGAATGCGAGAGAGGATTTTCTGCAATGAATTTAATAATGACCAAACTGCGTTCATCATTATTAATTGAAAATATCAGTAATTTAATGACAATTAAAATTAATGGACTACCCTTCATTGCATTTAATCCAGAACAGTATGTGAAATAATGGTTAACAAAACACAGAAGTGCTACTGATAACCAATCTGGAAGAGTTTGCCAGAAACCGAATATAGATGAAAATGCAATAAAGGAGTTGTGGACAGTATTATAATAAGCCTAACCTAATAATCAAACTTTAAAATCGTTTGTTGTTTCATACTCATAGATAATGTACTCGTGTAGAAATGTAGCATTCAGAAGACATGCATTTCGTTAGATATAGATGTATTCTTATCACTACTACGACATAAGTTGACGTTTGTGTAATAAATAGATTTTAAATGCTTTTATTTTAACCCCCCCCCCCCCCCCCCGGTCATAAGCGTATACCCACCTTTTACATTACCACTGCCACACGCCTTTAAGAAAGCTCACTAAAATGTTGAAATTGCAGTAAACATTTATTGCTATATAAATATGCACAAATCTAAAGGTTATCAAAATTGTTATTATCAATACATACTAATAAATAATAATTTTAAGTGCATGGTTCTTAAACCTCGAAATATGAAATTACAATAAACCAATAACAAGTGTTTTGATTCACCACTTATGGGCAACAAACATTTTTATTGTTTATGTACATTTTGACCAAGCAACAACATATTGACCTTAAACTCAACCTGCATAATTTTCTGGAGAAAAGGCAAAGTTGGCGTACTTATTATACTTTTCCATTAGCATAAATTATAAAATCTCTTATACGTTTTTTAATCATAACCAGCTTAGAAATTAAAACCTACACAGTTTTTTAATCAATTAGAAAAATGATAAACAAATAGGAAATTTGTGATAATTAGTTAAAAATATTTGTGATTAACTAACTACTTTGATATTGGTTTAATCTACTAACGGCAACGTAGTACAGGCTGCATTCATTCAAACATTATCTACTGTGTGAATATCATATATTTAATTTTAGATATAATGTATTTCTCAGTTATAAATAAACAGTAAGCTTATCAGCGAGCGTTACAGTTAACAGTTGAAGTCTTTCCTCATTGTGCCTAACTATATAAAATGTGCTTTTAATCTAACTCTAGGTGTAGTATTACTTAACGGTAAGCAGCACTTATTAGCCATATTGTTAATGTGCATTTAGCACAAAATTATTTTATAAACATTTGCATTTGTATCTATGCATCTTTATTTAATTACATCTACAGCCATGTTGTCCTTATAATAATGGGTCAAGTATACATATAAGTAAAAATAAAAAAGCAATTATTTTGTACATTATACATTATATCTAGTACAAACATTGGTCAAAGGTTTGATTTAAATAGAACAATCAAGTTCATCATACAAAATTAACCATTTATAAAGAAATCTTGGAAGTGAAAGTTTATTATTAAAGAATGAAGCAACTTAATTACCGTTAAATTGTTAAACAAATTTATTTACGCTAGCTCAAAATTGAATAATAAAACATCTTGTTGGGGTCAAGAATTTATGGACAGCGCAACGTTTATGAGAATCCTTTGTTCCATCAGCTCTTGATTAAAACAAAGTTGTATCGAGGCAGATTACGTGATAAATTAAAACATTGCTATTCAAAACTATTTTTTGTGTATGAAAGAAGTAAACTCATTGATATTGGATCAGTAAAAAATGTTAAAAAATCTAAGTGATATATAATTACTGTTGCCTTGTATATAAGGCTATAACATTTTTATGATGTCTCGTTGCACAGTATCTGTATATAAATTCGATAACTCTTATAAAGGTCAGACAAGACTATTGTATTTAAAACAAACTACTTTGACGTGGCATTATTGTATATGTTTTTCCCAATAACAATTTTTTATACGTAAATATTAAAGTGGACTTGGATAACACATTAATGTTTGAAGCTGACGTCATGTTAAATCTAGGAAATTTCTTTGCTTAGTATTTGCAACACTGAGAATTATATTATATAGGACATTCGTTTAACTTATCCCGATTGATCGATGAATCAAACGCGCACTTGTGCATGACTATCCTTTTCTACATCTTGAATACAATGTACACTATTAGCTAACGTATTATTCCAAGAGTGTCGTTTTGTATGGCTCTTATTAACTCAAGTAACTAACAAGGATAACGTTAACAACAAATTAAGTTTTCTTTATACGAACAGTTTTGATACCAACATTACCAACTTTAACTTAACTACTTCACATAAATATAAATGTCATAATGTTTGCAAATAAAAGACAAAAGTTTTATCTACGTATCGTAGATGTACGCACATAAAAGCATATTATCTTCAATAAAACTTAAAACGTAGCAGATGAATTTTGGTAAGTTATTATATATTCTAAAATGTTGCAAAAATTTTGTAAATAGGTATTTGTAGGTTAAGACCAATGAACTCTTCCAAAGAAAGGAAGTAATTGTTCCAATACTTTTCTACATAAAAGTGGCGATTATATATCTTTGACGGCAATACATTTGTGAGTTAATGGTTATTTATTTGATTTATTCATAAAGATTGAATTTTTTAGGAACGCTACTAATCATTATGCTTCGAGAAAACTTTCGAATTCCAAAATACGTAATGATAATTTCAGTTATCGGTGTTTACTTATACACTTGTTTGTGTAGAAGATTATTATACTGCAATTCAAAATTATTGTTGTATTTAATGTAATTGAATTATAGTACTTTTTTAAACTTATTCAAAGTATCGTTTCAAACACAATATAACCAATAATGTAATAAAACGTAAATTTGTCGATTCACATTTAAACATGACTGTGTTGAAAATAATTTATTGTTATAAATTATAATGTTAATGTACAATAACATACATTATATGTTATTATTATAATTATTATAGATTATTATTAAGTTTTTGGAGAAAACTGTTTGCGTTAAAAATTCAATTAAAAACAAGAAATTAAATGTTCACTACACTTCATTTTCTGTATCTGTGTTATCGTTTGGATAAATAATTGGATTGACTTGGACACTATAAACTTTTTCTTGTTCCCAAGACTTTAGAATTTCAGCTTCTGCAATATATTCTATTTGGAAATTTGTGAGTTAATGGTTATTTATTTGATTTATTCATAAAGATTGAATTTTTAGGAATGCTACTAATCATTATGCTTTGAGAAAATATTCGAATTGCAAAATACGGAATGATAATTTCAATCATCGGTGTTTATACACTTGTTTGTGTAGAAGATTATTATACTGCAATTCAAAATTATTGGTGTATTTAATGTAATTGAATTATAGCACTTTTTAAATTTATTCAAAGTATCGTGTCAAATACATTATAACCAAGTGTTTCTTACTTATTGAGTACATAAAAAATACACCATAATGTAATAAAACGTAAATTTGTTCATTCACATTTAAGCATGACTGTGTTGAAAATAATTTATTGTTATAAATTATAATGTTTTAGTGTACAATAACATACATTATATGTTATTATTATAATTATTATAGATTATTATTAAGTTTTTGGAGAAAACTGTTTGCGTTAAGAATTCAATTAAAAACAAGAAATTAAATGTTCACTACACTTCATCTTCTGTGTCTGTGTTGTCGTTTGGATTTATAATAATTGGATTTACTTGGACATCATAAACTTTTTCTTGTTCCCAAGACTTTAGAATTTCAGCTTCTGCATGTTTAATCGTTTTTAACCAAACTGAAGGTGAAACTGTTTCTAACGCTTCTTTCCACATCTGTTTGACATTATCATCCCCATAACCATCTCTTCCAATGTGTTTATCATAATAAGTTTTGCTTATTCCCCATACCATTTCTATTGGGTTAAATTGACAGTGGTAAGGAGGCAAGCGTAAAATTTCGTGTCCATGTTCTCTAATAATATTATCGACCAAATATTGTTTCTCTTCCTTATGTAGCTTTGCTATATGTAGTAATTCCGTTTTAAATGCTTCTTTTTCATGAGTAATTTTTTTCCCCTAAGCCACTCTGTAATTTCTTCTTTTTTCCAATTTGTAGTTGGTTGGCGATTGACAATTTGTGAATGGTACGGAGCGTTATCCATAATGATTATAGATGGCTTTGTTAAGTTTGGCAAAAGTTGATTTGTTAACCATTTAACAAAGTTTTCCGAATTCATACAATCGTGATAATCGCTGCTTTTATTTGTGGTAGAGAATATAAGTTCTGCTCCTTCCACAAAGCCATCTTCTGTTCCAGCATGTAGAACAATATAACGTTTGCCTTCCTCACCAAGATTCTTAAAGCATTTTGAACTGGAATCTTTCCATATTCTTTTGTTGCTTCCTTTTGCAAATATCCATGTTTCGTTGAGATAAACGAACTGCTTGTAGATATCTTGTTTCATATAAGTGATGTAACTTCTCAAAAATTTTAACCTCATCGATGCTATTGAAGTTTTTTCGCAAAGAGCTTTTCTATTGTTAGTTTGCTTGAAATGAAATCCAATGTTCAACAAAACGTGATAGAGGCTAGTCCTTTTACACTCAACGATACCTCTTTCTTTAATTTTTGTTAAGAGCGTATCTAATGTAACATGTTCATGGTTAATATACATGTTGTAAATTGTAGTACGGATTTCACTTTTTTGTCGTTGATCCATGTCTTTTGTTTTAGACTTTTCGTTGAGGTTTATTTTCCTTGTTTTCTTCTTGATTTTGATGTCGTCGTAAAGCATTAGAAATAGTTTTCGTGTCAATTTTCAAAGCATCGCTAACCCTTGCATGCACTGCTGTTAATGGTGATAAGGGCCCGTTGTTCTGTTTTTCTTTATTAAAGTATTCGACTAAGTTATGGATCAATTCGTCTACGGTAATTGACCTACGAGGCATGTTGATGTGCTACAAATGAAAACATAAATGTTATCTCTTTCTGTAAAACGAATTAATCTTTACCTTAAATGAACACTAGAAAGTAATGTGGTTCTGAAAAGAACCGATCTTTTACAATATTAACTCAAGAAGGAATGAATAAACGAAGAAACAAACCAACCGGCGAGCGTACGTAACCTCAATCAACGTATAAGCAAATAAAGGAAAGTTGTTCTGTGGAAAGGTTGGTATCAGTGCTCATATTTTTGTTTTAAATTACAGACGACGGTCATTTCGTGATTTAATGCATACATGACGTCATCGGAGTAAGTTAAACGAATGAACTTTAAAATCCATTGGTTTCTACCTTTTTTGCCATAGTCGAACGTACCTGTTTTTCATTAGCTTTTATTATAATTTATAAATATAATATTTATAGAAATATTATATTATATATTCTGTTTAATTTTAACAAACAATGTTTATAATTACATCAAAGGTGATTACCCCATGGGACGCTAATGTCAATCGTTGCGACCGAAATGAAGTGTAGTGGTACTAACCTAACCAAAATTTGCTACATGACGTCGTTTCAATCATTAATAGATACCCGATATATGCATAACTTTAAACATGATGATTTTTGCTCTTTTTTGTTCAAAACAAGTTTTGCTGTTAATTCATTCATCATAGGAACTTTACTCGTAAACAGTATCATTTGGTCAACAATATTCCTTTACTGCATATTTGGATTTTTATTGTACCGGGTTTTCGTAAATGCTTTAAATATGTTTGCTCTAGGTTGGTACTTGTTAGTAGGTCGAAAAAAAATTATTCAATCGTAATATTTAGTTTTACAACCTCATATTTGCGTTATTTCTGTTTGCTGTCTTTTCGAATTTCTTCTACATTTCCTTAACATTTAAAAAAGTTCTTTTCAGAGTTCTTAACGTTACGAAGCTATTGTGATGTAAGTTAGCATTTTTTAAGGTGAATTGTCATTTATCTTAATTTGAATTTGTATAGTGATACTGTACGACAATAGTGTTCACATCAGAACAAGATGCCTTTATTTTAATGGTACATTTCCGCTGTGGCACCCGAAACCGTGATGGAACTTGGAGCTATTCATTGCAGTCCTGCATTGAGCAGGCTTTCCCGATGTTAATATCGAATATGATGTATTTAAAAAACATAAGTACTGTCTTATTATGCGGTATGAAAACAAGCACGGTATTTGCAAAGGCAAGTCAACAGGCAGGCCGACTGTTTTAACTGAAGAAGGTGTCAATGACATTCAACACAACGCAACAATGCCCTAAAAAATGTATTCCACAACTATCCGCTCAAACCGGCACGATTAAATCTACTGCGTTTATGTAACCAGAAATATGAACATATTTTTTTACAGGTTTGTCTATTGCTACTTGCCAGAAAGCTTTAACGCCGTTCAATCCGACTTGTACCACCGATGGTACAACTGCGGTTTTTGCAACAGCCGTGCTTGGCCACTGATGGTACAAGTGTTTATTTAATTTCTATATGCTGTAATACTGTTACACATTTTAACAGGATATTCATTTTTGGTGTACGGTTCCTGTAAAGGTATGAGTATTCTTAGGTACAGTCGTTTACGGATTCCGTTATAAATAAGGAAGTTCTGAAGTAATAACAACAAAATTTTAAAAAATGTTAAACACTTTATTTTAGCATAAAATACATCCGTTTTATAAAAAATAACTAATCAGTGATAGTATTAAAATAGTTTACTGATGTTTTTGATTAAAGCATTCCAAACACATTGGTGGTTGGTTCACACAATCTTGACAATAGGTGCATACGCGTTTAGCTTTTTTCATCGCAACCTTGTAGCCTTCTTTTTGTTTTAGTGCTTGGTAGCACATTGCACACCTCTTCCTAGTTTCTCGGGTTTTGCCTTCATATTTTACAATCTTGAAGTGGTTTATTGATAGTCTCGGGCGTTTTCTAGAAGTTGCTGGCAAAGCATTATTTCCTCCCCTTCTGGTTCCTCTTCACATTTAAGCAGGCCTTCGATAACTTGTTGTCGCAAGCTGAGCATGTCTAACTTTTTGTTGGTATTCAGATTATTGTAGACAACCCAACTATTGACTACGCACGTGCTAAGGATTATTTCTAGCAAAACTTTTTTACACCACTTGACGCTCTTCTGAAGTGAAGTGTAATATCCCGACATTTGATCCGAAACGTCCACTCCTTTTTTGGCTTTACTGTATGCAATGACAGCCTTTAGTTTTTGTACTTCTTTACCCCTTCTTGTTGTTGTCTTGTCCAAGACTACTTTATGGCTTGGCACTGTAGATATCATAAACACTGGCCTTTTGTCCAACCTTTTCAATACTCGGATTCCACTTTCACTTTGTTGGCCGTAGATTTCACCTTTTTTCAACTTCTTTTGTATTACTTCAGAGGGATTACACAATCGGTTTTGTTTTAATCTTTCGCACAGATAGGTTTTTAATGCCAATAAATCTTTAGCCAATTGCACACTTGAATAAAAATTGTCGGCGTACAAAGTTCTACCTTCATTCAATAGTCCATTTAATAGAACATGCACACATCGTAGGTGTGGCTATTGGAAGAAGATGTTGGACCATTTTTGCCTACGTAGATTTGAAGGTTATATGCATATCCGTCAGTAGTGTATATTTTGTACACCTTAACCCTATATTTATGTGCTTTGTTTGGAAGGTATTGGAATACTAGTCTTCCTCGCCATGGTATCATACCTTCGTCGATAACCAAGTGTTTTCCAGGCGAGAGGATATTTTAAAACTGTTTGCAAATACGATTGGTAATTTGTTCTATTTTATTCAATCTATCTGTACGGGTTGTTGGGTTCTTATTATTTGAAACATGGAAAAATTTTATCAAGCAATCAAATCTATCCCGTGAAAAAGTTTTGTGAATTAGCTTATTACCAAACATTTCATTATTACTCCAGTACAACCGCATTCGTGGTAAATGAGATATTCCATAATCATTAGAACAGCCAATAGCAGCTGAAGTCGGTGACTGTGAATGTACTCACCCGCATACCTATTAGTCTCTTCAACTATTATGTCCCAAATTTCGTCGGTTATCAAATTTCTGTAAATCTGATATGGATTAGATAATAGGCTATTGTCCAAGTTTACTTGTTCTTGTCCCGAGAAATCAAAATTACTTTCGGTATCACCATATGGTAACCACTTTTCCGGTTTTACGAGTACGGGTTTTCGGCGCAATATCTTCTCTGTCGCTACTTGTATCTTTCGAATGATTTTCGTCTGAACTCGTAAATTCTTGATTCGACTAAGACAACTCAGATAGAAAATATTCATCTTCTGACGACGAAATATACTGATTGTTACTCGATGAAGGCCCTGGAAGTTCAGGAAATTCATTGTCACGATATCATTTTCACCATGTCCTGTCACAATGTTTACATGTTCACTAACAACATTTACAGTCTAACTTTGTTCATTTACTAAAGTCACAGGTTCACTTTGTCCTTTTGTAATGTTTTAGTTTCACTTGATTCCTCGCATCTCACTAATTCCACCAGTTTTTTTGCCTCTTGAAGTCATCTTTACTACTGTTTATTACTCACTGTTCACGAACTGAAACAAAAATTTAAGGTTATATCAAAAAACCGATAGTTGACGCTTGTACCATCCGTGGTACAAGTCGGCTATGAAAAACAAGTGTTCCATCTAGCCGACTTGTACCAACGATGATACAAGAAAAAATAGAACAAAAATGACTCTAATATTAGGTATATATTTAGCTTGAACACAAATAATTCACAAAAAAACATGTTTATGAGTTAAAGATTAACTTTGTTCATTGTCGGCTCTGACATCGCTTGTTAATTTTTAGCTTCGGGATGAACGTGTTAAAAAAGACGTTACATATGCATCCTTACAAAATTTCTTCTGTACAACAATTACATGCACCCGACTCTTCGAATGAAATATTGTCAATGGTTCGAACGTTTAAACAATAATAATTTGTTAGACTTAACGTTTTATTCAGACGAAGCATGGATGCATTTATCGGGTTATGTGAAGAGCCAAAATTATAGAAGTTGAGCAGCAGAACATCCACACATTTACACCGAAACACCTCTACATCCCCAAAAAGTTGACGAGCAACAACTGCTTTTTTCCAACAAGATGGAGCAACTGCACACATCGCTAATAAAACGATTAGGTATCTAGAACAATTTTATAGCCTCCAAGAAGTCCTGATTTCACGCCCTTAGATTTTTTCTGTTTGGACGAATTAAAGCTAACATATTTAAAAATCGACTACATACTCTCGAAGAATTGGAGGAGCAATACAACAAGAAATAAACAATATAATTTCAATTGAACTTGAACGCGTGTTTGAAAGTATGAAGCGAGGAATTAATTTGTGCATAGAAATGAATGGTGGTCATTTTGAGCACCTTTTGTAAAATAACAATAAATAATACATTCTATTCTTGATTTTCTAAATATAATGGTGGTCATTTTGAGCACCTTTTGTAAAATAACAAACTTATTGTTGTTTAAACGTTCGTTGAACCATTGGCAATATTGCACTCGAAGATTATAGTCGGGTGCATGTTATTTTTGTACAGAAGAAATTTTGTAAGGATTCATATGTAACGTCTTTTTTAAAGCTTTGTGGCAAGTACCAGTGGACAAACCTGTAAAAAATTATGTTCATATTTCTGGTTACATAAACGCAGTATATTTAATCATGTCATAAGCAATAGTGTTAAATATAATCCATTTAATTCTGTATTTTACTTGGTTTTTAAACTTATTTTCAATCTGATATGTAACGTTACTCAATGATAAAACAAATGAGTATTTGTTGTTTAGTAACTATGTACAAAGTACATAGTTACTAAAACGTACTTGTACATAGTTACTAAAACGGCGAACGAAACGGTACTCATTTGTGTATTTATCCATTCGTTACATACCTGGGTGACCTTGAAAATACTTAAAAAATTCAAGACAATTCATTACAAAATTATGTTTTGTCATTAAAAGTTATTATAGTAAAGCTAGTCTTTTCACTGGTCCAAAGTTTATTCACACCAGAAAAATCCTTTCCGTGACCATAGATTTTCGCAAAAATGACTTGGATGTCAATAGTCTGCTGATGTTTGAATACAGTTATGAAGGATATGAGTAGCACAGTTCACCCAGTACACCTGGGCTGTCAGAGCCGTTGCGCTTTCTTAGCGCCACTGTGAGGACGGCAGTATTCAGGCAGGCGGTCTTTCTGTCCGACTGTAAGGGGGAAACGACACCGGGAATTAAACTCCTTCCGTAACGTTCCCTACGGGTGTTTGTGTAGGTGTTGTACATACAAACTTACGTGCAGGCGATGGCGACAGCAGGTATAGAAATATTCGAGAAGAAATGTGATGCGGAATTCGGTCCCGGTATTATTTCAAATTCTGCAATTTTTAGTAAAATTGATTAATTAGCGAATAATTAATTTAAAAAATAGGTAAAGGTTTCGGGTCTTTACAAGTGCACATGGCATTAATTTTGTTGTTAATTCGTATTTATCAATCTGTTTAATAATAATTTTTAAAAATATTGTACGAATATAAGACAAATTTTTACGCTGCCGTGATGTGAACAATCGGTATAGATTTTTACAAAATTAACCGTTCCGAGATCATTTTGTATCGAGCTTAACAATGCTTTTTGTAAAATGTTACACATAATACTTTCATGTTTGGTTCTAACGTATGCAAATTTTTGCACCGTCGTAAGTAAATTTTTTTTGAGCTAGACTTGATACTTAGTGTCGTAAATTGTAGAACTTGTGATGTCATCCTATCGTCTTATCTGAAGGTCGCGTACCGTCTAGACTTTGTGTTAATTACCTCTAAACAATGAAACGTCAGAAACGGGTTAAAAAAGGGACTTCTTTTTAAATACGAAACTTTTACGTAATTTATTAAAATAATTACATATACGAAATTATGTGTTTAAAAAAGGAACAGTCTCATATAATATGGGACGAATGGTCGCCTTAGCCGTGTTACCAGCTTATCTGCACCATTTTGTTATTATGATACGCACTTTTACTTTGGGTGTTGAATTTTTTCTTATAACCAAATAACATGCTTAAATCAGAAGTTATTTAATTTGCAAATAAGCACTTATTTTAAAAATTATAATTCGCATTAATTATGTCCTCTTTCTTTCTTCCTGCTCTTTTTTCAAGCTCTTTGGAGCACCTACATACTTCCATTTCTATATTATAATTATTTAACAATATTTTGAATTTTGTGGTGGTTTTTTTACTGACAAAAATAAAGCAACGTAACAGGACGCCGCCTAGGGAAAGAACGAGTCAGTAAATACTCACACCTTTCCTTATTATATTTAATAACTTAAATAGAGGACTAGTTTTGATAGAACTGCCATCTACAGATTTTAGTACATAAGGTTGGAAGCAAATAAAGGTTGTACCAATATAAATTAACAACATCCTAGAAGAGGATGAAGTACACTGTATAGGTCTGAAGATGACTGTTATGACTAAATTAGTCACAAATTATTAAGCGTAATAAAATATTGTGGCGAAGTTTGTGAGTATTTATTCTTATCGTACATATCCCATTTTGTGTTTTTCTACAGTTTACATTGATCTACGTAATACAAGAATGTCAAGTACCCTGCTTGCCATTTCGACAAATTTAAATACCAATACTTAAAATACTTAAATACTTAAAATATATGAGCTAGGTCGAAATTTTTTAATATAGCGCGTGCTACTTCCTCATGAAGTATGGCTATGGGCACCATATTTTATTCTGAAAAAAAAAGGACACCTGTTACTTCATGACACTATAAACAATAACTTTTTCCTGAAAGTTGTGGTAATGGACTGTTTGATGTGGAAATAGATGAAACAATAATAATCGAATTCAGTTCCAAAACTCAAGTGGAAACTCGTAAATTGTTTTGGAAGAAAATTAATGAAAATCGTCAAAAGGAATCGCGAACGAGGTGAAAGTGTGTTCTAAAACCGTGCCGAGTGTAATCAAATGTTACAAAGAAGACCTCAGCTTTTTTAGGAAGGCTGGAACTGGAAAGCCAAAAGGAACTCATACCCAGAAAAGGTGAAGAAAGTTGTTTATGTACTGGACAAGAACCCGAACTAACTGGAAATTAGCCAAGAATGTGCGTTATTCGGAGATGTCAATACGCCGAAAACTTTGAGGCAAAAAACGAGTACGAAAGCTGAAAACTGAATCGTTACGCAAGTGTATAATTTGTTATAATAATAATAATAATAATAATAATAATTACTTTTAGTTATTAATTAATTAATTAATTATTAATTTGGTTTAACAAATTATATTAATATTCTAATTTTTTAGTCATCTCATTAATTATACATAAATTGAGGCAAACTCGATAATCCTTTTTTCAGCGTTGAAAGTAATAAACGCAGTTGTCTGGTTGGCCGTTACAGTATTTTATTAATAACTCATAGGGCGTAGAGTAAAGATTCGAATCGTAAAGAGGTAAACTTTTTTTAATTCAATAAGCGTTTGTATTGTCACCCTGTGTGTAAATTTTAAGGATCATACGGTAGATAGTCTGTGTTCTATTTTTTTTTTTTTTTTTTTTTTTTTAATTTCGAAATTAAAAGAGTTTAAATTTTTGCGAGCTTTTATTTGATCACCTTTGTTTTTGGGTTTGGAGACATTTATAAGTGTCATTTTAATTTGTAAAATTACGTTTCATTCACAGGTGATACTGGCGTTTACGATTAGATTAATGTTAGAGCAGTTTTTTGTACATAAATGTTCTCGTTATTTTAAGTTTTAGAAATCCAGTTAATTGAAAGAGAGAAATTACATTTTTTTAACAATTAATTATTAATAAATTATTATTAATTATTTAAGATAGATTTCTTAAATAAAATGCCAGACAGTTGAACCGTTTAAATTTTCTAAGGTTTGAAATTAAAAAGTATTTTGTTCCTGATAACGTCTACGAGTAATGTTGTATGTGGTGGCATATATCTTTCTGAATGTAGTATATCATATCACTTTTGCTAAGTTTTGTCATTGTAGAATGGTAGGAATTTATTTTAGCTACGATACGTACTAAAGAAAAATAATTTAGCGATAACATTTTGGTCGGTTACTGGGAAGCTGACTTTGCAGTTGCAGCATGATGTAATTTCTTTCTCACGATTATTTTCGTATTGAGTGTCGTTTTTGCCGAGCTTGAAATTAAAGCGGTTCTTTTTTGATGATGGGGTAATTGAAGATTTAGGTAAGATGGAGAGGGTTAGTATATAAGGTGGAGAATTCTGAATAAGGTAGTAATTAGTTCTGTTAGAGATGCCGTAGAGAGCAGGACTCACGCATTGTTTGTTTGCGGTGATCGCAACATATGTAAGAGGGATAGTTATGGTGTGGAATAAGGTATTACATACTGGGGGTATATCGAATTTCCGTGAGTAAGTTATCTCCGTTTCGAATAAAAGGGATAACATATTTGTTCACCACATCCCCGAGTTATTTTCTGTTGTGTATCATTTGTCTAGGATGAGACAAGATTTGGACATAGAACGGGGTGTTTTTCGAAGTGCTTAGCTCTGTTCTATTGACCTACTGTATCGCATATTGTTTGTGCGGGTTAATGTAACGAATTCCTCTTGAAGAGGTAGTTTTACATATGTTGCGCAGTTCAAACAAATAAAATACAAACTCGTTGTAAATATAAAAGCTTTTCGTTCATTTGATAATTTTAAATTAATAAGTGATATTCAGTACTTGTATATAGTAGAGTAATCCAGTTTTATGGAAGTTTGTAATAGTGTTACGTACAACCAATTGTAAGATCAATCAAAACGTATTAAAACTAGAAGTGTTCACGAGTTAACTCATATTTGGAGTTCGAGTTTCTACATTCACTTTACCGCCGCCACCGTGCAGGCATTAATAGATATCCTAGGTGTCTGTAAAATGAAGGGTCTGTTCCGAATGCAAGGTAACCTTTTTTGAGTAATTTGTTTGCAATGGTTTACAAATTTTAATAAATTCCTGTGTATTATTTTTTTTAAGTAAAATTACATTGAAGTTCAGATTTATTCAGTAGATTATAAAGTAACGTAATTATGAAGTAAGTCGGTCGTTTTTAATCAATATTTATTGAAATAAAATAAAATTTCACCATTTAAGACCCTAAACTTGCAACATTTGTGTAAAGTGTGTTGAGCGTATTTCGGTAATGGTTGGTTATCTTGAGTGTAGAAACTGGTGATTTGCTTAATTCATATATTTATAAACAACAAAAAGCTATCGACTCTTTACATGCAATTTTTATAATTATCAAAGCAATTGAAATTGTTATATCCCATTCCAAGCTCGACTATACTACTTAGTTTACAACCACAAAGTATTAAAGTCAATTACGTACAAATGCACGGAATATGAACGATTTTTATACCTATTTACTGCACGAAAATGAATTAAACATTATCAGTAGTAGTATCACAAGGACACATATGAAATAATTTACTAATTCGAAAGCTTGTTTAACATCGTGCTCAGACGTCACTGATTATCCAATTCGGCCCTCGGTTGCAATGATGCTAGTAGCTTTGTTTATTTATTTATTTCCATGTCAATAAAATGAGACTAAAAGTATAGACTTAGAAATTGAACATTCGCGTTTAAGTATGCATTTAAATTGTGTCATACCTATTTGTACAGTGTGATCAATATATAACATACGATACGCGCTTATCTAAAATGAGGAACGTGCCGCCTGATCCAAACAAGTACATGGCAACTTCAGAAATATGCAATAACGGTAATGAGGTTTTAAGTGTTTGACAAGCAAAATTTGCTCTCAAGTTTCTTACCTTTCAACCTACATGTTTAGGTATAGAAGGTTATGCAATTAACTTTTTTTTCACTAACTCTGAATCGACTTATTAGCTCATTTTACATCTTTTGGCCAAGTTTCGCCAAGATCGGTCATGATATCTGGATGTGTACGTATGTGTGTGTCTGTTTGTGTTTGTGTTGTGTTTGTATTTGTGTTTGTGTTGTGTTTTGTGTTTGTGTTTGTGTTTGTGTTTGTGTTTGTGTTTGTGTTTGTGTTTGTGTTTGTGTTTGTGTTTGTGTTTGTGTTTGTGTTTGTGTTTGTGTTTGTGTTTGTGTTTGTGTCTTGTGCTTGTGCTTGTGTTGTCTTGTGCTTGTGTTTGTGTTTGTGTTTGTGTTTGGTGTTCGTGTCCGTGTCCATATCCGTGTCCGTGTCCGTGTCCGTGTCCGTGTACGTGTGCGTCTCGTGCCTGTGCCTGTGTCTGTGTCTGTTTCTTTGTCCGTGTCCGTGTTCGTGCCCGTGTCCGTGTCCGTGTCCGTGTCCTTGTCCGTGTGCGTGCCGTGTCGGTGTCCGTGTCCGTGTCGGTGTCGGTGTTCGTGTTCGTGTTTGTGGTCGTATTCGTGTTTGTGTTAAAATTCTGTACCATATGTACATTGCAATGTACGTTATGAAAATCTGCTGAAAATACATGATAAAAATATAATACTTCATGTTTTCAATATTTATACTTCTAATAACCTAGAAATACGAAAAAATTTTGTTACGGAAATATAATTCAGATTTGAAGGGGTTAATAAATTATCATTTACAATTATGTACAATTGTGTGGTCATTTTTCCCGTGTAGAACAACACTTTTTGAAAACTGAATAGAATATTTGTTACATTTAAAAAGCCCATGCTCAATAGCCCAGCATTGAAAGAGACCGAATCACAAATGTCGAAAGAAAAGACCTGTGAAGAACAAAGAACAAAATATATGCAGTTTATATCTTTTATCTATACTTAAGGCTTATTGCACGAACGGTCAATCAACCGACCGGCTCTCTGACCGACCAGCAAAAAACTGGGATTATTTTACACGGTACCAGCTACCGGTCGGAATTTGATTTTATACGTTGGCAGTGTCGTACTGTCATCCGACGTAGACGGAGCTTCGCCATTATGTTCAAGATACTTTTGTGCGTTTTGTAGAATGAAACGTGGAAAAGAGGTCGTTACTATATTTATTAGTGTACTGGTGAAGAAAATACAGAAAGCATTAGTAAGTGTAGCATCATCATTTTACACGTTGTTTGGAGTATTCAGAGGATATGACGCTAAATTTTTTAATTACTTCAGGATGGGTATTACAACGTTTGATTAATTGCTACAGTATTTGGAGAAACATAGTCCGCCAAGAAACAAACATTGACGATGGATGCAATCTGCAGAAATGATTGCAGCTACTATTAGGTAAGGGATAATTGAAATCAGATTTTCAGAAGTAGATATATTCATATAAGACACAAAACAAACGAAATTGTTAACTATATTCAGCATTGCGATAGTGGGATGTAGTTGAGTCGGACCAAATGAATGCGGTGTTGAATTCTGTGCATACTGCAGTGTATGGTATGTCGGTGGCACCTGTTGGCTGTAATTAAATGACTAGGTAACATAAGTACCATATATTTGCTTTGACTTAAAGCTGCAAAACTCCCACGTGAAATTGAAGTTTGTTATCTCCGTCCAATTTTTCTACAGACGCCAAAATGGAATTTAAAAACGGTGTATCTTCACTTGTGGGTGTGCTGTATGGTTGCCCCAACATATTTGACAAATTGGTTTCAAAATCCTCTCAACGTTTCTTGTTTGTTGGGGCTTGCTTTATTACAGATAAAGGCTTCTTGCCTAGTGGTCGATTCAGTTGGATTGGACTGATTAATAATTGTCAAATTCTGCTTCAGTTGAGAACCATCTCCATCTCTGTTATTGAGTTCATTCTGTTGATTGACCATTTCCTTCTTGTACAAGACTAGATGTTGTAGTATTGTGTTCGATTGTTTTTACAAGGAATTGCAACTGATTGTCACTTTCTTATTTTTTATACCCATCGCCTGATTTAGGAGTCTTCATTTTTTTATAACTTCACATAACTGTTCCGACTATTATTTCAGTTATGCAGTTGCGTTTTACCTGAAAACAAATTAATTCATTAATATTGTTACAGGTAATTGGCAAGCGGCATGACTTTTACAGACCTTCAGTACGCATAGAGATTAGAACATAAACAATACACGTAACATTGTCAAGGATGCATCTACTTGACGACCCTGCGAAGCCGGATTTGCTAAGAATTCCAATTTAAAAAACTGTTTCGGGGCCATAGATGGGAAACACATTAGAATTGTTAAACTACATCAAAGTGGTTTATTATTTTCAATTATGAACATTTTTCCTGTCGTCCTATTGGCAGTTGTAGATACATCATGCTGTTTTCGATATGTTGACGTGGGAGCATACGGCAAAGAATGTGCTTCCTCCGTATTTAAAAATCAACATTATTTCATGCATTAAATTCGAATTCTTTGGATATACCTGATCCAAAATGCTTACCACAAACAGAACACCCGGCTCTGCCCTATGTTCTACTGGGCAAGGAGTCTGTTGGGTTAATTGATATAACTGTTACGTCCATTTGGTGGAAACAACTTAACACAAAACAACGTGCATTTAATTACCGTTTATCTCGTGCCAGGTGGTATGTTGACTGAAAGAGCGTGAAAGCTTGAGCAGCCCGCCCTCGCTTTGGGGAGGGAATGCAACACGTTGCTTTACGAGGAACAAGGATTAGGAAGCAAGTAGTAGATTATTTTACACAATACTTTAACCCTATATTGCATGAATTTTAAAACAATAAGGCACTATTTTGATTAAATTTCACTTTATTAACAAATACATAGCAGAAATATACACTGTATGTAATATTTTCGCTACAGTGTTGTAAACTGGGGTTTGTTGCCTGTAGACAACAACATGTAATTATGGAAAATCTCGTTATTGTAAGTGAAAATTAAAAAAGCAGTTTTTTCCCGGTGTAAAACACAGAAACACCTGATTCTCATTTTGGGTACATTTAGAACAGACCACTTTCGGAATTCCTGAGTAGTTTGAGAGAATGAGCTGGACCTCGCTTCATTTTCGGTTGTTGTTGCATTTCCAAGCTATTGCTTGATCTACCAGGTCTTTTTAAGAGTCTTTCCTGCTGTACAGAGACAATCGGCAACCGTTGTCTTAAATTAAAAGTAATTTCAACTGGTTTGAGTTCGGTAAATTCATCTGTTCGCAATCTCTTCGAAAGTAACCACGAATTGACTAGTACCAAATCCATAACATGAAGAATAAAACGCTGGTACCATTTTCTGGATCGGATCTGCGTTTTATATAGTGCCACAAGGAATCTATCAAATTTACGCCTCCCATGCATTTGTTGTATGTAGCAACAATGGCTGGTCTGAGAATCTCACATAGGTTTGGAGCCTCCTATCCCAACGCTTCACATTAGAAGCTCCAACAGTTCCTCTTCCTTTTTTTCATTTCACTATCTTGTGAAAATAAGCGACCGCGTGCTCGATTAGCTCTGACGGTTGCTTTGCTATGTATGGTCATTTTTCCAACTGAACTTGTAAATCCAACTCACAAAACAAATTATCATAATATATTTTGAAATGTGGATCTTGTGGAATAACTGAACCTACTCGTAGCACAGAATTACTGACCAATAACGGGCATTTTAGGTGCTCCTGTATAAATTTCAAAATTATAAATTATCCCTTTGTTTTCACATAAGCAGAAAACTTTATAACCGCTTTTTATGTTTTTTTTGGTTATATTGTTTGTTCGTCAACGCCAAGATTTTCATTCATTGGTATTTTATTTAGTTTCTCTTGTAAAGATGTTACAAAAGGTCTGATTTTGTGCAACTTATCGTGACCTGGTTGTCCAGCTGGAATGTGTATGGTTGTCGTTACAATGAAGACATCTTTTGATTTGTTCCCATCTGTTGATTGATATTGTGGAAACTACTACATCTATTCGACAAGTCTAATTCAATACATTCGAGATCGAGGAAGCCCAAACACAGACATATAACATGTAATGCCGAAAACGGATCACGCTGGGTTGAATAAACGTTGGACTGCTGAGCAAAATTCTCAAACACCGTTTCATCTACAATTTTCTTGAAATAGAAAATGAGTTCTTTGATTTCTGTTATATCTTGGGAAGTTTTCCAGACCACTTGGGTACAAATTTTTTCCAAGGTTTCCACTAGAGGAGGTAGCTTTTTATTTTTGTTACCATTACTTTGGTCTATATTTACCTTATCTCTTCACTATTCTGATGTCTTCATCTCACTGATCGTTTTCAATTTCGTCAGAGGTGTTACCTACAACAGATATAAATAAGTTATGTTTTTTCCGTAATTATTTTACACCATTGTCCGATGAAATTGGTTCATCTGGAACGTACTGTTCATCACTATCTTCTAAGTCTTCACTCTCCTCTGGTGGCAACTTTATGTAACACCTGTTTTTCCGTAAAATACTGAGGAGCAGATCTGAAAATCAATATTTTTATAAATAAACAATCATGGAACAACCTGTATATAAAACACTCTTTTGAATATTTCGCTAGACACAAAATTTTAAATGAATGAAGTTACATGTTGTTTTATAATCTACACAGACAACCACACGGTGTTGCATGCAGTTGTTTTTAATGCCCAATCCGAATATCGTACAAGAACACTTCAGATACCAATCATATAATAAACCAAAATATTATAATATCAAAGTATACTTACACTGCACGTCTCAAAAGATTTTCTAATACTTTGCAACGTCAAAAACAAAATTCTTCTCATAAAACACGTGTTATATGCATTAGACAATCCGCTTTGAAATTGGAGGAAAATTATGGTTCTGTTTACAACCACGTGACGTTCAAAACTGGTAATGCACGATGCGAAACGAAATGACTATATCTGTGCGATCTTCTTGCACAGAACACATGACGACGACAAAAATCCTCGTTCGTGTGTTGACATGATTAGGATTTATTGAAACAAATGTAACCGTGTGTTTAGACGTCGACATTTTATTTGACAGGCCGTTGAGAATACCTGCACCATAGTGTTAAATAGTATTTGAACTAATAATCATTTTTTCTGGTCGGTGAAATAGCTCGTCAGCGGATTGACCGTTCGTATGTAAAGGACTTAACCCTTTCGCTGCTATTGACGTCCCCTCAGTGATTACGACGTCTTTTGTCGTTTTGTACCCGTGAACTGTTTTGTTGATCGAATGAAGATTTTCTTTAGATTTCATTATTATTGCTTGAAATAGTCACGCACGGAAGCGAATCGATGGCTAGTGTAGATAATATTAAATTATAGCGATTGTCTCGATTTTTTAAACAACAATAGTGCAACAAGGATCACTATAACAGATAAATAAATGGTTCGAGCGAAAAGACGGAGGTAAAGGTAATTACAAAATTTAATTCTTCATGTCAAAAACATACATTATTAATGACAATCCGTGTTATTAAAACTTGTAAATACAATTTACACAGAATTATTGAAGAAAGTGGTAACAAAACAAAAACTAATTGTTTGGATGACGTTTTCTGTTTCTTATAAACCTACGTTGTTCAAAATGTTTCACTTCTTCGACACAGATGATGGAAATGCAATTAGACGATTAGTATCGATGGATACATAATTCTCCTTCATCGAACACTATTGTTTCTGTATCGTTTATTCTTTGCCCGCCTTTGTTGTACTCATCTGTTTTCTATCTTAAAACATAGAGAAAATATATATATATATATATATATATATATATATATATATATATATATATATAATACAGGGTGGCGTATTAGTGTGACAAAGTCCCATATCTCCTTTATTTAAAGAGATACAAAAAAATTAAATACAAAAGTTGTAAGATATGTTCTGGTGCATATTCCAAAATATTTTTAATTATACAGGGTAGATCATAAAAGCTTAGAAGTAATTTTAAATTTTTTTAAATAGAAAACCTATATATTATTACATATTTAGATTCTACATACAATTTTAGACACATTTTGTATAATGTCCTATACCTAAGTCTAACCGTTTTTGACAAATTTCAAATTTTTGTCAAAATGACGTTTGCAGGCCAAAACATAGGTGGAAATCTTTTCTAAACGAAGCCTTTATCAATTAGTTATGGTTGGTTTCCTTGGAAATGGGGACCTACTCTAATGGGCTGTATTGATATTTTGTAATACATTCATACAGGGTGATCAAAATGGACAATAAAAAGTAGATTCAAAAAACCTATAAGTCATTTTTTTTAATGAAAACCCCTATTTTTTAATTCTATCTTATTTAGCATTAAAAATAAGGGTGACTTTGTATAAGAGTGTATATTCCAAAAATTGTAGTTTTTGAAATAATGATTACATTTTTTATTGTAAAAGGCTATACGGCTTTCAAGTTTTGTTGTTAGTTGGCCGTGACGGCGGGGTCGGCGAAACAAAAATCGAGCACTTCAGATCGAAATATTACAATTTATTGAACCCCATATAAATAATTATTTTATTAAACGAACTTAAAGTAAAGACAATATTTTTTGATTCAACAAATTATGTCCTAATCCTAATCATAAACTTAACACCTCTAATGTAACTAAACCTGTAACTAATTATACAGATAAAAGTATTAGAAACACGTCAAATACGTACTACCTAATAAGTTGTTCGAAATGTCCGCCTCTTTCTTGAATACAAATGCAATACGTCTGCTTAAATTTCTACACATTTCAACACTAATGTTTTGAAAACAGTTTCTAATCCTAATCTTCATGTCTTCTCCTTTGTTGTAGGCGGTATTTTGTAAACCTGCTCTTTGACGTACCCCATATTCTAAAGTCCCATTTTAGTAAAATCTGGGGATCTAGCAGGCCAGCAACAGGCCCTCCTCCCAATCCAACATTCTGGATATCTAACATTTAAAAAGTTATTATCGGACCTGTATGATGTACCCCATCATGAAGAAACCACATTTCTGTTGCGTATCCTGTGGCACTTGACGCAACAAATTAGGTAGATGGTTTTCAGAAAGTTAAGTATACTTCCCTGTTACTCGTTGATCAAAAAATATGGTCCAATTACATGATTACCGACAACACCTCCCAAACATTTAAAGACCATCTAGTTTGAGAAGTATATCTTACAAAATGTAGGATTTTCGGTAGAATAGTAATGAAAATTGTGTCTGTTTACACTTCCGTTTCTGTGAAATGTGGCCTCATCTGTAAATAAAATCAAATGAACAAAATTTCTTTGTTGGTTTATTTTGTTTTGAGCCCATCGACAAAATTCCAGTCGTCTTTGATAATCTTCAGGAACCAACTCTTGAAGTAGTTGAATGTGATGGGGTGCATTTTTTGAGATAATATCCGCTGTACCGTATGTCGTTCAACACCAACCTGCTGAGAAATGTGTCGTTGTCCAATATATGGATTTTGGGTAACTGTTAATAGTACATTTAATTGATTTTCCTCCGTCTGTGCACGTTTTTCCCTAGTATTTTTTCATATAACACATTGTCAGTTCTTTCAAAACGCTCCAAAAGCTTTTCAAATGCCCTTCTTTCAGGTTGCCGTCTCTCTGGAAACCGTTGTTGATACAGTCTTCTTGCTAAGAGCGTATTCTTATCACTAGCTCAATACAAAATCATATCAACCATCTCGGCTTGCGAAAAATTCATTATTTACAATTTTAATTCAAGTTTTAAATCAGTTTGCTATAAAATACACTAATGCATCACACAAATTATCAACTGACAATAAATGATGACGTTTCTGATGATCTCTATTATTTTATATGCCACGCCTCGCCGTCACGGCCAACTAACAACAAAACTTGAAAGCCGTATAGCCTTTTTACAATAAAAAATGTTAAATTGTCATTATTTCAAAACTACAATTTTTGGAATATACACTCTTATACAAAGTCACCCTTATTTTTAATGCTAAATAAGATAGAATTAAAAAATAGGGGTTTCCATTAAAAAATGACTTTATAGGTTTTTGAATCTACTTTTATTGTCCATTTTGATCACCCTGTATGAATGTATTACAAAAATATCAATACAGCCCATTAGAGTAGGTCCCCATTTCCAAGGAAACCAACCATAACTAATTGATAAAGGCTTCGTTTAGAAAAGATTTCCACCTATGTTTTGGCCTGCAAACGTCATTTTGACAAAAATTTGAAATTTGTCAAAACGGTTAGACTTAGGTATAGGACATTATACATAAAATGTGTCTAAAATTGTATGTAGAATCTAAATATGTAATAATATATAGGGTTTTCTATTTAAAAAAATTTAAAATTACTTCTAAGCTTTTATGATCTACCCTGTATAATTAAAAATATTTTGGAATATGCACCAGAACATATCTTACAACTTTTGTATTTAATTTTTTTGTATCTCTTTAAATAAAGGAGATATGGGACTTTGTCACACTAATGCGCCACCCTGTATATATATATATATATATATATATATATATATATATATATATATATATATATATATATGCTAAATAGAAAGATAGATATACCACTATTGGATGTGTTATATTATGAATTGATACCGTTTGTGTTATGTTACCGTTTTGGATTTCGCTCTTTAGGTTATCAAAAATGTTGAATTTACTTTTCATGTTTTGTGTATATGTCTTTGCTTAATAAGTATTTAATACTTTATTATCTACAATCTACTATTATTTATAATTTTTTGTTTCACTTCATTGCCGTTTACAATATTATGGTTCTTGTATATTACGCCAAAAAAATTGTAATAAAACGTAAACTTAAATTAACAAAACATGTTTTTTTCTTTTCAATTACAATGCAAGTATAAAAATTAAATAGAGTAATAAAATAATGAAAAACTAGTCTGATGTGGAGATTGGGCTCTGAAGGCTTTAATGGCATAGCAAACGGGGCACAATGTGATAACTAATTAATGTAATTATTTTATTTTGTACACGTGATTACAAATGCATCACTTTAATTGGTTGACTACTAAAAAAGAAATTTTCAGTAGTAATATAATAAGAGAGTGAGAATAACAAAAATAATTAGACAGATTCTCTAAAACTCGTATCCTAGCGATAGGCACTCTCGAGTTATATTTGACTAGATTATTTTTTGACTCGTACATTTAAATCATACACTGTGTATGTTTCTGAAACAAAAGCTAAGAGATTATTCTCAGTATAATACAAACATGGTTAATTCTGACGTATACACATGAATAGAAAACCTTTCATTGGCATTCAAAAATGTTTAAAAATAATCTTCCGTAATAAGCTAGATTTAAAATTGTTACACTTTTTAATAAGAGAAAGGCAAAAATTGAATATAAATGTACTTTAAAAACACATTTTCTATTTCAACAATAAAAATTAATCATGGATAAATAAACCTGATATTTTAAATTTTAAAATATCTGTGGGAAAAGTTTATTCTAAGTAGATGTGAAAAAAGTTAAGGCCTTTGGTATTTCCCCAATGACAATACGCCTACGTTCATCATTAATGAGGTCTGCAACCTTACAGAAAATTAATGTAGTATTGCTTTTTAATATCAGTAAAATTACTTTTAAATTCTTAACAAAAAATAAAATTATGATAATTGTGAATAAAAACATCATTGCCAGAATTTTATTTACAGTAGCCCTACACCCTGTATTGCATTTTTTGTATTTTTTCCTACTGTCATGACAAGATATTCAATAATCATCGTAACTCAGTACTCCATCACAATAGTGATTTATACAACTACAGAAAAAAGTGATGTTTTTTCAACTCGAGTTCAAAGTTTGAACGAGGGTTGAAAAAACACTTTCATTCTCGTGTTTTACACACATTTCATTTCTAAAACTACATAAATTATAAAATTATGAATTTTATCTCTTCTCTTTCAACTATATGTATTAGAGAAGGATGTAAAACGTGTCGTGATTAAAGCAGCATCTGTCACTCTTGTCATTTTTGAAATTATTGTTTATGCGTTTTCCTTTACTTTTTATAAAAAAGTTTTTTCAAAACTATCAACAATACAGTGAATTATCGTAATTTGGTAACATTTTATATAATTCATATCAAATTTAAGCATTTAAATATGTATAATAAGCACCTTAAATCAAGCGCAATGCAGTTATGAACGTGCTTTATTATTTTGAACAACGTGACAATCAGGACATTCGTTCCTTTTGAATCTGTTATGCAGGTATGTAAAAGGTTTGTTGTAATTTAATTATTATATTATAATTCATAAAACTATAAGTTACCTAGATATCGGCAACCGTAACTGTTCAGTAGTAATGAAAATGGATTTATTTCGATGCTTCACTTTGTTTTACAAAGTCACATGGAGATAGTGTACATTGTTTACAAATGGTTTGAAATAATTTAATTGCAAACTTAAAGAACCTCCTTTAATTGTAATGGACAATACTAGTTATCATTCAAACTTCTAGAAAAGATTCCAAATAATTCATCTAAAACGAAGAAATATGTAACTTTTATTAAAACACACTTAATGAACCTAGCATTGAAAAAAAATTACTGCAATAGTAATGCAGATATCGGATATATAAAATAGCACAATGTCACATTTGTTCCACCATATCACTGTCAGTTCAATCATTGAACTGGTGTAAAACTCAATGAACACTACAACAAAAATATAGGAAGATATAATTTATTTCGATGACCATGTAAAGAAATATGGATGGAATCCTTGCAACTAACTGATGGGACATATTGGCAAATACATTAAACATGCCGAATGTCTACGTTGAGTGGTGGAAAATTGAAAACATTTTGAGGTTGTGCAACTATTAATTATATCTGTTAACAATTCCACTTCTGAGGTGATACTGATAGTGAATAATTTTTATTTAAATGTTTTATTCAATGTAATACAAATATTCTAATTTTTACATAACATATTGATAACTCTACAATAGGTGGACTGAATACATATACTGATTTATGTAAATTGCTTTTCATTTAACTTGGAGCAATATGAATCTATTTCAACTAAGTGCTAAATTAACATATTAAACATCTATAATTTCGTTGAACTTCGAACTACATTACACTGTACATACTTTCTTCTACAAGAATGGAATAATCACAAATGTATCGATATTTATGTTATCGTAAATCTTGAGAATAACAAACTAATTGCAACTTTTATTAATTTTTCCACCTGAAATGATTTAATTTGTAATGAACAAAAAAAGTATTTGTTTACTTACAAATATATAGGTTATGTATGATGATTGTATGTAATTATAATGAAGACTTATGTCGACTAAATCTTAGTTCGTGTAATTTTAAGAATGAGCGATACCCAACCTTATTTGATCCAAACTATAACATACACTTGGCGCAAATATGTTGTTCATTTTTTGGGTTAGTTTCCGCTCATTGCGCTTTACTGGCTTTGTAGGTTAAAAATGTTAAATTAAGTAGAAATTTATTGGTTCGTCCTCACTCTCCATTATTAATACAAAAGTTAATGAAGCTAACCATAGTTTATCAAAGACAATTCTACAATTAAATTTGGTTTTCAAATGTTTTCGCCATGTGACCTTTGCTTATGATTCCTATTAATACATCATCATCCATTATTTAAAAATGTCAAGGGTAAGAAGGATGGTCATAGTATTTACTAAAATTCTTATGTAATTGGAAACTGATTACAAGCAACTTTAAGAATTATGACGTAATATACGTTTTAGAAAAAAATCTATTCGACGCGGAAAATTCGACGAAAACGATTGTTTCTAAGGTAGTTTTAGTTCCATTTCTAATTGGTTGATTAATTTCGAGAACACAGAAAACCGTATTATACCTCATTTTCTTTTGTTTTGTCTTTTACTAATTCCAACTATATATATATATATATATATATATATATATATATATATATATATATATATATATATATATTTAGTTATTTGGTAACAAAACACAGTTACTGCAAACACCTAGGCAGAAATGCTTTAAAATTTTGTAAAATTAAGATTATAGGTACCCATTTAGCGAAAGGCAACGACGAGGTGGCGACGGTGAGACATCTACCGCCGAAACGTCCAATACATGGTATATCCTGTTCAAAGTTATAATAATACTAATTAACTTCTGTTTGTTATGGCAAGCAGAAAAAAACTAATTGTATTATAAACATGTAGTTAAAATAATTTTCCACGTTAGCAAGCAAGGTTAAAAATTTGCATTTTCTCATTTTTGCAAATATTGCTCGTTTACTTAATAATAGGCGTTTGAACTATTACTTGGAATTAGTAAAAGACAAAACAAAAGAAAATGAGGTATAAAACGGTTTGCTGTGTTCTCGAAATTAATAATGAAACCAATCAGAAATGGAACTAAAGTTACCTTAGAAGCAATCGTTGTCGTCGCTAGAAAGGGCGAGAAAAATAAGATTTCCTTCTCTATCGATTGAAGCAAAAAAAAATTGTTACCACGTTAATCATTACATTTAAAATGGGAAAATTCCTGTGTCAATTTTTTTCCGCGCCGAATAGATTTTTTTCTAAAACTTATATTTACGTCATAATTCTTAAACTTGCTTGTAATCAGTTTCCAATTACATAAGAATTTTATTAAATACTATAACCATCCTTCTTACCCTTGACATTTTTAAATAATGGACGATGACGTATTAATAGGAATCATAAGCAGAGGTCGCATGGCGAAAACTATGGTTAGCTTCATTACCTTTTGTATTAATAATGGAGAGTGAAGACGAACCAATACGGTAAATTTCTACTTAATTTAACATTTTTAACGTACAAAGCCACTAAAGCGCAATGAGCGAAATGAACCCAAAAATGAAATAACTATAATTTGCAGCTTATAATACAAGTTATAATTATATGTTTGAATCAAATATGTTGCATTAATATCATTCATAAAATTAATTCGAATCTATGATTTAGGCGACGATAAATGTACTTCATTATAATTACATACATCATCATACATAACCTATATCATTTGTAAGTCAAATCTTTTTGTTCATTACAAATTAAATCAGTTACAAGTGGAAAATATAGATAATATTAGTTGCAATATAGATTTGTTATTCTCAAGATTTATAACAACCCCTCTAGCAGAATAAAATTATTGCTTTGTAATCGACATACTTTACGATAACATAAATATCGATACATTTGTAATTATTACATTCTTTTAGAAGAAAGTATGTACAGTGTAATGTAGTTCGAAGTTCAACGAAATTATAGATGTTTAATATGTTAATTTAGCACAAGTTTAAATAGATTTCATATTGCTCCAAGTTAAATGAAAAGCAATTTACATAAATCAGTATATGTATTCAGTCCACCTATTGTAGAGTTACCAATATGTTATGTAAAAATTAGAATATTTGTATTACGTTGGAATTAAAACATTTAAATAAAAAAAAAATTATTCACTGTCAGTATCACTCTCAGAAGTGGAATCGTTAACAGATATAATTAATGGTTGCACAACCTCAAAATGTTTTTCAATTTTCCACCACTCTAACTTAGACACTTCGGCATGTTTAATGTATTTGCAATATGCCCCATCAATTCGTTGCAAGATTTCATCCATATTTCTTTTACATGGTCATCGTTAAATTTGGAATTATGTCTTCTATATTTTTGTTGTAGTGTTCATGAGTTTGCACCAATTCAATGGGATTGAATTGACAGTGATATGGAACGAATATTCTGTTACACTTGCGTGCTATTTCATATATTTCTATCTTTGTATCGCATTATCTGCAACTAATTGCAGTAATTCTTTTTCAACATGCTAGGTTCATAAGCAATGTTGTGTTTTATAAAAAATTACATATTTCTTTCTTTTTAGATGAATTATTTGGAATTTTTTCTAGAAGTTTGGAATGATAACTAGCATTGTCCATTACAATTAAAGGAGGTTCTTTTAAGTTTGCAATTAAATTATCTCCAAACCATTTTGTAAACAACTCCGTACATATCTCCATGTGACTTTGTAAAACCAAAGTGAAGCATCGGAAATAAATTCATTTTTATTACCTGCATGAACAGCTACGGTTCTGATATCTGTGAGTTTCTTATCGTGTGGCATCTTATACATCTAAAAATACAGTTACTTCATTAGGAATTATAATATATTAATTAAATTACAACAAACTTTTTTCCTTCTTCTTCCTTTCCTTCTTCTTCACGCTTCCCTTAGAATTATCATGCCAGCTTCTTTTGTGCGATCCTTGACTGAAAATCCCAGCTTCATCTAAGAATACAGGATTGTATAATTTTTCTTCTTTATTTTTGTAATATTCTCTTAAGAATCGTACACTATTGGCAGCAATATGTGATTGTTCCAGTAAACCTCTCCTACTATCATCTACTTTAGATGAAAAGTCAATGGAATGTAAGAGACGTATTACACTTGACTATTGCTTAATTCTTTTTGTAATGATGCCAACGTAACATCTATACCTACAAAAACAGGTACAGTAGTAGACATGTCTTGCATGTTTGTATTTACATATTGAATGAATTTCATAAATGTTTCTCTTTGCAGCAGCCTTCACACAGTCGTCAACTTTGGTGGACTTAGAATCGTATGTTTTCTCCGCTTAGCTGGTGACTGTGGAGAGTTATTTACTTCTTGGGCTTCTGTAACCTTTTTTTTATAGCACTAACTGTATTTATACTAACCCCACATGCTTCAGACGTGCGCTAAAAGTAGTCCTTCCAAGTATCATATTTTACACAATAATGTACTACATACCTGCATAACAGATTCAAAAGGAACGAATGTCCCTTGATTGTCACGTTCCCGTTCAAAATAATAAAGCACGTTCATAACTGCGAGCTGCGCTTGAGATTTAAGGTGCTTATTACGTAGTATGTCGAAAATAGTAAATTTTATATGAATTATATAAAATGTTACCAAATTACCGATAATTCACTGTACAAGTTGTTGATAGGTTTGAAAAACTTTTTTATAAAAAGTAAGGCAAAAACCATAAACAATAATTTCAAAAATGACAGAGTGACAGATGCTGCTTAATCACGACACACGTTTTAGATGCGCTAATATGAATTGTACAGCAGATTCATTTTTTTGGCCATCCTCCTCTAATACATATAGCAGAAATAGAGGAAAGAGAGACATATATATATATATATATATATATATATATATATATATATATATATATATATATATATATATATATATATATTAATATATAATATAGTATATATATATATATATATATATATATATATATATATATATATATATTATATATTATATGTATTATATATATATATATATATATATATATATATATATATATATATATATATATATATATATATACTAAGGGTGATCTACAAACTTGTTACTTATCAAAGTTGTATTATTTTAAATGGAATACCCTCCTTTTAATTTTTTTTGAAATAAGGTGTAAAAATAAGGTAGACTTTCATTAGAGTTCCTATACCTAAACCTTAAAGTTTCCGAAATATTTAACATTTTTGAAAATGTTGGGTTGTCAAAAATTCAAGTATTTTTCGATTCAGAAAAGATGAGACAATCTAATCTAGGTCATCGTAATAGGATATTTGGAAGTACGTATTCTGTTGTTTATTGTTTCAAATCATAATTTATAAAATACAAGAATAACGCGTAAAGTTAACAAACTTCAAAGTTAAATATCTTTGTTATTTTAAATACAACGCCCAAGAAATTTTTATCGGAATGGAATAGTCTTATGACAATAGTTCGAAATGTATTAGGGTTCCCTATACCTACTTCAATACTTTTCGAGAAATTAGTGTATTTGTTACATTTTTAGAAATTACGCCATTAACTCATGTCGATCAGTTAGAATTCTTTGATTTATAAACATTTCTATCATATTGACGTATTTCAAAATACGACAGTGTTTATAACTATTGATGATTTTTCATTACAATGAAATATTCAGTGCAAGAAAGAGTGGATATGGTGTTGACCATAGGAGATGCCATGAAAATTGTCTTTTGGCTTCCAGGGTTTATGCCCAAAAGTACCCTGATCGTAACCATCCTGATACGAGAGCTTTTGAAAGGCTTTTACAAACATTTCGAGCCACAGGTAACACTGCCTATCAAAACCTAATAAAAGTAAACCGGTAACTGGCAATGAAGATAGTGAGTTTTAGTATTAGGATCTATCGCTGAAAATTCCCACACTAGTACAGTTAGAGTAATTGCTAGACAAACAGATTTAAGTAGAGGAAGTGTGAGAAGAGTTCTCAAAAACACAAATTTCATGCTTATCACATAGAAATTCATCAAAATTTGTTTGGCAATGACTTTCAACAACGAATAGATTTCTGTTTGTGGGCAATTGAAAAATAGAGGATCAACAAGATTTTTAAATTTCGTTTTGTTTACTGATGAATCAACATTTCACAACAACGGTTTGGTAAATAGACATACTTTTCACTATTATGATACCGAGAATAGGCATACTTTTAATACTGTTGACCGCCAAAATCGTTGGAGCATAAACGTATGGGCAGGAATTATTGGAGATCAGGTAATTGGACCATACTTTTCAATGGTCATTAAAATGGTAGAAAATTTTGAGATTTTTAAAGCGAGACTTTTGGACACTTCTCGAAAACGTTCCGTTGAACATTAGAGGAATATGTGGCTACAATTAGATGGGGCACCGGCACACTTTGATCGTAGAGTTAGAAATTATTTAACTAGGAAATTTGTTAATAAATGGATTGGAAGAAACGGACCATGTCATTAGCCACCAAGATCGCCTTGTCTTACTGCAATGGATTACTTTTTATGGGGATATATTAAAATATTGTTTACAATATTCCTACTACTACTGCAGACAATATGAAAGAGAAATTAGAAATACGGTGGACACAATTACTCCAGATATGTTAAGAAAAGTCAGACAAAATTTGGAAGAAAGAATTAGACTATGTATTCAAGAAGACGGTCATCAGTTTGAACATTTACTGTAGTGACAAATCCAGCAGTAGGCTCTCGGTGCATAATGTAAAACGGTCTTTTCAAGACCAGCAACCGTATAACCTTGATAACCTTAATAAACCAAAAACCGTTTAACACATTTGTAACCTTTGTAAATCACAGAATTCTAACATCGATATGAGTTAATGCGTAATTTCTAAAAATCTAACAAATACACTAATTTCTCGAAAAGTATTGAAGTTAGGTAAAGGAACCTAATACAGTTCGAATTATTGTCAAAAGACTATTCCATTCCGATAAAAATTTCTTGGGCGTTGTATTTAAAATAACAAAGATATTTAACTTTGAAGTTTGTTAACTTTACGCGTTATTCTTTGTATTTTATAAATTATCATTTGAAACAATAAACAACAGAATACGTACTTCCAAATATCCTTATTACGATGACCTAGATTATATTGTCTCATCTTTTCTGAATCGAAAAATACTTGAATTTTTGACAACCCTACATTTTCAAAAATGTTAAATATTTCGGAAACTGTAAGGTTTAGGTATAGGAACTCTAATGAAAGTCTACCTTATTTTTCACCTTATTTAAAAAAATTAAAAGGAGGGTATTCCATTTAAAATAATATAACTTTGATAAGCAACAAGTTTGTAGATCACCCTGTATAAATCAAACTAATTTTAGATTGTAGTTCTAGAAGGCTTACATATTCACGTCCAAACAGATTTTGAAAAAATTCAGTCGTTTGGGTGCTAGAGACCGACGCGTTGATGGTGGCCCACCTGTATATATATATATATATATATATATATATATATATATATATATATATATATATATATATATATACATAATTTTATTATAGAGTTTGTATCGATGGGTCATACCGAACTTTATTTAAATCGAACTTCTCTAGTGCATTTCGATAATTTTATAATTTTAATTGTAGTTTTAGAAATGAAATGTGTGTAAAACACGAGAATGAAAGTGTTTTTTCAACCCTCGTTCAAACTTTGAACTCGAGTTGAAAAAACATCACTATTGATGGAGTACTGAGTTAAGATGATTATTGAATATCTTGTCATGACAGTAAGTGCGTTTGTTACCAAATAACTAAATGTCGTGTATATATATATATATATATATATATATATATATATATATATATATATATATATATATATATATATATATATATATATATATATATATATACATATAATCAAAACCTTATCTACCGCTGAGTGTTAGGTATCACATCTTAAATACATAGTTACATTTCATCTTTGTCCATCCCATTATAAGTTTTGTTATGAACGAATAAGTTCAAAGGTAAATATGTAATTAAAATTAATAATAATTTTTGTCTATCCTAGTATAGTTACAGAGTATTTTATGTTTGTGTTAGGATAGTTTATGCAGTAATTTACATTAAAATTATTTACATTAAAATTAATCTTGAAATTAAATTTCTTTGTAGATTCTTCTGGCCCATTCCGTTTTGTTTTTGGCTACTCTTTTGCGTTCGTTTATGTCATCCCCATCTGTCTTAAGCTCCTGTTACTTCCTTATCTCACGTTCGGTCGACCTTTCTTCTTTTCTGTATTACTCTTGTTTACACCTTTGTTGTTGTTCTTTCTTCGCCCATTCTTGCTAAGTGTCCAAACCATCTTAGTTGGGACCGTTTGACATTTTCTATTAATGATTCTACGATGAGTTGCTCCATAAATGTCACATTCCTAATTCTAGCCCTTCTCGTAATCCCTTAGTTTCGCAGATATTTCATTTCTATGGCCTGTAGTTTGCTTTCCACCTGTTTTGTTAAGACCCAACTTTCGCTGCCGTGTATTAAGACAGGTTTAAACATAGCTTTGAATACTGAGATTTTTGTTTTCTTTGATATTTCCTTTTCTTTACAAATGCACGCGCACACGCAGCACGCACGCGCACGCACGCGACGCGCAGACACGCGCGCACGCGACGCACGCGACGCGCACGACACGCACACGCACACGCACACGCACACGCACACGCACGACACGACACGCACACGCACACGCACACGCACGACGCCCACGCCCACGCACACGCCCACGCACGCCCACGCCACGCACGGCACTGCGCACCCGCGCACGCGCACGTGCACGCCACCACCACACACACACACCACACACCACACTACTTTACACACACACTCGCGCACTCGCACTCGCACTCGCGCACTCCTGCCACTCCGACACTCGCCACTTTGCCACTCGCACATCTGCACACTGCACATCTCGCACACTTCACACTCACACACTCACACTCACACTCACACTACACTCACATCACACACACATACACTCACACACTACACATACACTCACTCATCACACTCACACACTCCACACTCACACATCACATCATCAACTACACACTCACACTCAAATAACACTCACATCACACTCACACACTACACACTCACACACTCAACACTATCACACACTCACACACTCATCACACTCATCACATTCCAATCACTACACTTCATATTATCACATATGTTTCATACTACACTATACTAATACACTCACACATCTCTATAACTCATACTACTCACTATACTATTCATACTCATAATTTAACACTCTTTACCGTTCAAGTGCATTGCGCCGCACTCCACGCAATCGGACTCCAATCCTTCTACACCTCAACTTCATCCTAACTCCACTCTCGTAATAGTACTCATATACCGCGTATATTATATATATTTATCATATACTATTCTGATATGTTTTACTTATATAACGTTTATTTATTTTTCAAAATAACTCTTTATATGTTTCCAAGTCATTGCGCCCTAATGTCTTCGCGCATTATTGGGATCCTATATCGGGTTTCCATTCTATCACTAGTGTGGCTTATCCTTGCCAGTCGTCTCGTTAGTCTCATACTATCCTCGCTGGTACTATTCATACCTCATATTGTAATTCCCCTGCTTTCACAACTACACGATTCTGAATGTTTTAGCCCACTTTCCATAAACGTTTTGTTATTGTCTCTCAAAATCGTTACTTTAATATTTTCACCTTCTGTCGCCCTTAATTCTTCTTTACTGATCCTAACTCCTTGTACTTCTTTCCAATCAGCACAGTTCATATAACCGCCGTTTCGTTTCATTTTTGCAAACATTGCCCTGTACGCGTGTCTTCTTACATACTGCCTTTTTTAATTTCCCACAGCTGCTCTTCCACATATCTGTGCAGCACAACGATTCATAATGTCGTTTAAGCACACCACGCCCTTTCAATGTCACCTTTTTTATTTGGTCTGTCTATATCATTTGATTAACATTCAAATCTCTGCTCAAAGTTTTATCATACCTTTTTCTCACACCGTCTGCCACCAAGTTTTGTACTTCAATTCGGAAAGTTCACACTACGCCTACGTTTAAATTCCTCCTTCATCACCACTTTGCTCTAAGCACACTCGGGATACAACCAAAAAGTAACCTGTACACACTTAGATCTACCATTTACTTTGAATCCTTAATCAGGTTTCTAAGGCTTTCATAATAAACGATCAGGTGAATCATACTTTTAGATTAATTTCTGTCATGTATACATATGAACGCTTATGCTTAAACCATTGATTAACTTGTTAATCAACTTTGTATTATATACAAACATATCTCTTTACAGCCATTCATTAAATCTTCCAACAAAATCACTATTTCACTTGGCTCACATACATTCAACACTTTCTCCATTTTCGGTCGCTCTCTCCACTTATCGGTGCGTAATGTACAGTAAAAAGATCTTTTGACATTCTATTCTCATTCTAATCCACATTACTGTAGAGGATATCAATTCATACAGTTAAACACTTTCACTTACAATCATTCCTACTCTTTTTTGTGCCATGTATTTCCATTTTAACCCCTGGCCATAGCACCGACTAGCATAATTCATTTTTTTCTTTTGCGCTTTGTCTCTGATACATACAGAACGTCAAACTGTCTTTTAATCATTACATTCATAATTTAATACCCTTTGTCATATATACGTTTATCATCCTACATACCTTCCGTATTCATGGGAGTCGCCAATAACGGACCTATCTGTTTAACTTCCAACGAGGTCTGACAATAATACTATTGTCGGTAAAATAGATATTTTAAAACTGATTAGCACTTATATTAATACTCCTCGTGAGGTTATCCATCTTTGTCAATCTAACACATGGTATTTGGGTTAAATGGTAAATGTGTATTCAGTTTAACCGATGGAAAACATTCACTTAATAGCATAAGGCAGAGACACTCTTAATGTTTCACTTATTTTTACGTGCATACAGAATTCCTTATTGTATGCACCATTAAAATAGTGAATAATAGGAAAAGGCTTTAATATGATTTCAATGGGGTATGTGAAAATAGGTGATTAATAATTATAATTTATGTGTCCTTTGGGCTTATAGGCGTCTTTATTTATCGTAATTGATGTTCTATTTTATCCTAGTACATTTAAGACATTTACATGGATGGCTAGAGAAAGTAATTAGAGCAGTTAAGAAATTAGTTCCTTACTGTGAACTTATATTTTGAAAAGAACAATAGTGGTTTTTCCTTTGTTTGCACTAATTCGGTAATTTTTTAATTATGCGAAAATATTTAGCTGGAGATGTAAACGTGATTAATAGATAAAGGATTTAAAATGATTTGAATAATATTATTAGAATATAAATAGTAGATAATATCTAATTCCTAATAAATGCTAGAGAAATGGAATTTTGATTTAGTAATGGAAACACTAATAAAAATATTAGAAATTCTAATTTTGTATATAGGTATACTTTACATAAGTAAATAAACTAATTAAAAAACTAATTAATAACGTTAGTAGAAAAAGATGTATGTACAAACATTTGCAAATAGTAACAACTAACACTAAATAAAACTATCTGATGTGGAACAACACACGACCTTTCAACCTACAAAGGGAAATTTAAAAGAAATGATATAATTTTAATTATAATTTTTTTAGGATAATTATGCAACCTCTTTTGTAATACGTTCATAACGAAAATAGGCAATATTGTAAAAACAACAACAATAATATATGTCAGTTAGACTTCATGTCACATAGCGGTTAATAGATATTTAAATGTTAACTTCACAAACAAACATTCCAAATAACAGTTGTACAGTGTAAGCGTTTTTAATCTTATTTAATTAATTTTTAGACTTATTTGAAACTTATGTATTAAGAAAGTTATGTAAAATTAAATTTATTTACACCTTTTAAGGTCTATACGTTGGTATTTTCATATTTTTAAAATATATAGTTGTTTCAGAAATATTCGATAAACCAACAACTGCTTCTGCTAAACCCCCACCTCCGCCACTGAATTTCTCAAAAAATCTAATCAGTTCCAAGAGAATTGAAAACAAGCTTAATTACGAAGTTTTAAGTACCAACGTGTTGTGGTTCTGAAGTTATTGTGGATATTAACATACATCCACGAGCGCGCGTGCATGGACGCACGCGTAAACAATTTGCATTGAAGTGAAACCGTTCGGGGCCCATGAACTTTACTCAGATTGTGGCAAATACAAATGGTCAATGCACTTTATCTAGGTGAAAGTCAATGATCGCGGTTAATGAACTTTGCAGGTGTCAATAAACCAATCTTAGTCATAACTACTCTTTTCTGAGAAACATCTACTCGTTTAGGATAAGCAGTTATTTGTTTCGGAAAAACAGTATAATGAGCATGAAATTATTGAGAATACGGTTTGGGTAGAACAAGCTCTTTATCCAATCCGGTATCTGTTTTCCAGAAATATGTAGTTCTATATACAGCGCAATGACCGTGGAAAGGTTTATTGCATTATTCGCCTTGACCTGCACGAAGTTCATTGGTGTTGTTTCTCTTACTGTTGTGTAAATTCCCTGTGTTGCTATGAACCGGGCCAATAAACTTTTAAGGGTGTATGAACAATGTTTAAGGAATAAACTACCTGCTTCCAGAAATCAGCTACTTGATTTTAGTAAGGTCTCTGTTTCTTAAAACAGCATGTTAAGCACGAAACCCTATAGAGATGTTTTCACTGAGTAATTTAATCTAACTTTAACCTGTATAAAGTTTGTTGTACCTTGTGTTCATCGCAAGTGTGTATTGACCTTGCGTCCATTGACCCAAACCTGTCTTTCATACTATCATACAAACTCCCAGTGCTGTTCTCTCTTCTCAAATGTAAATTGCCTATGTGAGCTAGAATCGATGTAACGAAACTACTCACAAAGTTCTAAATATCCCAATAAATAATGATTTTGGGAATAGAGATTGCTACACCAAACAGAAAGGTTTTTGTTTTAAAATAATACTCACAGTATCATAACGTTGTTATTGTTATTAGTGTAAGTATTCTCCTCTTATAACAAGCCAAGGTGAAAATTATTGCAGTTAAAGTCGATTATATTGCCTTGCCCAATTGTAGAGTGTATCTTTGGCTATATTTCGTATTCATAATGCTCGAATTTATTTTGAGGTAGCGTACTGTGCAAGTAAATCCTTGAAAATCGCTTCTCTGATAAAATGATATGTAGACTTTATGGAATTAAACGGGAAACATTTGCATATTTGCAGTTTATCGAGTTCAAATCATTTTTATGTTACAATTATTATTACATCAGCATGGTGTGACGTTAGCCAATATTCCTGCGCTACCTCTGTAGCGGGTTTACGGTAACTTAGAAGCAGCTGAAGATTAATGCTTTCTTATTGGCGTAACTGTTTAATGAACATATCACAAACGTTTTAAAAATGATCTGTACAAATTATTTCGAGCTGACTGATTCTATAAATAATAATTATTATGTTTGTTGTAAAACTGCGAAATACGTCAAGTTGTGACGTAAAGCATGTATTGAAATGAGTTGCTCTAACGCTGTAACCAAAGTGTAGATGAAATGGACTATTCTTTTATGTAATCCAACTTGTTATGGACACGTTCACGTTAGCTTTTCACAATTACAAACCATCTGCTTATCACAAATATTTAATTATTTGTGTGCTAGTACTAAAAAAATAGAATATTATACATGTCGATAAAAGGAAATTAACATCGTGTGATACATAATTCACTCGTGGTTGACTCCAATCGTTAATTAACATCTTTTACTCGATGTTAAAATGCACTTTTACCGTCTTGTATAATAAATTACTATTTTCGTAGGTATCTAATATAAAAAACACTAATTATTTAATAAATGTTGTTAAAACGTTACAGACTGGACCAAAAGTCTGGAAACGCCCAATTATCTCGTAAATTGCTAATCCGAATTGTATAAAATTTGGTATAAGCCTATTTTGGGATGCGGAGATTCCGGACTTGACACTTGCAATGTTGCCAGATTTGCCATTTCTCGGATATTATTAGTCACTTTGGTTTTTTAAATACATTATCCTGTATACGCAGTCATTATTGGTATCTCCTCTTCAATACGAGTTCAACCATATGTAACACTTATGATTTTGTGTAGTCTAGAAGGTCTTAAATACATGAAACAGTGTCAAATATGTAGAATTGAAGAAATTTAAATGTTTAAATATAGAATGCTGTGATTTTGACATTTGTTCACCATTTACATTATTAAATAAAACTGACAGTAGTTTGATGTGTTTTGAAAAGTTCGGCAAAGTAAATTTTTCTCGAAAATGATTTGTTAATGAAAAAGAACGAATTACTATTCTAACGATGAGAGGGTACGGCGACAGAAAAAGATATTGTTCAACCATACTTTCCCAGACTGTTCTCCCATCCATAAGGCGACGCGACGGTACAAAAAACTGTAAAGCGCTTTGAGGACTCTGGAGGAGTAAAAGATAGATACCGATCATATAGACTAAAAACAGTTATAAATGACAACAGAGCGTTAGATATAATGCAGAGTTTCGTTGAAGATCCACATACATCCTGACGCAGGATTGCACAATTACTTGATAAAGGTGATTCTTCAGGCTTACGTGTATTACATAAGAATAAAATTCAACCATACAAAATTCATTTATTGCAAGAATTAAGTGAAGATGACTTCGACGGTAGATTAGAGTTTATTGAGGTAAAGATGGATAAGATTGAAAATGACGGAAATTTCGTTAACATATGTTTTTCCGACGAAGCAACCTTTACACTATGTGGGAGTATAAATCGATATAATTTAAGGTATTGGAGTGACGTAAATCCACACTGGATGCGTGAAAACCATACTCAAAGACCACAAAAATAAAATGTATGGTCAGGTATAGTGGGTACTCAGTTAATTGGGACGTTCTTTATCGAAGGAAATTTAACGTCAGATACGTACGAAATGCTACTTAGAAATGAAGTTGTACCTACACTGAGAAACTTGTTTGTAGCCAAGTTTAATCAGATATGGTTTCAGCAAGATGGAGCTCTAGTTCATTTTGTTGTAAATGTTCGGCGATATTTAGATGAGATAGTTCCAGGACGATGGGCTGGTAGATGAGGTAGTATTGAATGGCCTCCATGTTCACCCGATTTCAATCCTAAAGATTATTTTTATTGGGTATACTTGAAAAATTCAGTTTACAAAACTAAACCAGCAAGTCTTGCAGAACTAAGGCAACGAATTATCGATGAATCTCGATTAATTTCTAGACGATCGTGGAGAAATGTGGTAGATGCATTCTACCATCGATTAGGGTACTGCCAACTCCCAAATGGAGCACATTTTGAAGACTTCATTAAGTAATCATTATGTTAAAAATGTTGTAATCTTTCAATTGTTACGTTTTAATGTAGTTGAAAATAGTTTGTATTAAAAAATTTATTGAGACAATTAGGCGTTGCCAGAATTCTGTTTTATGTATCTAAGACCTTCTAGACTATATAAAATCATAAGTGTTACATATGGTTGAACCCGTATTGAAGAGGAGATTCCAATAATTACTGCATATTTAAAAAACCAAAGTGACTAATAATATCAGAGAAACGGCGAATCTGGCAACATTGCAAATGTCAAATCTGGAATCTCCGTGTCCGAAACTTGGCTTATCCCAAATTTTGTATAATTCGGACTAGCAATTTACGAGATAATTGGGCGCTTCCAGACGTTTAGTCTACTCTGTATACAGGATTAAATTGAAAAATGTGGAATAAACAACTATATCAACAAGGTAATTTTTTATTTATTCAATTAATGAACAGTTAATCTAACAAAAGATTGTTGTTTATTTTTTTTATGAAACATTCCCTTAATTTGAATAAGGACCATATCCTAAAAGTAAACTATTTATATTTGTTCTAAAAAAACAAATCTTTTTGGAATGAGTCTAATTTGTGTTACGCAAATAAGAATCTTATCTTGATGATAATATTTGAAAAACGTTTATTAGTTTACTGGTAGTTCCCAAAAAAATATTCTGACGTACAGTTGTTTCTATTAAATTAAGTTAATCTACTCGTAAAATCAATTTTATTTTCCGAACGTATTATTTTATAGTGTCTTTAATTCATACATGTTGGGAACGTCGTTTCTTAACTATAAATAATTTTATTTGATATACAATACCATACAATTGTAGCTATTGTAGTTATTTTGTACGTATACAGGGTCTGTCACGACTAGCCGAGTCGATATGTATATGGAAAACTACTCCAAATATTTTTGAAAATTTGGGATTATTTAAAAATCTAAAATATTTTCAGTTTTATACAGCTTCCGGTTATACCGAAAGCAGGCCCTACGTTAAATTTAAATGTTAGTTTGTAAAAAACATACTATATCTAAAATGCACCGTTTTTGACTTATTTTATTTTTTCAAAATTTTTTACAGATGCACCTGTTCAGAAAAAGTATAATTTCTCAAGGTACAAGTGAGCTAGGTCAAACATTACATAGAACTCACAGCTTACAGAATCTTATAAAAATAAATTAAAAAATTATACAGCGTGTTCGAAAAATCGCCTCAAATTTTGCAATTTCAAAAATTCAAAAAGTTAATTTTTTTCAATAGTAACCCTATTTTTTTATTGCATTAATGGATTTTTCGCTAAAAAATAAGGAGGCTTTGTAAATATGTCTCTATTCCTAAAATTTATAGTTTTTGTACAATCTTCAAAAAAGCGAAATTTTTGGTAATTAAACTAAAAATTAATTTTTGATTGGCTTTACTTGGAAGGAATCAATAATAAACAAATGCTATCGAGTAAACAAACAAATTATTTGACTTTTCCCACATTAAAAAGTATTACCCGTAATTATGTCTCGTTTAGGTTTTAATAATGAAGATTATTTTAATTTACTTACGGCCAATTTCTTGGAAAGCCGAAAAAAAAAATACCCGTAGTTGATAATGAAGCTATTGAAATTGCTGTTTTGGCATATTTTAGAACATCCTGAAAATTCATTAGTTGATACCGAAAAAGATCTGAGAATATCTACAAAAAGTTTTGAAAAAACACAAATTTAATCCGTTTTCATGTAAATTAACGCAAAGTTTAAGCCAGCTGATAGTGTAAAACAAATAAATTATTGTGAATTTATATTAGTTAAAATTCAAGATGATGAAAATTTTTTTAACAAAATAAATTGGAAAATTTCGCAAAAATGATGTGTTTAACCGACATAACTCTCTTTATTGGAGTGATTTAAATCCACATATAATTCGTAAAATGATGGTGATACATTTTTACAATGAAAATTTTAATGATAAGTTGATTAACGATTGCAAATAAATGTTTGCATTAAAATTCTGATTATTTTAGGCGAAAGACACCTTGAAATTTTAAATAATTATTTACGACCGCTAAATTGTAATTGGAACCAGTTGTGGTGTCAACACGATGGAGCTCCACCTCATAATAGTGCGTTTACAAATAGTTTTTTGGAAAACTGCTTTGAAGGTCGTTTCCTCATAAATAGCCTCCTCGATCGCCCGACCCTAACCCCATTAGATTTTTTTGTTGGGGGTTGTGTATGCTACGCCACTCACAACAAAAGAAGATTGTCACGAACGAGTTCGAAATGCATTTCGATCTCTTTCTTCGGAAGAAATCCAGAGTCCTACTCATGTCGGATTTTTAAAAAGAATTGAAAAATGTTTAGACGTTGGAGGCACTCAGTTCGAGCATTTATTATAATTTTTGTTTTAAAATTTTATTTTAATTTAATTTTATAAAAAGTATAAATTTTAGGAATAGGGACATATTTATAAAGTCTCCTTATTTTTTAGCGTAGAATCCATTAATGCAGTAAAAAAATATGGCTGCTATTTAAAAAAATTAACTTTTGAGACTATTTTCCTAACACGCTGTACAATTTTTTAATAAATTTTTGTAAGATTCTGTAAGCTGTGAATTATATGTGTACAAATATTAAAAAATCTTTAGCCTAGCTCGATTGTCCCTTGAGAAATTATATTTTTTGTGAACACGTGCATGTGTCAAATATTTTGAAAAAATAAAATAACTCAAAAACGGAGCATTTTAGACATATGATGCTTTTTACAAGCTAACATTTAAATTTAACGTAGATTTTTAAAATATAATAAAAATGGGTACATTTCATTTAAAATAATAGGTTAAGGTCAACATCCGGTATTTCTGGAAGCTGCGTAAAACTGAAAATATTTTTGTTAAACTAGATTTTTTAAATAACCCCTGTATACAAATTTTCAAGGAAATATTTTGAGTAGTCTTCCATATACATATCAACTCAGCTCGTCGTGACAGACGCTGTATAATACTCTATATTCCATTTATGCGTTGTAGTAACAGCACTTGATTGGCAGTTCAAATCGATTTGTTCTATTAATCCAGCAACCACCTCAATTTTTTGATGTTTCAAAATGTAATTTTAAGGTAAACATATAGTGACCAAAGCAACTTGACTAATATTAATTTATTATAAGTTGTGTTATGAACGAATAAGTTCAAAGGTAAATATGTAATTAAAAATTATTAATTTTATTAAATACATAAATAAAAAGTTTACCTCGAATAGGACTTGAACCTACGACCTGTAATTTGCTAGAGTACCGCGCTAACCAATTTACATCAGTTCTACAAACATAAAGACAAAATTTACATCGATTAGGGCTTGAATCCCGATAGCGCAGTTGTGTGTCACGTTGTGTATTAATCTTCCTAAAATACATTCGAGGCAATTTTTCAATTGAATTGCCATGAATAAAGACGCCAGACTGCATCAGAATTAGATACATGAACTTCAAAGGCATTGCCATGGATTGTCTATACTTGTTTGACATATTACGCACGCTGGTATGGGACGTATGAAAGGACAGTGCATACTTGTCAGACCATTATGCCGTTTTATAATATCGTAATTCCCGTTATACTGCTATAGGTACGGTATGATCGCAGTTGCATACGTGTGTTGTATTGTTCGTTTGTACTCTTTACTGTTACATTTTTCAATTAAATGCGTGTATTTGTAAAATACGATAGTAAAAGTTTTTGTTTGTCTAAATATTTTCTTATATGGACTTATTCTGCTGAACCCCATATTAGTACTCCACACCTTGTGAATGATTTGTAGACCACGATCATCGCTTTAGTTTGTACTATAAGTATCGAAAAGAATTACAGGCATCCGACTATTTTCATGTCGTTAATAAATATTTCTTTCGTGCGTCTATTAAAGCAACGGATTTATTTCACACTGCATAATTTAATTACAAGATTCAGTACCTTGGTATCAATAATACAGTATTGCGTCGTCCGTGTACATGTAAAGTTTGGCATTCTGATAATGCCAAAGGTACAACATACATTAAAACAGTAGAGGGTCCAAATTGATATCTTGTGGTACTCCTACATTGTTTTTTTTGTATGGTAATAATGTTACCCGCTTTAGCACAACTGGTTCAATTTTCGAGATAGATCTCAAACCATTTGACCGTGTAATTGTTTTTGCCTAATTGAATAATAATGTAAGAAAATATATGTAATACCTTTTTCGCACATTTTCACTTTAATTTTGTAAGATTTTAAAAGTGATTCACCGTTTTTGTAACGAGTACCATTTCTTTGCTTTTGTATAACGGTTGTAATAAGTAGTGTAATTAAATATATACTACTCACTTACTTGCAAAATATTTACCCAAAACACTTCAGCCTATTTGTGAAAGTGCTAGTTCATAAATTAAAAATTCTCTAGACTTTTGAAATAAACTTAAGAACGTTCATTCAGATATTAGTGATATTTTTGTTAGTTGTTAGTTTTGACGTTGTCTCTTTGTTTACGAAAATTTTTGTACAGGATACCGACATAATTAAGTTAGTTGAACCTTATGTACTCTACATGCTATGGAAGACTTTGAAATTCATACTCTTAATCCAGCAGTGATTAAACGGAATGTTCGTATCGCTATGTGGTATGATAAGTTTGTTATTTGGCCTCATGGTCAAGATGTACTAAATTGTTTGCTTCATCACTTAAATAATATACATGAGAACATTAAATTCAGAATGGAAACGGCATCAAATTACCATTTTACAATACTTTTCAAGCCAGCTTATTTAGAAAAGCTACACATTCTAGCCGATACCCTAAAGCACAACCCATCACCATCCCAGCCATCTTCACGCTGTGATTAAATCTCTTACCATCAGGTCTGTTCGATTATGTGATGAAAACTCAAGAGATACAGAACTAAAATTTTGCAACATAATGGATATTCGTTAAGAACTTTTGATAAAACTATTGTTTTAGGTATCCCATCAAACAAAACATTTCATACGAAGAACCCAAAAATCAGTTATATTACATTTTATTAAAGGCGTTACTGATCGCATTCGAAAAAAATTGCAAAAAACGTATTTCGGACTGTGTTTCATCCTCATTGTACCATCCCACAATTGTTACGTAACACTAAAGATAAAATAGGTGGCGAAAGTCCGGGAGTATATGAGATTTCCTGTTTGGCTCTTACATAGAACAAACGAACAGGAGGTTACATGTTAAAGCTCAAGAACTCTACCTGGCTATAAAACATCACAATATGTCATCTCCTTTAGCCACTCACTATCTTGTCACTATTCAAAAGCTTAATACTGAGGAAATAAATTGATAGCTCCACTGTATAATCTACAAGAACGCATCATACGTGAAGCTATAGAAATTGAAAAACGTGCTAACGCTTTGAACAAACGAGATGATAGGTGTCAAATGTAATAAATTAATTTTAATTTAATTTATCATTTGCTAACTTTCTTCACAAAGAAAGCAAAGAAGCTTTCGAAACGTCGAGTTGACTGTAATTAACACGAGTTATACCTGAAATAAGTTTAATTTTAACTATATATATATATATATATATATATATATATATATATATATATATATATATATATATATATATATATATATATATATATATATATATATATTATATATATGTTGTGTGTGTGTGGTGTGTCCGTGTGTGCGTACGTGTGTGTATGTGTTTATGTAGCCACGATAGATAAAAAAATACGCATCTGATTTTAGTGAAGCTCTGTATTTAGTGTTACCTCTAAAACATCTCCGTTCTTCCAAATTTTGGTTGAAATTAGTTTTCAAATAAAGTACTGTATAGAAAGCTTGGTAAACAAGCTCTTAAAAAATACTTTTACTAAATATCTCAAAAACAACCCTACATCAATAAAGATAATTTTAAAGATAATTCGATTTCAGATTTCTTTATAAGTTTTTCGTATAACTTAAGTAAAAACAAAATTCATGTCCACACTAGTGCACTATGTTCTTTATATACACTTTGAAACCTTCGTCCAAATATGGTTGTAAATAGTCAAAACAGATTAAAAATCAAATGACTTGCTTGTCAATTAATTTGTTATACACCTATTGAAATGCGTAGCAAATTATGATTTATATACCATTTACATTGAATTGTTCTGCAAAATGTGCATTACTGTTGTATAAAGCTAAGATTGATAAAAATATACTTTTTGTGTTTTGCATGGTCTATAATTACACTAAACTTAATTACACTACTTATTCTAACCGTTATATAAAAGCAATGAAATGGTACTCGTTACAAAAATGGTGGATCAATTTTAAAATATTACAAGATTAAAGAGAAAGAGAAGAGAGAAAATGGAAATCAAACAGAAAAGCATTATATAGAGAGAAATATTAAGAGTTTAGAAATACTTCAAATACTGAAATCCGGCTCGATAAACATAACTACGCGAAAACGATTTAGGACAAACTGTCACGGAAAATACCAAAAATGTTGATGAAAAAATTAACAACACAATAGGAAAAGCGGTACCAGGAACTTAAGTAGCAAATAGATTTGTCTCCACGCTTCATGAAGTGACTGCTATGTTAACTGTACGGGGTGGCCAACTAAGAATGCGAGGTACTGTATCTGGGAAACTATACATCGTAGAAGCTTGCGGAAAAAAAAGTTATAACTAAAACGGCCAATACAAAAACCTGGACAATATTTTCAAGTTTCTGAAATGGCCGCTAGGGGGCGTAACTGCAATCTTGAATCTAAAAAAGTGATGTTTCTGTGAATTCTGCTATATTAACCTAATAAAAAAAATAACTGATCTTTAAAGTCGAGGATAATCTGTACTTTTTTTGTTTGGCACTTTTTGACGTATGTCTAAAAATAAAGTGGTGGGAGGTATTCAAAAGTTTCTTTAAATCACCCCCCGTATCTTCGAAACGGCTAATCCGATTTTAACAAACTTGGGCGCGTTGAAATGAGCTTTTCTTGAGCTACAAATGTTAAAATAATTGAAGTTTTGTTAGTTTCACATGTCGTCGCTTGAGGGCTTTGTTAGACATTCGGACAGAAACGGTTAATTTCGCAAAAAAATTAAATGCATTGGTATGACTTTTTTTCATGAACAAGTAGCTAAATGATGCCTAAACAAACTCGCGAAAACCGCATCTCGATATCTTGTTCTTAACCTAAAATATCGGCCAAAGAAAACTTTATACGAAAATCCCTTACATTTTAATTTTTTTTAACTATATTTTTCTGGAATTGTTTCTATTATGTAAGTGGTGGCCCTAAAAAGGACCGATTTAAAGGAGGAAAGTTTTTAATGCCCCCGTAAATGCTCGAAATGCTGACCTGACGATTTTACGATTTTTAGTCATCTACAAATAAGATCATTGTTGTCGTTCATGGTCGTGTTGTGCATACATAATATTCTTTTTTATTATGTGTAAGCACTCTGTATACATTCAACTATGTCAATTTGGTCATTAAATAAGAACATATTTATAATAGTAATGTAAGCATAATATTGATGCGTCCTGGATATGGTATATTTAAAATTTAGCGCGTACATCTTTCGAGTGTGTGAGGTGAAGGGGTGGCGCTTTATCACTATTAAAACTAAAATAATTGAATGTTAATTAAAAGCGAATTCATTACATTACAATTTGGAAACCATGTTAAATTAACAACAACCTTTCTTCATTACGTTTCAAGGAGAAGTACGTTATTTAAGCTACCTAATTCTTTCTCGCCCACACTTAACTTCAACCAGTCATCTAATATAGTTGGATCTTCAGTAACATATCTCAAATAATTTTTAGTAGCAACTACTTCATCTTGTATTGCACACATAAATCCTTCAGTCTCAGAAAATAGTTTATCAGCATCAAGTTCAGTAGTACGCCTTCCGTGAAAAGATTTTGCTTTCCAATTATTAATCCATAGATTAAATTATTCTTGTTAGGATAAAATCAGAACCTATCTCATGCGTTGACATATTTAAAGGAGTGTAGTTATGGCCAGGATGTGCTAATACTGGGTTCCCCATAATAAACTATCCATTTTAATAGCTCAATAAAATTGTTAAAACTTTATAAAACAAACATTTTATTACACTGAATTACATTCTACTCTTTGAGATTTACTGTAACATACGACTTATCCTAACTTTTAAAAACTACGTCTTTTAAGTGTCCGCCACTAACTTCAATGCACTTTTCAAGATTGGACCAAAAATGATTCATGACACGATGAAACAAAACCTAATCTATTCGGCGCACTTCTTCAGCAATTCAGACTTTGAGCTCTTGTATGTTTTTCTGGACGAGTTGCAAAACCTTTGCCTTTAAATAGCCCCACAGAAAAAAAGTTTGGTGCAGTTAAATCAGAGGACCTCGAAGGCCAATTTAGATCCCCAAATAGTGAAATGAGTCGCCCATTAAAACACTTCTCGCAGAACTCTCATAGAGTTCCTAGCGGTATGTGCTCTTGCTCCAACTTGCTGGAATAATAACGCATTATTTAGCAACCCCCTTCATTTTTTATCAGGAATGAAAAACGTCTCGAGCATATTTACGTAACGCTCGGATGTCACTGTTAGAGGACAGTTATTTCCACCTTCAAAAAAATATGGACCAATAATGCCAAATGATTCTACCGCACAATAAACAATAACTTATGGATTATGGAGATCGTTTGTAATGATTTGTTGAGGATTTTCGTTTGACCAATACCTAAAATTCTGTTTATTAACCACGTCGTTCAAATAATTTACCTCGTCGATCATTAAAAGATTCAGGATGTCTTTGTAACACCCCTCAGTTTGCTTCTCAGCTCGGGATTAAAGGCTCTCACTACCTTCTGAATAAATCTAAGAATAAATCTTTACAGAGTATAAAAAATTTATTCTGTTGTAATAATATAAAATAAAACAAACTCTAAAAGGGAACTAATAAAATAAACAATCTTAATTAAATATGGAATTAAATAAATAAACTGAAAACTAAAAATCATCGCGTCTATGGATAATACTGTAAAATGTATAATTAAACAGCTGGTTTAGTAATACGTGACATTTTCATTACTAAAACGGTTAATTATAATAAACAGTGTAATGAAATATGTGAAATCTGGACTCAGGCTTACAAAGGAATTATTTACAGGTGAGTGTGATATTTACATTTGTAATTATGTACGAAAGCTGGTGTACTGATCTTACACAGCTGTCGGGTATTAATTGTTTATTTCAATTCAATGAATTGAACTCAGGTCAGGAATTATTAACAGGTAATAATAATTATTACATTACTTATGTGTGAAATCATAACTGGAAACAGGGGTTTTATATACAGGAGGTCTTTATATATACAGGTCGGAGTTGTTTATGATTAAATCGGGTAATTAGTGCGGTTATTTGTAATGCTGGTAATAGTGCAAATAAATACATATTAAGAGGATATTCCGACTGGTACTTGGGGAACTGTAAGAGCGTGTTTGGAGTCGAAACTATCGGTAACGTGTAAAGGATTACTATTGTTAATGGAGCCTTATAAGTAGAAGTAGCTAATTATTCAGAGCCTGGCCTCCGTCTAATTAAGTACTTTGGTTGGCTAGCCGTCATTCAGTACCGATCTCGGGGCGTGGGCACCACCAAGAGCATAGTATGAATGAACGGGTTTTTCTATTTTGTGCTGGAGTCTTATAGTCAACAAGGGATGATGCATGGCTTCGAGTAGCTAGTTTTTCTGTGATCACCTCTGGCAAACTGAGCGCTTCTTACCCTTGTCACTTTTATGCCCCTTTCTCGGGGCTTGTGACCACCAAGAATGTTATACATAAAAGTGTGCATAAATAAATCAATTCGGGGTGCTGGTCGGGATACTTGGTTATTTATCAGGATACAGGTTGCTAGACAGATACTGGTCAGGATAATACTAGTGGCGCAGGATAAATTTAGTACGGGATGCTGGTCAGAATAATAATATAGGTGCAGGATGAATTGATACGGGAAGCTGAACAGGATTCTGGTCAGGCTAGTAGTTATTTATCGGGTACAGGTTAGGCTACTTGTTGGTGGTTAGGATCGTCTGGCTGCGGGACAGGATAATACTACAGGTACAGGATCAAATATATTATAGGAAGTAGGTAAAGCTAGGACGTTAGGGAATGAAGTGTCGAGTGTGAGGGAGAATGAATGAATCTCAGTATATGAATGAATGAGTGGATGAATCTGTGTATCTCTCTATTAGGGGGTCTGGTGTTTATAGGTAAATTGGATAGAGTGGACAACTGATAACACTTATTAACAATGATAGAACAGTTGTGGAAGGAAATAGGAAATAAGTTTTGATAGGAATTATTTACTAGGATAGGAAAATTTATGGTAAGGATTTTCAGGATCATTATATCTCATCGATGTAAATTTAAAAAAAATTGACAAAAACCTAATCTCTCTTGTTTATCTCGATAACTAAGATGTTGCGCCATTTGGTATTTGTACGGATGAAACGAAATGAAATTTTGAAAATTTGGGAAGAATTTGATGTAGGCTCCCTTTTGATATTCCTAAAATAAGGGGTTGCCTATTAGCAAATCTTGTTAGGATTCTCGTGATTGCAGTTCTGACTCGTTCACTAGTTTAAGGAATACGAATTATTCTTCGACGTCCAGGTTTCTTCAAATTTTGCACAGAACCATTTTCACGCCAGCGTTGAATCCAAAACATAACAATCCTACGGTTTGGAGCATGACCGCTATTGTTATTCTTAAATTGACGACGGAATGCCCGCCTTACTTCTTCTATTGGGTTACTTGTTATGTAAGCTTTTACGCAAAAAACTCGTTGAACTGAATAATCCATGAGGATTAAAACTAAACGTTAAATTATGTGTCAACACTTAATGACAATTAACTAATTTATTAGAACAATGACGTTTTACGAAAATCAATTTTATCCTAGTTTTGTGACAAGAAATTAATAACGTGTTGATTCATATCGCAAAGGCCTTAGAAGATTATGAAATAAAGAAAAATGTACGAACTTATCTTATATAGAATTTGTTTCAATATCAAAATAGGTAGTTTATTATGGGGAACCTTATATATATATATATATATATATATATATATATATATATATATATATACAGGGTGTCCACAAACTCTTTTCACAAAAGGAAACTGCAGATTCTAGAGCTGATTTTATGTCGATTTAACGTAAATTACCTTAATACCAAAATACTTCCTAAGAGAACTGGAGGTCTTGGAAGATGGTGCCCTAACATCGGTTTAATTCAAATATCTTCAAAATGGTTTCCCTTTAAATGATAGCGTACTGTACATTTATTTAGTGGAATATGCCCAATCGTATGGCGTGTATATAATTTTTTAGTTGTACTCATTAAGCGGCTCGTTTGGACTAGGCATTGGACATTGTTATTCGTAAGTTTTTTATTTTTCAAAATTTCGCAATTTTAACAGGAAATTTCGATTTTGTCATAAAAAATGATAACCTTGTCTGAAGTCGCTAGGTCACACCGTTTTCGAAATAAATCTATTTGAACTTTTCATGTGTTAATCACACTTTTATAAATTTAACTTACGAATTCATTTACAATTATGAAAGATGGCTATGGAAAATAAACAAAATAACAATTGCGTGAACGGCAAAATAACTATTATAAGTTTTTGTTATGAACGAATAAGTTCAAAGGTAAATATGTAATTAAAAATTATTATTAATTTTATTAAATACATAAATAAAGCTCCAATCGACAAGGTTTACATCGATTGGGGCTTGAACCTTGATAGCGCAGTTGGTAAACGCGGTACTCTAGCAAAGTACAGGTCGTAGGTTCAAATCCTACTCGAGGTAAACTTTTTATTTATGTATTTAATAAAATTAATAATAATTTTTAGTCAAAATAACTAATATTACTGACACTAGTTGAAGTTAAAGTCTCAAACAAGTTTTAAGTGAAAGATTTTTTATTGTTTAGTTACATCACCGTAAATACAACAAGTTGAATATTGTTAGAATGGTTTCGTTTAGTAACGAAGAATATGCCGATATGCATTTAGTGTACGGCGAAATGCAATGCAACGCTCGGACAGCAGCATGTGCAGATATGCAGATAAATTTCCAGGTAGAAGACATCCTGCTCCTAAATCATTTACGCTTCTTCATCAAAGAATTAAAGAAACAGGATCGGTAATTCCTAAAAATAATGAAACGGGAAGACATGCTATGTAATGGAAGAATATCAGGATGATATTTTAATGGAAATTGCGTACAATCCCGATATAATCGTAAGAAGGTTGGCTGCAATGTATCCCAATGTGTCAAAATCTTTTGTGTGGAACATCTCTACATAAGGAAGGCTTGTATCCTTTTCATTTCAAAAAAGTCCAGGCTCTGCAAGCAGGTGATTATCCTGTTCATGTTGATTTTTCCAATTGGATGCAAAATAAAGAGAATCCAGACCAAGATTTTTTTTTTCTAACATTTTGTTTTGTTATGAAGCCGCTTTTACAAAAGATGGAATTTTTAATACGCACAACGCACACTATTACTCCTATGTTGATGAAAACCCTCATGCGATAAGGGAAAGTAAACATCAGGAAAGGTTTAGCATTAATGTATGGATAGGTGTTCTTGGTGATAATTTACTTGGATCTGCACAATTGTCTAATCGTTTAAACGGCGAAGAATATCTCAACTTTCTACAAAATACTTTACCGGATTTATTAGATGATATTAATCTGAATATTCGGCGGAACTTGTAGTTTTTACATGATGGTTGTCCGGCTCGCTATAGCAGAACTGTTCGTACTTTTTTAGACAACAATTACCGAGAGCGATGGATCGGAGCATGCGGTCCGGTTGCTTGGCCAGCAAGGTCTCGAGATTTAAATCCTTGTGATTTTTATGTTTGGGGATATCTAAAATCAATGGTTTATTCTCAACCAATAGAAACACGCGATCAGCTTTGAAGAAGAATTCAGGATGCCTACGACGAATTTAGGAACAATAGGGGAATTTTTGCAAAATCTCGGTAATCTTTACATAAGCGAATAAATTTGTGCATAGAAACGGATAATCGTCATGTGGAGCATCTTTTGTAGATTCAGTGTTGTTTTTTATGCTTTCATTTGTCATTTTGAATTTTTTTTATTATTAATTGTGTCAGAAAATTTTTTTTGTATTAAAAACGATTATTTTTTACCCGAGTTTATTTCTTACTTTCTAAAGAAAAATTAATGTATGACATGAGAGCAGTTTGACGTTCACGCAATTGTTATTTGCTTTATTTTCCATAGCTATCTTTCATAATTGTAAATGAATTCGTTAGTTAATTTTATAAAAGTATGATTAACACATGAAAAGTTCAAATCGATTTATTTCGAAACCGGTGCGTCGTAGCGACTTCAGACAAGAGTATCATTATTTTATGAAAAAATCGAAATTTTATAAATTTTATGTTAAAATTGCGAAATTTTGAAAAACAATAAACTTATGAAATGCTCCACTCAAACAAGCCGGTTATGAGTACAACTAAAAAATCATATTCACACCATACGATTGAGCATATTCCAATAAATAAATGTACAGAACGCTATCATTTAAAGGGAAACTATTTTGAAGATATTTGAATTAAACCGATATTACGGCGCCATCTTCCAAGAGCTCCAGCTCTCTTAGGAAGTATTTTTGTAATTTACGTTAAATCGACATAAAATCAGCTTTAGAATCTACAGTTTTCTTTTCTGAAAAGAGTTTGTGGACACCCTGCATATATATATTGAAATGTTTTTGGTTTGATTTAATAATAATTCAATATGGGGATAGAGATCAAGGATTTAATTTGTATTTAATATTTAAGGTATATTTAAATGTTGTATGTAATAATGATTGAAGTAATTAATTAACTCTTAATGTTATTATTGCACCGTTCTAGCTCAAGGATCTCAATTGGGGATAGAGTTCAGGGATTTAGTTGAAGATAAAAATTCTTTTAATATAAGAAATATCCTATATGTAATTTAATTTAACGTATAAAATTTGCTCTGAATAGAATTTGCTTTCTAACGCATGCGTTAATGAACTTAAGTGAAAAATAATTAAAGCTGTCAAAAATGTCAAATAATTAAGAAACTTAAATGTTTGCATCAAAATGAAAATTTAGAAAAAGAAAAGGAAATAATTAGCTTCACAGGTGTTTACACAAGTAAATAATTGAAATTCTTAATTAATAACATATAACAAATATAAATTGCAGGGAAATAACAATAAACAGGGTTATAAAATTTTAAAACTCACATATACAGTCCTTCCTGTCGATAGAATGATGTCTTCAAACTTCAGCTGGAAGCAGGCAATGTTCACTCGGCTACAGTTGTTACTAATATCCAACTGCTATCTCGGTTCTCGAAGACACCAACTTCCAAGCTTCAAGATGTTTTCTTTCCAAAAACGGCAACCTCCAAACACTTATTTACTATGGTAACTTTTTATTTAAAATGGTTTTAAATCTTTATGAATGATATCGTTTAAAATGTATTATTAAGTATCCAAGATTTTTGTTAACACACTCTTATTTTAGTTACCGAAATATAATATTTATTTAAGAGGAATTGTCCGGAGAAATAAAACAAACTTTCACCAAATAAAAATGGAATTTAATTTGGTATATAAAGGATTATTTAAAATCGGAAAACACGAAAATAAATTTACACAAAATCGTGACATCAATTAATCGTACAGAATTATTTTATTAATAACGACAGGTATCGGTGACCGAACTATTTAATTTTTAACCGATGATATAAAAACAAGTGCTCTCGAAATTATTCGTAACGTAAACTTTCTCGACGATAATAAATTAGGTTATGTAAACACAAATTTAGCAACACTGTTTTAACTTTTTCACTTTTTTGAACAAATTCTAGAGAGAGAATGATTCCTGAGCGCTTGCTTTTATAGGTTTCTGGTTGCTACAGAAATTTCAACTTTTTTACAGCCATATTGCAAAATTTACAATGGATGTGATTGGATAATCAAAATTAAGAATTGTACATAAATGGAATTTTGGCCGTAACTTTCTTATACATGGTCGGAAATGAAATTTAAAAACGGAAATGAAAACTATGTGAAATTTCGAATAAAAGGACACCTAATAAGCAATAATTCCTACCACTAATAAACGAAACAACTTAATCTAATCAAAATAAGCTTTTAACTATACACACTTACAAGCTACACTAAAATTACTTGCAAAATGGAATTCTGAGGACAATTTACATAAGAAAACATATCTTTTATATTCGAAACATTTAATTTAATGAAAATTTTAAGCTTTTGTAAATTTGTCTAGAATTCACCTCAGATTTAGCAAAACGCTGTATCCTTATAAAAACTTATTTATATTGTGAAAGAACATCTATTATTTGCTTTAAGAGCAAAAACTAAATCTAATAATGTGGAAAAAGTATAAAATTATGTGAAAAACCTAAAATTTACAACGTAACCATACTTAAATTTAAATATGAAATTAATTCATATTAAAAAATGTTTTTAGCACTTAAAATGTTATGTTTAAGGTTTGTACAACTTGTCTTTATTGTTCTCACTACTTATTTGCAATGCATAATGTTATTTAGTCTTGCATTGAAAAAGTCTCATCGTCTAACACTCTTTTAGGATTTTTACACTATAAATTGTACGGCACTATAAATGTTTGTATGCCATAATGTTCTAAATGTTTTTCTTCTTATGAATCATGTATTATTATTTTTGTCACTAATTCACTAACAAAAATGTGTGCGAAAATTGTCTATACTGTCCATATTATAACCCTTTTAACAAAATTTTTGTATTTCCTGCTTTTAAAAACTAAACATACCTTATCCCTAACATAATCCTAACTACATAGTCCATGTTTAAACACCTGTGAAATGTCTACTTGCCAAATTACCTTTGAAAAATTGAATTTTATTGTAAAAATTGCACTACTAAAATGACTCTACGAAAATGGTTATATTTAACATCCTTGACAATTTTGGTAGCAGCAAATTGCTTTTTATGATGAAACCAAACTAAGCAAATGATATTCAGATCAATTTATACCAAATAAATTTATTTTAAACACATCGTGAACCAGATTTATGTAAAATTGTGTCTCGCACTTGTATCGAGCCAGAAATTACCCCTTTTTATGACCCAAATGTCATGTAAGCTGTCCGATACTTCTATTACCTCTTTCTAAACATCTCAATATATAAGGTTCCCCATAATAGACTACCTATTTTGATATTGAAACAAATTCTATATAAGATAAGTTCGTACATTTTTCTTTATTTCATAATCTTCTAAGGCCTTTGCGATATGAATCAACACGTTATTAATTTCTTGTCACAAAACTAGGATAAAATTGATTTTCGTAAAACGTCATTGTTCTAATAAATTAGTTAATTGTCATTAAGTGTTGACACATAATTTAACGTTTAGTTTTAATCCTCATGGATTATTCAGTTCAACGAGTTTTTTGCGTAAAAGCTTACATAACAAGTAACCCAATAGAAGAAGTAAGGCGGGCATTCCGTCGTCAATTTAAGAATAACAATAGCGGTCATGCTCCAAACCGTAGGATTGTTATGTTTTGGATTCAACGCTGGCGTGAAAATGGTTCTGTGCAAAATTTGAAGAAACCTGGACGTCGAAGAATAATTCGTATTCCTTAAACTAGTGAACGAGTCAGAACTGCACTCACTATATATATATATATATATATATATATATATATATATATATATATATATATATATATATATATATATATATATATATATGAGTGAGTTTGTGCGTGTGGAGGGAGGACCAACGAATTTATTTGTTACTGCATAATTTTATTGCAAGATTCAGTATCGTGACAGTTCATTACTGTCATTCAGATTTTTAATCTTTCTCATTTTCAGCATTAAAACTATTGTTACACCATAACTTTTATTTCACTTAGTTAAGTTGACAAACTAGAATAACTTTTAATGAGTAGCTAAGAAACATGTTTATTATCCGTATTCGATTGCTGGTAAAGAAGTAAAATTTTTATGTTGTTTGATCCGGAATTATGTCATGCATGCCACTCTTACAAAAACAGGATGCGTCCAGTGGAAAACTTTGATGTAAGCAAATTCGCGATCGCATTTTTAGCATATTTCACGTATTTCAGGAAGCTTAGATGCAAGATTATCTTGATTATCTTCCATTTTCGTGTTTTGTGACAGAATTTGGATACAACAAAAGGCATAAATCAACTAAAGTAAATAATTTTGTTTAAAAACGGCCATAAAAAGGGCAAATTATAAAAAATAGTGTTTCATAAGACCTTGAAACACGAATTCAAGTTTAAAAAAACGAGTGACGTAGCTACGATTTTTTAAAGACTGCTCTTATGAAACTCGTTTTTTTAATACACTATTATTGCACTAGTGCGCTGAACCATAAACCTTTTACACAAAAAATGACGGAAGTGTTCGTTTTTTGAATGAACGCAGAGCAAATGAATTTTATCTATTCTTTTGTGTAACTAATTTGACAATTCTAAACACTTAATTAAAATCTTTCAGTCGACGTTAGAATGCTCCTTTACGTCTTTTATAATGAATTACGCTTTCCATTTTTTAAAGGAATTAAGCCACATTATGAGATGTATTTAATGTGGTAACTGTATGTTCATCAAGTTTGGGAAAACCAAAATCGCTTGGTTAATTAATCTGCATTTTACATATAATTATGTTGAAATGGCATTTAATTTAGATAAATATTTACAAGTCATCTCACAGTATTAAATGCAGACTAAATTGTAACGAAATATTTTCTAATTTTTCAAATATATTGCCTGAAAGTATTGATTATTCATTTCTTAGTCATTGTTTAGTCATTGTGATTAACATAAGTTAAAGCATGAATAATCACTTATTAAATCGCGATGATAAAATATTAAGTTTTTAAATCATGCTACCTACAGTATAAAAACCGCTGCAAATTGTATCAATACTTCCACATTAAAAAATCAGGTTTTTTGTGAATAACTCGAAAACGATTAACAAAAAAATTACAGGAATGCTTTTCCATCAGAAATTTGATTTTCTATCTAATAATATTAAAACTTCAAAAAAATCAAAATCGAATTTTTTGGAAATATTTCGAAAATGACAATATTCTCGAAAAAATTGTGAAAACCCTTTTTGCGAGGAATTTTATTTTCTATCTAATGGTATCTTCACTTTTTGAATATGTTAAGTAGTTCCGGGGATCCGGTTTTTTAAATTGACGTTTTTTTTTGCATGTGTTGTAAACCCTGTTGAACAGAAAAATTATAGGGAAAAAAAATACTCACAATTATATTATTAATCACATATTAAGAGGAAAAAAATCTAAAAAACTAAAAATTTGCAAAAGGGGTACTTACCCCCAATTTTACCCCTTTCCTCATACCCCACTGTACACAAAATCAGTCGCTTTGGGTAGTTGACATCTATATGTGTACCAGATTTTAAGTTGCTATGTTAAGTCCTTCGAAAGTTATGGAGTACACACACACGCACGCACGCAAACCAACCAACCCCACCCATACCACCCACCCACCAATGTGGTAAGTAGCCCACCACACACGAGTACATTATTACGATCACGAGCGGCGAAGTCAGGGAAGTACCACTTATTAATTTTTTGTATTACGTTTGAACATTTTATACACGTACCTAATGTTGTATGAACGATTTCAATTCCCTCATTAACAGTTAGAGTTAAAATTCTCCTTTGGTTTTATTAGTTAATTTGAAATTAAACAAATTAAGCCCACTTTATTTACGGTTAATGTTTGATATGAAACTGTATTTTATTAACAGAAATTATTGTTCTAAGGTAATGTTAAACTTAAATAAAGTACTAAGTAGTATCTGTTAGTTAAATGAGGTACTGATTTATTTTTGTATTTTGAACTGTCAAATTTATGAATAATCTTTGCAGTTTACGGTAATAGACTATAATTTTTTTAACACTAAAGTAAATGGCTTAGATTCATATCTGGGTTTTGCTGTCTTTGACGGGGCTTCTGAATTATAAATGGTACTTTGAAATTTGGCACCTTCGATAAATTATATACTAAACTGTAGTAACATTTGAGCTTTTATTAAACACAGAAATGTCAATGATTGTCTGGTACGTTTTATAACCTACAGGTACTTTCAAAGTCAGCAGATCACTAACTGCATCAATTAGAATGGTGGCAGAAGAAAATACCCTAAGTTGAAATAACCTAAATGTGATGAATACTTTGTTACATTCAGTTAAAAAATGTTAAATATGCCTTCCTTAATAAATACTGTGAATGTAGTACCTACCTCATTTATGAAATTAATATTAAGTTAGTTTTATTTCCATGAATCAAGCAAAACGTTACAGAAAAAAATATACAGTGAAATCCAAAAAATTAGACTGTTCTCCGTTTCTGTGTTTTCTTAATATAGCCTGCTAAACAAAAGAATCTACTGGGAATTCGAATAATGCAAAGAAGGATTGATCCTAATACATTGATTGGGGAAGATCTGACGTGTATAAGGCTGTGTAAGAAGTGTGAGACTCGGTGTCTGGTGTTTTTGAGGGAGGTAGAGGAGTTACTACCCTTCGATACGATTTTCTGTTTACCTTCTATATTCTTTGCTAATGCAAAATGTAACCTCCATAAAAGAGTCCTATGTTGGCCACATCAGATAGTTTTTAAAGTAAATCTACAATTATAACTATACATATCGTATAAAACACGTACAGTTCTAGCAATAACTGAAAATCATATTTACAGATTTTGAAATAATTAGAATTTTATCAAAAAATTTGCATTTACAATTATAACTTTATTATTATGTACCATCTTGTATTTAGTTAGGAAAACTTTTAATTTCGACCAAGGGAAGACCAAGCTTAAGCTTACGTTCTGAAGGAGAAATACTAGAGATAAATGCTACAAGGTGTTTAAAATATATGTTCAAACTTGCAAAACTTGAAATTCAAAAGTATCACTTTTCTCAAATAGAACACCCAATATATTTTTACGCTGTGTTAAAGAGAATCAAAAGCCACACAATCTTTCATAAGTATGTCATGTACCTAGCTCTCACTGCTTTTGATTGATTTTGATTTTTCTATATTATTCACCATCTCAATAGCTTTTCTTGTGGTTATTCACAGTAGCCATGAAAACAATTTCCCACATGACAAATATTTGACCTGTCAAACTGTTGTTGCATTTTGGTAGCCATTTACGATCTTAAAAGTTTTGTGTGTTCATACAGAATGAAGCATCCTGCTCGATGCCAATCCACTCGGATCATTTATGAAAATTTGATGGAGACATTCCGTTCTACTGGCAGTGTGAATTATGTAAAACGCAAAGTGGTGAATAGAAATACCAGTAACTAACAAAAGAACTTGAGATTCTGCTTCATATTGAAGAAAATCCGCATGTCAATAGTCGTCCATAGCAATATCATGTGAAACGTGAAACTGTCAATCGAACAACTAAAAATTCGAAGTATCCTGCTTACCATATTGAATTACACCAGGAACTACGCAAGGATGACTTCGAAAGACTTTTTCCAGTGGATTATTGATCAACTTGAGATTAATCCAAACCTTTTATCTTATATTATGTTTTCTGACTAGGCTACGTTTAGAAGGAATGGTGCTGTAAATCGTCGTAATATGCATTATTACAAAACCACTGGTCCATAAATGTTTGGTGTGCCATTTCCCACAATAGAATTATTGGGCCGTATTTTCTTAACACTCCGCTGACTTCAATTCCTAACTTCCTTCATTTGCTTAGTATTAGTGAACGATAGAATATGTAGTTCCAAACGCTCGTTGCCTCTACGCACTACCACCGCGAGGTACGTGAATGCTTATGTGATAATTATCCTTAAAAATGTATTGGGCGTGGAGGTTTCGTCCAGTGGCCCCAGGGTCGTGCGATCTTACCGCCATTAGATTTTTTCTTATGATGGCATATTAAATAACGTGCATTTCCCACTAAAAAAGGTAATATGAAAGATAGGATAAGAGACGATTGTCGAACGATAACACTGAAGATGCTTGGAAACGTGATGGAAAACAATAAAACTATGCATCCAGCAGGAGTGGCACCTTTTCGAACACATTTTAAAAACTCATTAGTAACTGTTGAATTATCCAATAATTCTCTCTTGTTTTCTAATAATCGAATAATCACAAGAAAAACGAAACATTGAATAGTATAGATCAATATAAAAATAGCTCAAGAACAGTTAGAGATAGGTGGAGGGCATACTTATACAGATTTGTGTGGTTTTTGAGTCTCTTTAACACAGCATAAAAATATGCAGGGCGTTCTCTTTGAGAAAAGTGATATTTCTGAATTTCAAGTTTCAGGTATGAGCATATATTTGGAACACCTTGTAGCATTTATCTCTAATGTTACTTCTTCAGAACATAGGCTTAACTTTGGTCCTTCTTTGGTGCAAATATAAAAGTTTTCCTAGTAAAACACAATGTGGTACATACGAGGGTCACTATTTATATTTTGAGCCTAACAATGAAAAAACAGTAATTTGTCATTGAAAAGTGCTATAGTGTTTTTCGAAATATTATCCTTTATGATAAATACACTTTTGCATTGGTTCGAACTATTTGTCATAGCATTTTTTCCGATCTTCTTGAGACACCTCCGTAACATAGTTTTTGAACGTATGAACGGCTTTTTCCGCCCACGAAAATCGTTATCCACGCAATTTATTCTTGACATTCGGGAGCAAGAAGTCATTGGGTGCCAAATCAGTAATATACAAGTGATGACCCATCAATTCGATTTTTTGAGTGTTCAAATAATCGGTTGTTAGACGAGATGCGTGAGAGCTCGCATTGTCGTAATGAAGAACGATCCCACGGCGCTTGTTTGTTTTCCGCATTTCACCGAAGACTTTCGGTAAACAAATGGTTGTGTACCATTTAGAATTGATCGTTCTATGTTCCTCTAAAGGCACAGTTGCCAGATGACCAGTTTCTCCGAAAAAACAGGCGATCAGTTGCATCGATTCCAGCGCGAACAACTTTTGCTGCATTTGGTTCATCTTGAAATACCCACACAAATATACATGATTCGTCACCTGTTACAATCTTATATATGTCTTATGAAGCAGCACCATTATATTCCTTGAGCATTTGTGTGTACCAATCGACGCAAGCATCTTTTTGCGATTTCGTCAAATTATGTGGTATCCACCTTTTTCATGGCTAAATGATCATGTAATATTTTATATATGCTGGTGGAACTAATGCTTAGGGTTCCCTCAACTTCACAGTATATCGCATGGCGATCTTGCATTATTAGTTTTTGTACAGCATCAATGTTTTCTTGAATAACAACTGATTTTGGACGACCTTCGCGGATTTCGTCAGTGAGCGAAAGGCGGCCACGATTAAAATCGTTATACCAGCGTTTCACAGTGGCAAAGGGTGGAGCTTCATACCCAAATGTGGAAGTAAGTTGATCGATGTACTCTTGTCTTGATAATCCACGTCGAAAATCGTAATGAATCATCGCACGAAAATTTTCACGACTTAGTTCCATTTCTTTGCTGATACGCAATCTTCAAATAACCGTAAACAACATAAATAACGCTATTGAGAAAAAATTTGAAGTATGTTATTGTCAACAATGTCAGACGTTTCTATGGAAACGCAAAATGGCACTCTAAATGCAATCAGTGTTGCCAAGGCGAAAAATATAAATAGTGACACTCATAATAATAACGTTATACATGTAGATGTGATTTTTTGGATTATTTCAAAAACCGTAAATGTATGAAGTCTATAATAAATAAAGTTTTATAATTGCACGTAGAATCAAAAAATTATATGTATATATATATATATATATATATATATATATATATATATATATATATATATGTATGTGTATTTAAAAATAAATTATTACAATTAAAAACTGAGACCTCACTAACTATAAGTTAATAAGAACTCTGATTATTGTTATCAATGCAGTGTCTTTTATAACATCATTAATTTACTTAAGATAACTAACATCTCTAAGAATTGATAAATTACAATAATAACAAATATGAAAGTTTCCATGTGATAATTTTGATGATGCAATTATGATGTTTGACTATTGTTTACAGAATGATATTATATTATACATGAGATACCGTAGAATATAACTACATTATATATGTATATATATATATATATAATCGTACCAGTCGATTTATATATATATCATATTATATACGAACTTCCATCTCAAAAATTTGCTAATAATTTTTCTTTTAAATAAAATTATGCATATATTCACAGTTTAAAATTTATTTAAGTATTATTTTATTATCATTTATAAGAACATTTTAAACAATTTAAAATATTTTATTGCAACAATTTTACTTTAAATCATTTTTTAATGTGTTAGTCAATGACAATATTTAATGACTAAAAATAGCATTATTTGCTTTTACTCGAACTTTATGAAATAAAATTTTCTAAGAAATCTTGTTTGAATATCTCAAAAATCAATATGTGCTTTGCCTTTAAAGTCCAACAAAAGAAAGTTTGTTTTTACTATTAGTAAAAATGACGCGTGGAAAGGTTGTTGATGAAAAATTCGCTCAATTATTATCAATTTATTTAAAAGGAAAGTCAAACGCGGAAATTGGCGATCTAGTTAATTTATCAAAGTTTACTGTCAGAAATACATTCGAGTTTATAAAACAACTAAATATACAAAACTTCGGTATTCGAAATCAAAATATCAGATGCTGATTGGGCATTGAAGAAGATTATTAGAAAAAACAGGCGTTCGAACTATGGTGGATTATCTGTTCTTTGGAGCGATGCTGTGGGCGAAGTGTTTCAAGATCCACGTGCCATAGAAAGCCCTTAAGTTAGGTTTTAAAACTTACAAGGTAATTTTATTGCAACTTTTTCCAAAAAATTTTGTAATTTTACTAATTTTCTTTAGGCGAAAGAAAAGCCTCTTAACGTTAACAAAAGAAAAAACCGGCTTAAATGGGCTAAAAGTCACATTAATTGGACAAGTGATGAGTGGAATAGTGTCCATTGGAGTGATGAGTCTCGTCTTGAAGTTTATGTTGAGGACAATCGAAGCAGAGTTATTCGTCAGAAAAATTAAACTTTCAATTCAGATTGTTTAAAAAAGAATGTCAAATTTCCTGCTTCAGTTATGGTATGGGGTTCAATGTCTGCTAGAAAAGGGGCTTCACTTCATTGATGGAATTGTAAACACCAATAAATATTTAGAGATTTTACGAAAATCGTTACTTCCAACAGATTTATTGCAGAATAACAATAATTTTGTGTTCCAACAAGACGGGGCGTCCTGCCATACATCAAGAAAATCTTTAAAATGGCTTTCTGATCAAAATGTCCCACTTTTGGAGTGGGCCAAACTCCGACTTGTCACCAATAGAAACCCTTTTTGATTACGAATACAACCAGCTAGAAACGTAGTCGAATTAAAACACAAACTTCAAAATATTTGGGATACTTTCACTCAAGATGAGTTCAAAACTTAATAAGTACGATGCCCAAAAGAATTAAAGCCGTAATTAAAAATAAAGGCAACCAAAGTGGTAAAGGTTTTGGATGTTTTCCTTGTTTTTAACAATTAAAAATAATTTAAAGTTAAATGTTGTAATAAAATGTTTTAAATTGTTTAAAATGTTGTTATAAATGATAATAAAATAAATACTTAAATTAAATTTATGAATTAGCATAATTTTATTTAAAAGAAAAATTATTGGGTTTCAGATGGGAGGGAAATATATATATATATATATATATATATATATATATATATTTTTCCCAGTGAAGAATAATTTTAAAATGCACAATTAAGCCAATAATATTAAATACATTTTTTTGGCAAAGTTTACCAATACAGCACCATGTTACTTTACTCTATCGTTGAATCTCCAGGTGGCGGCTTTAATTTGCACACTGTATACCTTGTCCTAAATACTGCATACTTTAAAAAGTACACGCTGTATGATCATATGGAAAAAACAAGAGGGTTATATTTAGCTAAGCTCTGTAAGTTGGAAAAACCAAGCTTTTGTTTTTAAACTATGGGTGTGTTCTAATATCGGTGCTACATGTGTTATATTTTATTGTCTAATTAAACCCAATTCTCCTGTTTGATAGCGTTGAGGCAACACATTGTTTAAACAAGATTTAAATGTTGCTCTAGAGTTATTACTGCAGCGCATCTCAAATCTGATTCAACTTTAAAGCGAACAGATCCGTGATCTATCCGGATTTAGATTTCCTGTTTTCATTGCGTCCCGAAGTTTTTAATAAGTAACGAATATTTATGAAATAAAAAACATATAAATGGAATGATAGAATGTAAACACACAAACCAAAGTGTTAAATGTAAATAGGTTAATAAAAAGGTAACTAAACGTTTCGTTCTATTCAAACTTAGCTAATCACATGAATTGCAACCGCGTTATATACTGAGTACTTCACAATACTCCTAACTACTCAATTGGTACTTGAATTAATGATTACACAAAATTTAATAATGAATAATTTGAACATTACCTACATACGTACAATTCTATTAAAAAACAATGAGTATTGATTTATGACCGTGAATACTTATATAATGATAATAATCAAAAGGTAAAACCACAATTTAATGTTGAAGAACATCTATCTAAATTCTGCAGAATATTCTCAAAAAATTATGACTAAGTAAATATCATACCTCATCTAAACAAAATTAGATCAAGATTTACAACACCCTGATTTAATATTGTTGAAATAAAATCCGCTATCATCCCGGTTATGTAATTAATGATATCCAATTTTCACGAGTCAGAGCAGTTGCGTCATAACTAATTTTGTTTCATTACCACCTTTAGAAGCCACCTATTGTGCACGACAGGATGCAGATAGAACTGATTTAGGTTGACAATTCTGTCCGGAGTTGTGAAGAATTTCTGACATTTAACATTTGACATAACACATTATATATAAAACTTAAATTTTATTATTGTGATAAAATAAACATAACTCCTGAAGCTGAGATTTGACGGTTGTCAATCTGCTATTTTTCACAATCTGACAGCATCGACGTCCTCTAACAGTATAATATTAGTGACGCAGCTGCTCTGACTCGTGAACATTACTATAACAAATAATAAATATGTATTTATAACTTGAATTAAACTCGTAAGATATTGCACATTGTTAGGTCATTTTTTAATAATTGATTTTTATTTTTTCAGGTTAGTCACCATTCTTTATTTTTTGGTAAGTTACAATAATTCTTAAATTTTTTGCCATGAAATTCGTTGTAAACCCAAAATTGAAGGCCTTTTTTTGAAAAACCATAAAGTTTTAATTTGAGTACCTGTTATAAAACTATAGTTTAAAAATAAAGATTTTCTATTTCGGCTTAGCGCTTTATTACTCTGAGACAATGGAAATGTAATCCTATTCCAGAAGTTACCAAACGTTTTCAACGAACTCAGTTCGGTACTGAATTCAATATTCCGGTATCTCAAATACTTTTCCAGATATTAAATTTCGAAATTATCAAATTTTATCTTTTGATAAGGCCAGATTTTTTATACTTTCGTTACGGCGGTATTCGAAGTTCGTTTTTAAAAAGATTTTGAGGGTATTATTTTGGGGTCTAAATACGCAAAACCCCTATTATAATAGATTAAATAATGAGGAATTGATTACCATTCACCTTTCTACTAATTATCCCATTAGGTATAAGTGCATTCCTATATAATATTTGAATGTACAATTAATGTCACTATTAGTAAACAATAAAACTGGTTTATGCATGTCAATTCATTTTTAATTACCAATTAATGATTTCGTTGTTGCACATTTCAAAATAAATGAATTATATTAAGTAATAAATTGCATCCACGCACAAAAAAACTTTGCAACATAGTTAAAATTAAAATCGTTCAAAACGTTTTATAACTTCTGGAATAGAATTAAATTCCATTGTGTTTACCTCTGGAGCGGTCTTAAGTCATTTAGCAGGTAATTTACGTTTTTAAACCCAAACGTTAGAAAGAAACGGCTGTATATTCCCAATGTCTCAGAGTAATAAAGCGCTAAGAAATAGAAAATCTTTTTTTACAGACTATACTTGAACTAAAATGGTAACATGTTTGCTTACATCTTTTATTTAATATTTATCGAAATTTCATTATTTTTCCTCGTAATTAGCCATTTACGTTTTGGAGTAATTTATTCACAAAAGTGTAATAAACGATTTTAGTTGAATAATTCAAAATTTGGCTATAAAGGGTATATATATATATATATATATATATATATATATATATATATATATATTTTTCTCATATTCTCAATAATTGAGCTTTTGAATTTGAAAATTGGTAGTGCTGGGTTTTGTGGAAAATTAAATTTGGTTATTTTGACGTTAGTGCTAGTTTAACAGTATTATTCAGGAAATCAAATCATATTTTTTGCATGAATGAGCTTTTTTATTTTTCTGTTTAAGGACAGTAGGATACGTTTACTGATTACAACTCGTCGGTAAGATTTTTTACCAACGTCTTTTACCCAACGTAAAATTATACATAATACTTCATCACAACAATAAGAACAAAAATTTGGACATTTCTATTTAAAACCCACTTTTGACTTTCGTTTATTTAGTAGAAATTAAATCATTTCATTTGTAGTAAATTTAATAAATCGTGAAAAACAGTATGAGCATCACGAACATTATTTATCTCCAAACATTCGACCGTCGTCCTTACTGTTTTGATACTCATTCCATTTTTTTTTTACTTACTAATTTAAAACATTGAAACTTTTAAAAAAATAACGAAACCGATAAAGAACCTAAACGAGTATTTTTGAATTGAAATTTTTTAGATTATTTTTCAAGCATAGCTCAACAGATAAAAAAAAATATTATAATTTACCTAAATAATATTGAATTTATCGAAGACCAACATCAAAATAAACCAGATTAACCAAAAAACTCCACATTTGATTGATTGATCTCCAATGCTATTGTCCTAGATAAACAAAACCGCATGCGTAGTTTATCGACGTCCTCAAGGTAATAAATTAACCAAGAAATAAACCGGATATGTTACTGCCGCACTGTGTCGTTGCATTGAACGTCGTTGGGAACGTTCCACCTTTTAAAGTTTACATTATAACTGAGTACTTTTTCAGGGATGTTTTCATAAACCTAGATGGCGCTGTTACTCGTTTATAATTGTTTGTTTTTACCAGCATTTTCAAGATTCAATATAAACACATTTTTTTAAATTTCTCCATTCGATTGTCGACCTTCAAATATTCAAAAAAAGTTGAGAACGCATTTAAAATTTCCAATTACCCCATCAACATGCTTGAATAGTTCTCAGTATAAGTATTTTATTTTTTAGTTCTATCGAGGCCAACCACCTTCTTATAAGGTTTATAAGGTGAAGGATATCGGCTCTTTATCGTGAAATTCCTCATCCGGCTTTTTTTTTACCATGTGACCTTGAAGAAGTCGATGAAGTGCGCATTTTTGTACCTTGACTAGGACCTAGTTCGTAACCTGAAGTTACGGTTTGTTTTTGTCGCTAACCATAGAACATCTGGCAATACGTTATAACCTTGGAAAGTGATCAAGAGCGTGATCTTGACCTTGAAACATTTTTCTCAGACTTGGTAATTACCTATTTTTTTCAGTCTTTTAAATCCTATGGAGGTTTCCGAATAGCTATGATTGTTGAAATTAAAATTCTCGTATGTTTTTGGTTTTAAAATAACCTTCACAATCAGAGAAAATATGTACAGTAACGTTAACGAAAATTATCTGTTAAAACAAAAACTATTTATCTAATGTTGTTCACCACAAGAAAACCATTAAGCACTTTAAGTTTTTGGAGCAGTTTAGGAGTAAATTTATAAGCGGTTAATAAATAACCAACAAATAACAAAACAAACGATAGAAAGGGTTTTATAATTTAAAAATTTTAAAAAAATTTTTTTTTAAATTAAAATTTTTTTTAAATTTATTTACAATTTAAACTTTTATTGTATAATAGTCCCTTTTATTATTGATTAATTTAAAAAATTAAAAAAGATAAAAAAAAAAAAAATAAGTTTTTATATGAAAACAAAAATTGTAAACTTAAAATAATTTTATTTCAAAATTTATCCGTTATAATAAATATAATCGATTACAAATTCCTGGCACAAATTTCTTTTAAAAAACATTTAAATTTGCTAAAAAAATTTTTTTTTAAAATTTTTTGTTTCTAAATAAACTTATAAAAATTATTTTATTTTGTTTCTTCAGATCCAATTTTAAATTTTGGCGAAAACTCAAAAAATTTAATTGCAAAATGTTTAAATTGTAAGTCAATAAATGAAAAAAAATTTAATTTAAAAAAAAATTTTTTTCAAATCTTTTTTGCTGTTAAAATTTTTTTTTAAAATATTGAAAAATATAAAATATAAATTTTAAAAACTTTTTTAAATTTATTTTATTTTACAAATAATGATATATATATTATACAAAATAAAAAATATAATAATTTATATATATATATATATATATATATTATATATATATATATATATATATATATATATATATATATATATATATATATATATATATATATATATATATATATATATATATATATATATAAATTTATTAATTGGGCCCCTTTTTTTTCTTTTAAATAAAATTATGCTAATTCACTAAATTTAATTTAAGTATTTATTTTATTATCATTTATAAAAATTTTAAACAATTTAAAACATTTTTTGCAACATTTTACTTTAAATCATTTTTAATTGTTAAAAACATATTTTTATACAAAAAAAATAGTTATTTGTTTTCTCAATTTATTATTTTCTAAGAATCTTTGAATATCTGAAAAATCAATCTTTGCCTTTGTCCAACAAAAGAAAGTTTGTTTTTTTACTATTAGTAAAAGGAAAATCGAACGCTGAAATTGGGATCAGTTAATTTATCAAAGTTTACTGTCGAAATATCATTCGAGTTTATAAAACAACAAATAGTTAAAAACCTCGGTTGTCAAAAAAATATCAGATGCTGAACCTTAAGAAGATTATTAAAAAAAAACAGGCATTCGAACTATGGTGGATTATCTGTTCTTTCACTGTAATGTTTAAGATCCACGTAAGAATTTTTAAAACTTACAAGGTAATTTTATTAAATTTTTAAAAAATTTTTGTAATTTTACTAATTTTCTTTAAAAGAAAAGCCACTCTTAACATTAAAACAAAAGAAAAAAATTAAAAGTATTAATTGGACAGTGATAATGGAATATTCCATTTGATGAGTCTCGTTTTGAAGTTTTTTTACAATCGAAGCAGAGTTATTGAAAAATTAACTTCAATTCATATTGTTTAAAAAAGAAATAAAATTTCCTGCTTCAGTTATGGTATTTCAATGTCTGTAAAGGTGTTAAAACTTCACTTCATTGATGGAATTTTAATAAAATTTAGAGATTTTAAAAATCGTTACTTAAAAATTTATTGCAGAATAACAATAATTTTTGTTCCAACAAGACCGGTCCAACATCAAGAAAATCTTTAAAATGTTTTGATCATAATGTCCCACTTTTGGGTGGAGGCAAACAGTCTGACTTGTCCAAAGAAACCCTTTGGCCACAATGAAAAAAATGATTACGAATACAACCAGCTAGAAACGTAGTCAATTAAAACACAAATTCAAAATATTTGGGATACTTTCACTCAAGATGATTGTCAAAACTTAATAAGTACGATGCCCAAAAAATTAAAGCCGTAATTAAAAATAAAACGTCCACAGGGTAAAGGTTTTTATTTTGTATGTTTTCCTTAATTAAATGTTGTAATAAAATGTTTAAATGTTGTTACAAATGATAATAAAAATAAATATAAATTAAATTTACTGAATTAGCATAATTTTTAAAAAAAAATTATTGGTAATTGAGATATCTTTATATTTATATTATATATATATATATATATATATATATATATATATATATATATATATATATATATATTATTATTGAAATATAATTTTTCTTGTTTTTTAAATCTGTACAGTGAAAATAATTTTAAAATACAAAAAATAATATGATAAATACATTTTTTGGAAGTTTAAATAAGCACCATGTTACACTCTATCGTTAATTTAAGTCCTTTAATTTGTACATGTTATTTTTAAAAGCGTATTTAAAAAGTACACGCTGTTGATCATATGGAAAAAACAAGACTAATTTGTTAAAAACCCTTTGTTTTTTAAACTATGTTCTAATATCGGTGCTAAATGTTTTATTTTATTGTCTAAAAACTTTCCTGTTTGATAGCGTTGAGGCAACACATTGTTTAAACAAGATTTAAATGTTGCTCTAGAAATTACAGCATTCAATCTGATTCAATTTAAACAACAGATCCTGATCTCCATTTAGATTTTGTTTTTGCGTCCATGTTTTTAATAAGTAACGAATATTTATGAAAGAAAAAACACATAAATGGAATTAGAATGTTACAAACCAAAGTGTTAAATGTAAATATGTTAATAAAAGGAAATAAATTTCGTTCTATTTTTTAATCAAATTGCAAATTGTATTTGTATACGAGTATTCACAATATTAACTACTCAATTTTTGAATTAATGATTACAAATTTTTAATAATTGATTTTATTTTTCAGGTTAGTCACCTTTCTTTATTTTTTGGTAAGTTACAATAATTCTTAAATTTTTGCCATGAAATTTGTTGTAAACCCAAAATTGAAGGCCTTTTTTGAAAAACCATAAAGTTTTAATTTGAGTACTTGTTATATATACTAGTCTGTAAAAATAAAGATTTTCTATTTCGGCTTAGCGCTTTATTACTCTGAGACAATAGAAATTTAATCCTATTCCAGAAGTTACCAAACGTTTTCAACGAACTCAGTTCGGTACTGAATTCAATATTCCGGTATCTCAAATACTTTTCCAGATATTAAATTTCGAAATTATCAAATTTTATCTTTTGATAAGGCCAGATTTTTTATACTTTCGTTACGGCGGTATTCGAAGTTCGTTTTTAAAAGATTTTGAGGCAATGTATAATTTTGGGGTCTAAATACGCAAATAGCCACCTATTATAATAGATTAAATAATGAGGAATTGATTACCACGTTCATCACTTTCTACTAATTATCCCATTAGGTATAAGTGCATTCCTATATAATATTTGAATGTACAATTAATGTCACTATTAGTAAACAATAAAAACTGGTTTATGCATGTCAATTCATTTTTAATTACCAATTAATGATTTCGTTGTTGCACATTTCAAAATAAATGAATTATATTAAGTAATAAACCTCTGCATCCACGCACAAAAAAACTTTGCAACATAGTTAAAATTAAAATCGTTCAAAACGTTTTATAACTTCTGGAATAGAATTAAAATTCCATTGTGTTTACCTCTCGCGAGCGGTCTTAAGTCATTTAGCAGGTAATTTACGCTTTATTGAAACCCAAACGTTAGAAAGAAACGGCTGTATATTCCCAATGTCTCAGAGTAATAAAGCGCTAAGCCGAAATAGAAAATCTTTATTTTACAGACTATACTTGAACTAAAATGGCTATGTACATGTTTGCTTACATCTTTTATTTAATATTTATCGAAATTTCATTATTTTTCCTCGTAATTAGCGCATTTACTGTTTTGGAGTAATTTATTCACAAAAGTGTAATAAACTTGATTTTAGTTGAATAATTCAAAATTTGGCTATGGCAAAGAGGTATATATATATATATATATATATATATATATATATATATATATATATATATTCTCATATTCTCAATAATTGAGCTTTTGAATTTGAAAATTGGTAGTGCTGGGTTTTGTGGTGCGAAAATTACGAATTTGAAGCTTATTTTGACGTTAGTTCTAGTTTAACAGTATTATTCAGGTAAATCAAAACATATTTTTTGCATGAATGAGCTTTTTCGTTTATTTACCATATCTGTTTCAAAGACAGTAGGATATGTTTACTGATTGCGAGGTCCAACTCGTCGGTAAGATTTTACTTACCAATGTCTTTTACTTACCAACGTAAAATTATACATAGGTATAACACAACAATAAGAACAAAAAATTTGAACATTTCTATTTAAAACGCCACTTTTGACTTTTCGTTTATTTAGTAGAAATTAAATAATTTCATTTGTAGTAAATTTAATACAATCGTGCAAAAACAGTATGAGCATCACGAACATTAAGGGTTGTACCGGTCTCCGTCCAAACTGGAGGCTTCGCTGCCTCCAAACATGGCCGTCGACCGGTAAACGTCCCTTACTGTTTTTGATAGTATACTATTTTTGTGTTTTTAATTAGGCTAATTTTAAAGGACATTGAAACTTTTAAATACAAATAACTTAGAAACCGATAAAGTTAGGCGACCTAAACATGAGTACCTTTTTTATGTAGAATTGAACATTCTTTTAGATTATTTTTCAAGCATAGCTCAACAGATAAAAAAAATATGTATTGATTTACCTAAATAATATGGTGAAACTATCGCCCTGTAAGACCAACGTCAAAATAAACTTCAGATTCGCAATTCTCACAGCAAAAAACTCAAAATTTGATTGATTGATCTCTTCAATGCTATTGTCCTACATATAACACAAACCGCATGCGTAGTTTATCGACGTCCTCAAGGTCACATAAATTAGCCAAGAAATAAACCGGATATTGTTACTGCCGCACTGTGTCGTATCCATATGAACGTCGTTGTAGGAACGTTCCACCATCACTTGCTAAAGTTTACATTATAACTGAGTACTATTTTCAGGGATGTTTTCATAAATAACCTAGATGGCGCTGTTACTCGTTAATAAGTTGTTTGTGGTTTTACCAGCATTTTCAAGATTCGATATAAACACATTCTTTGGATTTAAATTTCTCCATTCGATTGCCGACCTTCAAATATTCAAAAAACGGTTGATGTAGAACGCATTTAAAATTAGATCTTTCTACCATTACCCCATCAACATGCTATGAATAGTTCTCAGTATAAGTATTTTATATTTTTTTAGTTCTATCGAGGCCAACCACCTTCTTATAAGGTTTATACTTTTATTTAACCTGGATAGATTCATGTTACTAAGGTGAAGGATATACGGCTCTTTATCGTGAAATTCCTCATCCGGCTTATTTTTTTCATGGGTCATGTGACCTTGAAGAAGTTGATGAAGTGCGCATGCGGTTTGTACCTTGACTAGGACCTAGTTCGTAACCTGGGAAGTTACGGTTTGTTTTAGTTAAGTCGCTAACCATAGAACATCTGGCAATACGTTATAACCTTGGAAAGTGATCAAGAGCGTGATCTTAACCTTGAAACATTTTTTCTCAGACTTACGGTAATTACCTATCTTTTTCAGTCTTGTAAATCCCTATGTGAGCCAATTTCCGAATAGCTATGATTGTTGAGGAAATTGGGGAACTTCCTGAAAATGTCTCGTATGTTTTACGGAGGCTATTTTAAAATAACCTTCACAATCAGAGAAAATATGTACAGTAACGTTAACGAAAATTATCTGTTAAAACAAAAACTATTTATCTAATCTTGTTCACCTACAATTCAGAAAACCATTAAGCTCTTCTAAGTTCACAAGCCAGAGCAGTCATTAGGAGTAAATAATTAGTAAGCGGTTAATAAATAACCAACTAAATAACAAAACAAACGATAGAAAGTAAGTTAGCTTCTGACGATTAGTAAACGTAGATCCGAAACGCATAGCCTATGCCTATGCTTGAAAAAATGGTGTTGTATTATAATCTCTTCAATAGAATTAAAATAATGGCTTAAAACATGTGAGTCAAATGGTCACAACAGCAAAAACGACTTCGAGTATTCGTGGAAAGTGGAATGGAAAGTGAGGCGTTTGCTTTCTGGAGAGCAACGCATAAGTACATTATTGTAATTGCGCAAGCCGATTTGAGAAATGGTGGCTTTCAAGAACTGAACCCATCGACTTCTAGTCTGAGTATGGTTTTCCCACCTGATAACACATATTTCCTAACCTCACAAATACAGGGTCCGTCAGTGAAGCGGAAAATGTAAAAACTGTTATTGATTTGACGTTTGGGTAATGATAAATTGTCAGTCAATAGTGGTGAGATGCTCATCGTGCTTTCTGTGTTACATAGTTTTATAAAAATGGTGACTCCGCGATAAGTGTGAGAAGATTATTTCGCAATCAGTTCAGTATTCCACGTCATGGGCAGGTACCGTCTATTCACGCCAGTCATTGCTGGGTACAAAAGTTTGAAGAAACTGGACTTACTTTAAATTCGAAACATAATGGAGCAGCGAGAAGTGTTAGAATGCCAGAAAACATTGATAGAATTCGAACCGCTAGAACACGTAGTCCGCCACTTTCTGCGATTAAACGTGCATTGAATATCAGTGAACCGTCGATACGTCGAATCCTTCATAAGGACTTAAGTTTTCACGCCTACAAAATTCAAATTGTCCAAGAATTAAAACGAGGTGATTTAATTTCTTGCATGAATTTTTGTCAAGAAATATTGTAGCGTTTGGATAATGAAGAAAACTTAACCCTTCATATGTTTGTCAGCTGAAGCCCATTTTCATCTTAACGGCTAGATAAATTAACAGAATAACCGATATTGGACCACTGAAAACCCGCTACAATTACATGAGAAACCATTGCATAGTCCTAAGGTAACAGTGTGGTGTGCTATTTCACTTCTGGTTAGAACCGTTACTGCAGATCCATTTCCAGAAATTACGTGGTTATAGCAAGACGGTGCTACTAGTCATATTGCTCGCATGTCTATTGCTGCTTTAAGGGAACTCTCTCCGCACCATATCATATCCCAAAAAGGAGACATTTCTGACCGGGTAGATCTCCTGATTTGTCCGCATGCGACTTTTTTCTTAGAGGATTGCTCAAGAGCACGGTTTACGTTGAACGACCGTAAACGTTAGCGAATCTAAAACTAAAAATTCAAGTTGCACGCATTACACCGGAAATATTACGGCGAGGAATGGAAAATTTTCGAAGCAGACTACAAGAATGCGTAGATCGTAATCGTGCTCACCTGTCAAGTATTGTTTTTAAAAAATGAAGTGACGTCTAAGTTAACAGAAAACTGTAAAAACATTAATGTTAAAATAAATACTTATGAAGATACAGCAGTTTTCATTTTTTCCTTTTCACTGACGGATCTTGTATATGAGGGAAACGTTTTTCAAGAGATGGACAGCTGGTATGCAGCATTTTGACGTTAAACAAAAACGTACTATTTTAATGATGCAAATTGTTTAAAAAGGTTAATTTGAATTACATTGAAGTTCACAGAGATTATATAGAAAAGTAAAGTTTTTACATTTTTTTATCTCCACTTCTTCGTGTCCAGGTGAGGAATTAACGATATGTCCTCTTGTATTTTTTTTTGTTTTTACAAAATTCTGCCTTGTATATTTATGGTTGTAACTGTTGAAACAATACATGATGTCTATAGTCGTTGAACTGAATCGAATAAAAGAAGGGAGCTCATAGAAAAGGATTGATGCTTAATTTTTATTGGTATGGTAGCAACTATGTGCAACTATGATAAGTCCGTGAGTTGACGATTCCTCGCAAAATAAGATCATTGGAGTGTCTGATTATTTAAACATAAACGAAAATGATATTATTGATGCAGTATAATAAGGGACAACAGACGCACTACAAAATTTATATTAAAACAATGTGAACAGTCTAATAATGTTTTTGGTAATATAATATATTTCGGATTATATCGTGTATGTACGGTACCATTTTAATCGTGTAATTAAATATTTACTCACGAGGAAAAAACTTTTTTGGGATTTGGTATACACTACGAAGCGTGATTTAGAGCAGAGTTAGACAGTATAGGGCGCTGGTCATAAAAAGGTATAAATTTTGTAATACTAATGTCAATTTTTCAGAACGGCATATCACAGGTTTTCTTGTTTTTAATGTCGTTGATTTCCACCAATTTTAGTTTTAAGGGAGATAACCTAATAAGCTTTGATTCGAGAATTATGAATAACTGATTTCAATGTAATAGTAGACTGTTTTAATGCAACCAAAAGACCTTTGGATAGCTTGAAATAAGTAAACGTTTGACTAGCTCTCCCTCTAAATTTATTGGATGTTTCTTGATTATTATTATTTTTTCTTGTTGGCCCACAATAGCTGTATTAATTACGTTACGTTCGATATAACTTAACGAATATTATAGAGAAAATAGTTTAATTAACGTTACCGTTTCTACATTTCTGCGTCAATTTTTCTTGTTTTGTAAATGACGTAAATAATATACACAATTTGGAGTACTGCCTGTCTTAGTTAAAAGAGTTTGACGTTTACAGATTTGAATAACAATAGAGCTACCGTTTATATATAGTTCATCCCATAATTTAAATAGTGCAGTTCACGTTTGCCATTTTTTCCAAAATTAATAACTAATATGCAGGTTAAACAAAAGCTTATTACACAATAGAGGGGTAATTCATTAAATGTATGTACCTTGTACAACTAGATGAATAATTTCTAATTTTTACAGTTATTGGTGTATATCATCTTGTCAAGATCTTTTTTGTGATCTGCTATCCACGATCGACCTTTCATTTAGGAATATAAGAGGTAGAGTCAATGACGAGGTCATATTATGCACATATTTTTTTAAAAATCGCATCCTTGCGGAGCTATTCAGTATTTTACCTATGTTAGGTCAAGATACTTCTAGCAATTTTTTCTCTTTTATTTTTTTTTTTTTAGTATTTCTATTGTAATTAGTTCCTTCCCGACTTGCTTCGAAGAAACTATATCTTCCTTAATGTAGCTTTTCTTTGTGCTGCTTCAATATTACACAACCATCCAAAATTATCCATCTCTTGGCAAAAAGATTCGTACACGTCAAATCTTCAGCTCTTGGCAACGTTCGTTTACCAATGTTTCGGACATTTTCAAACAATTGAAAGCGCAAAAGTGTATCCGTCCCTGAATCGGAATTCCATTTCACAATAAAAAGCTAATTTTGTAATTGCATTAATTACATCCTCTAACGGTCCATAGAAATGTCACCCGCTGATAATAGAAAACCAATTGCGATAGATAAATACATCCATAAGTGACCGAAAAATAATAAGTGTAATTACTAATCACCTATTTGCACATAAATAATTGATATCACATTAAAACCGTTCTCTATTAGAGTTACACACGCGTTACACATTCGCTTGTAAGTATATGTTTTCTAACATATATCTTACCCTATTCTTATCTCTTTTTGGCTCAGGCACATTAATCGACTATAAGAATTGATTTATCTTTTCATTACGAACTTGCAGCCATTTTTGTTCATTTTTTCACAAAAATTGTGGACATTTTAACCACAAATGGCCAGTTAATATAAATAAAACGGTGGGGCCTCTCGAGATGAAATCGGCAGCATTATATTGGGAAGGTACATACGTCAACATATCTTTACTTCCTAATTCGTATATAACCGCAATCCCATTGACCATGAAAATTTTTAAATTATTGGGTGTTGACCTTATTTACGCAAGTGCGATTTGATAATTAAACCACAAAATTGATTGATTCATTTTTAAATTGATGAAACTGCGATAAGAGAACGTTAGCACAGAGTTCTAGTTTTGGAATAGTACATGATTGTTTAGACTTCGAGCAAACATCAATACGTGAATTCCATGCTGATTCTCTAAGGAATATAAATGCATCCACCACACGTTAAGCACCATACGGGAAACCATGCAACTGTATATTAAAAGAGTTTGACGAATGCGAAGTTCTGGGAATATATAGTTCATTAACTTTATTAAATTCGTTTAGCAAAGACGAACATTTTGTTTGGAATTCAAGAGACAGCTTTGTATCCCAATTTAACTGTTCTTTCCAAAGTTGCTGAACTAAAAACGTGACACGAACATCTAATGGCGATTTTATTCCCAAGGCATGTTACAACTTAGAAATGACTGAAATATTGCAGGACTCTTGATTGTAGGTGGCATAAAATTTAAATCGAATGCAAATTAATCGTTTTAGTTTAGGAATCCAATTTTAGACCTAATGCGTTAGTATTATATGCGTTTTGAATTAGAACTGTGAAATATTTCAAAGAATTTATGATCGTCTGGCAAGCAAGTTGATTATTGGACAAGAATTTCATTAAGCTGAATTACACTAGCTTGTTCTCTAGCCAGACCCGTAGAATCAGCACCTCTTAAAATTCACCCATATACATTTGAAACAAAATCATTCGAGAAGCTGTAAAAATTGGAGATATTTTCCAATGCTAACAGTCACAGTGTTAAGCTTTTATATTTGTAGTCCATCTTCGGGTATGTCTAAAGTGTGCGTTGTTAGGCAACAGAGTCATATGGTGAAAAGAAATATACTCTGTTCTAAAATCGGCTTAGAGATTTTTTACGCTTCACTTTTTTGAAAGGCGTTGCTCTAATGAGATAAATCAATGAAAGCCAATATCGAAGGAATTGCCAAAATTAGCAATGGTTTTTACTGAAGGGGATTGACACCACAAAGTGCCCCCATTATCTCTGATTACATTGTCGGTAAAGTGATTTAGTCATTTTCAAAAAATTCTTCTTTGTTGGCAAAATGATTCATTTGACTTTACTTGGCCTAGTTCAAAGAATTACTGACTAGCTAATGCAAATATTTATCCGAAAAGCACAGATTTTTCGAAAAAGTATTGTCAAATTTTTCGTTACGACTGAGGCTAGCGTGACCTGTAACTTAATTTGGTTTGTTGCGCGTTTTGACCTAAAATAATTTGATTATTATATGATAGATGATGAGATAAAACTTTTCCGCTCCTACCGGTAATCCGTGTTACAATGAAATCTTCGTTTGCTAATTTTATATTAGATGAAGCTCTTAGAGTACGCGCGTATATTCGAAACAATTTAAGTTCAGTTTGTAATCGCCATGCGCTGATTCAATTTCTATATTCGCTTATTCAGTTAAGGTTATCGGAGCAGCATTTAAACCTGATACATTAATAGAAATTTGTGTTCGGTTAATAAATTTAATTTTTGTGCCAACCGTTTTGGTGCTAAATTTTGTTGAGAGCCGTTATCTAGAATTCCGTTGATTAAATGCTTTTTATCTATAATCCTTAACACATACCGTTATGATAAAAAGTAATGTTAGGCATTTATCGGAAATATGTTGACAAGTAGGTATTGGAGCAGATTGAGCTTGTTACACGTCCAAACCGCAATAGGCGTCGTGTATGCTTACCGAAATAAGCGGGTTGCCAAGCCAGCTACAGTGTAAATGGGCGTGGTCGATATAAGGAGTAAAATTATTGAAAAGTAGTTCAAACACCTTACACTTACCATTAGCTACAACTCACAAAGCTCAGTCGGGGAAAAATTGTCTCTAGACGCCACCACAATCTTAAATTTTACTGAAATAAATAGTCTTAGGCGGGATGGTAAATTAATACTATCTGACTGTGGAATACACGATTGCAACCTACTCAGTAAAACCATTCACCATTCAAATTCAATCACACTTCAAAATAAATAGATCCAAAAGCTTAAGAAAAATTCTGAAATACACGAGTCGTCATAACCTTATTAAACACACCCTGTACAAATGAACATTCCCAAATCGTAAGACGTTAACTTGAATAATTTTTAAGTATCCCTCGGGTGCCTGTAAATTTATGCTTCTAACTGTTATAAAACTTTGAATTAAATAAATATTCCCATTTTAAAAAATTCTAAATAAAATAAACGAAATCGGTTTAATAATAAATTGTTATCTGAACAAAAGGTTTGTTAAAAATTATTATTAATTTTATTAAATACATAAATAAAAAGTTTACCTCGAGTAAGATTTGAACCTAATAATTTAATATTAGTCAAGTTGCGATATTGCAGGCTCACATTCCATTAATATAAGTAATTTGATTGTAATCTCATTATATTTAGAATTTACATCAGTTCTACATACATAAAGACAAAATTTACATCGATTGCTTGAACCTTGGTGCGCAATTGGTTACGCGTACTCTAGCAAAGTACAGGTCGTAGGTTCAAATCTACTGTAAATTTTTATTATATATTTAATAAAATTAATAATAATTTTTAATTACATATTTACCTTTGAACATATTCGTTCATAACAAAAACTTATAATAATAAAATGTTTGTTGATTGCTGAATAATTCAAACATAAAGAGGTTAGTGCTTATATCATCAATAATATCTTTATATTTTATTACTACTTTATCTGTAAAATCGTATTTAGACATTCACTAATAGGTTTAAACTTGAATACTTTAAATTATTATAAGTGTTTGTTATGAACGAATAAGTTCAAAGGTAAATATGTAATTAAAAATTATTATTCATTTTTAATTTAATACTTTAAAACTGTAATTTATGCTGAATAAAAAAAAAAAGTATTTTGTTAGTAGTGTTCTGCATTAATAGTCCAAAGCTAAAGTGAAATTTTGTGATCGATCTGGCTCATTACGCAATTCCCAATCGATCCTTAAATTCGAAAATATGCAAAGACTAATTTCACTTATCAGAAGGTGTAACCAGTTAGGCACACAATTGACACAAATAAATCACGAAATAAATTAAATAGTGGATATATTGACAAATTCTGCATGTAAATATATACAACGACGTGGTTTAAAAAAACCACCAAACATATGAATACGTTAAGATTAAAATTACTCAATTCCTAACACTAAAAACAACAAAATAATTAAAGTTCGATTACCTTTTTTTTTCTTTGAATGAACCGTAACAAAAAAAATGTACTTAAAAGATAATCATAATTTCCGTAGAAATCATCAATTGCAATTACATTCACACTGTAGATTAACAAGATTATCCCTCAACTTTCTATGCAAATCTCACATGTGGGAGAATCTTATTTCCGCACATTCTAACGAACTCCTTTACAATCTATCACTTCATTCTTGAACATTCATTCCATTATTGCACCACGTTACAAAATTTCTACAAACAAAATATGCATCCATATTCCTTACTGCACGTTAATAAAATATTAATATATCATAACTCACTCACTCATACGACTACGACTTTAGTCCAAATTCCTCCATACACAGTAGGAAAAAGACCAGTAGTTTTATCAGTGCCGTACCAATAAAAATTTACTCAAAACATTATTTCTCAACCAAATTTAACGCTTTCAACACGAAAATCTTTCTACAGCATGATAACCAATACCTCACTAAATTCCAGTGGCGTATCAAATACACCAACTTACATTACGCTTACACAAAAAAAATTCTTTTCATGCAAACTCACTTCATCTACATTCACAAACGTTACATACGTTATGAAAATACTACACATACACGATGCGTCAAAATAACCTTACAAGCTATTTTAATTAGTTCCTCGATACGATTGATTGAACTTTTTTATGCAACTGAAGCAAGGAATGGTGAAATTTATGACTCTTTTGTCAAAGTTCACTAAAATGTGTAACTCAATTAAATATTAATAAGACTAAATAACATTTACTGTATTACATATATTCTTGTTAAAGAAATTTTAAACATATCCACATTTTCTTAATTGTAAACTTGAAAATCTGGATTACAGTGGAACAGAAATTAACCTGACAGGTACATAATTAATAGGTTTGATAATTAAAATTTAATTAGTGGCAGAATTTAAAATGCACTATTGTGAAGGATATTTAAATAATTAATGTAGATAGCTTTGAGAAAAGGCCCAAGGGCGTCGATGATTTTTTGTTTTGGGAGCGGTAATACTTACACCGTTATGAAGCTCATTACTACTTTGTTTTTCTACAATAGCAAAAGGGTTAAAATGACTAGAACTCAATATCTAAAACTTGTTCATTTCTACAGTAACTTAAAACAACAATACATTTTTGCAATAAAAAGACAAATTAGATGTTTTGGAAGCATTCGAAGTTTATAAGCATAAACTGAAAGTACCTTTAATAAACGAACAGGTTGATCTTAAAGACTCACGTTTAGTAGTTATTCTAAATATAGAAGTTTTCTGTTTTACTTTAGTGGTTTGTTACCATAAGTACTTGTTTGTTATTTTACTTACATATTTTCTCTTTATAACCGAGTTAGTGGAGTTGTGATAACACGATCTGCTTAGCATTCGGGAGGTAATGGGTTCGATTACAGTTACCATCTACCATAAATGAGGTTCTTTCAGGGGGCATTCCTTATACACATATAGCGGCATGGTCACTACGTATACGCACACCATGGGCGGTTATTTAGATGAATGCTGGGGTTGTATCTTGCCCCTCAGAACTTTAACTCCGTTCCTTCCGATCCTATCCTTAATCTCACCATGCATACATCCTTAATGCATGTATGTTGGGAATTAATGATTATGGCTAAAAGAGTCTGGAAAGCTCAAGCAGTCCGCCATTGGGGAAGGAACACGTGACCTTTTCCTTTTCCTTCTCTTGATAATGATACATATATGAAACGAGTGGAGAAATAAATAATGATATAAAAGAAATTGTGGAATTATATTGTGTTTAAAACAATGCTATTACTTAAACCGTGAATTAATTAATACTGTTTTTTATCACTGGAGGGATAATTATGTACATTACCCTTCCCACATTTTCCATAGCTATTGCTTTACTCTACTACTCTGATTGCGCTGGGTAACCACAGGTTTAGATTTTTCTTTAAAATCGATTTGTGATTTAGTTACAAGCTCAAAAACTATTGAACTGGTGTAATAAATCATCACAGTGTAGGAGGAAAATAGCCCGTGACAAAAGAGTCCCGGGATAAGCGATTCAACAAAACGTACCATGACGAAGTAATCCTCGATAAGTCAAGATAGCCCCAAGTAAAATAATAATAAAAAAATGTTTAGTCGTATAAAACCCAATCACATTAAAGTATGAAATATACCTTTATCAAATATATACTTTCTTAGATAAGTGATAGTATTTAATACTGGGTATTTTACTGTTTAATTAACTTTTCGAACATCGAACAAAAATAGCCTGAACTCCCCGCGTACGCCATCTCGTAGTAGGCGTTATAATATTAAATACTTACACTTATATCCTAGAAAGTTTATTTTTCATAAAACTAAATTTTTTATTTTACTGTAATTGGGTTTTAGACAAAAAAAATTTTTTAAACTACTTAACTGAGCGGTTTTTCAAGGGTTATTTTATCAGAGCTTTTTTTGTCTTGGGCTATTTTTCCGGTGCATTCTTGGTCTTATTGTCCGTTTTTCTTAAATATTTGTGTATTTTTGATGCACTTTAATGAATTACTCACTAAACTTCGGCGACATATCATTTGGTCTAAAATGTCCTTTCAATAATGATTAATAGTACAAGCCTACTTTACTATTTTAAATAATGAAATTTGTATGCGAATGTTATCATTTTCCCAGTAATGTGTAATTTGTAATCAATACTTGATAATATGTATATATTTCCGTAAATTTGGAGTTCAATAACACACAATGATATCATTTGAATAAAATATAAAATAAAATCTGGTCTTGCACAATGTTACAGGCCAAATACTCATTAGAGCATAACGCTCGTAAAGGCAATATGCGCACGGAGTGGGGGGTTCTTAATTAATGCTGTAAAAGGGCACTCATCACAACTCCAAAAAACGTCAAAATCAGGAGAAAATGTCAAAAATGTCATGAACTAGATCATAATAATGGTCTAACAGGAAACCATAATGTTCACTCAAAATAAAACCCTCATCTCTACTAAAATTCTACTCCCAAAATATAAACGCAAGGTTCACCCAAACTTCAACAAAATCTTAAAGTTCATATAAAATCCGAAAAATTGCGATAATAAAACTAACAACTCATTAAACATTTTGATAAACTTTAACGCCAAAATTATTGTCTCATTTATCCAAAAAAACTTATCGATACAGTAATTAATTACTCAGTTTACAACGAAAAATACGTCACAATAAGACTAATCGTCACCGAAAATTTATAAAATCCTAAAATTTACTAAACGTCAATATCGGGATGTAATACCTAAATTCGGGACAATATACAGCTCATTCTCGACAGCTGAACAGATTATTCCTATAAAAAAACTCAAAAGTTGCGACTACTCGCAACATTATCGTGTGCAAAACTCAACAGCTGGTGGTCAACGACCGATCTACTTTATAATCTACGTTACGGTATATCTATCAAAACTTATCTTCAACTGCAATTTTATCAACCATATCAAAATGGCTAATTAACTCTCAAATTATTATGCTAAGGCTTGAATTAAATAATAAAGCAAGAAAAAAAATCGTCATCGTAAAGTTATGTAAATCTACAATTTCGGTAAAACCAGTAAATAACTCAAGAATTCAATCCAAAACATCTAACCTTTTAAATTTTGAATCAACGTAATTAAAAATAGCGTTGTGAGAATGGAAAAAGATTGCAATAATATCAAACAGAAATGAGATAATACCATTTAGTCATTACCACCTTCGTATATTACATTAAAATTACACATGATTCTAATCCACACTATTGATGCGGCAGTTAAAAAAAACACCAAATTTTATATACCTATAAATAACCTGCAATAACTTGAAAACTCATTTTCCCAAACTTATTTACCTTAAGCTTTTAAATAGATCACACCACAAAGGAACAAATCGGTACAATAATAATAATTTCGTTGAACACATAAATTTTACCAAACGGTAAGATGTCATTTTAGTTAGCGAAGTCAAATAAAACACAGATAAACACCATATGACATACGAATGAACATGCCTTATAAACTCAATCGATATCTAGACGTTACTTAAAATAAACTCACAAAAGGCATATTCATTCGTTTAACTAAGTACAAACAAACATCTTATTAAAATCACCAACGCATATAAATCCAGAAAAATAGTTACCTCACACAGCACAAATGGTCAATAGAACTTCTATTTCCTTCTCACAACAATATATCAGCAATCGATGCATGATTGATGGAAACCACTAGATTCTTAACTTAAATTTATGTTTACATAAACTTTATGGCGGAAAATTTCTAAACCAAAAACCATACACTACGGTCACTTCTTCATCTGATTAACGTTAATATGTACGGGGTGGCCAACTAAGAATCCGGGTACTGTATCTGGGAAACTATACATCTTAAAGGCTTGCGGAAAAAAAATTTTAACTAAAACGGCCAATACAAAAACCTGGAAAATATTTTCATGTTTCGGAAATGGCCGCTAGGGGGCGTAACTGCAGTCTTGAATCTAAAAAAGTGATGTTTCTGTGAATTCTGCTATATTAACCTAATAAAAAAATAACTGATCTTTGAAGTCGAGGATAATCTGAACTTTTTTTGTTTGGCACTTTTGACGTATCTATAAAATAAAGTGGTGGGGTATTCAAAGGTTTCCTTAAATCACTCCCCATATCTTCGAAACGGCTAGTCCGATTTTAACAAACTTGGGCGCGTTGAAAAGAGCTCTTCTTGGGCTACAAATGTTAAAATAATTGAAGTTTTGTTAGTTTCACATGTCGTCGCTAGAGGGCTTTGTTCGACATTCCGACTGAAACGATTAATTTTCGCAAAAAAATTAAATGCATTGGTATGACTTTTTTTCATGAACAAGTACCTAAATGATGCCTAAACAAGCTCGCGAAAACCGAATCTCGATATCTTGTTCCTAGCCTAAAATATCGTCCAAAGAAAACTTTATACGAAAATCCCTTAAATTTTTTTTTTTAACTATATTTTTCTGGAATTGTTTCTATTATGTAAGTTGTGGCCCTAAAAAGGACCAATTTAAAGGAGGAAGGTTTTTAATACCCCTGTAAATGCTCGAAATGCTGACCATCACCCCTGTGCATTGCTGAGGCCTCTTATGGGTAGACAAAACTGCAGCTTCAATTTCGGCTCTGAATAGGTTAACTAGAAATTGCGATTTTAAATGTTTGTAAATTTGTACTCCAGAATAAAATCACCCTTTTTGAAATTACTACGGGCAAGTAAGCAACGCTAAAAGTTATACGAAAGGAATATTTTTTGTTTGTTTAAATGCATATTCACTATGGGTAGGTACGAAAAGTACAATTAATAGAAGCAGGAAATGGAAACAGATACCTAAACAAAAGATGCATAATCCTCAAATTGTCAATAGTTGTCAATACTTTTGCGTTACTTTGAGCAATTTTTGTGCTTTCAAAATGCATTTTACGAATAATGAAGCTGTTGATATGCTTGCGGTTTACATTGAATGTCTTCAGAATGCCGCAGTATCTATAAGAGTTTACGCGGCTCGATATCCCAATCGGCACCCTTGCGATGTAAGAGTTTTACCCCGATTAGTGGCGAGCTTACGACCAATGGTAGTTTTCGGCCTACGTTTCAACGGCAAAAATTGGAAGAACACAAGAAAATATTAACCGTGTACTGGGCTATATTGAAGGAAATCCTCATGTTAGCACAAAGCATTATCCACTGAGTTGGGCATATCACGACAACGGTTCAAAATATTTTGAAGGACCATAGGTAAGTTCTAATGGCCATCAAATATATAGGTATTCTTTAAACTTTTTAATTACTTTAGAATGCACCCATATCATGTCGTTTTGCATCAGGCCTTGAAAGAGCAAGATTTTGATCGAAGGTTAGACTATTGCCATTGAATGTTAGGTATGATATGCGAAAATAGAGAATTTTTATTTCAAATTCCTTGGACCGATGAAGGCACCTTCAGTAGTGACGGGAGAGTTAATCTGCACAATATGCATTATTGGTCTGCAAAAAATCCCCATTGGTTGCGTGAAGTTTAGCGCCAAGGACGCTGGAGTTCAAATGTATGGTGTGGCATACTGGGAGGCAGAATTATTGGGCCATATTTTTCGAGCAACCCCTAAATGGCAATGTATTTCTTGACTTTTTGGCCATTCATTTACCGTTGTTGTTGGAAGATGTGCCTCTGGAAACAAGGCAAAAATTGTTTTTGCAGTTGGATGGTTTCCCAGCACATTTGTCTAGTCATGAGAGGCTTCAGCAATGCATAGAGCGTGATGGTCAGCATTTCGAGCATTCACCTTCCTCCTTTAAATCTGTCCTTTTTAGGGCCACAACTTACATAATAGAAACAATTCCAGAAAAATATAGTTAAAAAAAAATAAAAATTTAAAGGATTTTCGTATAAAGCTTTCTTTGGCCGATATTTTAGGTTAGCAACAAGATATCGAGATGCGGTTTTCACGAGCTTGTTTAGGCATCATTTAGCTACTTGTTCATGAAAAAAGTCATACCACCGCATTTAATTTTTTTGCGAAAATTAACTGCTTCTCTAGCGACGACATGTGAAACTAACAAAACGCGCCCAAGATTGTTAAAATCGACTTAGCGTTTCGAAGATACAGGGGTTTATTTAAGAAAACCTTTGAATACCCCCCATCACTTTATTTTTAGGCATACGTCAAAAAGTAATCGGGGGTGTGTTGAAACTCTATCATATCTCAACCAGTGGATACGGAAATCATCCCACGGTACTGTTCGGTACACCATCGCAGTATGGTGTAACTAATTCCATCGTAAACTACCAACCCTTCCACGTACATTGCGAAGTCGCAACTTCATTCAGTTTCAGCCATCTTCCCTATCATCTCCCTTACCTTTTAATTAGCCTATTATATAGCTTCGTTACTTTAAATTAACACACGCACGAAAAACGATAGCCTCTCGGCACTAAATCGAAAGAGAATTGCTTAGTCCGTCCAAATTGCGTTCCCAAAGGTACCTCGTGTAATGTAATATGTCCAGATAACGAAACTCTTACGATAATGAACCTTAAAATAACATATATAGAATCCAAACACTTTATCTATCTATAGACTAAAATATTTTATATTGTGTTCTTCCAATTCTTTGCCGTTGAAACGTAAACCAAAAACTACCATTGGCTCGTAAGCTCGCCACTAATCGGGGAAAAACTCTTACATCGCAAGGACGCCGATGTGGATATCGAGCCGCGTAAACTCTTTTAGCTACTTCGGCATTCTGAAAACATTCAAAATAAACCGCAAGCATATCAACAGCTTCATTATTCGTAAAACGAATTTTGAAAACACAAACATTGCTCAAAGTAACGCGAAAGTATTGACAATTTGAGGATTATGTATGTTTTGTTTAGGTATCTGTTACCATTGCCTGCTTCTATTAATTGTATTTTTCGTATATATCCATAGTGAATATGCGTTTAAACAAAAAAAATAGGCCTTTCGTATAACTTTTAGCATTGCTTACTTGCCCGTAGTAATTTCAAAAAAGGCGATTTTATTCTGGTGAATAAGTTTACAAACATTTAAAATCGTAATTTCTAGGTAACCTATTCAGAGCCGAAATTGAAGCTGTAGTTTTGTCTACCCATAAGAGGCCTCAGCAATGTACAGAGTGATGGTCAGCATTTCGAGCATTTACGGGGGCATTAAAAACCTTTCTCCTCTAAAACGGCCCTTTTTAGGGCCACTATTTCCATAATAGAAACAATTCCAGAAAGGTATTTTCGTATAAAGTTTTCTTTGGCCGATATTTTAGGTTAGAACCAAGATATCGAGATGCGGTTTTCGCGATCTTGTTTAGGCATCATTTAGCTACTTGTTCACGAAAAAAGTCATACCGATGCATTTAATTTTTTTACGAAAATTAACCGTTTCTGTCGGAATGTCGAACAATGCTCTCTGGCGACGACATGTGAAACTAACAAAACTTCAATTATTTTAACATTTGTAGCCCAAGAAAAGCTCTTTCAACGCACCCATGTTTGTTAAAATCGGATAGCTGTTTCGAAGATATGGAAGTGATTTAAGGAAACCTTTGAATACCCCCCACCACTTTATTTTTAAACAAATGTCAAAAAGTGCCAAACAAAAAAAGTTCAGACTTTAAAGATCAGTTATTTTGTTATTAGGTTAATATAGCAGAATTCACAGAAACAGCACTTTTTTAGATTCAAGATTGCAGTTACGCCCCCTAGCGGAGATTTCAGAAACATGAAAATATTTTCCAGGTTTTTGTATTGGCCGTTTTAGTTAAACTTTTTTTTTGCGCAAGCCTCTACGATGGATAGTTTCCCAGATACAGTACCTCGCATTCTTAGTTGGCCACCCTGTACACAACTATAATTTTATTTACAGCAACTTTACTTTTATCTAATTAAAACTTATTAAAGCGGCACTACGTACAGCAAGTTTGTACTTTATTTGTTCGAGCTGCGCAATATACGCGAAACCACCCCTTCAACCAGGAACTCGTTAACGTTAATCCGCATAACAAAAATGCGATAAAAAAGTTCAACAGAATAAAGGTAAAAACACCAGAACCAATTACTTCTATGACGGAAAATTCTCACTATTGACAAAACGAAACACAACAAATATAAGAAATCGGGGGTGTGTTGAAACTCTATAATATCCCAACCAGTGGATACGGAAATCTTGCCATGGTACTGTTCGGTACACCCTCGCAGTACGATGTAACTAATTCCATCGTACTCCACCAACCCTTCCACGTACATTGCGAAGTCGCAACTTCCTTCAGTTTCAACCATCTTCCCTATCATCTCCCTTACCTTTTAATTAGCCTATTACATAGCTTCGTTACTTTAAATTAACACACACACAAAAAAATATAGCCTCTCGACACTAAATCGGAAGAGAATTGCATCAGCCGTCCAAATTGCGTTCCCAAAGGTACCTCGTGTAATGTGATATGTCTAGATAACGAAACTCTTACGATAATGAACCTTAACATAACGTATATAAAATCCAAACACTTTATCTATCTATAGACTAAAATATTTTACGAAAGCTCCTGTCAGACTGTCGCCCAAAACGTTTTGTAAACCTACAGTATATAAAGTAATAATTTTATACTTAATATAATTTTACATAATGCAATTTCAAATACATTTAACAAAATTCACCAAAATTTATTTACACAAAAACTATTCTAACATTACTCTGATTGTAATGCAAGTATCGCCTGTGAATGAAACGTAATTAAATCTTGAATTAACATTATTTGCGACAAAAAAACACCTGTACATCTTTACCGAATTGAGATTACAAATTTTAACTACAAAACAATTTTATATCCACATTTTATATTTCTCAAATTACGTTTAATTTAATCGACATGAAAATTTATTTTCTGAATTTTTAAATACCATACTCTAGATATCTTAACCATTAAAAAAACTTTTAACCAATTTCAATCCTAACTATCCTAATCCTTGGAAACAAAATATTCTAAATGTTTTGACTTTTAGAACCAAAATTTCGAAATACGAGAAGAAAAATCATCTAAAGTGATTTACTTAAAATTTTCACTCCCAGTGACAACAACTTGAAGCTCTTTATAAAAAAAAATGAATATTTATATTCCTTCGTGGTTTGTAGGTCATTACTGTATAATACTGGCAAAAAATGCTTGAATGCTGTCATATAATATACAAAATAATGTACATTGAAAAAATTGGACGCTACAAGGATCCAATATGGGTCCCATGGTGTGTACGTCACATTTCGCACGAAGACCATTGTAATCATTTGCAATCTTATCTTAATGCTTTATGTAATGGTGTGTAACAAATGACATGTTTAAATGTAAAAAAATCTTATGTGACCACTTTCTCTTGATATTTATCACCCCCATAATATACAAAGAGAATTGGTTATTAGAAAAATTGAAATCAAAACCTTAGAATATTTGGCACAAATAAGAGTAGGTTAATAGAAAATATACAGAAAAAAATTCTCTTGCTAGGGAATCGGACCTCAAATTTCTTAATTTCCGGTTGAACGTTCTTACCTCTACAGAACTATTGAAGCTGGATATGTAATTACTTTTGTTTGAATTTCAACTTCACCAATTTTTGTTAGAGAAAATGACACCGCTTAAACTGATTGATATACATTACTTTTAATGTGCATAAAATTTTAACTAACATTAAAACAGTTCGAGCGGCGTCATTTTTTCTAACAAATATTTGTTAGTATTCAACAAACTCAGGATTTTTCACTTTGGGCATAAGTGGCAACCTTAATGCACTCATCTACAGCATCTCTAGTAGTCTAAAAGTAAGAACTCTAAACCAGCAAGGGAGAAATCAGGGGTTCGATTCTCAAACTAGAGAAATTTTTTGTATATTTACTATTCGACTACTCTCGCCCAGTATTCGTACCATGAACTATATTCAACACAAAGTTAAGCTTTAATCAACATGATTAAATTGTCAGAGTTATGGTGTCATACGAATCTTTTGTTGTTTGTAAGCTGTTATCTATCTGATTTGGCCGACGGACAATGTTACTCATAAAACCTAATTTTACTCAATAACCTAATTGGTAATTGGCAACATTGGTTAAAATGGTGTCTATACATTTACATTACCATACTCCACATTGCCAGCATCATTTTAAGTGGTCATTACAAAAAATGCGTACGCATATTTTACAATCAATTCGGCCACCGTTTAAGCAGTTTAAGCTCCAAGTACGCTCAAAAATCTTTGCAGAAGCTGATATTATTATCCGATTTTTTGTTATGAAGCTTTAAGTTTTTACCGTGACTCACCAAATATGTGGGAAGCGCTTATGTTTTCGATTTTTCGTCTGTTCGTCTGCCCATGCGCGCTATAACTCAACTTCTAGGTTACCTAGCGACTTTGGGTTTTCGCTGTTCGATAGCTTATGTACTATAGTTGTCCAACAAACGAGTTTTGTTATCTCGTAGAATTGCGACTAAGAGGCTTTAACCCAGCACAATTTATGAGTATAACCCAGCAGTTAGCGAGATAATTAGAGCACTTCCATTGCGTGTTTTGCACTAGACTAGTATAAATTGTAACGGTATAAACGGGTGGTAGAACGGGATTACAGATAAAATTGGCCTTTTTGCCCAGACTAGCCAGCGTATGGGTGTAGGTCAGATGTTGAAAAATTTTGCACAACCAGAATAGTAAAACGTACGTAAGTCACAATAGGGGATGAAGACAAAATCAATTCGGTTAAGGGCGCCAGAATGTTTAGTAGTCAAAATAAGGGTCGTCGTGCCAAAATTACGAGTACATAGCGTGTCTAAACATACAAAAAACATACGCTTACCTATCCGCAATCAATCCCAGGTGTGCTGGACAGCAACTCAGCAAACCACCTGAAATAAGGCTTCAAAAACACTACACGCTTGTCAACTAAAAGCGTGATAAACACTCAATAACGTTACGTTAATACACCTCAGTGTAAATAATTAGGCATTAAATAATAATCAAAACAAAACAAAAAAATCTATAGAATGAACTCTAAACTGAATTAATACTCAACTAAAAATTAAATAAAACACTAAATATTAATAACGCTATTACTCAATAAAACAAAAAAAAAACTAACTTGGTTACGTTAAAAACTAAATTACCGGTAACTTGCAATTTGCAAAAAGAACTTTTATGTAACACAAAAGGGTTTTCACATAATTAAAACACATTTATAAAAACCTAACAAACTATAATAAAATAATAAAAAAATAAGGATAAATATAAAAAAATGCAAACATACGATAATGCGTATCAACAAAAAAAAATACAAATGCTTAACAGGCGACAGGATGTCTGATCAGAAAGCTACTTTTACGCCAGTCTAAATGATTTAACCTTATATATATATATATATATATATATATATATATATATATATATATATATTTCGTGGATAATATACCCATACTACAATAGGGTCAATTGCCCTTTAATACTAAAATAAATAACAAAGGGTGAAGGCGGAGCGTCAAACTACAATTCGTTACACTAAATAAATTTAAAACAACTTAATTTACCAAAAAAAAAATTAAAAAAATACGACCCCGCTTTCAAACCTTGAACACAAAAAAAATAATTCGAAACAAAAAATCTTGAATAAAAAAACAATATTATGTTACCTTAAGGTCTAGAATTACACCTCTCCTGTGTTACAACAATAAAACTGATGGTCGGTTACTGCTATAACGGAAATGAAATCTTCCTGGTCTGGCAAATGGTGAATAAAATTGTTGACTATTGTTCTATGATACACAAACGATTTCTTGCTTGAATCGCGTTAAAATGTTACTGCATTAATTAAAAACTTCTTTTAAAATATGTAATAATAATTTGAACGTTCGACTTTCTTGTTAACTTAATCTTTTAATTGGTTTTATTTCCACTAATAATCCAAAATGTTAATAATTTGATTTAAATAACTATAATTTTAATAAATTGCGAAAGTTTCTTTATCCTTAAACACGCTTTGTACGGTAAATAAGAGGCACTGCAAGAACGTTGATTTTAAATAAATCCGCAAAAGCGAGAAAAACCAAAGAGGTCACTGAAGCACTAATACAACACGACGATGTCCTCTAGGTAACTTTACGTAGAATCGAAATCGGCACTAGGTATAATCCTTTGGTGATGAACAGTTTTAATAAAATCCCTTTACAGGTCTTCTTCAGAAGTAGCTTAACTACCCTTACTACACAAAAAGTACGTTCGTTAAACACAAGGTCCAAAATATCAACGTTCTAAACCACCCCTTAAAGCGTAACAAACGGCACCGTACTAGTACACGAAAGCGCAGTCAATTTTAGAATCAAACAAATTATTCACAAAAATCCATCTTGAAATTTTAAATCCCACTACTCATAAAAAACCTTATCTAATTTAATTCCACCAATTAAAAAAAAACGGAAGGGGAAGATTTAGTACCCCCAAACACAAAAATTCGTTTTCGTCCGTAAGGACTCGGTAACTTCCAAAATCTCAAACGTCAGCAAAATCATCGTGAAAAAAACATCTCGATATTTTTATTTCAGTGCAAACAATACGGCCCACATGCAATCTCTATGATTCAAAACCAGCATTCTCACTAATACACTGAACAACTATACTTAAGCGTCTTTATGTCGCCAACATGACATCATACACATATAAACCTACACTATTTATTTAAATTACTTAATTTTTTAAGGAAATCAAACGAAATAAACCCTATTTACACTCATATACAACTATTTACAAATAAGCGTTAATCAAACTTCGATAAACGGGAAATAATAAGGAAAAACAACCTAAATTACAAAAAAAATAATTCACAAAACAAAAAAACTAAAGCTCGCCATACACCTACCATCCCTAAAGGTCGCTACACACGTTAAACAAATTTACTATAAAACTTAATTTGACAACAACAAAAAAATGTATATACGGAATCTAACTAAGTGCATAGAACTACAAACAAAATGACCCAATACGTATACAGGGTGTTCAAAATACCCTGACAAAATGTTGTTAGGCATAAACAGTTTTATAGTAACAGCCTTCCAGAACTTTTTGAAATAAAACCCTAAAAGCCCAAATTAAATAAGAATAAAATAATAACAATAAGAAAAACAGAAACTTTTGATTAGCATTAGCATACATACACCGGAAGAGAAACCAAATTTAGGTACCCGTTAACAGTATTTAATCATAAAATGCAATCAACCTTTAAATATGTGTAGTAAAATCAAATTTCACGTACATTTGCATAAGTTAAAAGAGATATTAGGCCATTGCCTTAAAACAAAATACTAAGAAAGGTAGTTACATAACCAAAACAATATTAAACCTGACGAAAGGGCTGATAGTAAAACAGTTATCAAACGTTGTAATTGTAATCGCACTGTACGTAAATCGTTGAGCTCAAAGTATCGCAGCTAGAGATTTAGTAATTGGAAAGCAATATGAACCGAACTTAGTGTGCAACCATCTGAGATTTATAGTCAATAGTGAAACAAATAAGTGCTTGAGGCATAAAGTTTTATCTAACATGAAAGTTAATATACCAATAAAACAAAATGCACATTAATTAAAGTTTTTTAAACAATTTGAAATATTTACCCTTTTTTCAAAAATTAATGAACAGAACCAAAAATTTTAATACTTTTCCAAAAAAGTAACAAAATTTGTAATTGAACAAATTAAACAAAAATTTGCCTTATTTAGGTTAAAAATTTTATGAATAAACTTCAAGAATTTCTTCTTGATTATCGACCGTTTAAAATTTAAGGGATAATGGAGGTGCTGTTAGTTAAAGTTTCCTGGTTTTAAAAAGCTTAACAAAAATAAAATTGGTAATCGGTTAAAAATAAAACCCCTTTAGTGAAAGGTGATTGTTGGAACTTTTAAGGGCCCAAATTTCAAAAATGCAAACTAACCGACCTTACGAGTCCATTTTTATAGGATGAATGGCCCACTAATTTTGCGGTTTAAAAGGAAAGGGGTTTTAATTTTGGCACCCGTAATTGTTTTAGTATTTTTTTTTCTTTTTTCCTTTTTAAAGGAACAATGGTCTCCAGGATTTTGGAAAAAATTTTTTGGGTTCAAAACTTGATTTTCCTTATGAATCCCTTTTAAATTTTGGTATTCTTTTCGAAAAAATTTATTAAATGATTAAACTTGCATTTGGTTCCCTCTTGGTTCCTGTTAATATTTATATATTAAATTGCAAGAAAATTATTTTCAATACGTATTAATTTTGTTTATTTTGAATTTTAATAATATTTTTCAAATAATTTAATGGAAAAAAACAAATATAAAATTTTCTTAATAACCGTAATAGAAAGTCTCAAACTTGCCATTTTTGGAATAATAAAACATTTTCTTATTCCATTTTAATTCAAATTTTTAGTAATTACCCAAGATCCTTTTGTTTTCAATGTCTAAGTTTTTTTATTTACCTTTCCCACATGTGTTTCAAATGGGTTGGGGATGGGTCATTAAATTTCGTTGCCAATAATTCCAAAATATTTAAGAAAATTCCAATAGAAGGGCCCCTAGGAAAGTAAATGGTTCAAAATTATTAAGGGCTATTTTCAAAAATTTAAATGTTTTACGACCAAATATCTATACAATTTCTTAAAATGATTACAGTTCCCTTAACCCCAGACATTAAGTAAAGCCCTTTTACCATTCAGGTAACATGTGTTTGCCGACCTAGGGTTTATAATATTTTAAGTAGCCGTTTGGCAACATCGGCCATAAAATTTTCAGGGGAAAATTTACAATTTTTATTTTTAAAAAATGGCGAGACCTGGGAAAATTTTCAAAATGGTGTTCCCGTTGAAGGGTTTAATTTAATTTTTAAATTTCAATTCTTTTTTGGGCTTATTAATATATTAATTTTGACCTTGCATATTTTCCAATTTATCACCCTCAATAAATTTTGACCATTTCGAAAACGCCATAGGTAATTTGCTTCATTTTTAGTGTGGAAAATATATCCATATATGGATGTTGTCGCTTGGATATCGTTGTAAATAGAGTTCTCTGAACCATGCAATTGGTTGATTCAATAAAACATTTAAGTAGGTCTTTAAAAAGTAGACTAAATTAGTAATAAAACAGTAAAACTGTAAGTCGATATCTTTTTCCTATCCGAGATATCGTAAGAAACAGGTAAATGGCGGAATTGTTCTTCCAACGTCTAGTAGGCTAGTTCGCGTTAACGGAAGTTATTAAATTTCGCCTGGATGAAAAGATCTTACATTGTTCTGCAGTAATTTAAACTGTTGTCATAGTAATGTCATGGTTGCCGCTAGATTGCCTAAATGTAATGCTGTCGGTACTAACAATGAGATCAAATTATAAAATAATATTGTGATAAATCTAACATTTTTTTAATTATATAAGAATGTTATATTTATTTTCAAGCGATGTGTTAGTAAATCAAAAGCATAAAATATCAATAAAAACCGATATTTGCCCAGCAACAACAAATACAGTTTAAAATATGAATTACGATTTATTGATGACAACAAAATTAGTAAAGAGGGCCATGTAAGATATAAAATAAATTCCCTGTTGGAAACAAGCAAGCTATGATTTTCACGCATATGTCAAAAATTATTCATCGTGTTGCATTTAATAGACTTTCTTTATTTTTATTCATTTGGCCACCAAGGTCTCCAGACATAACTTGTTTGGATTTTTATTTGTGGGGGCGAATAAAAGATCTCGTTTATGCCAATAGACCTACAACAAGAGCTGACATGATTGAAAGAATACGACAGACAATACGAAGTATTTCAAGGGTAGAAATTGAAACTGCTATTCTCTCCACCCGTCAGCGATTGATTTCATGCATTGAAAATGATGGACAACATTTCGAACATCTAGGGCGACACTAATTACGTGGTTATTTATTTCAGGTTTTAATTGTTAGATTTATCACATTATTATTTTATAATTTGTTCTCATTGTTAGTAGCGACAGCATTACATTTAGGTAATCTAGCGGCAACCATAACATAAGTATGATAACAGTTTAAATTACTGCAGACCAATGCAAGATCTTTTCATCCAGGCGAAATTTAATAACTTCCGTTAACGCGAACTATCCCACTAGACGTTGGAAGAACAATTCCCGCCATTTTCCTGTTTCTTACGATATCTCAGGATAGGAAAAGATATCGACTTGCAGTTTTCACTGTTTTATTACTAATTTAGTCTACTTTTAAAGACTCTTAAATGTTTATGCTTCCATTTAAAATTGTAAAGAGAAAACACATATTAAAAAATTAAACAGCGCCCTCTAGCATTTATGTTATTAATCAGATTGCTTCAAATTTACAAATTTTCTATTGTTTAACAAAAGCTCTTTCAAACAACATCAAGTTTATTAAAATCGGCAAGCAGAACTGAATTAAAGGCGTTTTTTCGTAACAAGGTTCCCACTCTCCCCACCCTTATTTGAAGAGATAGACTAAAACTTGTCAAATAGAAAATATGCAGAATTTGTCGAGGAATCTGATTATAATATTTAATATGCCTCTTAATTGAGTAAATTTTGAAAATTTTGCTTTTAAAATTTAACTGTCAAATACGCCCTCTAGCGGTGGACATACAATTCTGAAAATAATTTCCAGGCGTTTCTCCAGGCCACTTTTGTTATAAAAAATTTTTTCCCAAACCTGTGCTATAATCCATTCCTGAGATATGGCCGACGACCGTTCTTAGTTGGCCACCCGGTACATCAGTAAAATCTGCAGACGATGATGAAGTTAGTAGTCGTTGTACTATTATTAAACCAGGATTTCAGTAGAACCTGCAGGTAGAATTTGTTCGTAGGAGAAAATCGTATAACCATTCGTGGTATGGTACTTTATGTGCTAACGAAAAGTCCTAAAGCAATTAAAAGGAATAAGAACGTTTATTTTATTTTGCCACCATAATTTTCTTTATACGCCCCCAAAAGTGGGCGTAATGTGGTCTTTATAGCACGGAAATGTCATTGTTGCTAAGCAGCATGATTGACAGCAAACACATGACATGATAAGTTGAAAGAATTATTGAAACAACAACCTTACTATACAACCTTCATTTTTTGTGCTCCGCCACGCGCAAAACTTTTTGTACTCTTTTATGTATAAATATTTCGATTTACTTGGAATTATTTTTGCCTGGGCGGTCTCAAATTCATCTAAAATTTCTTGTGAATAAGTTTTTGCGTTTTCACCTTCCATTTTAGAATGCAAATTATTTACAAACAAACAGTACCTTAGCAACAATTTAGCAATATCACAGTATCTTAGTAACAACAAATTAGCCTACTGTCGACTTTATTTCACTGCATTTGCATTTAAAAACTTGCCGAAAATACTGAATCTTTTTAAAATTTTGTTCCAGTTTCATGGTGCAAAATAAAATAAAACATTGTACCACGGCATAATTGTAGATTATGGCTCTCAGATATAAAGTCCCTCCGCTTCGCGTCGGGCTTTTAACATTCCCTCGAGCCATAATCTTCTGATTATGCCCTTAATACATAAATATCTATTATTTGGAGAAATGCATAAAATTATTTACTCACCACGTGTGTACGAGAAACTAGATTTTCCAAAATTTACGTAAACTGTGAATAGTGGCGTAATATATTTCACCTAAGGTGAAATTGTTATGTATACTTACACAAAGTTTACAATAAAACCATAAATGTGGAGAAAATACAGTAAAGCAAGTCACAAGGTCATCAATTTTTTTTTGAAATTATACATTTTTTTAGTATTCCGATAGTTCTTTAAATGTTCTATTCAACCATTAAACCTTTTTATGATGATAATTCTGCTTAGAAAAATCAGTTTGAATACTGTAAATCCTAATTGTACACAAAATTCTACTTTCCTAACGAAATTTTTATATACAGTGTGGGTGTCTACTGCGTGGACGGAGGATTTCTCCTTAACTATTAGAGAGGTGTCTACTGCGTGGACGGAGGATTTCTCCTTAACTATTAGAGATATCAAAACAAATTTTGGTGTGGTAATACACGATCATTGGACCTGCATTCTAAAAATATTTAGGGATATACGGGGTTATTGACAAAAATACGCCAACCCAAACCTGTGTTTTTTGAAATTGAACACCCTGTGTATTTTTGCATTTTTGGATTCACTGTTACATTTAGAATAAAAGTATAGACATTTGTACCTGTATCACTAACGGTCCTGCAGATTTTGTCACTTTAGTACCAAAATAAAGTTAACTAAACAATAAAATAATTCTGTACACCTAAAAATAAGTTGAACAAGTAAACATAAACGAATAAAACCATAAATTCAAATTAAATGTTCAAAATGCTGACGACGCATAGCTAAACACTGCAATTCGCTCGGTAAATGAAAAATTCACTCGCAACATTAGAGGCGAAATGGATTGAATCGCAGCTCTAATTCTATTTTTCATATCTTCGCTTGTGGTGGGAGGATGATGGTTAACTTTTTCTTTAACGTAGCCCCAAAGGAAGAAATCAAGGGGCGTAAGTTCCGGTGATCTGGCTGGCCAGTTTTGCACACCACCTCGTCCAATCCACCACATCGCATAATTTCTATCGAGATATTGCCTAACGGTGATTGCATAGTGTGGAGGGGTGCCATCCAGTTGAAACCAAATCGTACGAATACTACCTACCTCGATATTTTCCAAAAGCTCGAGTAAATCATTTTCTAAAAACTGTAAATATATTTCTCCAGTAAGACTCTTACCAAAGAAAAAAGGACCAACCACATTAAAATTGATTATACCACCCCACACATTAACTGACCATCGATGCTGGTGATCAACAACTCTTAAGATATGTGGATTAGTATCTGACTAGTGATGATAGTGATGTGCATTAATATTGCCATTATTGTGAAAAGTTGCCTCATCCGTAAATAGAATGTTATTAACAAAATTGGGTTCTTCATTGACTTTAGTAGTTACCCATTGGCAGAAAGATTCATGATTTTGAAAATCTATTTCACTTAAAGCTTGATGTTGCTGGTTATAATAAGGATGCAATTTGTTTTTTTTTTTTAATAAAGCTGCAAACTGTATTTTTATTTAGGTCTAGATGTGTACTTAGCTCTCTGGTACTAATTTGTGGATTTTCTAAAAAAGATCCCACAACTTGAAACTAAGTCCACGCAGTACATTCCCACCCTGTATACGGGAAAATAAGTTTATTTTACATCACTCGCTAGTAGTAATACTGTTTTCACGGAATGAACAATCTGTGTTTGATTTAAATCGAATTTCAACAGTTTGTTTCATCTTATTTTGCTTTGTCTCACTAGTTTTTCAAATATGTATATAATAATCTGTTTTTAGCACCTATGAAATATGAACAAAACATTGGTCTTAAACATATGTGCTAAAAAATGATTTATTAACTGTTTTTGAACTACAATTGCTGTCCTAAATATTCATAAGGCTTAAAAGTAAATTTTCAAAATTTATTCAGATTTTCGCGTATCAATGCTCAATCCGCACAGCCGTTGCGTAATGTGGTGGTGTATTATCTTGTTGTTGTTGCTATGAAAAGTATCATCGGGTAGATGTTTGGGCACAGTTACACTAAAGCGGAATAAGATTGCTTTAAACAAACGTAAGATTTCGTGGTCCCATTAATATTTCGTCAAAGAAAAATTGTCCTAATATTCTATCTATAATACCAACTGAAACGTTAATCTTTTGGGGATGCTGTGTATGAACAAGAACATTTAATCAATCATTTTGGCGTTTGACAAAACCATTTAAACGTAACCTGGTAGTCAACTATGCACTAATCGCACGTAACACTTTATACGCTTAAACAACCATAGATCTACATGTCCATATTTCCTATACTTCGCTTCAATCCTACTAGTTCAAGACTTCTTAAAAATACATATTCAAAGAAAGTTCTAAATAGTTTTAAAATGAGAATGAAAAGTATTCTAAGCAAGAGAAGTTTTATGTTTTGTTGTTGAACAAGCGAACCTCAAAAAATTGTGTGACGTTGAATGTTATTGAACAGACTTTTAGGATACCTATTAATTTTTTTTAATTTTGGAATATTTAATGATGAGCGTTTCCGTATCATCATTAGAACCTATTATAACTAAGTTATTATAAGTTTTTGTTATGAACGAATAAGTTCAAAGGTAAATATGTAATTAAAATTATTATTAATTTTATTAAATACATAAATAAAAGTTCACCTCGAGGAGGATTTGAACCTACGACCTGTACTTTCAGAGTACCGCGCTAACCAACTGCGCCACCAAGGTTCAAGCCCCAATCGATGCAAACCTTGTCTTTATGTATGTAGAACTGATGTAAATTTAGCAAGTACAGGTCGTAGGTTCAAATCCTACTGAGGTGAACTTTTATTTATGTATTTAAAAATTAATAATAATTTCTATTATAACTAACATTACAATTGATTATTATTCAATTAAACTATTTTAATCCCCGACGAAAAAGATGGGTGCTATAAGTTTAACGTGTGTATTTGTGTATCTGTCCGTGGCCGATTTTTTTGCTTGAAAGGTGACTTGATCGATTAGACGTTTTGATTTATGGTGACTTGTGTTACGGGCATAAATTACAGTAGAACGGAAGTAACAGATAACGGTAGCTCAGTGAAAAAGGGCGTGGTGTGTTACTAATTTTGCGTTTAGGATAGCTCGTAATACTTCAGATACAGTAAGGATAAATCACAAATCAGGAAACATGTCACAGAGGCGCCACCTGTAAAATAAATGTATAGCGGTAAAAACGTCATGAACTAGATCTTATAATAATGGTCTAACCATCATGTTCACTCGAAAAGGAAATACTCACCTTTACCTGAAAATTCTTCTTCAAAATACCTACGCAAAGTTCACCTAAACTTAAATAAAATTTTAAATTTCAATTAAAATCCGCAGAATCGCAACAATAAAATCCAAAATACAGAATGCTTTTCTGTAACTTTGCATAAAATTACTTGCTTAATCAACAAAAGAACGACTGTTCAACACGGTAATCAATTTAAAATGAACATGCAATATCTTACGTGCAATTAAACCAGCTGATTGGTAAATGCTCTAATTGATTTATGTTTACGTTACGTTGTATCACAAAACTTATCTCTTAAAATGAAATTATATCATCAAAAACTCAAAGAGCAAGTTAGCTAGTAACGAAATCTCTCACAAAACGTGACTTTAAAGCTTTCCTTAACAATAAGAAAAGATGAACGTTGTCGCTGTTTAGTTATAAAATCCAAGATTCATAAAATAAATAAACTATTCGGTAAATTGAATGGAAACAAATATCCAATCTATCAAATTCACAATGTTACCAACAGTACTGAAATAATACCCAACTCATAAACACTATTCATATATTCTAAAATTAAACAGAATAAAAATAATCAGCGTGTTGTCGCAGATGTTAAAAACATCATCGATTTCGTAAAATCTGTTAATTAAATGCGCTTGACGCTTGCAAGTTTCAATTCCCCAAGCTTATATGGTAAGTATCTTAATTTTAAATAACACCAAAATCAATGTCGAACACAAAAATTTGACCAATTTTGGTAAGACGTAAATTTGTATAGCGTAATCAGAATAAAATAAACACAATGCACAATACGATATGGTTAATATACGGGCGAATACACTTTTATCTAACTAATTTAATCGCCTGAAGGGTTCCTATGCAAAATCGTAACCAAGGAAAGCGTATTCATCTACCTAACAAATACAATAAAAACACTTTAATGCGATCACTACCGAACCAACATGTTTGTAAATAATTACCTTTGTTACATCAATTGATTGCTATAGTTCTCCTTTCCTTTGCACTGCGGTATAGATATTTTTGTGTAATTGATCGTATCAATCCCTTGAGTCTCCTTTAATGCAGCTTCGAATTCACAGCTTCACCAGTCGACAACTTTCAGTTTACTTTTGAATTTATCTCAACATAAATATAGTGACGAAAATATTTAATTCAGAACTAAATGATTCGGTCACTATTATTAACGTATATGCACAAATTGTAATTTATTTACAAACGTTCTTTGACTTTTATATACACAAAACTTATTAAACGGAAGTTTATGTTTACAATTTGTCTATTAAAAATATTTATCTGTTTTGGGTTTTTAATTGTGTATTTTAAATTATTATAATCAATGTTCGAGGTAATTTGTGTACTTTTGGGTATTTCTGTTTCGGTTCCTGCGATTGTTGGCCTCCCCAGAACCCATGAGGCAGCCCTTATTCAAGGCATGGGGTTTGAAATTTTTTCCTACCGACCTGGGGTATTCACTCTAGCAACGGACCAAACATTAGTACATTTAGAAGAAGAGCTCATGCATGTCAAATGGTTCATCTGAATTTGAGAAGTAAGAAGGAAATCAGAAGATTAAATTAAATTAAAATTAGGGAGCATACTGCATTACAAAGGTGAAGAGATCAAACTGTAGGAAGAGTAGGTGTACTTATCCATAAAAGAAAAGTTAAAAACATTGAGAGTATTGCATGTATCACACCAAGAGGAATCTATATAAATCTGAAATTGACCAAACGATATACCTTAAAAATAATTCAGATATATGCTCTAACAAACTAAGTTGAAAATTGTATGAAGATATCGAAAAGCCAAAAAACAAGAACCAGCTCATTACAACCTGCTGATTGGAGATTTCGATGTAAGGTTGGGAAAGAAACAAGATGAACAAGAGACAGCAATCGGAAATTTTATGCTGAAGAATAAAATGTTCATGAATACATTCTTCAGGTGAAAGAACAAGGAAATGGACTTGGGAGTTACCAAAGGTGAATACAATCTTAATATAGCAAGCAAAAAACAAATAGTAAAAGACGTCACTGTGCTGAACAAATTATCTGTCGGGCGTGACCATAGAGCAGTAATAGCCAAACTCATAATCAATCTATAGAAAGAAAAAGTTGGCCAAGAAACAGAAACGGGCAGACTGGAATCCACCAGAGCAACCTGGTGATAATATCAGAAAATACTTGGAAGATCAAAGGTTCAATCATAAATGACGAAAAATCAGAAATCAAAATTAATGAAAATACCAAAATCCTAACGAAAAACGAAGAAATTTGAAAGCACAAACCAAGGCAAGCCAATGAGTATAGGAGATTAAATAAATAAATTTCAAAAGAAATTGAAAGAATTTACCGGGATATAATACAAATGTAATAACAAAGACAATAGAAGAGGACATAAGTCTGAAAGCAATGGAAATAATTTCGCACAAGGCATGTATATTAAGGGATAACAATGGAACAATAAGAACTAATAGACAAGAAATTCTTAAAGTGGCGAAAGTGTTTACAGAGACCTTTATAAAAGTCGAAATCCACCGAATAAGAAGTCAGTACAAGAGATAAGCTATGGTTCTAGCCCAAAATCCCATGTTATTTCTTATGGAGGTTCATTTTGCAAATTTCATCCCTAATTTTTAAACACACGCCTTATTTCATTTTTCAAACAAAAATCAACTTTCTCAAAAACGGGCCAGAATTTGGCAAACATTTTCAGAATCGACCTGATACCCTGCAGGTCGATTCCTGAGAAAACACCTTGACGAAGCCAAATTGCTTGCCTAAAACTTCAAACAGAAAAAAGGGGAATGACTTGACCTTTTATTATTGGTTTAATTTTTATTTTAGGTTTGATACTAACTTCAAAGTGGCCCGGCTTTACCTTGAGGGCGAAACAATTCTGGTGAAGGCTAATCCTTGAAAATTTTGGGAAACCGATCCCAATTCCTTGAAACCACTTCAATCCTGGGAAACGGTCCTTTAAACAGATAGGGGAAAGGCTTTTATTTGGGGGCCAGCTTCCAATTGAAATGTTAATACGTAAGTTTTCAAGGGGTTAATTTATTTGGAATCTTGGCCGGGGTTTTTTTTTTTCCCGGGAGAAAATTGATTTTTGTTTAAACAGCCTACTAGTAGCTTTTACATTAGGGCTAGCTCCTCCAATTTGATATATGTGAGATACGTAGGGTTCAAGGCGTGTTTTAATTTTATTTTGGCAAATTCTGGCCCGTTTTCGAGAAAATTGATTTTTGTTTGAAAAGGCTGGACTAAGAATAATCAGCTTAAAATATTTTATATACTTATAAGGGCAGCTTTTATATTATCTCCTTCAATTATTTATACATAAATAATTTGACAGTGGGTCGGGGGTGTCAGAAGGACGCGCTTGAAACCCTCCAGTTATGTGGGTTTTCAATATCATTGGTCTGATGACGTCACTTGTGGGATGAACATTGGGGTTGGTACCTGCGGTGGTATGAGAGGGAAGAGATAGGGATGAAAATGAGGGTGTGTGTAAGAGGTTAAACAAGTTAGGGATGAAATTTGCAAAATCTAAGAAGAAATAGGGGATGAAATAAGGCGTGTAAGGAGTTGAAAAATTAGGAATGAAATTTGCAAAATGAACGTCCATAAGAAATAGCATGGGATTTTGGGCTAGAACCGGCATAGCTTATCTACTCAAATGGCTGGAAAATGCAGTGATAGTACTATTATACAAGAAAGGAGACGTTGCAAAATAAAACTATAGGCCCATGAGCCTCTTGACGCATATGTACAAGTTATTCATGAAAGTTCTAACGAAGAGATTAACACCTATTCTGGATTTTACCAACCTAAGGAACAGGCACGTTTCAGATCAGGATTTGGCACGATCATTTAAAGGAGTATAGAATATAACAGACCCTTAGTGCTAACGTTCATAAACTACGAAGGCTTTTGATTCAATAGAGCTAGAATCAATACTAGAAGCACTGCATCAAAGCAGAGTAGATTATAGATATACGTCATTAAACTGTACGACTACACGAAGACACTGAAAATTTAAAATACAACGTGGTGTAAGACAAGGAGATAACATCTCGCCCAAAGTATTCCGGGTGCTTTAGAACTTCTATTCAAAGATACTCAGTGGCAGAATGTCGGCATAAATAATAAAATACAAAAACTATTCTGAAAAGCTGGCTTGAAAAAACTTTGAAAAACAAATTTTTGACAAATTTGTTAATGAGTGATAACAAATGTTGAGAATAACATCATGCAACAAACACATACATATAAATATCTTGGAACGAAGTCACAATCGGAAGAGACAATCAAATGCACGCAATAAACAAAAGAATTGGTCTGACCTGGGCAGCCTTTTGGCTAAGTTATGTTCTGAGAAGTAAGCAAATATGTTTAAAATGAAAGGTATATAACCAACTGATCAATACATTGTTCCGGTATTGACTTACGTAACTGAAACTTGGGCACTTAACAAGGAAATTATTACAAGACTACAGATCACCCAAAGGGCAATTGAAAGAAGAATGCTTGGCATATTACCCCAACATAACCAACATTAAAATTGAAGAAGATCTAAGATCACTGACGTTATAAGAGTAAGATAGTCATGGTGACCATGTTGCAAGAGCGCAGGACAACCGATGGACCTGCAGATTGATTGAATGACGACTGTAGTAACAAGAAAGAATTGAGGACGTCCCCAAACAAGGTGGGACGGACGATATAAAATTGTCTGCAGCAGACTGGATTCAAAAGGCACTAGACCGCAACAGCTGTAAAACTTAGAGGAAAGCTCACATCCGGAAAGGTGACGTATTTCACCCTCCACCCCAGAGGGAGGGCGGGCGGTTTGAGCTTTTGCCATAATCATGGATTCTCAGCATACATACATTATGTATACTATATCCATGGTGGGATTAAGGATGGATGTGGTCAGGATAGGATCGGAAGGAACAGAGTTAGGGTTCTGAGGGGAAAAATACTACCCCATCATTTGCCTAAGAACCCGCACATGGTGTGATGATATGCAGTGACCATGCCGCTACATGTGTATGAGGAAAACCCCTGAAAAACCTCCACAACGCAGACGGTAACTGGAATCGAACCCATTACCTCCCGAATGCTAAGCAGGTCGTGTCACTACTACGCTATTAGCTCGGTGCTCACATGCGACGAGGATGACAAGCCGATGATGATGATGACGTAGCGTCACAGGCGCAGGTTACTGAAGCCACCATTTCTTGCTTTCCTTTACGGTGTTTCGTGAGGTATGGCGGGTAGTTTGATTTAGTAGAGCATTACTGCAGAATGTCTGGATTTAATAATTACTAAATAACAAAGTAAATATCTTATAAAATATTCCTCATTTACGATACACTGCACAGGTGTCTCGCAATCATGTTAGAATAAACACTATTGTCATGTATTTTGAAAGAAAAGCGTACCTATCGAAAGGGGAGAAAATACCCTTAGTAGGGAAGGTTGAAAGGGCATTTCACTTGAATTATTTTTACCGTTACCAATTAACACATTAGGACTAGCACGTAAAACTTCTTCGATAAACCAAATTAAATGTAAAACTGTTGTAGGTTTCTCAAATTGTTTAATTGTTGTTTTTGATTACACCTTCCTACTGGATTGATAGGTAATGATGAGTAATAATCTTTTTAAAGGTGGATAACATACATACTTATTCGCATGTTGATCAAAAATTATGGGAATCTGTCTCTATGTATTGCTTTAATAATTGTATCACAATTGCTAAGTTGATCTATGTTTCATTACAATTGACCACAGAGGAGTTTCAAGTTGTCGTACACTGAAAGATGTTGTATTTACATTTTTTCTTTAATTACATCTTGTAAGTATGAAGGCTTGTTAGAAACTTTGTATAACCTTCATAAAATATTGTAAATTGTATATTACAATATTTACCAATTTTGATGGTGCAACATTCCAATTTTTAAACCACATGATGTTAAGTTTTGTACAAAGTTTAACACCTGATGTCAAATATCTTTGCTCTGCATGTATATAGCTATTGCTACATACTTTACCTTTGGTGGCATTAAAATAGCATCTTTTTAGTTCCTTTGATTGCGGCTTTAAATCTAGAACATATTGTACCTGCAATAGAGATGTGATGTACAAATAATGGTGTGTGCCGTGTCTGTGTGTGTGTGCGTGCGTGGGGTTCCGTGGGGCGGGTGTTGTGTGTGTGCGTGTGTTCGGGCTGTGCTTGTGCGTGCGGTTATTCGTGCGCGTACATGTACATGTGCATGTGTGGTTGTATTGGTATGTCTGTTTATTTGAGTATGGGGAGGGGGTGCGTGTGTATGTATCTGTACCCACGATAACCTACAGAACACGAATCGGATTGTAATGAAGCTATATTTGGATTAACATTAAAGTGTCTCGTTTTATCAAATTTCGGATAAATTCGGTTTACAAATAACGGCATTGTATAGAAAACGTGTACGTTTGGAATATCTCGAAAACTGTTAAAACACAAAAAGTGTAAAGACCTGTTTTAAAGATGATTCAATTTTAGATAAGTTTTCTTTATTAAAGTTTTTGTAGGACGTCTTAAAATAAATTAAATAAAAATGATATCCACATTATTTGACGATGTTGTTTGTATACATTTGAAAACTGTCCTCCAAATATCGTTGTCAATAGTAAAAAAAAAAAACCTTATTTGGCCAACACGTACGTTTCTTATACGTATATTGTTTTATATTAGTAAATAGGGGGAGTTAATTCGTCGTGATACGGATATTTGTAACTTATTCCTGAGTGTTGCTTAGAGGTGGTGGTTAAAGGTGGTGGTTCCTGATGTTCTTAATTTTATGAACCAGCTGGTGATAGTTACCCGATTAGGTAATTTGGTAGATTTGTAAACAACAGCTGGTGTAACAAGAGAAAAAGAAAAAAGAAAAAAAGAATAACTATAAAATTTGTATATTTTAGAATTTGCTATCGTATATTATAAATTGGCTTAAAGGTTAGATTTGGGCTTTGTTTAGCATAATTAATTTAATTGTGTAGAACTCATTATTGTTTTTCATTTCCTTTTAGATAAAGGATTCCTTCATAGGAAATAATTTAAAAGTAACCCTAAATTTCCAGTATTTTATAGTTAATAAAATGAAATTGTTCTTATCAATTATGTGATCCTTTACGTCAGCTCATCAATCAATCATTTCTATCTGGTACTATGCCTTCATGCTTAACAAATAAAAAAAAAACCTTTAATGCGATCACTACCGAACCAACATGTTTGTAAATAATTACCTTTGTTACATCAATTGATTGCTAATAGTTTCCCTTTCCTTTACTGCGGTATAGATATTTTTTGTAATTGATCGTATCAATCCCTTGAGTCTCCTTTAATGCAGCTTAATTCACAGCTTCACCAGTCGACAACCAGTTTATTTTGAATTTATCTCAACATAAATATAGTGACAATATTTAATTCAGAACTAAATGATTCGGTCACTATTATTAACGTATATAAAATTGTAATTTTTTACAAACGTTCTTTGACTTTTATATAACAAAACTTATTAAAGGAAGTTTATGTTTACACAATTTGTCTATTAAAAATATTTATCTGTTTTGGGTTTTAATTGTGTATTTTAAATTATTATAATCAATGTTCGAGGTAATTTGTGTACTTTTGGTATTTCTGTTTCGGTTCCTGCGATTGTTGGCCTCCCCAGAACCCATGAGGCAGCCCTTATTCAAGGCATGGGGTTTGTTTTTTTCCTACCGACCTGGGGTATTCACTCAGCAACGGACCAAACATTAGTACATTTGAAGAAAGCTCAAATGTCAAATGGTTCATCTAATTTGAGAAGTAAAAGGAAATCAAAGATTAAATTAAATTAAAATTAGGGGCATACTGCATTACAAAGGTGAAGAGATCAAACTGTAGGAAGAGTAGGTGTACTTATCCATAAAAGAAAAGTTAAAAACATTGAGAGTATTGCATGTATCACACCAAGAGGAATCTATATAAATCTGAAATTGACCAAACGATATACCTTAAAAATAATTCAGATATATGCTCTAACAAACTAAGTTGAAAATGTGTATGAAGATATCGAAAAGCCAAAAACAAGAACCAGCTCATTACAACCTGCTGATTGGAGATTTCGATGTAAGGTTGGGAAAGAAACAAGATGAACAAGAGACAGCAATCGGAAATTTTATGCTGAAGAATAAAATGTTCAATGAATACATTCTTCAGGTGAAGAGAACATAGGAAATGGACTTGGGAGTTACCAAAGGTGAATACAATCTTATTATAGCAAACAAAAAACAAATAGTAAAAGACGTCACTGTGCTGAACAAATTATCTGTCGGGCGTGACCATAGAGCAGTAATAGCCAGACTCATAATCAATCTATAGAAAGAAAGGGCAAAGTTGGTCAAGAAACAGAAACAGGCAGACTGGAATCCACCAGAGCAACCTGGTCATAATATCAGAAAATCCTTGGAAGATCACTGCCTCAAAGGTTCAATCATAAATGACGAAAAAATTAATGAAAATACCAAAATCCTAATGAAAGAACGAAAAAATTTGAAAGCACAAACCAAGGCAAACCAAGACTAGTATAGGAGACTAAATAAACAAATTTCAAAAGAAATTCGAAAGAATCTACGGAGATATAATACAAATGTAATAACAAAGACAATAGAAGAGGAGTCTGAAAGAAATGAGAAATAATTTCGCACAAGGCATGTATACTAAGGGATAACAATGGAACAATAAGAACTAATAGACAAGAAATTCTTAAAGTGGCCGAAAGTGTTTACAGAGACCTTTATAAAAGTCGAAATCCACCGAATAAGAAGTCAGTACATGAGTAGATAAGCTATCCCGGTTCTAGCCCAAAATCCCATGTTATTTCTTATGGAGGTTCATTTTGCAAATTTCATCCCCTTTTCAAACAAAAAATCAACTTCTCTCGAAAACGGGCCATAATTTGGCAAAAATTTTTTAGAATCGACCTGATACCCTGCAGGTTGATTCCTGAGAACTAACACCTTGACGAAGCCAAATTTCTTAAACAGCCTAACCTAACTTCAACACAGAAATTCGTATAATGCGGTCCAGAATCGAGCTATGACTTCTTTGGAGTTGATGCTGCTGCCCTTCTAATTTTTATTTTTAGATTTGACCTTGACTAACTTCAAAGTGGTCCAGGCTTCTTTGACCTTGATGCTGCTTCTTTAACCTTAACTAACTTCAGAGTGGTCCAGAATCGGTCTAATGACCTTGAAAATTGCTTTCTGGGCACATGACTATGACTCAGCCAATCCTACGCTTGATCACTCACATCCAGCGTTCAATCAGCTGGGAAACGGCTACCTGTGTTGCGAAACAGATATCTGTTTTGGGAAACCGCTATCTGTATTTGGGAAACGGATCCAGTTCTTGGGGAAACTACATCATCCTGAGACAGGCCAGCTTATCACCTACAGATAGGAGTAGCTTTTACATTAGGAGTAGCTGTCCCAATTTGATATATGCGTTAGATACGTTGAAAAGTCAACAGGGGGTTTAATTTATTTTTGGCAAATTCTGGCCTGTTTTCGAGAAAAATTGATTTTTTGTTTGAAAAGGCTGGACTAAGAATAATCAGCTTAAAATATTTTATATACCTATAAGGGCAGCTTTTATATTAGGGGTAACTCCCTCAATTTTATATACATAGATAATTTGACAGAGGGTGTCGGGGGGTGTCAGAAGGACGAGCTTGAAACCCTCACAGTTATGCGGGTTTTTCAATATCATTGATCTGATGACGTCACTTGTGGGATGAACATTGGGGTTGGTACCTGCGTGTAGGTATGAGAGGGATGAAATAGGGGATGAAAAATGAGGTGTGTGCGTAAGAAGTTAAACAAGTTAGGGGATGAAATTTGCAAAATCTAAGAAGATATAGGGGATGAAATAAGGCGTGTGTAAGGAGTTGAAAAAATTAGGGAATGAAATTTGCAAAAGGAACGTCCATAAGAAATAGCATGGGATTTTGGGCTAGAACCGGCATAGCTTATCTACTCAAATGGCTGGAAAAATGCAGTGATAGTACTATTATACAAGAAAGGAGACGTTGCAAAATCGGAAAACTATAGGTCCATGAGCTTCTTGACGCATATGTACAAGTTATTCATGAAAGTTCTAACGAAGAGATTAACACCTAATCTGGATTTTTACCAACCTAAGGAACAGGCACGTATCAGATCAGGGTTTGGCACGATCATTTAAAGGAGTATAGAATATAATAGACCCTTAGTGCTAACGTTCATAAACTACGAGAAGGCTTTTGATTCAATAGAGCTAGAAGCAATACTAGAAGCACTGCATCAAAGCAGAGTGGATTATAGATATACGTCATTAAACTGTACGACTACACGAAGACACTGAAAAATTTAAAATACAACGTGGTGTAAGACAAGGGGATAACATCTCGCCCAAACTATTCACGGGTGCTTTAGAACTTGTATTCAAAGATACTCAGTGGCAGAATGTCGGCATAAATAATAAAAATACTTAAAAACTATTCTGAAAAAGCTGGCTTGAAAAAAACTTTGAAAAAACAAATTTCTTGACAAATTTGTTAATGAGTGATAACATAAATATTGAGAATAACATCATGCAACAAACACATACATATAAATATCTTGGGCACGAAGTCACAATCGGAAGAGACAATCAAACGCACGCAATAAACAAAAGAATTGGTCTGACCTGGGCAGCCTTTGGTAGGCTAAGTTATATTCTGAGAAGTAAGCAAATATGTTTAAAACGAAAGGTATTTAACCAACTGATCAATGCATTGTTCCGGTATTGACTTACGTAACTGAAACTTAGGCACTTAACAAGGAAATTATTACAAGACTACAGATCACCCAAAGGGCAATTGAAAGAAGAATGCTTGGCATATTACTTCGCGACAAAATAACCAACATTGAAATTCGAAGAAGATCTAAGGTCACTGACGTTATAGCGAGAGTAAGATGGTCATGGTCAGACCATGTTGCAAGAGCGCAGGACAACCGATGGACCTGCAGATTGATTGAATGACGACTGTGGTAACAAGAAAGAAATTGAGGACGTCCCCAAACAAGGTGGGACGGACGATATAAAAAGGTTGTCTGCAGCAGACTGGATTCAAAAGGCACTAGACCGCAACAGCTGTATAAACATAGAGGAAAGCTCACATCCGGAAAGGTGACGTATTTCACCCTCCCCCCCAGAGGGAGGGCGGGCGGTTTGAGCTTTCTAAGCCATAATCATGGATTCTCAGGATACATACATTATGTATACTATATACATGGTGGGATTAAGAATGGGTGTGGTCAGGATAGGATCGGAAGGAACAGAGTTAGGGTTCTGAGGGGAAAAATACTACCCCATCATTTGCCTAAGAACTCGCACATGGTGTGCGTATATGCAGTGACCATGCCGCTACATGTGTATGAGGAAAACCCCCTGAAAAAACCTCATACAACGCACACGGTAACTGGAATCGAACCCATTACCTCCCGAATGCTAAGCAGGTCGTGTTACTACTACGCTATTAGCTCGGTGCTCACATGCGACGAGGATGACAAGCCGATGATGATGATGACGTAGCGTCACAGGCGCAGGTTACTAAAGCCACCATTTCGTGCTTTCCTTTACGGTGTTTTCGTGAGGTATGGCGGGAATAGTTTGATTTAGTAGAGCATTACTGCAGAATGTCTGGATTTGATAATTACTAAATAGCAAAGTAAATAGCTTATAAAATATTCCTCATTTACGATACACTGCACAGGTGTCTCGCAATCATGTTAGAATAAACACTATTGTCATGTATTTTGAAAGAAAAGCGTACCTATCGAAAGGGGGGAGAATACCCTTAGTAGGGAAGGTTGAAAGGGCATTTCACTTGAATTACTTTACCGTTACCAATTAACACATTAGGACTAGCACCTTCCCTACTGGATTGATAGGTAATGATGAGTAATAATCTTTTTAAAGGTGGATAACATACATACTTATTCGCATGTTGATCAAAAATTATGGGAATCTGTCTCTATGTATTACTTTAATAATTTTATCACAATTACCAGCAGTTGATCTATGTTTCATTACAATTGACCACAGAGGACTTTCAAGTTGTCGTACACTGAAAGATGTTGTATTTACATTTTTTTTCTTTAATTACATCTTGTAAGTATGAAGGATTGTTAGAAACTTGAGTATAATCTTCATAAAATATTGTAAATTGTATATTACAATATTTACCAATTCGTCAGGTGATGGTGCAACATTCCAATTGGGTTTAAACCACATGATGTTAAGTTTTCGTTTAACACCTGATGTCAAATATCTTTGCTCTGCATGTATGTAGCTATTGCTACATACTTTACTGCATTTGGTGGCATTAAAAATAGCATCTTTTTAGTTCCTTTGATTGCTGCTTTAAATCTAGAACATATTGTACCTGCAATAGAGATGTGACGTACAAATAATGGTGTGTGCGTGTGTGTGTGTGTGTGTGTGTGTGTGTGTGTGGGTGCGTGGGTGGGTGCGTGCGTCGGTCCGTTGGCGCTTGGGTGCGCGTGTGCGTATGTGCGTGTGTTCGTGTGCTTGCGGTTATTCGTGCGCGTACATGTGTATCTGCATGTGTGTGGTTGTATGTCGGTATGTCTGTTTATCTAAGTATGGGGCAGGGGGTGGGTGCGTGTGTATGTATCTGTACCCATGCTAACCTACAGAACACGAATCGGATTGTAATGAAGCTATATTTGGATTAACATTAAAATGTCTCGCTTTTATCAAATTTCGGATAAATTCGCTTTACAAATAACGGCATTGTATAGCAAACGTGTACGTTTTGCGAATATCTCGAAAACTGTTAAAACACAAAAAGTGTAAAGACCTGTTTTAAAGATGATTCAATTTTAGATAAGTTCTCTTTATTAAAGTTTTTGTAGGAAGTCTTAAAATAAATTAAATAAAAAATGATATCCACATTATTTGATGATGTTGTTTGTATACATTTGAAAACTGTCCTCCAAATATCGTTGTCAATAGTAACAATAAATTAAACAACCTTATTTGGCCAACACGTACGTTTCTTATACGTATATTGTTTTATATTAGTAAATAGGGACAGGAGTTAATCCGTCGTGATACGGATATTTGTAACTTATTCCTGAGTGTTGCTTAGAGGTGGTGGTTAAAGGTGGTGGTTCCTGATGTTCTTAATTTTATGAACCAGCTGGTGATAGTTACCCGATTAGGTAATTTGGTAGATTTGTAAACAACAGCTGGTGTAACAAGAGAAAAAGAAAAAAGAAAAAAAGAATAACTATAAAATTTGTATATTTTAGAATTTGCTATCGTATATTATAAATTGGCTTACCAAGGTTAGATTTGGGCTTTGTTTAGCATAATTAATTTAATTGTATAGAACTCATTCTTGTTTTAAGCTGCATTTCCTTTTAGATAAAGGATTCCCTTCATAGGAAATAATTATTAATTAACTAACCCTTGTGGTCCTAAAATTTCCAGTATTTTATAGTTATTAATAAAATGAAATTGTTCTTATCAATTATGTGATCCTTTACGTCAGCTCATCAATCAATCATTTCTATCTGGTACTATGCCTTCATGCTTAAAGCTATTCCTAAAAGTATTTGAAACAGTTGTGTATAATCTATTAAAAGAATTTTTTTGATAACTGTAACTTAATAAGTAGCAATCAATGTGGATTTCGTAAAAAAAGATCAACATCTACAGCAATGTTCAACTTCCTTTAATATGTGTATAAATGGAAAAAATCTTGCGCGGCGTTATTCTGTGCCCTATCCAAAGCGTTTGACTTCGTGAGTAATGAGCTTTTATTACGCAAACTTGAACTTGGCGGTGTTAGAGGGGTTGCATTAAAATGATTTGAGTCGTATCTACTAAATAGAAAACATTATGTTTCTATGGCAAATGATCATAATAATGAAATAAGCTACGTCAACTCTGATAAAAAAAAATGTGCTAAGAGGAATCCCACAGGGATCAGTTCTAGGTCCATTACTTTTTAATATCTATAAATGACTTAACATTCTTGGAAACATTTAACTATGTATGCGGACAACACTACATTTGCATTTTCATATTCTACGCAGGAAGAATTTCTTTATAAAGCAGGTAACTTGGTTAGTACTATAGAAATGTGGTTTAAAAACGAATTTTCTTTTATTTAATAATTACCAAGAAACTGTTATTCCTGCAGAGCTATTGCTAAACAATCTTACTGTCCAACAAGTTAAATCAACGGTTTTTTTGGGATTGATAATTGATGAATTGCTTAATTTTATCAAATACATTACTAGACTTAACAAGCGTTTAAAGGTATGCTACACTATCCGATGCCTTAAGGGCTTAGTCTCGTCTGTATCACTAAGATCCGTTTATTGCACATATTTTGAGGTGATCATTAGAAATGGTATTCAATTTTACGGTGCATCACATCATGCCAAAAGCTTATTTGTTACTCAAAAAAGGGCAATAAGAATAATGGATGGCTTACCTCCAAGAGAATCTTATCGTACATCTTTTGTAAGATTGGATATCTTGACATTTATTAGCTTATATCTATATGAAAGTTTCACATACATACACACAACCAAACTTATATGGAATCACCTAGTATTTCTTACTAATATTGCGAAATGTATGAAAATTTTCATGCAGATAAGAGATAAAGATAACGAAAGTGTTTTGTTGAAAATAACAAAGGTTTTGAAGTTGTCCATCACGTATGTCGTGATAACAATTGAAAATTGTTGTTAGTTAAACTAAAGTGACAGCTTAAACTTTTCAATTTAGAAGTTTGTGTTCAAAATGCCTTACGTAGGCTTGTTCGAAGTTCAGAGGGAAGAATTAATACTCTTGTTGAGCAGGGAATGTCACAGAGGCACATAGCAGCAACAGTTGGTGTGTCTGAGGGTATTGTTTCCAAAACTTATACAAGATTTTTGGAATTGGGAACACTGAAGAACAGACCTAGACAAAGTCGTCCCAGAGTGACTACTGATGAACAAGACCGATATTTAGCTAGAAGAAATCCAACCTTTTCTATTCCGGAGCTCAAAAGGCAACTTGTGCAGGCTACAGGTGTTGGTGTTTCTCTTGAAACAGTACGAAAGAGACTTCGTGTCCGAAATTTATTTAGCAGGAGACAGTTAAGGGTTCCCAAGTTATCCAGAGAGAACAAAATTAGTCGGCTAAATTGGTGTCTCGAGCACCAGAACTGGACAGTTGAAGATTGGCAAAATGTCCTTTTTCGGATGAAACCAGAATTGGTGTCTCTTGAGTTTCTGGACATAGGAATTCCATGTTAAAATAAACTATTGTAAATATTGGCTCCCCTAATTATTTTACAGTAATATGTCAAATGTAAAACTTCTTAAGGAAAAAGGGCTGCTTCTTATGTTACAATTGAATTTACATTTGGTTCATCCGTTTTCGAGAAAATTAGGAAAAACTTAAGGGCTTTTTCGTAACTGGTCAAGGTTGCTTTGCTTTAGACAGACAATGCTAACAATAATTTGTCATTGTAAATCATTCATTGTTCAAAAACAATTCATTCATCATTAAAACTTTATTTGGGACAGATTATTACTTTTAAAGAAAAATTTATTTATAAAATGAATTATTACACCATTGAAGAAAAGTAAAATTTATTGAATGGCATTACTCTGGCAATTCACTTAGAAATATCAGAGATTTGTACTCGGCTAGTTATCAAAACCGTTATTTATTTTCCAACTTTCATAATTAATTTGTTTATTTAGAATATCATCTTCTTGTTTATAACAGACTTATTTTATTTGTGCTCCTTATTGTATTTATCCTGACACTTACATGGCTTATTAACGTTACCGGTTACGAAAAGCTCTTAAGTTTTTCCTAATTTTCTCGAAAACGGATGAACCAAATGTAAATGCAATTGTAACATAAGAAGCAGCCTTTTTCCTTAAGAAGTTTTACATTTGACATTTTACTGTAAAATAATTAGAGCCAATATTTACAATAGTTTATTTTAACATGAATTCTATGTCCAGAAATTCAAGAGACACAGTGTAGAAATGAGTACATTAAACACTGATATTCACTCTTACGGAACTCGTTCAGTTAATAATATAGTACCTCCGCCCACCAACTGCTCAATGTATTTAAACAGTCAGTTTTACAAACTCATTAAACTATTTAACAGACTACCTAATGACATAAAAGCATTTTTAACTTTAAAAAGATTTTCGCAAGTTCCTAGTCACAAATTCCTTTTATACGATCAACGAATACATAAATGTAACTTGAAATAACTAGGAGCTAATTGATATTTAGTTAGTAACAAGAGTATACTTATTGTCATAACTTGTACTTGTTTATGTGTACATATAGACCTAAGATTGTAACGAGTATACGTAATGTGCGATGTTATATTCTATCTACCTCTAGTCGTTACGTATTTTATTGCTAGTTTTAAATTGTTACATATTCTACAACAAATGGTAACGAATAAATATTATTATATTATTATATTTTTCGATTAAATGAATTACTAATTAAAATTTTATGATTTATTTTGAGGATGACTTGGCTTAATTTTAAGCACACCTTTATTCTGGTAATACTTCTGAGGAAATAGAAATTCTGCTATAAAAAAACACACGCACGCACGTACACACTCATGCGAGACAGCATCATCAAGTCGTAAATGGTTTATATGGTTTTCAAAACGCTAAAAACGTGTAAATTCGTTAAAAACTCCAGATCGATTCTATTCGCGAACACTAATACTTTACTTATTCGTGCTTCGCGCATAAGAGAGTAAAACCTAATGACTTGCATATTTATTAATCCGTTACACACCTGTTGAAATTCATAGTAGTTATTCATCATTTATAATTAAATGTTTTGCAGAACTATTTTGTGTAAACACATTAATTGCATATACAAGGTGGCCCACTTAAGCGGGATTGCTACATAACTCCTTACTATTACAAATACGAAAAATGTCTTATATAAAAGTTGTCCACAGTCATAAACTACAGTTTTAAAATGATTTTCAGAAATGGCGGACTTTCGTTTATACCGGAAACTCATGCCAACTTCGCTATTTTAAATAGCAAACCTATATATTATTACATTTACGAATTCCTCGTTGAATTTAAAGGTCACTTTAATAACCATATTATGGGTCTACGTCGCATTGCTTCTGAGTTATTTGACATTTTGTGGAAAAAATGACGTCTGCAGTGCCTCCGAAAACTTTCAATATCTCGAAGACGGATAACGGTAGAGAGATGTGGCTTTCGTTTTTATTTCCGAAAAGGGTACCGCATCATTCTCATTCATTGCCAAAAATCTTGCTTTTAGAATTCAATAATTTCTATCGCTCGAAAATAATTTTTTCAAACATGTGTAACTTGGGAAACCACCATATTTTCTTACATCAGCGGATAGGAAATTACATTTCCTTTCCATCGATGTAACATTATCGATATTTTGGAGTGATAGTTTTCGAGATATTCACATTTTATCTAATTTCAGTTTTATTGCGCATTGCCGCGGAGCTTTGGAAAACGTTTGAAAGTGAAAATGAAAGTTATGAAAGTTTAATGAGTTCTGAGTAGCCTAAAGATCCTTGATCATCATTATTCATTAGAATCTGTTTGTTTTTGTTGATCTCTAAACTTTCATAATTTGTCCTTATTACTAACATGTTTGATTAATGATACCTTATCTACTATATGATTTTATCAAACGTATGTAGGGCTACGGCAGACTTGTCTCAATGTTTGTATTTTATATGAGCTAAATGTTATTTAAAGCGAATTTTGATAGGTGGTTTAGTTTGCTCCACATATATTTGTTCACAATTTTTACAATTAATTTTATAAATTCGACCTATTCTGCTTATCCACTTTATCTTTTGATTGCCTAAAACAGTTTGCAAACTATTATCTGAAGTAGTGACTGTTTTCAAATTAATTTTGGAAAAGGTTTTGTATAATCAGGAACTTTACATACTTTGTTTCTATTTGTTCTCTAGCGTTACCTAATGTAGTTACGTTCTTAACCCTTTTGTTTCTAACTATATTATAACCACTTCATCAGAAAACCCATTGTATGCAGTAATTCTTTAATAGTGCGCAATTCTTTATTATGATTTTGACCTGAAAGAGGAAAATTAAGCAATCTATGAACCAAACAGTTAAAATCGCGAGTTTATACTGTCTTTAATAGTGCGCAATTCTTTATTATAATTTTAAACTGAAAGAGAAAAATTAAGCAATCTATGAACCAAAAAATTAAAACTCGTGAGTTTATACTGTCTACGGTGATTTGAATCATTGGTTATGAATCTTTTAGTGCTAGTTTCCTTACAATAAATATCTATATCTGGTTTACTACCATCTCTTGTTACCAGAGTATCAAGGAACGGGAGACTGTCATTTGCCGGTATCTCATAGATAAATTTGATTGTAGGAAATTCAGAATTTAAAGTTTCTACAAAGTTCTCAACACTACAAATTTTAGTATTAAGGATGGCAAACACATCATCCACGCAAATCGCGTTTTAAGCCTGTCTGAAATTTACCCAGGAATGGATTGACTATAAACGAAGATAAGCTATTGCCTATTGTCGTACCATGTTCTTCCTAGAAAAATTGATGGTTAATTTTGAAAAGGTTTGTCTCGTACATAGATCTCTTAATTTAACAAATCTTCTACTTCTCTGTCATCCAAATGGTTTTGTTTTAAAACATATTCTAAATAAACTAAGGTTTGATTTATTGGAACGAACTTCCAATGAGACTAAAATTTCATTTTCTGTGAGTTCAATGTTTTTAATTTTATCAATAAATTCAATCGAATTTTCCACACTGAAGTTGGGTAGTTGGTAGGAGAGGTTATGAAATTTACTAGATAACCATTTGGACAGCAGATAAGTGATGCAAAAAGTAATCCACTTATCAAACTCATTAGCACTTACATCTGTTACCAGTTTTAAATGTAAGTCATATGCCTCTAATTCTAACTTTGTTAGTTTTGAATAACGACATCTAATTTCTAAATTTAACCATTTCCGCTTGGTAAATTCAAGCGATTTTTACCTGCATGTGAATTTGAATTACTAGCAACATTAATAAGTTTTGGAAAACATCTAACCTACGGCAATTTTTAGAAATTTTATGTCAATATTAATTGAAAACTTTTGAATGGGATATTATATAGGTAATGTAATTAAGTAGTGAAGATAAATAATATTGTATGGAAATGGTGCATACACTAAATTGACTCATTCGCTCGCGGTTGGATCGTGGAGCATGAAATTATCACAAGACGCCAGGACTTACTTAAAGTGATTTCTGGGTCATAAAATAATAGTAGCCAGTCCAAAGAAAATTGCATGAACCAATAAACATAACATTTATAATTATTATAAGTTTTTTGTTATGAACGAATAAGTTCAAAGGTAAATATGTAATTAAAATTATTATTAATTTAAATACATAAATACATAAATAAAATTTAGAATTTACATCAGTTCTACATACATAAAGACAAAATTTACATCGATTAGGGCTTGAACCTTGATGGCGCAGTTGGTTAGCGCGGTACTCTAAAAGTACAGGTCGTAGGTTCAAATCCTACTCGAGGTAAACTTTTATTTATGTATTTAATAAAATTAATAATAATTTTTAATAACATTTATAAATCTAACATACTTCAATTTCTAAAATACATCTGGTATCAATCAATCAATGAGTAGCTTAAAATCTGTAGTTAAATAAATAGGTACTCAGTTGGTAAATGAATTTTATTAGCATGTAAAAGAGTTGTGGGTGACTCTCTTAGGTTTCGACTAACTATATCCAATTCGGTGCTACCTAGAATGTATTGCTTGCCTAAGATTCATAGACCAGGTAATGTTTTGCAACCCATTGTTTCTGGTATTAATTCACCTACTTATCTGCTGTCCAAATGGTTATCTGTAACTTTCATAACCCTCCTACCAACAGCTCAATTTCAGTGTGGCAAATTCGTATGAATTTATTGATAAAATTAAAAACATTGAACTTACTGAAAATGAAATTTTAGTCTCATTCGACGTTTGTTCACTGTTTCCGAACGTTCCAATAGATCAAACCTTAGTTTATTTAGAAGATCTTTTAAAACAAAACCATTTGGACGATAGAGCAGTAGAAGATTTTCTTAAATTAACAGATTTGTGTATGAAATAAACCTTTTGCAAAATTAACCATCAGTTTTTCCAGCAATAACCTCGTACGACAATGGGCAATAGCTAATCTATTCATGATTAAATTTGAGACGGACTTAAAACGTGATTTGCCTTATTTTCCTAGAGTTTGGATTAGATACGTGGATGATGTGTTTGACATCCTTAATACTAAAATTTGTAGCGTTGAGAAGTTTGTAGAAACTTTAAATTCTAAATATTCGACAATCAAATTTACCTATGACATAGACGCAAATGACAGTCTCCCGTTCCCTGATACTTCGTAACAAGAAATGGTAGTAAACTAGATATTATTTATCCTAAGGAAACTAACACTTAAAGATTCATAACCAATGACTCAAATCACTGTAGACAGCATAAACTCGCATAAACTTTTTGGTTCATGGATTGCTTAATTTTCCTCTTTCAGTTCAAAATTATGATAAAGAATAGGCAAACTATTAAAGGAATTGCTGAATAGAATGGGTTTTTAGATGAAGTGGTTGTGAATATAGTTAGGAAGCACATGGGACGAGGGTTAAGAACGTAACTACATTAGGTGATGCTAGAGAACAAACAGAAGCAAAGTATGTAAAGTTACCAAACTATCCTGCTTATTCAAAAGGTCTATGTAAAATCTTTACCAAAATTAATTTGAAAACAGTCACTACTTCAGATATTAATTTCCAATCTGTTTTAGGCAATCCAAAAGATAAAGTGGATAAGCGGAAATTTATAACAACATTGAGAACAAGTATATGTGGGACAAACGACGTATCAAAATTCGCTTTAAAGAACATTTAGCTCATATAAAGTACAAATGTTGGGACAAGTCTGCCGTAGCCCTGCATATTTTTGATAAAAATCATGTAGTAGATAAGGTATCATTAATCAAACATGTTAGTAATAAGAACGAACTTGATTATTATGAAAGTTTAGCGATCTTCAAAAACAAACAAATTCTAATGAATAATGATGATCAAAGACCTTTAGGCTACTCAGAACTCATTAAACTTTCATAACTTTCACTTTCACTTTCACCAGATCAGCGTTACTCGCTGCTGGTATATATGTTAGAAATTTTCTTTAGTTCGCCCTAGTCGACGCTGATGATGATAGCGTAGCTATCGAAACCGCACATGCACATTTATGATTTTAGACTGATTCAGTGAATATAAGAAAGACATGACTATACTTTGTATATTTCAAGTAAACGAATATGTTAATAAATGACGAACAACCTTTCCTTTACTCACCACTGTACCCTTATAAGACGTCCGTCCTATACGTGTGGAATAAAAGACATCCTCTCTAGTCTCTTCGCCCTGTGTAACGTAACAAATCACCCGCATAATAATGTGCTGGCCATGATCAGATGTTTTAATGGAAATTTAATTTTAAAAATAGGAAACAACAAGTTTCGTAAGACAGATTTTTATCTTGAGTTCAAGTTCAGAATACTATCCGCTGGATGTTATGCATTAAAAAAGCTTATGAAATGAGCCATTTATATGTTCTATTCTGCGTACTGTGTCGGTAATAGTACCACTGTTTTTGTTGTCCATTCTGTGACAGGCAGTAACATATTAGACTGATGTACAACGTTAATATCATGATATGAATGCAATTTTGAGTTTTTTGATTAAATATGTAAACGTTACTTGTAGAAATGTAAGCTAAAGACCAGAAATATTACTACAGTAGAAGTTCAATTGACTGATAAGGTTGCCATACCGTGGTTTAACAAGTGTAAGACACGGTTCGCGCAAGCCCATTAAAAATCATTTTGTTATGAGAACTTTTTGACACGTGTTTTTAATTAAAAAATGAACTATACTGAAAATAAGTAGCCTCCAATCGTAACAGGCATAAGTAAATGTTACCAACATGGCAACAAGAATTTAGTTGCATAAAGTAAAATATGCCATTGCATACGAGCACTTACACATTTTAATTTTGTTTTTATTGTGGACTTATAAACGTAAAATGTTCATAATCAGCTTTGCGTCTGAATAATAAAAGGTTAAAGGCGTTCATTTTATATCTGACGCGTTTTTATACATTTAAAAATATTTGTTTGAAATTTATTTGTATTAAGATAACAATTTGGAATGTAAATTTTAAAATGTAGGGTCAAACGGATTAAAATGTTTCTGAGTTGTTCGTATTAGAAATGTGTATTCCAGTATGTACAGTGTATTATTGATTAGGTTCCATTTTATTTTAAGGTGGACTAGTGCTTTTATCTGATTATAGGCCCGACTTGCAAGAATTATCTCAATCACAAAGTAAGTCGCTTGTTTTATACTTGTTATGATATTTCGGTAAATATTCCTTTTAATGAAAGCTTCTTAGAATGACGGTAACTAATTAAAGTTTTTTACAATGTATATTTAATTATTACACTATCAGAATTTTTAATGTACAAATGATATAACTTCCTAATTTAATGATTGGTACTCCAGTGTGTTTAAAGCATTAAATTTGCTTTCAGCACATAGTAGGCTTATTTGATTCATAGATTTTATCTTACTGTAATAAAATGATAGCCAAATTTGACACGTTGTTTACGTCTGTATTATTACATTTGTATATATGACATTTACCCACATATTTTGGTTTTATTGCTCTGTAAGTTATTACTACACAGACTAAATAGCATAATTTATTAATAAACTGATTTGTTTGAAAAATTGAAAAATGTTAGTTCTAACCATTTTACACTGAAAACCGATGTTTTGTAAATATAGTGCGGAGAAAGCTTACCGCACGCCACGTTTATATATGATGAATAATTTTTTATAATAATTTTGATTATTTTATTATTTCCAATATGTTACACCTAGACTTCTCGTAGTATGTAACACACATTCGGAACACGTCATAAAAAAATCACGTGATAGGAACACTCGTTATGCTTGTACTTCAATATTTCAATAGCCTCTTTTCCGTACTTTTATGACAATATACTTTTTTTTCTATTTGGTCATCGAGTGCTTCGATCATTAGCCCTTACTATTATTGGCTCACAAATGTTTCATTATTTCATTTTTTTCCGAACTGGTTCTTGGTAAAAGCATAAAAATTTTGTTTAACCATCACTACATATTATGTTCACCTTTTTTATCCATACAACGAAAATATAAAAGCCAAAAACATTTTTTTTAAACTGTTACATGGTCCATCTATCTCCATGATATCCGGGTTTAGATGGATCACTCCCAAGGGATAGATGGACCACTGACCTTCTACACGAAATTATATTGTACCTATTTATTAAGTTTATTTGTGGATTTCTTGGTTTTATAATATTGCATTAAAACATTTTTTTCTATTTCCGTTTTCCACAGTGATCACATAAGTTTTCAAATTGTGTGCAGCCTTCATGACTCCAACGGGAGCATGTTATACACTTAATCCAATCGTCTACTTTTCTTGTTTCGTTGTAGTTCTCCCCACAGTAAACACATTCATTTTCTTCCCAGTCACTTTCATAAAGCTTGTCGTTACAAATTTCGTCAATATCAATATCTTCTGATTCAGAAGACGTAAATCCTTTCTTTTTTTGAGGTTTCTTTTTTTTAACAATCTTCATTTGTTTTTTGTTCTTATTGATTTTATTATTTTTCTCTAGTTCTTTTTCCTCCTTTTCTATCTTTTTCTCCTCTTTAATCTAGATTTTTAACTCTTTTCCCCATTTTCTTCCTTAAAGATTGAATGTTTTCTGGCGAACTTAAAACTGTCGATACAGTTTGCGCTCTTCCCTTTAGTGTCAATACTTTGCTGGCACAAGGCACTGGGTGTATTTTGTCCAATAAATTAGAGGATGTGTCTTTTTCCGGCAATTCATTCTTTTCTTTTAACGATTCAGGCAAGAAACAACGAAAGCCAGTCATAGCCTACTTGTTTGGTTTCCTTGTTAAAATTGTGTTTTATGTTCAGACTTTCTGCCAAATAATAAGCCATGGAACGAACCGAGTATCTAGTAGAAGTAAACCAACATGATTGTAGTTTTTTTATATGCCCAACTCTTTTTCTCATCTGCAGTGCCCAATTGTGAACATTTACCCAAAGAGTCCTTACTAAACTTTTTAGATTTAAGACAGCGTTTCAATGTAGTTTTTAGAAATTAGCAGTAGCATTTATACCTATTTTGTTTTCTTCTATATTTTTTACAGCATTGTTCAGGGAATTTTCCGACCACTCCCCTCGATTTGTTGTCCCTTTATGTTTATATAATGTTGACATTTTTCTGTACCTAACAGAAAAAAAAAACAACTCTTTAGAATAACACCTTTATATTTTAAACAGAAAATAAACTAACTTGTTAACAATAGGTATATCAATTTACATTTTTCTGCGTAATTTTTTAATTATACTTTACGTAATTTTTTTCAGTTATTTATCCTAATCATTATTATACACATCCAAAATATTCTTATTATAATCCTTGCTTTTCTCCGCTTTTGCAGTTGGCAATAGTTCCAAAACTCTTTTAGGGCATCTTACTTACAAAATGCAAACATAAACACTAATTCTCAAACAGTATTTACGTATTTGTATTAAGTAATATTGTAACTGGTAAAAACATTACCAATTGATTTTATACACATACAATCTATAATTAACGTAACACGTCATAAAGGTACTAATTCTAATGTAGATATCAATAATAAGTATGTACAGTTCTATGTTAACCTTAATTTTCACTCACACGACAGTAATTATTGATATAATGTATTGCGTATAATAACTGAATACTGGTTTAGAACAAATTACATTAATTACGCAAGTAGCTATTCACAACACATGAATAAAATAATTTTTTTTAAATGGTGTAGAAGGAATATTATTGATCAAGTAAATCTCTTTAATTACCTAAAATTTAATTAGAATATAATACCACCGTATAATTTAAGTACATTGAGCTCAATGTCTTACAACAAACTCAAATTCATACCAATAATTTGTTATGGTCTGTGAAATTTCATCACCGCGTAAAAATACCACACTTAAAAAATGTTTTATACAAGGTGAGAGTGACAATTATGCTGATGTTAATTAAAAGCTATTTACAGCTATTCTAGGAACTTTAGAAAACCTACAAAATAAAATCGTTAGTAAGTACATCGATATATATATATATATATATATATATATATATATATATATATATATATATATATATATATATATATATATATATATATATATATATATATTGGCGGCGCGGGTGCTCGTCTCCTCGTCGTGAGTGCGTGCGTGCGTGCTTATAAGTATGTGTATGTGTAAGGATGTTAACTTAAGGATTCCCTAGTTCCAGTAGGCCTAATTGATGGAAAAGCCAATCAGAAAGACATTTCAAAATGTGTATAATTTGATCATATTAAAATTAATTTATTAACAAGTAGATGTTACAACTACGTGGAAAAACACTTGAGAACAAATAAAAAAAGGGTCAACATGAGCACCGTAATGTAACACAATAAATACGCAATTAATTAAGGAATTGGAATAAATAATAATACTGATAAACACAGAAATTTCTCAATGATTATTTAAATGGTTCTTGAATATCGTATAGTGTGAACATATACAGCCTGTTTCAGAGTAAGCGCGTTATTTTTTTTAGCCACACTATGGGTACTACTTTCAAAATATTTGGCAGTAATTCGTTTCAGGACATACTCTACACAATGGTGATATCGGATTTTCAATTGGACGAATTATTTCAAAATGGCGACTTTCAACTTTTTTTTTTAATGGAATGCAATAATTTTTTTTTATTATTGAGATTCTAAAAACAGTCTTTTTAAGACAGTATTTCGTTTTTCTTAAAAATTCCTTTCTTTCCCTATCAAAAAATCAAACTAACATTTTAATCTAGTAGCGCATGAATGTTTTACACTCGATGTAACACAAAAGAAACAATTAAATTTTAATCTAGTAGTCAAACGTGAATCAGTGTAGTTTAGTTGACATTGCTTATTAATAACAATTGTATTATTGAAGATTATAGTTATTAATTTAAAATTAATTGATACGTTTTTAAAATGCCGTTAAGTTATACCAGAGACGAGTTAATTGACATGCTCCTAATATTTGGAATAGCAGATGAAGATTCTTACGAAGCAGCCAGATTGTACATAAATAAATATCCAAACATAAAGCACCCTGAACATCGAACATATAGTAAATTATTGGAGAGAACGGGAACTGTGAGTTATAAGAAACCGGTACATAAAAACCCACCTGCTTGCAATGACGACAACGAAAACCAGGTAATGCTTCACATTATTGAGAATCCCCGTGTCAGTACTAGGGAGATTGCAAATTTGGTTGGAATATCGCATAGTTCGGTTTGGAGGATAATAAAAAAAATAAATTTCACCCATTCAAAATTCACCAAAAATTAACCGAAAATGATTTTCTGTTAAGAAATAATTTTACACAATGGGGTTTGTAACAGATAGGACAAAATAGAAACTTTTTTAACGAAATTTTATTTTCGGACGAAGCAAGTTTTCGAAATGTTGTTGTTGTAAGGCATAACATGCATTATTGCGATAATGTAAATCCACACTGGACTCGTGAGCGACGTTGTCAACATCGATGGAGTTTAAACGTGTTGTATGGAATTATAGGACAGCACAGTGTTGGGCCAATATGTATTAATATACTAACTGGAGAGAATTGCCTCAATTTATTAGAAAATTTAATTCAAAATCATCTAAATGAACTCCCACAAAATATCAGAAATAATTCATGGTGGCAGCAAGATGGCGCTCCAGCACATTATGCCCTTCCAGTTAGGGAGGTTTTAAATAATCGATACGAGAACCGTTGGATTGGTCGTGGAGGATTTGGCTGGCCACCTAGGTCACCTGATATGTCACCACTGGACTTTTTTCTCTGGGGGTATGTAAAATTCCAGATTTACATCATTGAACCAACAACTATTAAAAATACGGAAGGCAGAATTCATACTTGCATAAACGAATTTTCTCCCGCAATTATCCTTCGATCTATTGGCTCCATTGGACGACGTTTCAATTTATGTATTGAAAAAGAGGGAAAACATTTCGAGCTATTTTTGTAAATACCTAATTTTTATTTGATGTAAATTTTTAATTTTGAGTTTCAAAAGGTAGATGTTTATTACAAAATAAAGTTTATTTTTTTCTTTTGTGTCTACCGCTAAAAACCGCTAAAAATGAAATACTATCGTAAAAAGAATGTTTTTAGGATCTCAATAATAAAAATAAAATTATTGCATTCCATTAAAAAAAAAGAAGTTGAAAGTCGCCATTTTGAAATAATTCGTCCAATTGAAGATCTGATATCACCATCGTGTAGAGAATGTCCTGAAACATATTACTGCCAAATATTTTGAAAGTAGTACCCATAGTGTAGCTAAAAAGAAAATAAGGCGCTTACTCTGAAATAGGCTGTATAATATATAAAACTGATAACTGTAATAATAAAGTAGGAAAATTTAAAATTGTTTAAAAATTCTTCCAACTCATAATGTCCAAATGAAGTCAAAAATTACGTTAAACGTTAAAAAGAAAACGAAAAGGGAGTGGCTGGGTATGTTAATGCAGGACTTAAAACGGAACTAGAACGTAAAAAACCAATTTGGTGTATTTAGCAACCTCAAACATATTTTAGGAATTGACGTTTATTTTCTTTTTTGTTAAGAGTTGTTTGAGTAAAATCGAACTAAGACTATTAGTGTCAATTTTAGAATTTACACAAATTTTACTATTGTGGTTAATGTGGCACATTTTCATGAACTTTCTCTTTTGATAGTTATTTTCGCTGTCTAAAATAGAAAAGTCAGTAAAATTAAACGTATGCTCTGTAATATGTGCATGTATATTAGGGTGGAGTGAAAAAACTAAATTTCAAAATTTTAATTCCAATAGCGCGCAAAAGCTGCGTATTTTAGTTTAAAGCATTTTGCAACCAATAATTTTTTTTCTGGATTTTTTTTTCTGCCTCCCAGCGGCCTCTTATTTTTTTAGAAAATCAGATTTTTAGAAAGTTTTATAATAATAATAAAATCAGTTATAGATTTTTCTTACATTAAAAATGCACTTTTTGCTTTCCTAGGGGCCGTAAAATTTTTATGTAAATACTACACTTTATGTTAATTAAAACAAGCGTTCCTGCGCACGCGTCCACGGCAAGTTCTAACGATATTTTCAACTGGCGCTCGTCCACCCTCCACTAGCTTTGTTTTAGTGTTAGTCAGTACACATGAAAACTTAGAAGAGTATAGTTCGTACTGCTAAAGCGTGTCCTGTTTATTTTGTGTTCTGTTTATTTAAAATGACAAAAGCAGGTCCGTCCGGTTTAAATACAAGATGTGCCATGAACTGCCCTGTGTTTGGACAACCGTCGCAATTACCTGAAAATTTTTGCCAACTTATGAACAAATTATAAAGTTTTGTGCGTGGATTAGGTTTAATAAAAAAACAGTAAAAAAGAGCCTGTGTTCTCTGAAATTGCAGAAGAAGTGTCAGTAAAGTTAGAGGAAATTTGGAACAAAGCATCTATTCCTATAATTTCCCACAACAGAATATTACAGCTTTTGAATTCGTATCACGACAAATATATGAAACTTAAGAAACCGTTTAAAGATAGACAAAATAGTGAAACCTATAAAGCTAAAATCCTGAATTTTAAAGAGGAAGGTAAAGTTACACTTTTTGATATAGCATCGTGCAAATGCAAAGTATTTGCAACTTGTGCCTGTGAGAAATCTAAAAAGGTGTCTGTTGATGAGCAAGAATTTCTATTAGATCAAAGAGGGGCAAGAAAAATGGTAATAGGTGCAGTGCATGTAAAGAAAACAAAAGAACTAACGCAAAGAGAGGAAAGGCAAAACATGGAAGCTACTAGAATTAGTAACTAGCGTAACCTTGCAAGTATTAAAGAAGTATCCTGCACTGTCACTTCAAAAGATTTACCTTCGAGTTCAGAGTCTAACATCTCTTCTGATAGTGAGTTTGAGTTGCCGGAAATACCACATTCTACGCCTTCCTCAGCCTGCAGGAATGTTGAAAGGCAACCGCAAATGCGAATTCAGCTCACCACTTTTGCAAAAACATGCGACCGACATGGCATATCTGATAGATCTGCAGCTGCTCTTGTATCAGCCGTTTTAAATGATATTGGAGTAGTAACACAAGAGGATTCTTCTAAAATTGTCGATAGAAGTAAAGTTAGGAGGGAAAGACAAAGAACTCGTTCCAATCTCCGACTGCAAAAACTGAATGTGAATATGATTAAGGTACATGGTATCTACTTTGACGGGCGCAAGGATAAAACACTAACACAAGTAAAGAAAGGTAACAAATTCATTCGCCAAACCATTATAGAAGAACATATAACATTGGTGCGTGAACCTGAATGTAAATATATTGGTCATGTGTCTCCAACCTCCGGTACATCACAAAGTGTAAAAGCAAGTATCGTTCAAATGTTACAAGAAAATGCGATTGATGTTACAAGAAAATGCGATTGATGTTACAAATTTAGAAGCGTTTGGTTGTGACGGGACCGTCGTAAACACGGGTGTTAAAGGAGGTGTAATACGACTTTTGGAAGAACACTTTCAAAAACCACTTCAAAGGTTTGTGTGTATGTTACACGCAAATGAGCTTCCACTTCGTCATCTTTTCATCATTTAGACGGAGATACTACCGGGCCTCGTGGATTTGCTGGTTCCATTGGAAAGCAGCTGGAGAATTGCGACAAACTGCCAGTAGTTCAATTTAAGCCGATTGAAGGTAATTTAGGCAAAGTTCCCGAAAACATCGTAAAGGATTTTAGTACAGACCAAAATTATTTGTTTGAAATATGCCAAGTGGACATTGTAATACATCCTTTCAAATCGAAATCCAGGAAAACTGGCTCATTCACGGTGGGTCACAACTGCAAACCGCATTCTTAGACTTTATATTTCAAGTGAAAATCGGTCTTCAAGCTTAATGAAACTGACAGAATTTATTATGAACGTTTACGCTCCGATGTGGTTTTCTATAAAATCACAGCCAACATGTAATTAGGGTGCAAAACACCTTTTGAAGTTCATAAGGTTGTCTCGGTACTTTGGAAAAAGACCTAAGAGATATTGTTGATCCTGTGACAGAACGAAATGGCTTCTTTGGTCACCATGAAAACATTATTCTCAGTATGATATCTGATGAAAGGAAACATATACGTCGTATTTTAAAGACCAGAAGTGTTTTGCCACGAAAGACCAAAAATATTAGGGTCTTTCAACTTTCTGCTTTATGTTTTGAAGCAAACGAATACTTTGAGTTAATTGACTGGCAAAAATGTGAGATAACAGAACCTCCAATTTTATCTCGAATTTCCACACAAGATCTGAAGGACTTTATTAATAACCCTGAATCATCACATATAATTAATTTTGAAAAATACCCCTGTCATACGCAGCTCGTCACCGAAGCTTCTGCAGCGGTTTGTGGCCCAGATTCTAGGGATGGATTGATAAGAGTGCGAGCTGATTCAAGAAAAAACATGTCGTGTTTTAATACAAAATCAGAGTTTGTTATTAAAAAATAATGTACCTTACCATTTTTTTTATACTCGTTTATTTGTTTAAAATGTTTACAGTTGTTTGCTGTTTTAGAATCCTATTTTTGTTCAGTATTGTAATGCGTCAAGATTATAACAAAAATACTATACGAACAATATATTTGTAACAATTAAAAAATTATGTTTAATTATGTTTTTTTTTAAATGGGGCCGGGGGAGGGGGCTAGGGTGGGGTCATGTAGCTTGCGAAATGAGTTTTTATAAACAAGAAGTACATTTTTCAGCTTTTTTAGGGTATATTGTCGCAAGTTACCGAGACTTTACCAAAAGTTAAATAAGAGTCATAGGCAACTTTTTTAAGGTATTACATTAAGTTATAATTTTTTTTCGTATTTTTCACTCCACCCTAATGTATACTAAGAGTGGTTGAATTATTTTTCTTTTTCGCATCACTTTTATGCAATGCGAATCGTTTTGACACCTTTTGGGACGTATGCCCTAAATAGAAAGTATTACAACCGCTACATGGTATGGAGTAACTGACTTCAGAGCGTTGCAGTGAAGGGGGTTCGTCCTTTAATTTAGTGTGATACCATGCAAGTTCACAAAACCATGGCGTAGCTATTCTCACATTATGAGACGCAAAAACTTTGGAAATAGCGGCCATTTTTTTGTAGATAATTTGGTTTGTCCTCAACTTATTATCCCTGATGTTTCGAAATTCGCAATTCTTCTGTTTTTTGCCATTGCAAATTATTTTTTTTAATAAACTGGAAGGGTATCCATTTTATAAAAGGATGTTATACAGAATCGTATAATTCCTTTTACGTAAAGACCAGTAGCAAATTTTATTGATTCTGTTTTTTAGACCAATGATAGCATTTATTTTCTGTTTGTAAGGATGTTGCGACGAAAAATATACCGTCCCGAACTCGTTTCTTTGCGATATCAATCTAACATAACATTGTTATTGTTTCTTATGATAAGAATATCTAGAGAAAAGACACTGAAGTTACTTTCCTTCTCCTCTGTAAGTATCAATCTGTCATTAGACGAATTAAAAACATTTAATCCACTTTATCATCAACATATTTCCAATTAAATGGAAATTGAAAGTCTATTCGTTCACTGACATTGAATGACATCATTTATATTGCAGGATTACAAATGGTAATCTAAAATTTCTTCTGAAGATTGTCCAAAATATTTGTTATTGTAGATTTATAGTCCCCCATTATAAGTCCTTCATCAACATATAACGTTAAGATAATCGTACAGTGCAAGGTGCCAATTCTTGGCTATCGTTACCTGAATGCAGGTTTTAGATTTGAGTCATTATTTTTAGATATATTTACGTTTGTATATATTTAGTCATATTGTAGTATTTTTTTTCTTCCAATAATTAAATTTTAGTGGATATGTCGCTATTTTCTCCTCAATGTATATATTTTTATTGTCTGTAATAGGTAGTTAGCCACATCAATTTTTGCTTTATGCGTAACGTGTATCAGCATCATTTCGTTCCGTCTGCCTTCTAACCCGCACCGTAGTATTTTAAATTATCTTCCCTGCGTAAGGTATACAACTGCCTTGAATTACATTTTTCTATTAATTTATTATATCTAATTGAGGAACTCCCTCCCTTGCGTTATGAAAACTTTGTACCGTTTGAAATTAAAGATGTATGGTTCTATTTAATGTGGAAGTGGTCAATAACGAGGTCAAAATAGCATGCTTACAGTCGCTGGATGGCTAAATACATTATCTTAAAGAAAAGTTTGAGTTGGCGATACCTTTTGTTTTGTGTCATCAAATACGGAAACAGGTCACTTCACGCACGCTCATTAGTTATACCCGCTTTAGTAGCCACAGCATATCTGTGCTGGTTGTCCTGCGTCGGGGATAAATTAGTTTACGTTTCTCGACAGCAATTCATTTCGATATATTATATTGAGTTTATGCTGAAAGTACAAGTAAGTATGTATCCTTGCAAGTTACGTTTGATTAAGTGGACAGATTAGATGAATTGATTTAAGTAAAGCTAGTGTAATATTCTTTGGGAAGGTTTAATACTGCCTTAATAAGCGAAAATTTCTCTTTTTTTACGTTGGCTTCCAAGAGAGGAAGAATTTTTTTTTGTTATAATACTATCATACCTGACTGTTGGTGAGTAGGTTGATTTGTAATTAACACCTTTGACTTCTTCTGTATTATAAGTGTTTTGTAACTGTGGTTTCATATTAGTTGAGTTGATCGGCCTATTTTCACAGTTTTTCCTTTTTGAGCGTGACGTTTCGGAAGCGGACTCTTCTACCGTCATCAGTCTTAGGCCGGAGAAGGATTGTTTTCGCACTTGAGTCGAATTCATATGTTATGAAGTCCCAAGCACTTAACTACTCTCAGTTTCGAACTTGGCACCTTTCACTTCCTAGTCTGATACCTTTACCGCTGAGTCACTGAGTAATGTATATCATTATTGGAATATATGTGTTTCATTTCTACACTAGCTTGGCTTATTAGATTTTCTGCTAGTGCGATGTATGTGGCTTCTTTGAGTTTCCAACGAGTTGTGTTCTCGCCCTTTGCCACTATCTGTATGTTATCCCATTGTATGCGGGGGTCTTCGTTCCAGACATGTTTGGCGATTCTAGATTTTTCTGTTTCGCCCTTGCGGACGTTGTTCTTATGTCCCAGTGTTCTAACTTTTAATGGTCTACTACTCTCTCCTATGTATGCTCTGCCACATTCGCATGGTAGGTTGTATACACAATTCTTCGAATTCTGATCTTCATTGTGTGGTTTGGTTTTGGTTAGTATTCACTTGAGCGTTCTAGTCGATTTGAAGACAATGCGTATCTTGTATTTGCTGCTTATCCTTCGTATTTTACCTGAGGTATCTTGTATTTATGGTATTATCACTGTATTTTTAGGTTCTTCTTTTTTGGAGACCCTTTCCCTGTTTAGGTTAGGTGTTAGGCGAGGGTAGCCATTTTCTTTGAGTGTGTTAGCGATATATTCTTTTTCTTTGTTCAAGTCATTTTGTTTTGAGCATATCGTTTTGTGCTTTATCATACAAGCATTTTGCCACGCCTAACTTCACGTGTTTATGGTGTAGTGCAGGTACCTCCCCGTGTGGGTAGGTTTCCTATATACACTTGTGAAATTTTTGTCATTCCTGCATACAAGTACATCCAAGAATGGCAGTTTTTGTTCCGACTCCAATTCCATTGTGAATTTTATGGAGGGCGCGCGGCTATTTCGGTGATCTAGGAATTCATTTAGCTTATGCTTGTCGTATTGCCAAACTTGAGAATACCCTTTTTCACAAACGCTTGCTTTATATTTGTTCACATTTTCCGGGTAATTTTGCTGAGTAGAAGTTTTCTTTAAACGGTTTCTTATGTTGCTTTCCAACGTGGCAGCTTTCACAAAAATATCTTTCTGTACTTCCAATCTTTAAACCTGAACGTTATCCATGTCCTTTAACTTCTCAAAATTTATATGGCCCATCCGTTCATGCCATAACATAACCGAAATTGTGTCGGTGACATTTCCTTGGTGATCATTATGTTACTCGAAAAGCCTTTTATGGCAGAGATTCGACATCTTCACACCTGAAACTGTTAGCTAAGTATTTGAGTTCTTTTTTACTATTTACTATTGCCAATTGCACTGTACCTATGCTATAAGCGTAAATCACAGAGTTATCTCCTACTTTTACAGCTAAACCTATTTCAATTTCTTCAAACGTGATGAACCATCTTCTATTTCCAGTCACATGTTTAAATGCCGCACTATCGACAAGCCAATTATCTTCATCTCCATCGGCAATTAGACTCTTTGCTTCCGCATTTAAAGCTTGATTCTAACAATTCTGTGTAACATTCATTTCATAATTTATATCACTTCCGTATTTTTTATGAAATGTTCGACACGATTCCTTCAAATGTCCTTTCTTGTGGCAAAAGTAACATGTAGGAATATATTTATTACGTTTATCGGAGCACTTTGTTTTCAAGGGTTTATTGCTGTTGCGAATGCACTTGACAATCCACTTACTTTTGCCGGTCTAAGTTTTTCTTTAAGAAGTCTTGCCGTCATCAAAGGTTTAATTTGATTCCTCATAAGAATCTCATGCAGTTACAAATGGGCCATATTTATGTGTTCCTAACAACTTCGCTATTTTATCAATGCCGTAAACTTTTCCCAAACATCCATTATAACCTGTTACAAGGAATCCACCTTACTTGTATGTTGGGCTATACTATGCGTTCCAGACATTTTGTAGTTGAAGAACTACTAGTTTAAATACCTTACTAATGGAAAAGTTCTTTCGTGAATAATTTTTAATCTGCTCCACTTTTGGTATTATTACATGACATAGTCGTTTTAAATTGGTCAAACTCCATTGCAACATAACTTTCGCATTTAAACCTTCCTATTCCATGATCTCTTTCTCATCTTGTGATTGAAAACGGTTATATTCATTCACAACTTTAGTTAACCCTTCTGCCTTGAAAATGATTTCCATTGGATATAACTTTTTGGATGTTATACCCTCTGACTTTGTCCATCTTGCCTCTTCACAGCTTAATTCTTTTTAAAAAGGCGCTATTTTGTTCAAATTTAAACAGGAACCTATTGTGACTGATGTGACAGTGTCAAATATTCTAACAGGTCAATTCTTCTCTTACTTTATTGTGAAAGGTAGCGTAGCAGTAGCGTTTACAATGATAAATGACCTGGACCCATAACCTGTTGGAATTAATTAAAACAGAAGGAAATATATATTTCCTTCTGCTTTAATTAATTACAACATATATGTGACAAAAACTTTGCTTAACATTTGTACATAACCTAAAATTAGTTTAAAATTTGTTTAAAGTCAGATTAATTGTAAATTAGACAATTAAGATTAAGTGATTTTGGAAAATCCATATTTTTCCCATAAAAATGGATGGTTTAAAAAATAGATTGGGACATAATTTTTCTAGAACCAATAATTAATGTAATACTACTTCCATATCCAATTCGTCATTTATGGTTTATCTAAATCATTATTGTTATGTGCCTTTAAACAATCGTTCTTTTTCCAAATAATTAAATTTTAAGGTTTATGTATGCATTTAATCTTGAGTTATAATAACAATTGGTAGTAAATATTCAAATTTGAAACCTGAAAGGTTAAAACATAGTTACGAGCGTACTAAAGATTATTATTCATAATGTTAAGTTTAGATCAATTTTGTTAAATTAGTTATTTGCATCGAAAATTAATTTATTTAGAACTTCACTAGTTGTTAGAGCGGGTTTGAGGCGAGGGAGGTAATATACGTCTAAGGGATTACGTACCAATAACCAGTTTGATGAAAGAGTCACCAGTTTATCACTTCCACTTGTTTTCCTTACGTAACCCCATAACTATCATTTTCCCGACATCCAACTTTTTTGCGATGAAACGTATTTTGATCAGAACACTACCGTTTTCACTGAGCAACTCAAAAGGCACAGGGTTGCAGTCATTGTACAAATACTAATAACCAGTTCAGCGAATAATCCATCTATAACCCTAAAAATGTCAAATAACTGCAAGATTCACATATACCTCTTAAGTTTAGTATTGCATTAACGCTCAAATGTTTATCTGTCAAATTGTTTAAGTCAGTGTATACCAATAAAACTTGTTATCCGGGTAAATACGTACTATACAGAGTGTCCCACTAAGGGCGGCGCGTAAAAAATTCATAACTAAAATGGCCAAAAGAAATACAAATACATTTAGTTTGACGACGTTTCCTCAGGTCTCACCAGCCATTTTCAAGCAGGTAGCTGCGACCTACTTCTATTACACGTGTACAGGAATAACGCAAGAAGAGAAGAACGTCGAAGTGCAGAGACAAAAAATCCAGCACAGCACGATGAGCTAATATCATACATGATCGACTTCAGCAAAACAATGTAGTATAATACTCAAAGTGTAATAAGGGAAAAGATAGAGATAGAGGAACGACTTCAAAACTTATCACAAGACACAAGACTCAGAATCTACGGGCGACTTGGAAACTACGACTGGTCGAAAAGACAAGCATGGTGAAATGAAACAGGAGAATGTGGTTGTTAATGACTATATAAAGCAAAAGAGAAGGCAAACGTCAGTTCAGTTCGCGTCGCCAAAAACGGATTGCGGTTATCGACTAGAAAACAACTATTGAGACTTCGTCGAAAACAACGTCACACATTATATAAACTATCTTATAATTTTCGGATCAGGATCAATCCATTTCGTCGTATTTGTTGTATTAAAGCCTATGAGCGCTAACACTTAAAGTTACTATGATTTCAAAAAAAAAATTGCCTTGTTATATTATACAAATACCAATTACCAGTTCGGCGAATAATCCGTCTATAACCCTAAAAATGTCAAATAACTGCAAGATTCACACGTACCTCTCAAATTTAGTATTGCATTAACGCTCAGATGTTTATCTGCCAAATTGTTTAAGTCAGTATAGACCAATAAACCTTGTTATCCGGGTAAATACGTACTATACAGGATGTGCCACTAAGGGCAACGAGGTAGGATATATGAGAAACTATCGATGCTACAGCGTCGTGTAAAAAAATTCTTAACTAAAATGGCCAAGAGAAATCGCTAGAAAGTTCATAAAACTTCCGCAAGATGGCGAAACTGCTATAGCAAATTGTAAAAAGCTTAATAACATCAACAAGCAGCTTGACTAATTCTGCGTCAGTTTGGTTTATAGTTTTTTGTGGTATCTTCAACAGTAAGAGTGCTAATAATTAAATATTCAAATTGTTCTATCTCCCACTCCTTGTAATGAAAGGTAGTCAAGTGGGGACTCGTTTGAAAGAGACATTAAAGCTTTTTCAAATGCAAAAATTTTTTTTTGGGAGTCATTAATTTGTCTTACACAAACTAGAGGGCGTTATTTAAAGAAGGTTCAGTTTTTTGAGATTTTCTCGGAACAATTAAATGGAATGGTATGTTTTTAAAGAGTGGTTTTGAAGAGGACAAAATTACCTAAATTATAGCGAAAACCGCAGTTTAATATCTTCATTCGTTTTTGTGTTATTTCGAAATAACCTGTTTTTCAATTGACAAATAATAATATTAGCTATAAATCAAATGTTATTATGGAGTAACGAAGTGTTTTTCATCCAGATACCCATGAAACAAAGTATTATGAATCTAACGAATGGCGAGATTGCGTTGTCATAACTTTTTATAATTTGACATTTGTTCTAATTATCGTTTGGTGATTATCTAGTACTTTGTTACAATATTTAGTATTTGTTTTTATCTTAAATTCTCCTAAATTTTCTCAAAAGTGTTTTCAAAAATGTCTTATTCGACTGCAGAAGCTTATGATATGTTAGCCATGTACTTCCAGTGTTATGAGAACGCTTGTATGGCCGAACGGGTATATACAGCTAACTATCCCAATAGAAGACATTTTAGTAGAAGAGTTTTTATATGTGTAGCTTGAAATTTGCGAGAATATGGACGACTGCATCCTATTTCAGTACCTAGAAGAAATCGTGCAATTAGAAAACGTTATCAAAGTTCTTGCTTATATTCAAATCAATCCTCATGTAAGCACCGGAATAATTACGTTAGATCTGAGAATCAGTAAATCGACGATACACCGAATTTTGAAGAATAATAAATTACATCCATATCACGTTGTTCCGCACCAAGCTCTCTCAGAAACTGATTTTGATCGAAGATTAGATCACTGCCACTGGTTAAGATCTGTGATTGATGATGTTCCTTATTTTTTTTCTTATATATTATGGACAAATGAAGCCATTTTCACAAGCAGTGGAGGACTGAACTTACATAACATGCATTATTGGTTACTGGTCAAGCCTCACTGGATGTCAAAATCGATGGAGTGTCAATGTGTGGTGTGGCATTCTAAACTGACATAATTGGGCCGTATATTTCTAATGGCCACCTAAACGGCGAAGTTTATTTACATTTTTTTATAAACGAGTTTCCTGCACTTTTGGAAGACGTACCTTTGCCAGCAAGAAGAGACATGTGGCTTCAGCATGATGGCTGCCCAACACAATTTTTTCCTGGAAGTTCGTAATTTTTTAAACGAAAATTACCCTAACTGCTGGATAGGACGAGGCAGTTTGTTTCCATGGCCAGCTAGGTCCCCTGACCTTACTGTGCTCGATTTTTATTTGTGGGGAAGAATAAAGATATTGTTTTTGAAACACGCCCTACTACTCCAGAAAATATGGTGGAACGAATTCGAAATGCTGGAGCCAGCATTTCCAGGGCTGAAATTGAAGTCGCCTAGACTCAATCTTTGCATTGAGAACGACAGAAAACATTTCGAACATTTGTAAAGATATTTTATCATGATTACTTTTTAAGGCTTATGTTTCGTATCGTTATTGGTCTTTCGTACTGTTAGTATTCCAATAGTGTTACCGTTTTATTGTTATAGCAAATAATAAAAAATAACATGAAACGTCTTTAATTATTTTTGCATAATAAATATTAGTAGTTAACTTCATAATTATTAAATGGAGAAAACGCTTTAGTTTCGCTTCCACTTTGTTATTCCATAATAACACTTGATTTATAGCTAATATTATTTGTCAATTGAAAACCAGGCTATTTCGGAATAACTCAAAAACGAATAAAGATATTAAACTGCGGTTGTTGCTATAATTTAGGTAATTTGCATTTGAAAGAGCATTAAATTCTCTTTCAAACGAGTCCCCACTTGACTACTTTTCATTCCAAGGAGTGGGAGATTTGAATATTTCATTATTTATCATCTTTTCCCGCCCTTACTGTTGAAGAGACGACAAAAAGCTATAAACCAAACTGACGCAGAATTAGTCAAGCTGTTTGTTGGTGCTATTAAAGTGGTACCTAATACTGGGTATTTTTGGAGAAAAATTAGTTTTTATTATTTGGTATAGCAGTTTCCCCATCTTGCAGGAGTTTTAGAAACTTAAAAATATTTTGTAGCGAATTCTCTTGGTCACTTTAGTTATGAAATTTTTTTACGCGGCGCTGTAGCATGTATAATTTCCCATATATCCTACCTCACCGGCCTTAGTGGGACACCCGGTATATACACGCCTAAATCAAAATAATCAACGCAGTTTTACAAATTATAAATATCGCCTAAATGGAACTGTATACAATTTTTTATTTGTGCAACCCTATCTATATTCGTAAATTCCCATTTCTAAACCAACAAAGCTCAAACTGTAAACTATAAATTTAAATTTTAATCATATTCGTATGATCTTAAATTTAAACCTATGGAAGCGTTTAGAATCTAAACTTGGGACTTCCTTCATTACAAACTATAACCAATCAGGTTAATCCAAACCAACACCTATTAGATTCTTTCACGTCCTGCCCTCTAAGCCCGTTATACAAGTTTGTCGCAAACGAGCACAGACCGAATTCTGTCCCTGTCTGTCTTGATCGTATTGATGATATATTAATAATATTAAATTACAATCTTCTACTTCATGTCAACCGTTGATCTGCTCAGCTGTGTTTGAAAGATTTGAAATGATTAAAAACAATTTGCACACAAGGGGCTGTAGAAGAAGAGTTACAGGCACGGCAATAAAGAAACCGAAGAGCTACCCGAGGAAAGAAGAATCATTAATGCAGGGCGGGACCAGGACCATAACAAGCAGCCAAGAGTACCCAGAAAACCATCAAGGAAGACTACTAGTACAGAGGAAACATCAGCATCAGCACCAGCATCAGCAGCAGTTTAATACAAAACTAATTTCTCTTATAGGTCTCCAATTTCCAAGACTTCACCTCGGCGAAGTCCCGTTCGTCCGCTATATCAATTTCTACATTTCCAAAGTTTCGTAATATGTACGGTGGAACAGCACATCTTTTCAATGCCAGAAGGGGCAATCCCGGACTCCATCCTGTCATATGCACAATCCTACTCCAAAGATAGCACACACAGAAAACACCAGGCAAAGAACCATTACAATCAAATACTTTATATAGAACGTCACACACGCCCTTCTCCAATCGCTCTCAACGGGTGTAATAGGATCAACTCAATCACTGACGCCACATACTGTGCTTACTTTCAATACGGAACATTCGATTGTGTTGCAGCCACCCACCCATATTGTGTTTTCTTTTACCCGAATTCCCAATCCTTAAAACATATCGTTATGAAAATTATTATAGACAGTTAACGCCAAGGGCGTTCATCGAATATTAACAGATGTTAACTTAACTTTAATAACAGAACTGCACACAGTACGGACAACATAGTACCGCTTTAATAGACAAAACTTGCTTCCCATCCGTCCGCTTTCAGTTAACTCTGTACCTACAAGTATCTCGAGTGTGTTGCGGTGTCGGTGCACTTTCCTACTGATATATATATATATATATATATATATATATATATATATATATATATATATATATATATATATATATATAGTATATATAATCAGTCAGCCTTTTACGGATCATATCCCAGACATTCTCAATGGGTGAGAAATCTGGCGACCAAGAAAGCTATAGGAAAACAACAGCGTTAGGTTCTTGAAAACATCGTGTTATAACCCTTACCATATGAGGGAATGCAGTAGGAAAATGGGATTTCCCAAACCTCGAAAATATGGAAGCGCAACAGGCTCAAACTTGTAACTGCGTTTAAGTTGCCGTTAATGAACACCTAGGTATTTGCTATTATAACTTATTTGACGACATATCATCAATCCTTGTGTGAGGGTTGTGTTGCGTTCTACAAAAAAAGTTGAATTTTTGCGTTTTATACGCATACGTGGTGAAGGGTGCGGGGGAGAGAAAGAAATATTTTATTTGAACTATGTTACTGGTAACATTTGAGCCTACCGTGCTAAAGTACAACTGCAACTACGCTACCGAGGAAGCAAATGTCACTTGTTTAATAATTAGTTCGTATTTTTATTAGTAGCTATGCACACTAATTTTTGTTTATTAAACTGATCACATTCAGCTTTCTGTGCTTGTCATGTGAGCCCGCAATTCACTGCTTCACACATGACAGTACATAACTAACTTCTAATTTATTTGCGAAAGCAATATTGAAAGTATACGATAGAAAGTAATAATTTATTTGAACGACGTTCGATGATAATACAAATTGTATGCAATTATAAATTTTAAAATTCCGCTCGAAGAACTCTTACATACAGTTTGTATTGTATTGTAATGAATTAAAATACTTAGCCTGTGGGTCCTCAGTAAGTGGTTAAGAATTGTTTGAGATGTTAAAACAAATTTATGAATTATGAAAAATATGAAAACGCCTGCTTTTAATATAACAGTTTGATAAACGTATAAAGCCAATTATGGAATCTTGATACTTAATAAATTAAATATTATTAAACTGCCTTGAAGATCACGAATCAGAATACCCTCTAACAGTAAAAAATGTCACAAAATTTATTTAAGTTATGATGTAAATGTAAAATTGTGAAAAACTTTAATTTGAAATTGATAAAAGCATTCATAAACAGCAACTTGGCATATCAGTTAAAGATCTAGTCAAATCTAACAAAGAAATAGCCCTTTGTTAATAATGTAATTGTTATTGTACAGTGAATACATAGTGTAGTAAGATTTTTAATTAGCTTAACGTATAGTTGCCAAAGCGTTTAATTCAAGGTCTAGAAAAAAATACAGCAAAAAACCTAGGCATACTGAAGGTTAAAATTAAAATTAAAACGTACCATTGTGCCTTTTTTTTTAATTATAAGATGCGAAAATCTATTTAAACGGAGATTTTCTTCTTCCCAATAGCGTCACGTTGTAAACCAACATAATAGTGAGTTTGTCTTGACAATGTTTCCATAATATCAAATCAAATGGCATGATTTAAATTATTAAAAGCGTGCTCAGCTACTGCGGATTTCTCTGGTTGACTTAATCTACAAAATCTCATACGTTGTTTACGTCTTGCATCAAAGTTACGTTTTGTGGTTCCAGTACAATAAAGACCCTTAATTAGGTTTACCGCAAGAATATCGATGTTACAAAGAACGGTTTTTTAAAATAAATACTTTTTAGGACAAAAACTTGTATAACTGCTTTTTCATTATTCAGAAATATCGAAAAGTAACAGAATAATAATCCATGCTGCAACTCAATATGAGGTGTAAATAAAATTTTCCTTCGAAGTATACGGTTCGTTTTTAAGTAAGAGCCATACTACGCGTCTACAATTTTGAATTGAAAGTTTATTTTGCAAAAACATACGGAATTTATCAAATTAATTATAAATAACCCATTTCGTAATACTTAAATAATTAGTTAGTATTGAGAAAAACGAAAAAATTCCCAAAAAATCTCTGTAATTTGGCTTACGCCTAATTTGAATTATTTATCACATTATAAAACTGAAAGTGATCAAAATGATTATATTTTTAACTACCAATGTAAAATATTCAAAAATTATTATTAGAAACATAAATCAAGCTTTCGACTTAATCACCGTAATAGTACAACAGTATATATGCGATATATTATGTAGATAAAACTAAATTCCAGAATTAACTGCAAGTAATTTCACAGCGAGTAGTGACTTATTTAATGTCATTACAATATTTGTGTGTATAAGAATCGATCATTAATAATGACTAGAAGTAGATAATATACGAGATAAACATCTGTACCTTATGAATTATAGTGTAAGTGTAAAAATAGCATAACAAAGCTGTATGGAAATGCTAATTTCACTTACAACATACCAAGTACTTAAACAAAATAAATTAAATTAATCTAAATAAAAGTAACAATTTTAATGAGAAATAAAATATTAAAAAGACTTTTCTTACTACTAAAAAACAACGTAATTGTGTTATGATATTTTGGAAACAGAGAGTATACATATAATGTAATTAATTTGAAGGATCTGTGTAAAATCAGTGCAATGCTGTGATGATTGTATGATACTTATATTTTACTCAATACCATAAAGTTTAAATTAAGATCTACCATTCTGTGTGTTTTAATCACTACTGCCAAAAATGTACTTTATCCAGATTATTTTCGATTAAAGTTTGTATGTAGCTTCTGGTTGTAAACCATATAATGATTTTTACTTGAGAAAATCCTACATTATTCAATTGAATGTAATGACTTAATTTGGTTAAGGCATGTTCGGGTACTGCAGATTTTTCTGAGTGGCCCAATCTATAAAATCTCATATCTACAGCATTATTAGGTGATCTTCAATGCTCTTTAATCTTTCTTGTAAGTTCAAATAAAAACGTAATTTCAAAATTTAGTATGGCACCATTCTGATCAGTTCTTATAATAAAAAATACAAAATACAAGAGTTCCCCATAAACATAATGTGTTTAAATTAATTTAGCAAACCAAAGGAATTGTTAACCATCACAAATTACCTCTGTAATCGTCTCTTAATGAAATACTCAACTTCTGTTTCTAAGCTAATGCCACAATCCTTCGTTATCTCCCTGAATTTTTCAAATTGCTTGGTCGGACGATAGTGATCCGATTTACCTATGTAACGACAGCAAGTTTATAATCATAGTTTTGAATTTTATTAGTTTACTTCTTGTTTTAGTACGAAACGCGAGTTCTTTTCCTGAAATTTTTAACATAACATAACATAACAGTCACACTATTCCCTTGCGGGGATGGCAAACCAATCCCTGCCTATTTATTTAGAAATTTTTCTCCATGCTTTCCTATCCCTGCATACCTCCCTAGCAAGATTCACACATTGTCTCTGGCGTGCCCTTTTATTTTTAAAACTCCTTATCTTCCTCTATTTTAGAATACATTCTACTGAATTCAGCAAAGTTTTACGAAGCCTGCCAGGCCCGGCCTTACTCCTAACTTCACCCACATATATCTGCTTTATTAAAGGAGCCACCTGTTAAACACATTTATAGCGGGAAAACGTCGTGAACAGGTCTTAAACTGTCCTAACAGGAAACCAAAGCGTTCACTTAAAAAAAAACTACTCTACTACTAAAAATTCTATTCCAAAATTTTTGCGCGAAGTTCACCTAAATTCCAATGAAATTCTAAGCTTTAAATACAAAAGCCGCAAAATCGCAATAATAAAACCCAACACCCCTTAAAATCTCGCCAAACCTCAACGCAAAAATTATTATCTCAAATAACCAAAAAATGAAAATACGATACTTAGTTCTTCAATTTAAAACACAAAAATATGTCACTACAACAAAATTGAGCGTAATGGAAAATTTATAAAACCATAAAATTTACGAAACGTCGATCTCGGGATGTAATACCTAAATTCGTCGAAAAATACAGCTCATTTTCAAACAAATAACTAACTGCTTACCTTTTGGCAAATCAGGCCAATGTCTTGCAATCGTTTGATCTATACACAAGAAAAAAATTCACTTTATAATTGTCACCAACAAAATAAAAAAATAAAAGTTTATCTTACATAGCACTAACAATAGATTACTCTTCTTCCTCTGGACTACGATACAATCTGTGGGACAACGGGTCCACTAGGTATTGAATTCGATAGCTGATTTTCTACGGTAACGCTCTCCATAAACGACAAAATACTATTCATATTTACTCTAACTAAATTTCTGACAGTTACTTCAACCAAAAGCACACAAATGACTAATTTTTCATCTTATTTATCGTTAATGCACAAATATTTAACTATACTTGTGGGTATTGCATTATTTATAAAGCGTTCCTTAACGTTAATTAGTTTACTCTGTATTTAATTAAAGCGGCACTATTTACAGCAAGTTTGTCTTTCATTCGTTTGAGCAGCATGATATACGGGAAACTATATATCTCTTCAACAGAAATTCGTTAAATTAATCCGTACAAAAAATATTCGTTACAGCAGGATCATAGAACAAAGGTTAAGCACTTCGGAAAACACGAAACCACTTCTATGTCCAAAACTTGTCACCATAGACAGACGATATACAACAGAAAATAACTCGTAGATGTGGTGAACCAATATATTATCCCATTTAATGGAAACGAAGACCACTTACTCTACGGTAATTCGATACACCTCTAGTATGTAATAACTTATTGCAACCCCATAACTACCTCTTTCGCAAACAAACAAAAAAACGCGAATCCTGCTCCCTACGCCATCTCTAACAGAACTAATTACTACCTTATCCAGAATTCGCCATTTATAACCCTTTTCATCTTACCTAAATCTTCAATTGCGCTAAAACGAATGAACTCGTGAGCCGAACTGGCACAATTACATCATGCTGTAAACTGCATGCCTAAAAGGTACCTCAAGTAACCTGATATGCCTAAGATAATGAACCTCAACTATAATGAACCTTGAACTAACGTATATAAAATCCAACTCTTTGTTTAAAACCAGAACCTTATCAAAAAGAAGACGGCAGTCTGTCGGCTTACAATTTAAGTTCACAAAGATGTACTATGTAACGTAATAATTTTATACTCAATTTAATTTTATAAAACGCATTTCACATAATGCAATTTTAAATCCCTTCAGAAAAATTCACCTAATCTAAAATAACGAAAACATGCATTTACACAAAAAGTCTTCTAACATTAATCTAATCGTAAACGCCAGTATCACCTATGAGTGAAACGTAATTTTACAAATAACAATTCCATTTATAAATGTCTCAAAACCAAAAAAAAGTGATCAAATAAGAGTTCGCAAAAATTTTAAACTTTTAAATTTGAAATTAAAAAAAAAAGAACACAAACTATCTACCGTATGAACTTTAAAATTTACCCACAGGGTGCCATATATACTGATTCTTTATCTTAACCGTTATCGTTTTACCATATGCACTTCTCATGAATCTCATACCCACGGCATTTATTTCGCTTTCGTGCTCTTTTTGACATATCTCATTGCCATACCGTACTGACGGGACAAACACGCCGTTATAGATGGCTCGTTTCGCAGCTACGCTCATGCTTTGTTATTTCATTATGGTCCATATACTTCCAATCACTTTCCTTCCAGCATTGACCTGCCGTTCAATCTCACCATCCATTGTACCATATGCAGTGAACATTACCAGCTCCTCCATTTGTTCCATGATTTCATCATGCAGGGTAAATGCTGTACTCTCGTTTTCACCTTTCCGAATGAACACCACAATCTTTGTTTTGTTGACGTTTACCTTTAGTTCTATGCTCTCACAGACCACACCAAACTTCCTCAGAGCTTTGAACCTATGACCTGTACTTTGCTAGAGTACCACACTAAGCAACTGTGCTATCGAGATAAAAGTCCCAATTGATGTAAATTTTGTCTTTATGTATGTAGAACTGATGTAAATTCTAAATATAATGAGATTACAATCAAATTACTTATATTAATGGAATGTGAGCCTGACATATTGCAAGGATTCACACATACCAAAGCAACTTAACTAATATTAAATTATTATAAGTTTTGTTATGAACGAATAAGTTCAATAGTAAATATATAATTAAAAATTATTATTAATATTATTATTTACATAAATAAACAGATTACCTTGCGTAGGATTTGAACCTACGACCTGTACTTTGCTAGAGTACCGCACTAACCAACTGTGCTATCGAGATACAAGCGCCAATTGATGTCAATTTTGTCTTTATGTAACTGATGTAAATTATATTTAGAATTCCCATTTAACCCAATATCCTCCTAAGTTTCATTCACTAGTCCTTCTACATTATCCTTATTAAACTCTTCAGTCTTATTTTCCTCACTACCGTACAGCTTTCCGAAATATTCTTGCCAGAATTTCCTCACTTCACAATCGTTCCATACCATTTCGTTGCTTCTATTCATTACTCCTGCATCGTTTTTTTTTACCACGCTTTGTATTTTTAACACATTTCCCTCAAAATAATTTTGCATTTTCTCACCTTCCAGAACCAACACTCTCTCTTTACTCCTTCTCACGGCCTCCTTCTCTTCTTTGTTTCTTTAATCTGTACACCTCATACAACCGCTTCTTCGCAGTCTCATTTTTTGCACCAATCATTGCTATGTACGCGGTTTTTTTCTTACATACTACCTTTTTTACCGATTCATTCCACCAAGCACGTCTACCTATAGTCGCTCTTTCACATATCTGCATGACACAATTGACAACAAAGTCTTTCAAGCTTATTCATGCGTTTTTAACGTCGTTGTAGTTTATTTGTTGGTTCCACACCACACTGTTTTATTCACATTCAACTCTACACACAGTATCTTGCATATTTCATTCTCTCCCTATGATCTACCAGTTTATATAGCCTACTTCTGGAGGTTCCCACTAAGATACAACCTGAAAGTGGTACGATCTGCGCATTACTTATGTATCTCTCATTAGGTTTCTAAGTTGTTTATCATACACTATCCAGTCAATCATACCTTTAGATTCACCTCTTTCAGGTGCCACCGAGCGGCGCCACAAGCCGTTACATAAAAAAAATCTGTTTTGCAAGGGTTTCGAAGACGAATTCTGGACTTGTTGTTTTTAGGATTTTTTTACTAAAATTTGTTTCGTTGCAAAAAGAAATGGTAAAGTTTAAGTTTACTTTAATAGACGAGGAAAATCAGTTTAAAGGTACACAAACTGTAAGACCTTATATCTTTTGTTCTATTCCAAATATTAAAAAAATGTTTCTACAGAATCCTAGATTATCTTTTCTTTGATACACTGACAAAAATTCATTTAAAAAAAATTATAAATACTCTTAGGAATTCTACGGCCGAACCCTTGCAAGCGATCGCTATGCTGTCATGTGAGATCCCTCCTAACTTATCTATAGTTTCTCTTTGCTCAAATGCCCACATTTATAAATCATTTCATTTAATAAGCTGCAATTAATTTTTTTTTTGAACACAAGGATATTTCACAACTTACATAAGGGAGATGCCAGTACATGCCCTTTCTGCAATCTTTCTTTTGCTCTCTGCTTCCATAGTAGATGATTGTAATTATATTGTTGCTTTAAAAATGAGAGATAGCTTTAGCTTAATATACGTAACTTTCAAAATGTGCAATTTTAGTGTTAGGTTTGTGCGGGAGTAGTTAATACCATGCAATTAATATTTACCTGAAATTGTTTACATTTAAATGTTTGTTTTGATTAAAACCCGTTATTTTTTTTTAAACGGGTTGATAAATCTACTTTTAATTGAATGCGCAAATTCAAGTAAATTGACTTCCTATAAAAAAGGTCAACAACGTTACTTCCTACATTTTGTTTTGGATTTTTATGGTAATTTTCCTTTAAGTTCTTTGTATATGTAGATTGTATAAAATCATTTATACAAAACTTACTGAATGTAGATCCAGATTGAACTAATTTGTTGCATTTTCTTAAAAATAAAAAGGTATCCGTCACAACGACTTCATTATTACTCGTTTATTTAAAAACTTTATTCTTGACGTCACTTACTCAAAAAACCATTAATATTTATTATTCATTGTTATATTACTCTTCCATTAATGATGGAATTTGGACTTTTTTTACGTAACGTTTGTTAAAAAATGTTATTTATGAAGATACAAAAAAGTCTTGATAATGAAATAAAATATTTTAATTAATCGAAGGTTGTCTACTTTGGAGTATTTGTTTTAAATTTACTAAGGAAGTAATTAAAAAAACAATGTTATGTAGATATTGTGCAAATAATTAAAATACAAATTTATAAGAGTGTTTATTTATACATTAGATATAATGATGTATCTAGTTGGTAATGAACTTTGATTGAGAGGGATTGATTTAAAAGTATGTTGTGTAATATCTGAAATTACTTAATGAAATTCCGCACGTGTAAGTTTACGAGACGCAGTTTTTGGTTTTTATTAAATATTTCTGAAGCAACTGCGTTCTTTAACAGTATAAAAATACCACCATACAGAATTTAAAATTACAAATTAGTTATGTTATATGCAATTTTTTCATCTAACGCTTCATTTGGCGACAAAAATTCCCATTCGATCTTATATAACTTTTCTTTATATCTTGATACGAACCAAATAAGCCTTAAAAATGAAGTAGGACTTTAAACACGTAAACTGTATTTACGATATTTTTGGCACGTAACTCCTTTTTCCAAATTGGCTTCTAAATCTAAATGTCTATTTAAAGATCTATATAACAAATCATTATTCTTTGATGGCGTTGTCTATTTTTGTTATGAACATATTGTACAAGAGGTTGCATAATTATCCTAAAAAAATTATTTCATTTGTGTTGTTCCACATCAGATATCACTAAATTGTAATGATTAAGAAATTAATCCTAAAATTAATCCTCATAATTAATTTCTTATTTATATCTGCAAATTGTCACCCTCTCCAGCTTAAAAGTTTGTTTCATTCTGCGTGCGTCCTTTGCTTTCTCTTTATCCCGGACCACTTTCCTCAAGAACGCGCACCCTTTCCTTTCATCCAAACTTTATAAACCGGTTTATCCTGATTAATTTTTCAAGTTTTTCAAGTTTAGTTATGCAATTAATATGTTATATTATGTTACGTTACGTTACGTTACGTTATGTTATGTTATGCTTTGTTACGTTATGTTATGTTATGTTATCTTATGTTATGTTATGTTATGTCATGTCATGTCATGTCACGTCATGTCACGTCATGGCATGTCATGTCATGTCATGACATGTCATGTCATGTCATGGCATGGCATGTCATGTCATGTCTTGTCATGACATGTCATGTCATGCCATTTCATGTCATGTCATGCCATTTCATGTCATGTCATGCCATGTCATGTTATTTTATGATATATGTTATGTTATGTTATGTTATGTTATGTTATTCTTCACTGTGGCCACAGATAAAGCCAGAACATTTGGCACACTCTGTTATTTTGCGGCTGCAGTAGTGAAATAAAAATAAATATGACGTACCTCTAGAATGCAAGATAAAAATGTAAAGTACGCTTTAGACAAGTTAGAATTAAAATGCATGTTAAACAATACCCACGAGTATTTTATTTCTCTCTTCATTGCATGAAACTATTCAATAACGTATATCGATTCTGTCAAATGTACTACAAGTATTTTTCTATCCTTTTTTTAAAGACGCTTTGATATGAGATGGCAGTATAAACAATTTGGTTAGCTAGGTTTATAAACTAATGACGCAGCGCGATTCTTTCCTGGCGAGAATGATATACTATACTATATTAAATTATATTATGTTACATTACATTACACTATAGTATACTTTACTTTATTGTATTTTATTATATTACAGTACATTACGTTACATTACATTACATAACATTACATTACATTACATTACATTACGTTACATTACGTTACATTACATATTACATTACATTACATTACATTAGATTACATTATATTATTTTATTTTATTTTATTAGAACTGGATTCACCAGAGAAATACAAAAGCAAACTACAATTTAAATGCATCAATCAGTAGTATTCAAATGAAGCGTTTATACCCCCCATTACTCTGGAAAGTTTAAGAATGTATAGGGTCGGTAGTAGTAAATGCTTCATATTTACATACCTAGAGACCATTAAATTGCTGATTTTGCTTTTACCTAATTAGAATATTTGATAGGCAAGTAAGAGCGAATTTGAATGATGCAGAATTTTATATGAGGTTGATGATATTTGGATCAAGCTAATAAAACTGGAATTAGATTCGATACTGCTTTTGTCTTAATAAACTTGTTACGAGTCGAAGTTTTAGAGGTTGTCACTTAAATTAACCACATAGAAATAATATTATATTATATTATATTATAGTATAATGTAATGTTTGTGTCATCGATTATTGTGTTTGATAGCTGTACTCGGATCACTTGGAAGTATAAGCTTTGTGTGCTTGTGGTGGACAAGTGTACTAAACAAAATTGCCATTATTTTGCATGTAAATCAAACAAGCAACCTATACATTTGCAATACAAATAAAAAATTACCGTATTATATGTTTGCAACAGAAGATTCACAGACGTTGTTACCAGATTACATTCAATCGCCTAATTTTTTTATATATTGAGTGTATGTTTAGCTATAAACTCTTTTCAGGTTTATCTCCGTCTCACATCTTAACATATTGTATATATGTTTAGAGGAATAATATTTTACTTCAAAAAGTTGGGTAATCAATTCGTCTGGATGTATGTGTGTCTGTGCGTTGCACGATGTTACAGGGTTTAGATAGCTGCAAGTGGTGTCATCTCATAGGAAATTCTTTGCTAATTCCAAATCTCTGGTAGATTTTTTGAACTGATCACCTGTTCGCGGTAGGGAGGCCGTTAAAATCAAAATTTCGATATTAAGATATGAGTCATTTTTATAATAATTTTTTTTAGCTAATTTAAGAAATAATAATAATGAAAAAATAGAGAATCACCATCCCATCTATGTAAAACGTAAATATATATATATATATATATATATATATATATATATATATATCATATATATATGTTGTAATTTAGGCTTACAAGTATTAATATTTGAATGTGATGACATCTTCAGGATTATAAAAATTAAGAAATTTTATTTGCTTCATTTTAATTGTGAATAAATACTAAATTTCAATTATACGATTTATTTATGATTATTTGCCAGTATATCAAATGGACCTATTGTTAAATGTGGTTGACTGTAATGTAGAATCTAGTTTATACCTTCAGCGCTCCCTGGCTCAAACAGTGTGGCGATTTTTGTGGAGGTCCCTTTTTTTGTAGCGTGATAAAAAAGGAACTACAACCTTTGCCGACCAAGAGCTTAACCGTATCCTTCTGTATTACGTAAGTTGCGGGTTGTCCACATTTGTGTAACCGGGTTGTTATTCGTGTGCTTGTAATCCTGCGACATAAAACAACGCAATGCTGGTAGTAATGGTTGTTCTCCATCTACATAAGGGCACCATAGAAACGCTTTGCAGATTTCTATAACATAACATAACTCTACTTCGTTTATAAACTATATTGTGATTTTGTAAAATTATATCTGTCTTTTTTTTGTTATTGTCGTCAGCTAGTTTATAGATCGAGGCTGTGTCTCTTGTATATAGTAACCATTGTAAGTTTGTGGATATGCGACGTACTAGTAGCTGTTATAAGATGCACCGTACTTTATAGATTTTTTGTTTGCTGCTTTACTTTTAAAGGCATAAACACTTTGTTACAAGAAATTTTAATGATAGTTTACACAGAGAGCTGTGCACCTAGTCGGTGTTCGTAATTTATTCATACGTAGCGGTATACCAGCTAGAATACTTACGCTTGCCTAGAACCCGTGGTTACATACGACTTTTGAGTTTGAAATCAGCTCGGTATGTGATCTATCACTTTAATTAGATGCTACTATTGCTGCTATTTACTACGTTGCGTAACTGCTTTCTGTTCTAATAAATTACTGTTTCATTTGGCTTGTGTTGAACACCTGTTTTTTTTTGGTTTATTTTTTCTAAGATCTTTGAGTTTTATAGCTTTAATTATTGATTCCATTTTAGTGATTGTGTTTATATTTTGAGCACTATTTAGATTTCTTTCGGCTTTTCCCTAGCTTACCCTGGGTTTGAATTTTTTATTTATTTCTTCGAAGGCTGCATAACACTATTACAACTACTCTTCAAATGCTCTGTATCTAATCTGTTACGTGCTAGCTTTGGTTTTACCTACTGAAGCTTATAGTTCGGTTTAGCCTCCAGGATACAACTTCCTGCAAACACTTAGTGTTTGATGCTACACACTATAAGGGGCACGTTATAAATGTTTATGTGATAGATAGGATAAGAAAGTGAAGAATACATAGGAGCTATGAATATGCTATGATTTCTTAAAAGTCTAAAAAAAGTATTATCAAAGAAATAGGGACCTATAATAGTTCCGTCCAGGATGCCACACCACATATTAACACTACAACGACCTTGATGTTGGACCTCGCTCTACCAGTGAGGATTGGTGTCAGACCAATAATTCATATTATACAAATTAACGTTTCCATCACTTTTGAAAGTGGCCTCATGCGTCCAAAGAATTTCGGATAAAAATCCTCTCTTTTCCCTGATCATGCCCAACATCCAATGACAATAATCTATCCGTCGGTCAATGTCTTCGTCATGTAAGGCTTGATGTAAAACCATATGATACGGGTACATTCTATAAATTTGAAATTAAAAACACATTGTGAAACATGTAAAGTAGTATTTTCAGTGACATAAGAACTTACCTATGGTCCTTTAAAATGTTTTGAATAGTAAGTAGTTCGTGACATATCCAACGCGGAGACATCGCTCTTTTACTAACATGGGGATTCAATGACACGTATGCCAACACATTAACAATATTGTCTTCCATTCTTCTAGCCGAGTCTTTTCGCAACTTTGGTCCAAAGCTTCTAGTATTACGCAAATTTTGCACTAAACGAGGAAAAATTCTCGCATCGCGTAGACGCCGATCTGGATATCGAGCTGAGTATACTCTCTTAGCCAATGCCGCATTTTGAAAACATTCAAAATATACCGCAATCATATCAACAGCTTTGTAAAAGACATTATAGGTAGTTTTAAGGACTTACTTGTGCAACAAACATAAATTACACTGTCTGTCAAATTTTAATATTTGTTTACAATTTGATTTTATGTATTTGTTTTTCTCAATGGCCTATTCGTAATATACTGCCTATTCTGCACTTGTATATTCTATGAATTGATTATTATGCCCCTACATGTTTTTTTTATTTTTGAAAGTATGAAAACTTTTGTTATTTAAAATTATAAAATGATAAAATTTTTATTGAATCTTGAAAAAGACAAATAAATATGAATAAATACCGGTGTAATGTCGACTTTTTCAAATTTTATAATAACTAAATTTTCTTTCTTCGATATTTTAGGGTATGAATCGAGATGCGGTTTTCACTAACCTATTTAGGGATGATTTCATCTCATTTTTATGAAAAAGTCATATTTTGCTTTTAATTTTTAGAGAATTTTGCAATTTTCTGATATTATATCCAAAAACGCGCTATAGCGGCATCACTAAAAATTAAACATGTTACGGGTAAGATGGGTTTGATGGAGCAATAAATGCTCTTTCCAACGAGACTAAGTTTATTAAAATCAGTTCAGTCGTTTAGGTGTTACAGCTGTTTATTTAAAAAAAATCACTGAATCACCCCCCACCACTTTATTTTAAAAGATACTTCAAACAGAAATTACTGGAATAAAGCTGAGCTTAAAAATCATATAATTTTTTGGTACATTTACTAGGTGTAGTTCAGTAAAAAATCACTTTAAAAGTTTAGGATGGCGGTTACGCCCCCTGGTGGTCATCTTGCAAATTTGAAAATATTTTCCACGGTATTTTTTTGGCCACTTTAGTAATAAAATCTACGACAAATAGTTTCCGAGAAACAGCACTTTGCATTCTTATCTGGCCACCCGGTGCATAACACCTAAATTGAACACAGATGTTTACTTGAATTTAAACTCACATGAGGCACTACTGCTGCTCCATTACATAGTCTGAGACAGCATTGTGACAAGAACACTCATTACTCAAGAAGGATTTCGCTTCAGAATGGTTTATCACTGGTTGATGAATCTTACGTTTTACCTTAATGATAACGTTTCCTATTACGTAAAATTGATCATGTTTGAACAAGGTCATCAAAATATTTTATCATACAAATGTTTATCTATTAATTTTAAAAACTAATCTAAACTGCTGACCACTCGAACTTACACATAGTGTTTTTTAGGCAAAATATAAAGTTAAATATTTTCAATAGGAATGCAAATTTTTGAACGCGGCCAGCAAATTTTAAGAGCTAGTTTTTTTCGGATTAAGGTGCATGACGTATATTTATCGTAGGACCATAGGTTTATTATATACGGGGTGATCAATGAAGTCATGCAAAAAATCAAAAAGTTCGTATGAGTGAAATTTCCGCAAAAAATTTTTTTGGTCGTTGCAATATGGTTCGTTATTAAGGTAACATCAATAGCTTTAGACGTTTTTGTTAGTTTTTGAATTAAGGCGCTTAGGCCTTGCACACACTACTCAACAATAAAATTTGGATAGCAAAATTTTTAAAATGCTGTAACTTGACATTGCATTGACGGTTATTGATGATTTTTGCGGATTTGGAATCCTTGTTCCACGTAGATTTTCCATGGTCTAAGCATTTTATTTGAGGGTTGACATTTACACATTATACCGGGTCGATAGTAAACAAAAACGTAGCGACAAGAACAAGTTTATTACATTACATTCTAAAATATACAAGAATGGTTAACAACGGCCAAAAGTCAATTCTTACAAAATGTATAATTCTAAACCTAATTTAAAGGTTCGTACAATATCTAAAAAACACGGTGTACTGTAATAACAAAGATTAGGTAGGTATGGATAGGGATACCTAGTGGTAATTGGTATTGGTAATTTTTAATAAATAAAAAAAAATTAGCTTGAAAAACATAAATTGTCTGTCCATTAATTTTTGTTTTCAATCCACTGCGTCAAAGATGGGAATTGCAACCTTGCATTTTCGGAGTTTGCAATGAAATTGGGTTATTTTTGGCAACGGCGTGTTAAAAGGACGAGACCATTGAGACCAACCAGAAATAATCAATGGAAAAATGCCAATTGTTCTAACTTGAAATACCTAATCTTTGGTAATAATTTACCCGAAATTAGGTGCATTAATAAAAAAAAAGAAACTAATATTTTGTTGGTTCTCCTGCTCGACGTATTACTTCCCGACATCGATTTGGTAGAGTATCCACAAGATTATTTATAAAATCTTGTGGAATATTCTCCCATTCTTCACGAATGGCCTCACTAAGCGTTTCTAAGGCTTCAGGGGGTACATCACGCGATCTTACTTTAAGTTTTAAATAAGACCAAACGTGTTCGATGACATTAAGATCCGGAGACTTTGCAGGCCATCGTTAGTCAGAATTCATGTGTATTCAAATTTTAAATTGCGGAAAGTGTTTAAGGCAGGTGGAGCAATTGCTGATTTTGTAGGATAAAGTAAACGTAAGTGTCTTTTATGTTCTGTTAACCTGGTGTTAATGCTTCTTCCAGCTTCACTAATGTAGACTTCACCACAGGAGCATGGTACTTATATTATGTTTTTGTAATATTTTACCAATTTTATTCTTTGTGGTTTGCAAAGAAAGGTAAAATGGCATACTTATTTGAAATTGCGTCTTTTGTCTCGGTTGAAATGACTTTTTGTGTTAGTTGAATTCATTACTTATGAAGACCTTTTCCAGATAGTTTAATTCGTGTTGTAGTTTATCTGGATGACAAATCTTTGAGGCACGGTTGTACAAAGTTCGTATCGTACTAAAGTTTTGTGCTGGATGATGGTGTGATGAAGCATTAATATAATGATCTGTATTAGTTGGCTTACGATATGCGGAATGTGTAAGGCTTCTATTTGGTTTTCTCTCAATTAGAACATCAAGAAATGGAAGACAAACGTTTTTTTTTCTATTGTAAATCTAATGTTTGTATGTTGATTGTTTAAATGGTTTAGGAGCACCGTCAATTCTTGTTCTCCAAAACGCTAGATAGCAAAAATATCAACATATCTAAGCCAAGTTTTGGTTTCTTAGGTGCATTATTTAGAACCTGTTCTTGAAAATGTTCCATAAACTAATTTGCAATCGATAGTAAAATTGGAGATACCATAGCCACTCCATCTAACTGTTGATAATACTCGCCATTAAATAAGAAGAATGATGCAGTTAGACTAAGCGAGCAGTATCGTATAATTTACCAGAACTGAGATTAACTACACGGTTGTCAGATGTAGGATTCGTAAGGTCCTAATTTTGTGAAATTCTACTGTTGCATTTATAGGTCTCCTAATGACAGCAACTTTCAAGACTTCTTCGATTACCTTAGTATGAAAGTTGACTATCTCCTGTCTCAGTTTCCATCTTGCGATGTCTTATTTGTAGGCGATTTCAATGTTCATAACTCTAATTGGCTTCAGTTTTCATCTACTACAAATCCCGCGGGTCATAGTGCAGAAACATTTGCTATTTCATGTGAACTCACACAAATGATTTCTGAACCCACAAGAATCCCTGATAACCCTAACCATACCCCACATCTTCTAGATCTCTTTCTTACATCAAACCCTCTTGTTTATAAAACTTCCGTTCTTTCGCCTTTAGGTCTTGCCGACCATTGTCTAATAAAAATCATTTCTACTGTACCTAATTCCACTGTTGTTCGCAAAACCGATTGAACCTTGTGGTGTTTTAAGTCAGCTCGATGGAGTGATTTAAGGGATTTCTTTGCAACCTTTCCATGGCGTGAATATTGTTTTAAGTCGTCCTCTTCTTCGGACATCGCTCTTTCAGTATCTGAAGTCATCCTCATGGAATGGAGTTATACATTCTCAAAAACAGTACCGTATAGGTCATTTACGTTCCCAACCCTGGTTCAATAAGGCTTGTGCTGATGCAATTCTTTAAAAATAAATGTTACATTAAATGGAAATCTAATAAATGGTGACAGTCATTAGAATACGTTGGTGCTAGAAATATCTGCAAAAGTGTCATCACTAAAACTAAAAAGTTGTTCGAACAACGAAAATGCAATCAACTAGCTACATCTCCTTTAGGCAGTAGTAAATTTTGGTCTTTAGCGAAAGCCAGTAGTAAAAACTTTGGAACATCTTCATTTCCCCCCCTGACGTCTATTGACGGATCGGTAGTTGCTGATTCTGTAGACAAAGCCAACGTTTTTGTGGATTTGTTTGCATCAAACTCGTGTCTCAATGATTCTGGAAAATATGTGCCCCTAGTCAACTCTTCTTCATACGCTATGAAACCAATTCATTTTCGGTACACGCTCTTGGAATCGATCATCAGTAGGCTTGATCTCAATAAGACGACTGGCCCAGACAGTATCCCAGCTATTGTTTTAAAGAAATGTTCCCCCGAACTAGTACCAGTCCTATCTAAGCTCTATACAATCTCTATGTCTTCCGGGGAATTCCCTTCATCATGGAAGTTAGCAAATGTTCAACCTATTCCCAAAAAAGCAATCAAGCAGCAACTGCTCACGTTCCTTGAAACTAACAAACTCCTTAGTGACCACCAATATGGGTTTAGGCAAAGTCGTTCAACAGGCGATCTTCTTTCATATGTGACCCAAGTTTGGAACAATACAGTAGAGCAGTCCGGTGAAACAGTTGTAGTCGCTTTAGATATCTCAAAGGCATTTGACCAAGTTTGGCATAAGTGCTTACTTGCCAAACTCACCTCGTTTGGGTTAAATGGGTTTCTACTGTTCTTGATAAAAGACGAATACGTGTCGTAGTTGATGGTCTTTTTTCAAAAGAAGTTAGAATTAACGCGGGCGTACCACAGGGATCCGTTATAGCGCCTACACTTTTTCTACTGTACATAAATGACCTTATTTCTTCAACAACTAACCCCATCCGTTGCTTTGCTGACGATAGTACTCTTCGCTGTAGTTCATCTCAGTCTACTCATAGTGATAATCCACCTTCTATGTCAAATCAAAAAATTAAAGCTGAAATGACAAATTCAATCAACAAAGACATTCAACGTATTCTCGAATGGGGAAGCAATAATCTAGTTAAATTTAATGCTAACAAAGCTCAGTGTTGCCTTATGTCCGCTAAAAAAGATCGATCATTTCCTGTTGTAATTATAAATGGCTCAGTTCTTAAGTTTTCAGACTCTATTACTTTGTTGGGCATGACTGTATCTTCAAATCTCTCACGGGTTGACCATCTTCTGTCAGCTACCGAAACAGCTGCTCGTAAAATAGGGTTTTTGTATAGATCTAAGCAATACTTTACCTCTCGACAACTCCTTCTGCTGTATAAGGCCCAAATTCGGCCTCATCTGGAATATAATTCTCACCTCTGGATTAGTGCTCCCCAATACGCTCTCGATATCGTTGATCGTATTCAAAAGAGAGCGATTAGGCTTATAAATGACCCGTCCTTAACCTCACACATACAGTCCCTTGAGCATAGAAGGTTGGTTTCAGTTCTTTCTTTGTATTATCGTTATTACAACGGCTATTGTGCTGCTGAATTCTATTCTTTGATACCATCTCGGGTTATATTTGCAAGAAACACTCGGTTCGCTCATTTACATCATCAGTATGCAGCACAAATCTCCACTTGTCGTACCAAACGGGCGCAATCCACATTTTTCTACACGGCTTCTAAACTCTGGAATGATCTCCCTAGTTCCTGTTTTCCTCTCACTTATGATATGAGAAAATTTAAGGTAGCTGTTCATAGGCATCTATTGGCAATTCATTATCCCTCTATCCATCCTCCTAAGTGTTCCTGAGTGCTTTAGCACGATAGGTCTAATTTAGCCTCTTCAGGTCCACAATCATAAAAAAAAATGTACGTGTAGTGTTGTCTTGTTTCTTATTAAGAGAATCAAATCTACTTATCTGTCTAGTATTCGTTTAATTTTCATGTATTTCAAATCTTCTATATAGAAAGTTGTCTAGAAATCTCCAGTCATCATTTGATAGCTGTTCCAATAAAAGAAAATGCAAATGGCAAATTTTCTTATCCAGTTTATCAAGATCTCTTCTTGTAGCTTGGATGACTTCTTTTACTGAAAATCCTATTTGCTCTAGTAGTATCGTAATGATGTTGGATTTTAATGAAATTTGGTAGTAAGCTGTTAGACCTACATTTTAAGCAGGTTAGGTGACCAAGTTGGTTTATCTTCTTTCTTCTCAATTTCTCGAAAATTTTCACTTTTTTCAAAACAGCCGTTTGATATAAGAATTGAAACGTTCACCATTTGACATAAATAACGCTTTATTTGGGGAAAAAATGATATGAATTATTTATGTATTTATTTATTCGCAAGCTTTCAGACAGATACTTTGCCCTTCGTCAGGCTTAATGCCAAAGTGACAAATATTAATAGGTAACTACGTAATTAAATTAAATTAGTTTTTTAGGCAGCTTTGTTGTTATTTTTTACAATATTGTATTATTTTATGTAGTTTGTGTAATACATGTTACGTTCTTTAATAGATATGTTACTGACTCATTGCAAATATTGCCCTCGCCAGGAAAGTTTACGGCTATGTCATCATATACAATGATATGGTGTAATATGAAAAAATGAGTCAAAATTATTTTTGTTATAATAAATTCTGATTAGAAAATATACCCCGAGATGGCAGCATTTAAAGCTGAAGTATTCCAAAATACAATTATTTATTTATTTTGATTTATTTTGTAAAAATTAGAGAACGTTGATTATCGTAATGATAACGGTTGAAAAACAGTATCCTTGAAATCTAACAGGTGTTTGATAAGTTATTTTTACAACCTGAAACTTATGTAGGTTATAACCTACAAAAAAATTCAATTTTCAACAAAATGTAAACATTTATGAATTGCAGCGGAATTATACAAACATGAGAATGATTGTGTTGTAAGTTGCTGATAAACAATCATATAATTAAAAATTATTATTAATTTTATTAAATACATAAATAAAAAGTTTACCTCGAGTAGGATTTGAACCTACGACTTGTACTTTGCTAGAGTACCGCGCTAACCAACTGCGCTATCGAGATTCAATTATAATAAACCATACAATTGATTGGAGATTCAATTTATAGGTTAAACAATTTGCATGGAACAACTGTCGAGCTGCACTATTTACACCTCTCAAAGCTACTACATTTCATAATCATAATTTCTTATTGTTGATACCAATTCAGTAGTAATGATGGCCCACCATAAGATGGTAACATTAGTACACAAAATGGATGTTAGGTTACGTGCCTAAATAAAATGGAATTATTATTCGTAGAAGATGACATTGGTCGCGTATAGCATTTTGAAGGGCCTTCAAGCGGCCATCGTAAATGCGAGTTAATTCAGACATTCTCTTCCGATAACTTCTTATTACCTATTTTACTGCATGAATTGTCAGAAGATGACTATGACCGACGTGTCGAATTTGGTAGCTTATAATGGAGCGCATCAATAATTATCCAAACTTCCTCGACAACATACTTTTTTCGGACAAGGCCAATTATTGCAAAACAAGTTATTTCAGCTTGTCAAGTACAATTTCCAAATGTTGATCTGTGGTTTCAACAAGATGGGCACCACCACACTACTCTCTAAATGTGCAGAGATATTTAGATGAAGTCTTTCCGAATCGTTGAGTAGGTAGACGAGGGACTGTCGAATGGTCTTCACAATCTCCGGATTTTACAGCGTGCGTGCGTAGACATTTTGAGTATTTGTTGCGTTAAAACGAAATGCACAATATGCGCATTATTTCGTCAAACAACTTTTGTCTTGAAAGTTTTGTGATAAAATGTACGGTTACGGCTTCAAAACCATACATTTCGGCACCCTGTATATGATTCATTCATTGTTTTTTTAAATAAAAGTATTCAAGGTATCATATCGGCTGCAGAACAATTATTCCATCCTTTTCCGACACCCAGTATAATGATTGCAGAATTGACCGATCAAAATTGAAATGCAAACTTTGCAATACTACAGAGCATGTTGCAAGGTATGCATCGAAAGTCCATTGTCTTCCAGCGATTTAACAAAACAACAATAAACTTGTTGAAAACGAATATTTTGACATAAATAGAATTTGATATTTATGATCAGAAATTAACTGAGTTTAATCCAGATCCCAAGACATATTTTACTGTACATATCGAAAATAAACCGTAAAGATTTGACGTCGATACAGGCGTGGGCTATACGTTAATAGCAGAATATCAATTTAAAACGCTATCAATAAACAGTAAGCTTCACTCAACTAACATTGCTTTTCATTCCTAAACAGAAAATGTATTTGTTCCCTCGGCAAAATACCCGATGGACCCGATAGATTTGACATGTTAAATAACGCTTTATTTGGGAAAAAATGATGCGAATTATGTATTTATTTAATTATTCGCAAGCTTTCAGACAGAAACTCTGTCGTTCGTCAGGCGTAATATCAAAGTGACAAATATTGACAAGGTAACCTCAAAATGAAAAATATTAATGAGGCAACTAGAGAATTAAAATTAAATCACCGTTATAAAACTTTCAGTTCTTGAAAATAGACCTACGTATCGGACTTTCATATCCATTATCCTTGTTCAAGTTGTTAGGTTGTTTTAGAATTTCAATAGCTACTGAATTTTCCTTGTATACCAATTCCTACCGTTAGTCAGAATTGAATTCATGTGTATTCAAATTTTATATTGTGGAAAGTGTTTAAGGCAGGTGGAGCAATTGCTGATTTTCTAGAATGAAGTAAACGTAAGTGTCTTTTGTGTTCTGTTAACCTGGTGTTAATGCTTCTTCCAGTTTCACTAATGTAGACTTCACCACACGAGCATGGTACTTATATTATGTTTTGTAATATTTTACCAATTTTATTCTTTGTGTTTGCAAGGAAAGGTAACATGGCATACTTATTTGAAATTGCGTCTTTTGTCTCGGTTGAAATAACTTTTGTGTTATCTGGATGACAAATCTTTGAGGCACGGTTGTACAAAGTACGTATCGTACTAAAGTTTTGTGCTGGATAATGGTATGATGAAGCATTAATATAATGATCTGTATTAGTTGGCTTACGATATACGGAATGTGTAAGTCTTCTATTTGGATTTCTCTCAATTAGAACATCAAGAAATGGAAGACAAACGTTTTTTTCTTTTTCTATTGTAAATCTAATGTTTGTATGTTGATTGTTTAAATGGTTTAGGAGCATCGTCAATTCTTGTTCCCCAAAACGCTAGATAGCAAAATATCAAGATATCTAAGCCAAAGTTTTGGTTTCTTAGGTGCATTATTTAGAACCTGTTCTTGAAAATGTTCCATAAACTAATTTGCAATCGCTAGTAAAATTGGAGATACCATAGCCACTCCATCTAACTGTTGATAATACTCGCCATTAAATAAGAAGAATTATGTAGTTAGACAGAGCGAGCAGTATCGGATAATTTACAGGAACTGAGATTAACTACAAGGTTGTCAGATGTAGGATTCGTAAGGTCTGTGCAAGATGTACGTGTAGTGTTGTCTTGTTTCTTATTAAGAGAATCATATCTACTTATCTGTCTAGTGCTTGTTTAATTTTCATGAATTTCAAATCTTCTATATAGAAAGTTGTCTAGAAATCTCCAGTCATCATTTGATAGCTGTTCTAATAAAAGAAAATGCAAATGGTAAATTTCCTTGTCCAGTTTATCAAGATCTCTTCTTGTAGCTTGGATGACTTCTTTTACAAGATATAGCTTCGCTTTACTGAAAATCCTCTTTCCTCCAGTAGTATCGTAATGATGTTGGATTTTAATGAAATTGGGTAGTAAGCTGTTAGACCTACATTTTAAGAAGGTTAGGTGACCAAGTTGGTTTATCTTCTTTCTTTTCAATTTCTCGAAAAGTTTCACTTTTTCCAAAACAGCCGTTTGATATAAGAATTGACACGTTCACCATTTGACATAAATAACGCTTTATTTGGGGAAAAAATGATGTGAATTATTTATTTATTCGCAAGCTTTCAGACAGATACTCTGCCCTTCGTCAGGCTTAATGTCAAAGTGACAAATATTAATAAGGTTAATTAAATTAAATTAGTTTTTTAGGCAGTTTTGTTGTTATTTTTACAATATTGTATTATTTTATGTAGTTTGGGTAATACATGTTACGTTCTTTAGTAGATATGTTACTCACTCATTGCATATATTGCCCTCGCCAGGAAAGTTTACCTACGTCATCACTCATCATATACAATCATACGGTGTAACATGAAAAATGAGTCAAAATTATTTTCGTTATAATAAATTCTGATTAGAAAATATACCCCGAGATGGCAGCAATTAAAGCTGAAGTATTCCAAAATACAATTATATATTTATTTTGTAAAATTAGGAACGTTGATTATCGTAATGATAACGGTTTAAAAACAGTATCCTTGATATCTAACAGGTGTTTGGTACGTTATTTTTGCAGCCTGAAGCTTATGTAGGTTATAACCTACAGAAAAGGCAATTTTCAACAAAATGTAAACATTTAATAATTGCAGTGGAATTATACAAACATGTGAATGGTTGTGTTGTAAGTTGCTGATAAACAATCGTACAATTAAAATTATTATTAATTTTATTAAATACATAAATAAAAGTTTACCTCGAGTAGGATTTGAACCTACTACTTGTACTTTGCTAGAGTACCGCGCTACAACTGCGCTATCGAGATTCATACAATTGATTGGAGATTCAATTTATAGGTTAAACAATTTGCATGGAACAACTGTCGAGCTGAACTATTTACACCTAGCAAAGCTACTACATTTCATAATCATAATTTCTTATTGTTGATACCAATTCAGTAGGAATGATGGCCCACATAAGATGGTAACATTAGTACACAAAATGGATGTTACGTTACGTGCCTAAATAAAATGGAAGATGACATTTGATGTGGAACATAAATTCTATGGAAATGTGAATTAACATATTGAGAAGCATTCACCACAAAATATATTGTATTTAATTATTGAAATACGTTACTAATAGAAATTGTATTATATATGAACAACACACTTGTATTACCAATTGTGCGTTGTCGAAACGTGTTTTTAAAGCGTAAAACTTTCTAATCGGAGTCACTGTCTACATCTGAGCTTTCACAATATTTTCCGATGTTAATAACCAGTTCGTTACCTGTGATGTCCAACATTTCTTCCGTTTCTTCAGTATGTCGCACACAATTATCCGATACGGTTATATATTGCAAAGCTTTGTTCCACATAGCAATGACTCATCTTTATAGCCATCTCATCCAATATGCTTGTCATAATATCCCTTTGCATGCGCCCGTACCAATGCTATCGCATTAAGCTCAAAGTGATATGGCGGTAATCTTAAGACTTCGTGTCCGTAGCTTCTTATTATTTCATCCACTTCGTACCTTTTTTGTAGTTGAAGTGACTTAATTAGACCATACAGCTCGGTTTTGAAAAGTGTGGGATCGTGACTGATGTGATTCTGTGTTAAACAGGTAACCATATTGCCTTTTGTCCACGATGAAGTTGGTAGCTTTTCAACTAACATTGAATGGTATTGTGCATTGTCAATTATAATTAGCGAAGGCTTTAAACATGTCCCCATTCATTTCACCATGGTAATCTTCCTTTAACAATCTTGATACAAATAACATAGCAGCACCTTGTACAAATCCTCTGGCAGATCCGGCGTGAATAACAATAAATCTCTTGCCATCGTAGCCTTGAGGTTTTCGTACATTCCTAACGTCTTCATCCTGCCATGATTTTCCTGGATTTCCTTTAGAGTAGATCCACGTTTCATCCATAAATACTACTTGCCGACGATTAGGTGAATTGGTCTCTTTAATGTATTGTTTAAGAAATTTAATTCGCATTTCTGTGATATAATTTTTTTCCAATAAAGCTCTATTTAATACAGTACGTCGATCTCGTCAAACGCACTACGAATGTCCACCATCCTTATTTAATTCACTGTTTCATACGAGAAAGCAGTATAAACAAATTGGATAGCTATATTCATAAATTAATGACGGAGCGGTAAACACTACTGGCGAGGACAATATTAATTATTACTGGTCGAGTTTAATGTAAACAATTGCTCAGAACCTAAATATAGAAAATTAGTTGTTATGCTTAACGTTTTTTCGTTCTAGTATAAAAATTGTTGAAATTTTTCATTCTCGGGTAACTTTTTAGGTGAAAGGGGGGGGGGGCGGTATGTCACTTTTTTTGTACAGGACGACAAAACTGCTAGCGCCGGCCCTAATATAACCCTCGAAAATGAAATGATATCTGTAAACAGTTCCACAGACTTTACAAAACACATAAGCTTTTTAAACTTCTTTATGACATTTTTCAATTTATTACCCCTAAAAATAAAAAAGTTTAAGTATTAAAAGTAAGATAAAATTCTACTTAACACAGCATTTAACAGTATTTAACAGTTTGAAAACAGTAATCTTACATCTATGTAAATATGACTGTAACATCATAGCAGACTTCTGTAAATGTACGTTACAGGCATTTTGCCGATAAACCTTAATAACAGTAACCTTTACACTACAGCCCTGTCACATAGATGGATTATCGATCAATCGGAGATGACTTAACCGATATACAGAAGTCTCTTAGTTAAATTGAACAAGATCTTTGGGTTTAAAACTTTATCCAAAGTTAAAGGGCTTACAGTAAACTTTTCCGTTATTTGTAGTCCAACCCAAATTTTTTTTGCACCAGGTGAATTTTGATGATTTCTCAACCACAAAAAAACAACTGAAATTATGAAGCGGTAAATAAAGGAACATAGGATGAGGATGGTGCTGATGTGTGACGCCATCATAGCTCACATAAATAGGTATTTTATAAATGGTTTACATATCACTTTCAATGTCTAACTGCTAGATTGCTGGTGGTGTAGTGGTAGGAGTTGTCTTCCATGCTTTTGGTCCGGGTTCGATTCCCGGCTCATGGACTTTTTTTTTTCTCTTAGGTTTCAGTAGTTTTGTTTATCTATTCTACTTTTGTTCGGTTATTGTAGTTTTGTTTATCTAATCTAATTATGTTAGGTTACAGTAGTTTCGTTTATCTTATCTAATTATGTTAGGTTACAGTAGTTTTGTTTTTCTTGTCTAAAATAGATGACGTCACACACGACGTCACGCATCGGCACCATCCACATCCTATGTTCCTTTGTTTACCGACTTCTCTCAAATTAAGAAATAACATTTATAAAACTTAATGTAAGAGATATACACAAAAGTTAATTACGCACATAACTAAACATATTTTTTCAATGTCAGTCAATACTATAAAATGGCAGCATTAATCTAATAGTATATTGTTTATACGGCTTAAGTGAAATAAAAACTGCACTTTAATAAACACATTATATTTAGAATTTACATCAGTTCTACATACATAAAGACAAAATTTACATCGATTGGGGCTTGAACCTTGATGGCGCAGTTGGTTAGCGCGGTACTCTAGTAAAGTACAGGTCGTAGGTTCAAATCCTACTAATAATTAATTTTTAATTACATGGTAAGTAGGGGAGACCGGGGCACAATGAAACGATAAAATGCATAATGAATATATTTATGTAAAATTTTAATATTATGTAAAATATGAAAAGGTACCAGAATTCTTATAACTTTTGGCATCCATTCACGTTACTTCAATCTTTAATTTTTTTTTTGTGATTTACACATTATTGAAACAACAGGTGTGTTGTTTAATTGTGCCCCACCTATGGGGTACCATGAAACATCCTTTGGGGTACAATGAAAAAATGTAACAAACAAATCTATTTTCTAAAGTGAACAACATATAATGACAAATTAGTGAACATTTAGTGAACCAAAAGTAAGGCCAAATTTCATATATGATTTCTGACGCTTGGTTTTTCCGAAGAAAGATGGTTTTGCAAAATTTGATTTATTGAAGTCAAACTAACTAGTGATACGCCTGGAAGTTCCGGTTTGTAAAAATGATCACATATTTTATCACTTTTCTTCAGGAAATCAATTTCAAAATCATTGTTCTCGTCTTTACCATTGACAATTTCACCAACATAATACATTTTATTTTTTCTACGAGCACGTAGTCACCTTTGGTTGGCTCAGATTTCAAATATTCAAATTCATAGTCCTCACATTCTTCCATTAATGGATCACTGGTATCGGACTCTTCAAATTTCATTTCCCCTTCAGATGATTCTTCAGACGATTCAATTATAATCTTTTTAGTAACCATCTGCTTTTTTGTTCGATTGACTTTTATGTTTTCTCTTTTCGCTATGGCATCTTTTCAGGAGTAGAAGTAGCTATTATGCTTTTGCCTTTCCTGCGACCAGATCTATCCGGTTTTCTGTTCTTGGCTTTAAGAAAACCTATAAATTCTGCAGGACTTAGAAATGAATTTGTTGAAAATGTTGCAGAACTAGATATAGAAGTGTTTATATTTGAAGATGTTGCAGAGCTAGATGTAGAAGCTATTGGATTTGTCCCATCATCTATGGAATCTTCTTTTAATGTAGAATCCGGTCGATTCGTCACAGAACTAGACATAAAATCGATATCACTAAAAACGTTTTTATCGAACAGAAAAATGCCAGTGTTTTTAAATGATGCTATGATTGTCACAGGAGTCATAGCTCTTTGATGAGCATAATTTACACATTCTGCAATTTCATAAATAGAGATCGTTTTTCCGGGATTTTCATCATCCAGCTGTCAATTGCCATATTATATGTTTTAAACGGTTTGTAAACGCCGACATCAAGGGGTTGCATCTTATTTGTTGAATGCGGAGGAAACGTAAGAATTGTCACCCCATTATCTTTTGCTAAATCCAAGGCCTTAATATAAAGATGGCTCTCGTCAACAGCAGAAGTGATGAGTTTTAGAGCTCTGAGTATGTATTATGAAGTGTTGAATAACTTCAACGAAAAGTTCCTTAGTCATCCATCCGGATGGGTTAGCTAGACCTAGAGTACCAGAAGGTGCACCGGAAATCATGTGAATAGTATTTCCTGCAGCATTCAAAATACAGCAAGTTGTGACAAGTACACCCCTCTCAGAGCTAGTGCATTTATTCACTTGTTTGATTCCCCTTTATGCCACAACTTTTGGAGGTTTTTGAACCGTTGTGGTTGCGGTCTCATCAAGATTTTATACTCTTGTTCCGTCAGAAAACATAGGGTTACTGTTATAAATTTTGTCCAGATTGTCAAAAAACATGTTAACATTGTGTTCGTTAAATGCTGTCGCTCTTAACAAACTACATCCTTCCGGAGTCCGGACACTAAGCATTGGATATCTCTTCATGAATCCGTACAGCCATTCAACACCAGCCATTTCTTCATTTGACCATTTTTCTGGACAATTAATGGAATTGACTTGCGCCATCTGATAAGCAACTTTCGTAATTTCGAATGTTGTCAATCCATAAAACATACGAGCACAAGTTACGATGTACTCCGATAAGTTCTGCTCTTGCTCTTTGGTAAAAATTGGACTTACCTGGTAATTAGGTTCCATTCGGATCTCTTCATTTTCCTGTGCTTGGGTTTTTTTCCTAACGTACCTGAAATGAAAACATTCAAGCCATCACAACAATGATTTTTAGACAATAATACAAAATTTTCGATAAATAATTTTTAAATCAACATAAAAACTCACCGAAATACAGTTGAAAAGTTTAAACCAGTTTGCTCAGCTGCCTTCCTTAAACTCATCCCTTGATTAACCAAATTAACGGCGGCTCGCATAGAGTCCTCAGAAAAGTTTCCTTTTCAGTTTTCCGAATTTTGTTTCGCACCATGATTCCTGCATAAAATTCATTTTCAGTTTGGGGCACAATAGAACAGGCTGGGGCACAATGACACACGTTTCATTGTGCCCGTACCCACGTGTATGATTGTACCCCAACTGTCAACTACACATATTTCTAGGTTAAAAATGTTTATACAAATTATATCAACATTTTAAACTTACCAACCAAACACTATTTCCTCCAACTGTAGATTAACCACTAAAATATTTAAATTGTCTAATAAGAGCAGCACATACAACAAAATTACCGCAGAACTAAAAAAACACATTTGGATCACAAATAATCGCATGTATCACAAACAGCCTCGAACAAACTGATAAATTCGTAACTCAAGGTTTGACACTTTACTCATAAACTTTGTATATTGTGTAAGAGGTGGCGCCAGCCTATTTATAAATTATATTTTGACAAATTTACATGTTTCAATGTGCCCCATGTTTCATTGGGCCCCGGTCTCCCCTATGTATCCCAAATACATATTGATCTCTAATGGACAACTAAATGTATCGTTACTGTTTATGCATTTTATTACTTAGCAAAAATTTTTGTGTATTCAACAATTCAATATGCAAAATAACGTAAAAACGCAATAAATAAACGTGGCTAGTCCAGTGAACAGATTTCTTTTTATTTATATTAGGATTGGAAGATGTGATTCTCAATATTTTAAAATAAACATTCTTATTTAAAATTTACATTCAGGTATTTCCTATAAGGACACAAAATAATACCTTTGCATCGTGGACGGCGACGGCGACGGCGACGGCAACAAGTTGTCAAATAAATTACTAGGAAGTATCAATGACTAAAGTCATTGTACAATATGTGTTCTTAAAAAATAATGAACTGAATTTTTCAAGTTTGTTTGGAAAAAACAATTAAATTGACTTACACAAATTAAACTTTGTTAATTTCGAAAATGTGGACTGTTATAAATTATAGATTATAAGAGCTATTTAACATTATTTCAGTGGATAGTATCATTAGAAATATTTACAATCAACTTCTTGAACAATATTATGATAATAATAGATTATTATGTAAGGTGTGTAAGTTGATCATTATCGAGCTGAAGTTTGCAAAATTATGCTAAATATTGATCAACTTACACGTCGAACGCAATATACTATTTTATCTTCAAGCCTCAAATAAATCTGCTTCGGAGTGATGATTGAGACAAGTGTGCGTCATTCTGACAGATTGTTGCTATCTGAAATTTTCTATCAAAACCACATTATCCTAGTCCCATTATTAGTTTCAACTCAGTCTCATTATTAGGTTGAAATGAGTAATGGCGCAAGGCTTATGTGATTTGAAATACACAAATAGAAGACAACTTAAACTATCGAAATTGACAGTAGTAATGACCAGTTTATTAGTCTTTTGAAGATAAACATAATTATACTTATACAGTTAAGAATGGCGGAGAACCGCCATTTTGTAAAATAGCTTTAAATGTGATACCTCATTTTAAGCTCGTTCCAAGTCAACGGCATCATCAACATTAAATTCATGAATTTCCGCCCAAAAACACCAATTCATGTTTTGAAGTTTCTGGGTTGAAACTCATAAATCAGTAGTAATATTTTAATATCATTGATGTCGTTGAAAAGGAGTTGAAACGAGCTTTCAAATGAGGTATTATTTGCCATATGATCCCATTTAAGATTAATTTGCAAAATGGCGGCTGTCCGCCATTTTTAATGATTACGTCACTTAATACCATCAAAAACTTTGTATATATGCCATAGTTCGGTTTCCCAAATATTTTATTAATTTCAGTTTTATGGCTCACATAAAATTCGGCGGGGAGGGGTTTAGACGGGCGCTGTATAATAAACCATGAAATATGGATGTTTGGATTTTTGCGCAAATTCCCCGTTTAATGAATTTGTGAAATTTCTCTCAATATCAAATTAGATAACAAAATGGTTTTTAATAAAACTGTTTACTTATTCTTGTATTATTTAAAGAGGTACTGAGAAAATGTTAAAGTTATAAATTATTAAACACTTTATATAAAACTATCTTGAGCTAAATATTCTTCTTTATAATTATAATTAACCAAATGTTATTTTTGAAAATTTTGAAGCAAAACTAGTGGATTAACCTAATCGGACAGTTCATAAACATTTTAAAAAATATATGTTATGGCGGTAACACTTCATCACCTATAACAGTTGCTATACAAATATTTACGTAAATGCTGCCAATATAAATTAATACATTTTTGCTAAATCTATGGCAAGAATTATCAATGACGTTGGTAACCACAATCAAAATGTGTATTTTTAGTTGAAATTCTCCTACGACACAGTTTTGGCAACTTTTCATTTCTATAGTAAGAAGGTGTTATTGTTACCTACGTACGCGGTTTTATATTAAGTGAAAAAAAAACTTTATCTCGAGAAGACAAATCACAAAAGTGAGTAAGAATACTATGAGGTAATGTAAGTAATATTTACGTATATATTAATTACTGCAATAAAACTTAAAATTTGGTTAAAAGATAGTTGGCATTATTCATACTTGTCATAACGATACTTTTTATCCAATTTTTAACTGAATAATATATATTCCTTTGGTGAGGTTTTTAAAGAAGCGACCTTCATCTGAACATGAATTTTATTATGACTAAAATCGCTAGTCACATTTCATAACTCATTCATACTTATTTGGCGCTAAGTTTGAAATTTCAGGTTATAAGTATGTTATATATTATATTTCTGAAATATCTGAATATTTCAAAGATATAAAAATATCAGCATATAGATTTTAAAATTATAAATTCATTGTGTTCTTTGTTGTATAATTATGTTGCCTAATTTCATTATAAACGTATTACAATAGAGTCTGTATATATTTTTATAGAAACTGGGCGCTGTTGAAGTTAGTATCTATAATCTATTTTTTGATTTGCCCCCTAGATTTGGGGTGTTTGATTATTACACCAAAAGTATTTTGGTATTAGACGGTTCTCACAAACCTCAAATCTGATTATATGTCAAAATTAGCTTAACAGTTGCCACATTTAATTGAAATGAATAGTAACTATGGATCACTGTATAATAATAAGGAGCCTATTGAATTTTAACTGAAGAAGTGGTGTTTCGCCGTATTATAACTTACCCATTAATTTATTCTGGGGTGTCTTTCGATTGAAATAAAAGCTTTTCATTAAATTTCACAAAGTAATTTGATATAAATGTAAAATAATCATCATTTTTAATGTACCAATCATGTAAAAGTAAAATAATAAAATTTGACCTTAGTTAAAAATATTATACCAACTTTATAAAAATAACTCCCAAATCTAGGGGGCAAATGAAAAAAAATAGATTATAGATTTCTATTAACCTTTATTTGACACGCAGGCGAAATGTCAATCTGACAAATTATTATTGTTGTTTGTGCAATATTCCATAATTTCATTATAAACGTATTACCATAGAGGTTGTATAATAGACTGGCAGATAATGACAATATCTTAGAAACCATAGACATATTTCTACCCTTTCGATAGTAATATTTTGGGAAAGAAAATAGTAATTACGGCTTGCCCTCGGAAATTTTACAATTTAAAGCTTCCAGATGGTATAGAATTTCAATTATTTTATGCAATTAAATATCAGAAAAATTATGGGCAAAAAATGGCGTATGCACGACAGTAACTTTCTATTCTGTATGGTTATTAATTATAACAACTGACGAACTAATTATCATTAATTGACTAATGAAGAAGTTTATGTAAAGTAAATGGACAACACATCTAATACCTCTCATTAATTTTCTATTGTTTGTACATAATTTATAAATTTTCAAAAATTTAAAGAATTGAAAAATGCATAATAAATAGAAATTTATTGTTTTAATACGACTGGCATAAGCTTTCTGGTCGGAATACGTTACGATAAGCATCGATGTGCGTTTTCTGATCTCTTTTTACTACACGCAAAAATGAAGAATATAAAGTGTTCGCCAAATGCTGAAACGGAGACTTGTTTAATTCTTTTTTTTTAATTAAGTGGTAAAAATAAATACATAGTGTTTTATTGTACTGCCCGCCATAAGTAAATGATCACTCAGTAAACGCTGATGTATTTTAATGAAATTTTCCGGAAACGTTTATTTTATTCCTATTAAGAAACGATGAAAATTTCAGCAATATACAATAAAGATTAATCAAGCAATCATCGACATTTGACGTTAGTCACCTAAGTGTCAATGTTAAGCATAGTTGTAAGCTTAATAAGTAAACACATTAAAGTTGAAATAATGGCTCCTGTACGACATCGTACAAATTTCCATCAGTTAACCGAGTTTTAACGTGGCAGAATAATCGGTCTAGGAAAAGCCGGATTATCAATCCGTGATGTTGCCGCTCGCGTGGGATGCAGTGTCACCACAATATTCTTATGTTAGCGACGATCGTTAGAAAATAATGAGGAACGACGACGTTTGCGTCCCGGACGTTCTAGACGCACCACTGATCGTGAAGATCGTGCTCCTCGGCTTGTTGCTCTTCGAGATCGTTTTTCATCAACAAGGGAAATTGGCGATAGATGGAGTGGATCATCAGATCTCCTTACGATCGAAGAATTCGATCTTTTGGGTACAGATCATACCGACCATTGCTTTGTCTACTTCTAACACCACGCCATCGTACTGCACACGGCAATGGTGTAACGAGAGGTTGCATTGGAATGTGCAATGGAATCAAGCTATCTTTAGTGACGAATCTCGGTATTGTTTATGGGGTGATGATGGTCGCAGATTGGTTAGAAGACGTCCTGGAGCAAGACGCAATTTGCAGTTTTTTGTACAACGACATATTGCTCTCACTAAAAGTGTGATGATGTGGGGGGCTATCTGTCATGGAAGCAGATCTCCTCTAGTAGTTATTGAGGGAACATTAAATGCAAATCGGTACATTAACAACGTTCTTGAACCAGTACTTCTGCCATATCTGTAAGAAATAGAAAATATAATTTTTCAGCAAGATAATGTGCGGCCGCATACCGCAATGGTTGCTATGGAGTTTCTAAATACTGCTAATGTTGATCTGTTTCCATGGTCTTCTCGTTAGCCAGACTTATCACCAATCGAACATTTGTGGGATATGGTAGGACGGAGAATAAATGATATGCAGCCACTCCCAGACAATGAAGATGCCCTTCAACAAAGGATTTTAGAAGTGTGGCATAGTATAACTCAGGTTAGCATAGATTCACTCATTTCAACTATGCCTAATCGGCTAACTGAATGTGTGAGAAACAAAGGAAAGTGGACGCATTGTTAGTGTTCACAATATTTGTATCTTGCTAAAATTTTCATCGATTATTAATAGGAATAAAATACACGTTTTCTGAAAATTTCATTAAAATACATCAGCGTTTACTGTGTGTTCATTTATTTATGGCGGCCAGTATATGACCAAGAAAAAAAATTATTCAGATGGTTTACATCACGACTTGCGTCGTCGCTATCGTTAATTACATGAACTTAACATGCACATTTAAACATTACTCTCTTGTATACCAATTTCCATGACAACGTAATTACTTCTAAATTCGTGCGTGTTTCATCGTTCGCCCACATAGAAATAATTTTGTAATCTCCATAACCATATTTTCTTGCTGTAATCTTTTCAATATCATTGAATTTATAATGGTAAGAGAATAAACGAAGAACTTCGTCTGCGGACCTACAGGACCGTATTTAAAACTGAAGTTTGTATATTTCGAATTTATCTAAATGGCAGCTAAGAGTTTTTTCTCATTTATAATTTTATTGTAGAAAATTGTACAAAAATATTAAGTACATTGAATCAAAATAATAATATGTAGGTAATGAATATTTTTATACCTCAGGCATTGTCATTCCTACTGTTACCACAGTATACGTCTACGAATGCAGTAGTTGCACTTCCTATAAAATATATGGAAAAATTTGTATTCAGTTTTTTTTTTGCGCATAGGTTACTGCGCATTGGCGGTGTAGTTTGTTTGGCAGCCAAGTAGAGTTCGCGGTAACTTTAAAATCCTTTAACCTAATTTTTTTGAGGATGTGTATGCTTTTCTCGTTTTGCACAGATTTTTGTCACATCTCTGCCACAGAAAGATTTGAAACTAAGTGATGGGTAATTATTTTTTTAGGGTAACTATCGGATGTTCTATAAGAGGTTGCGCTGTAGTTATTCCAAAAAAAATTATCATTCGTTACAAAAAAGGGAAATTCATAGAGATAAATTACGTAAAATAACTCAAACTTCAATAAAATTCGCTTATCTAGTTTCTTAGTAGTACTGAAGTGTCGCATTCACTATTAGGCACTTGAGACGATAACTCGGGACCTCGCGTTCTAAGGGGCCTCTAATCTGTTTTAATATTTATTTTTAAAAATCTATAGGCTTTAGTCACACTTTTGATTCATATCTCTTCCTGAGTTGATCTTGAAATGAACTGATAGATAAAAAACAGTATCTCTAATTTCCGTTCTAAATCATTACAAGTGCAACCTACTGAAACTATGCATTATGGTGACTGGTGACTACAAACTAGAGGTGTTCGTGCTTAAAAGTCCCTGGGTATATCTAGGAACTTTATTCGTGCTCAACATTTATCCCAAATACTATACGACCATGAAAGTTGTCAGCATGAATTTAAAATTGGTTATAGATATGAATGTGAATGATGGTGATATGCATGATTTTCACATTCGTGCCATATCATATCCCATTAACTGGGCCTCCGAAAAGCTAAATGTGACACTGAGTACTAGTAAGCATTGGGTGCATTTAATACCTACTTAGTAAAAAAAAACAGTTGTATCAAACAATTTATTCATTTATCATATACAAACAACATTACAAATGATGCAAGTTAATAAATTTCTTACATTTTTTATTAGTTTTGTTTGCTTTTACGCCTCTGTTAAAAAATTTTAATACAAAAAATATTCTGACTCGAACAAATAATGCTATTAATAATCATGTTTAAAATGTGAACATGCAATAGGAAATGGTACAGTTTGCAATTGTTGTTGAAACAGATAAGCAACGTTATTTTGATTGGATAATTCTGGAAATTTTGTACAAAATAAGATTTCTAAATTTTTTATATAATTAATAAATAATTCCGAAGGCATTGTAAAATTCCCAAATTGATTTTTTTCATTTTCATATGCCCTAAAATAACTTAATAAATTTGTATTGCATAATTCTTGGTCATTAGCACTGTATGTATTACCGCAGTTAGCACAATAGTGCTTTACAAAACATTTTCTTAAGAAATACCCGCTAATATAAGTGATAGCATTTTGTTCAGGTAATGATAAGGTTTGATGATCATGCGAATTAATAAAAAACTTTGGTGCCTCAGATACATTGAAAGGTGCATAGCTTAAACTATCACAGTTTTCCGAAGTTCCACTGGCTAAAACTGTATCTAAATCTTGGATACAGTTGGACCCTTCAGCAAATTCAAAATAATTTAAACAAAACAATTTTTTAAAAGCTCGAGTGAACTGAATCGGACTTGGATTAAGAGAATTGCCACCTTCTTGTCTGATGCAACCAAAGAAGTTTTCTAAAGCGTCTTGATTGAATCGACGAGAACACAAAAAACCTCGTTTTTTACTAGTTACATTCCATATGCTTAAAAATGAAGTAATTGTTATTCTCCATCCATTAATAAATTTCATAGATTTACTGATATTTTTGTGTTGATCATCCAAAACTTCCATGATTTTTAATGTATTCAACATGGAATGTAAAAAATTAATTTGGGAATCCTTACCTATAAATGGTCTGTTTAAAACTTTAGTGCTCTTAAAATTGTTGGAGTTCAACATATCAAATAAATTATCAAAATCTGAAACAAATATTGCTGTAGCCATTGCCAATGAGGGTAAATAATTAAGTGAAATATAAGTATTTAAACCTGCAGCAACTGATGCACTTAAAAGTTGAACTGCATATTTTACTTTCATTTTTTCAAATGAATTTGGATTAATACGGCTGTCAGTTAACCTTGGAGCTAGCCTAAAAGATGGTTGCTTGTCTTTGTTGTAAAGTTCTTTTACATATGCACTATTTGTGGAACCTTTGCTAAAAACTATATTATATCGTAAAAAATTATTTCTAGTAGATTTTAAAAGATGGGGAGTATCAAATAAATAAAATATCTTCCTATTGTTTACCAAAAAATATGTTTGATCTACAGTAACACCTACACTTTTAGAAAATTTCATAAAATTAGGACCTTGATCTGAAATAAATCCTAGCACATTTAATCCTACGCTATATAAACGTTCTATAGTTTGAAATACAATAATCTGTAAATCAGCCACAGGACATGAATTATTTACAAAAAAAATGGGCTGTTTCAATGAACATGAATACCCTAGCCATTAAAACAAGAGCACTGTTTGCTGGAATGTACGATCTCTTGGTACGATTTTCATGAAACCCAATAATTTTGTCTTGATTTGAAGCATAAAATAAATGTGTTTTTAAAGATATTTCATCTGCTAATAGTAGACAATCTTTTGATAGTTCAGGCATTACTTTAACTTTAGACAAAATTATTGTAAATATAAAATCATTAAAGCCTGAAGTCAATTCCATTTTTGTCATTCGACAAAGAGTTGACTTTGTAGGTAAATAAAACGTTTTTGATAATGCCCGATACACCTTGGGCCCAAGAAAATAAATTTTTAGAGCAAATTGCTTATACTCATCAGTATACCGAAATCTCTTTATGCGGAGTTTCTGTGACAACTTGAATTGGGTCTTAATGAAAGTAGACATATTTTTCTGAAAGTGTTTGTCACAAAAATCCATAAATTCTTCACTACCTATAGGTGCCTTTTCAGCTGTGGACAATTCTAATTTTCTTTTCAACTTAAGGTTTTCAAGCCTCATCTTTTTCTTTGTCGGTGTCAACACTGATAACATTTTTGAGGTTTACGTTCCAGAATCTGTTGGTATTTAATTTATATTACATTCATGTATTACATTATAATCTTACCAAACATGTGCATGATATAAAAATTAAACAACATTACCTAGCTGTTGCCCTGAAGTACTTGGTAAAGTTGGTGTATCGATTCGACAGTTATGGCCTGGGATCGTCAACACTTTCTTCAATTCCTCTTGCAACAAATTGAGGCATATCTGTAATAACCATACACTATAAACATATACGTTTCCCATTATGAATGTACTACTTTACCATTAAGGAATAATGTGGGTATAGCATTACTTAAAAGTCGATTAAAGCTTCTATTCTTAAAATAGCACTCTTCAAAATGTGCACTGCATATTCTAGCATTTTTGCTTGACAATAAATCAGGTCTTCCAATTTTTAGAAGCCATTCAGTTCTATAACCAATTCAATTAACTAACTACTGCAGAGGTAAACTAAAACTTACCATAGCCAGAAATTACAAAAAACTCAAATTGAATTCGGTAAGTATTGTTGAAATTAGTAACGCAACACTTCACTCGCATTTTTCTGTTACATAAAAAAGCACATATATAAGAACAAACTACCAAAATAAAGTTAGGTTAGAATACAGAATTTGCGGGGAAAACCAAACGAATTTGACAAATGCGCAGTAACTTGCGCGAGATATTTTTAGCAAAAAATTATTATAGTAGTGCAACTACTGCATTCGTAGACGTATACTGTGCTGTTACTTTGCAATAAATTAGTTCAGTTGAAAGAATTTATTTTAAAGATTACATTAAATTAAATTCAGAATCATTAAAAATGCATAATTACAACTATGTATAAAGAAGATAAATAATTACTATCATAAATCTATAATTACAAGTAATTCTACAATCAGTTGAAATTTTGAAACATTTTAAATTATGAAATTTATTTTAGCAACAGGTTTTATATGCGGACCTGCATTTAACGCAACTAGTTTTGCGATAGGAGAATTATCGTACTTAGAAAAAACTTTCAATTTTAAGTGGTGGGTTTTCCCATTTCAAATAATGTTAGACAGCCTGTACTGTAATATGACGTTTATCATCGTAGTCTTCATATATTCTTGAACTTTCTACGTTATCATTCTGTCAATATTTACTAGGATTGCGCTCGTTTTAAAGTTTAATCTAATAATATAATCTCATCCAAGTACTAAACTGAATCTAAACGATATGAGGTTTGTATAAATATTTTTAAAAGTTGCAGACATATTAAAGCAATGAAAGCGCTTACCTTAAATCTCGACGGATGTCATCTTTCATTTAATGCCGAAACATACCAAAAGAGCTATGTGGTTACAACTCGATGGAGTTCCAGCTCATTTGAGTCTTCAGACAACACCTTGAAGAATGTTTCCTGAAAAATGGGAAATACGAGGTGCATCAACTAGTTAGCCTTGATTTGACCCGTATGGATTTTTGTTGTGGGGAAATGTTAAATCTGAAGTATAACGAGAGGTTGTAACAACGAGACAAGACATACAGGAAAGCATATGTATACCTTTTCGCAATATTAGTCTAGAAATGCTACAAGGTGTTGGAAGGTCGTTCCTTGATCGCATAAGAAAGTGTTTATTATAAAATGGGAGATATTTTCAGCATTTAATTTAATATTTTTTTGTCTTCAAATATTCATTGTTCACAGCCTACTTAATCAATAAAAATTTGCATTGTTTTAATCCGAGTTCCTACAAATGTTTCGACAATTTTCACAATAACGCACTTGCAGTTGATTTTATGATACAAAAACTTTATACCATTTAAATCGGAATCGAGTTTCGACACAAAAAATTGGGTCATTCCATTAGAAAAAATTGAGTTATGCTTGTTAGAAAATGTAATTCGTTTTAAATTTTTTCGAGTTAAAATTTAAATACGTCATTCTTTACGAAAGACTGTACCAAAAGCGTGTAACAAAAAATTTGTTATTTTATATCCCGCTGTTTGGGTGAGTGTTATTATTTTGTCTATAACCTCAAAAACCCTTATTAATAAGTCAGTAAACCTAATATCAATGAAAATTACATCTATAAAAGAATCCAAAAATGTAATAATATACAGGGTGTCATTTAAAAAATCTACAGTTTGTTACTACGTTTTTTAGACCACCCTGTATATTTTCAGTTTCCGTTATTAACAATTCGCCAAGTCATTTTTATGACAAATTTGATATAACACCACCACAGAGGAACGGAGTATTAAACAGATACCCTGTGTAGTACGATTAACGTAAACTCTTAATAGTTGGAGATGTATATACAGGGTGTGATTTTAACCAATTTTCCAAACAAAATTAAATTATTACTCTCCATCTTCGTCCTTAAGACAATAATAATTGCAACTGATTGATACTTCTTTCTTGCTGTTAAAAAGTTAAAAGTTAAAACTACAGCATATCTAGGTTAAATCTCAGTAATGGAGATTATTTCAATTTAATTATGATGTATGATGAGTATGATAGAGTAGTTAGCAGAGAACAGTACACACTTTCCAGGAACGCTAACCAGACAGATCTAAACCCAATAGGGACACAGTTTCACGCATAATAAAAAATCTTAAAATTCATGGTAACTTCCAAAAGAGAAGTGTGAAAGTAAAACCTGTCACCGATAAAACAAAGTGCACCAAGAGATGAGGAACCTTAGTACAGCACTGCTACAGAATGGTTTCACCGAAGGAAAGAGCTGAAAAATCAACACAATTAGAAGACAACGATAAGGAAAAACCGATATCGAAGGCGTGTTTACCACATGTAAAAGGTACCTCCGACAGGATAAGCAAGATATTAAAGAAAAACAATATTGCAACGATTTTCACCACCAACAGAAAAATCAGAAATATTTTAGAAATTCCGAAACCAAGAATATTATTAGAACAACAAAGGGTGTACGATTTCTTAAAAAACAAAGGAGCAGCGCATATCACTACAATTTTTTTAAAGACAAGGTATCTCTTTATTGTACTCATTTGATAGAGATGTTTTTTCTCTTTTCAATGATAGAAAGCTAAATACTTTTTCTCCACTAGTTTTTGAGCAAAAAGCGAAAAAGTGATGGTATAGTGATGTTAAGTTCATTTTAATAGTCATTAATCTAGACACCTATGGATGCTTTTACTTGTCGAAACAATTGATTGTGCCTTAAAACTGTCATGGTAGTACATGCACTTTAAGGAAAAAGTTACTTATTTAAAATTGGTTAACATCCATTTGTGCAACGTATTAAAATTTTAATGATGTTGGGATATTGAGGAAGAAGAAGGACGCAGATAGAAGTTTGCAATTTGTTCAAAAATTTCTACCCCGAATTTGGCACACATTTCAAGATACGGGCTGTGTTAAAGATTTACCAAAAAAAGGGCAGACCTACAGCTTTAAATAATGAAGAAAGTGAAAATGTGATGTGCCCATCGTGGAAAATCCACATGTTCCCGTTAGATAAAATTGCGCGAGATAGTAATACAAGCAAATTTTGTGAAGAAATAACTTGAAAGCAATGCAAATTTTCACAAAAATGTTCTGTCTACTGACGTGAGCAACATTTACTTAAATGGCTAGGTAATACAAAGAACGATACTGGTCTTCAACAAATCCTATCTCGTATCTAAAACGACACACCAGTACCAGTAGAAGATGTAATGTTGTCAGGAATGATAGAAAGACCAGATTATCGGACTTTATTTTTGAGAGGTAATTTAACGGCAGATATTTATCTAAGTTTTCTACGATTTGAGGTAGTTCCTGTATCTAGACCTGTGTTTATACCAAAATGCTGACGATCCGGATACACACCACGACAGAATATGGTCAGCATAGACGGAAAAGTTACTTATTTTTGGGATTAATGTCCAGTATTTAACGATTAAAATTTTAAATGTTGGATATGGGAGAAGAGGTCCAGTAGAATGGTCACCTGTCATCAGCTTTCTACTTTGGGGCGACCTTAAAACTAAGGCCGAATTCGTCCAGAGATGAGGGCTATCACCTGAAGCTGATTCAAATGTGATTGATGAATTTCAACGTATATCCCTTTCGTTTTTAAACTATTTCAGTAGTAATAGTATAAAGTTTTATATCATTGAAAGAAAAACATCATCAAATGAGTACAATATAAATACTAGACAACTTTTAGTATCAGACATTTTAATAAAATAAATTTACGGTGATATACAGAATATTCCATACTATAATATATATATATATATATATATATATATATATATATATATATATATATATATATAATGGGATAATAAACACTATGGAAACATCTATATAGGACAAACACCGTAAGGATTAGCGGGATATAACCCCTGGAGAGTAATTAAACCAATATTACGGACGTATTTTTTTCTTTACAAAATTTTGATACAATGCTCCGGTTTCGAGTAATTCACAGTAACCTTTAATTTTCAATTGGCACCATAATGCTTGAGCGTTATTCTTGAAATCTACATTACTTTTTGCGTATGACAGTTAAAGAAAAAATGAATTAACCTAACTAATTTTTCCTAACATTATCATTATCACCATGTAATGTGCGGACGGAGTATATTTTGTGTAAGTTCGGCCGTCAATCATCACTTGTTCCAATTTTATCGCATCTGTGCGCTCCTTATTCGATTTCATAGGGAAGGAGAATAACCAATGTAATGTCGGTTGCTCGACGGGAGATATTTACGTTTCTTAGCAACGAGGTAGACTTTTTCATAAATAAAATAAAAACTGCTGCAAAATTACCTAGCTTTGAAAGTGAAAGTGTGTAGGAACAGTAATAGGAATCTGATCTTGCTTTATGCTAAATATTTTTTAAACGTATTCCGTGCGCACGTTGTATATATATATATATATATATATATATATATATATATATATATATATATATATACAGGGTGTCCCAATAGTGCGTATTCGGTCGATAGCTCCTTTAGCCATTAGAATATAAGTTTAAATACGAAAGTTGTCTATTTTTATAAGCTGCATAATCTAAAAATAGTTTGGTTTCTACAGGGTGCAAATATAAAAGCGGTACAATATAGAACTTTTGATTTTTAAATAGAACACCCTATATATTATTTTATTTTTCGATTCTCCTTATAATTTTACATCTTTTTATAAGAATTACTTAAAGCTAAATCTTACAGTTTTGAGATATTTGCAAGTTAACTAAAACTGACATTTTTATGTAGTAATTCAAGTAGGCGTATCTCAGTTATTTTTAAAGATAAAAAATAATCTTTGGTATAGAATTTATTCATAATGAGCTTACTTTAATCTATTGTCAAAATTAGATTTCAATATACACGGTGATCACAAAAATTAATTCAATAACATAAATTTGAAAATGCTATATCTTCATTTTTTTAAATGGCACACCCTATATTTTTTTAATGCCTTGTCTTCGTCTATTAATCGGCTTTCATTTCTGTTTGTTCAATTTTTTCGTTGATAACACTGAAGAAGAGTAACATTAGTCGGTCAAAGCAAGCTATGAATACATAAGAAAGTAAAAACATATTAACTGAAATACAAACACTTAAAATTATAATAAACGTTCAATGTGACCACCATTTTGTTACTGGCAAACATGAATTCTTTGAATAAACGACAAATTTACTTTTCGTAACGTTTATATTTTGAATGACATCTCTAACTCTTGCCTTCATATCATCTACAGTCGTTGGAGGAGTTTGATAGATTTTTTCTTTAATCAAACCCCAAAGAAAAAGTCCAGCTTTGTCAAGTCAGGCGATCTTGCAGACCAGGAGATGGCCCTCCTCTTCCAATCCATTTGTTTTGAAACTGGATATTTAAATAATTTCTAACGTTTCTGCTAAAATGCGAAGGAGCGTCATCTAATTGCAGCCACTTTATCTAAGGGTTTGTAAAGGTAAATCTTCAATAAAAGTTTCAAATTCGTTGCGCAAGAAGTTTAAAATGAATCTCCATTGACCGTGTTTTCAAAAAATATGGTCCTATAATTCATTCCCCAATAATTCCGGCCCAAACATTAAGTGACCAGCGTGTTGATGATCAACAGAATTATAAATCTGGGATTCTCAGTATCGTAATAATGGAAATTATGTCTATTAACATATCCATTTTTGTGGAAAGTAGGTTCATCAGTAAATAAGATCGTGTAAAATAGTTGGGTTTTCTAAATTTTTATTTATGGCCCAATTGCAAAAGTTTAATCTATTAACGAAGTCATCCTTTTCTAATTTTGTGCAAGTTGGACATGGTATGGATGATATTTATATTTTTTATAATTCTATTAACTGATGTTTTGAAACTCCAACTTCTAATTCCAATTATCGGCAAGAAACGTGAGTATTTTCAATCACGGATTGAAGAACTAAATGTTCATTACCTTCGTTAATTGGGTTCTTTCTCGTTCTAAACTGTCTTCGTAATGAATACTGCCTGTTTGCTCGAAACGTTCTTTTAATCTTGCAAATACTGAAACTTGCGGGTGTCGTGCATTTGGAAATTTTTGCTTATAAATTCGATGAGCTAAAATACAATTTTATCACTTTCACCAAGGACGTAAATCATATTAACAAGTCCTTCTTTCGAAAAATTCATTTTGTAATTAAGTAGTAAAGTAATATTTTAAGTTAATATTTTTTAGTATTCATAGCTTGCTTTCACCAACTAATGTTACTCTCTTCAGTGTTATCAACGAAAAAATTGAACAAACTTAAATATCTCCGAAACTATTAGAGATAGGTATAGAACATATTTAACAGAAATGAAAGCCGACTAATAGACGAAGACAAGGCATTAAAAAATATAAGTGTGCCATTTAAAAAATGAAATAGCATTTTCAAATTTATGTTATTGAATTAATTTTGTGATCACCGTGATATTGAAATCCAATTTTGACAATAGATTAAAGTAAGCTCATGTATGAATAAATTCTATACCAAAGATTATTTTTTATCTTTAAAAATAACTGAGATACGCCTACTTGAATTACTACATAAAATGTCAGTTTTAGTTAACTTTGCAAATATCTCAAAACTGTAAGATTTAGCTTGTAAGTAATTCTATAAAAAGATGTAAAATTATAAGGAGAATCGAAAAATAAAATAATATATAGGGTGTTCTATTGAAAATCAAAAGTTCTATATTGTACCGCTTTTATATTACACCCTGTAGAAACCAAACTATTTTTAGATTATGCAGCTTATAAAAATAGACAACTTTCGTATTTAAACTTATCTTCTAAGTTTAATGACTAAGGAGCTATCGACCGAATATGCACTTTGGGACACCTGTATATATATATATATATATATATATATATATATATATATATATATATATATATATATATATATATATATATATACATACGTGAGTTTTTTCATTTTAAGAATTGGCATCTCAGAAACTACAAGAGATAGAGATTCGGTTAAATGAGGAAAGCATTTGCAGTTTTATGAACCTAAATTAGCGACACTTTCAGTTGTTTGAAAAAGTTCAGTGCATTTAAAAAAAACTAAACTTTTACATTTTATTTAATTCTAAATAACTTTGTTATTATCGATTTGAGAAAAGAAATGTAGAGTAAAAAATGGTAGTGTTTTTATGCTTTATCTACTGGCGTCGCCACTTTTGTTCTATCTCTTGTTATGTTAATAAGTTATGATATAAACTTTTGTTTTTTAAATGGAAGTTATAGTAGGCTGTGCCTTTATCAGATGCGTCTTTTTTTAAGATTTGTAACGATATTAGACATGCTGTATTTGTTTTTAAAAATAATAAAGTTATAACGATTTTATTATTGATTTACAGTTGGCCATGGAAAAAATGAATTGATTATTAAGGTTATTGTCACTTTTACACCCTTGTCTGCAAGTGAGAGAGTACCTAAACCAACTGTTTCCAAATTCTTGGATAGGTAGGAACGGGCCGTTTCCTTGGACACCAAGATCGCCAGATCTTCCATTTTTAGTTTTTTCCTTTTTGGTACTCTAAAAGATTTGGTTTATTAGCGAACTTATGCGACAAAAGAAGAACTACGTGATGCTGTGATACATGCCTTTCGCAATTTAGATGGTAGGAAAATACGGAAAGCTGTAAATTCCATTGTGAAAAGATGCCGCTTGTGTGTAAATAATAATACTGAACATTTTGAACACTTGCTGAGATAAATGAATTTTTTACACGCAATTACTTCAAAGTCGAAATTTAAACTTAATTCCTAGTTTCTTTGCGTTCTTGTTCTACTTGAGTCCTAATTTTTAGGTGAAATGTTATAATAAACTGAGTAAGCAACTTAACCGGATAAAAATGTTTTTCCATGGAACATTCTATGTTTGATAATCTCAATAATACCATAGTCCTGTATTGTTATTTGTTCTTTTTAAAAATGTCAAAGCCAACTATTACTGCTACTTAAAAAAAATTTTGTTCTAACTCAAGCGAGCAAGAAATTAGTATGTATAACATGTTACGCATTAAAATGTCTAAAAAAAATTTATTCGTGGCATTTTGGTGTATTCTCAATAATAACGATTCTACAATATTGAAAAGAAAAATCAGTAAACTTATTTTCGCTCATCAAAGTTTGAAATGAAAAAAAAACTGTATTTATTATGGCAAGGGTGTAAAACTGCCAAAAACCATAATAATTAATTCATTTTTTCCATGGCCAACTGTAAATCAATAATAAAATCGATATAATTTTGTTATTTTTAAAAATAAATACATAATGTCTGATATCATTACAAAGCTTTAAAAAACGCGCATCTGATAAAGGCACAGCCGTTTAAAACGTTTATGTCATAACTTTGGAATAACAAGAGATAGAACAAATATGGCGACGCCAGTAGATAAAGCATAATAATTACACTACCATTTTTTCTTCTACATTTTTTGTTCTCAAATAGATAATAACAGAGTTATTTAGAATTAAACAAAATGCAATATTTTAGTTTTTTGAAATATCTAGTAAGCCATGAACTTTTTCCAACAACTGAAAGTGTCGTTAATTTAGGTTCATAAAACTGCAACTATGCCTCATATAACCGAATCTCTATCTCTTGTAGTTTCCGAGATGCCAATGTTTAAAATGAAAAAAAAATTCACCCTATATATATATATATATATATATATATATATATATATATATATATTGGATATTGTGACTATTTTTTATACTTTGATGTCAATTTGTGTACAAGTCTGAAGATGACAGTTATGTGAAACTTGTCACCATCATCTGTTAAATTTTAATTAAACATTGTGGGAACGGTTTTGAGTATTACTACACTTCTGATCACTACGGAGTTTGATTTATATACTATCTAGGACGTTAGTTATAACAGGAATAAGAGCAGTACCAACATTATCTGCCAGGTTTGCTTTATGGATATGCGTAGCAGGTCGGTGCGGGATGTTTCGCCGCGACCGGTTCGCCACGAATTGGCCCTGCGGCGAAACGGCCGCGGCGAAACAGCTGCGGCGATCCGGCCGCGGCGAAACCTCCTACACCCATAGCAGGTATTAACTTCACGATAACTATGATTGGTATGAAAGCGTTTAAAATTTGTAAAATAAAAAGTATATATTAGTACACGATTGTAACCTAAAAAGTATTTTTAATCATGACAGTAAAAGTTGATATTATCTAACTATTTTTGGTTAGTTTGGGGATTTAGTTTAAGAAGATTTGAACTCTTTTAAGATAAATGTTGATTGCTATAATTAGCGTATAATTTTTAATTGTTGTATAAAAGCTATTTTTATATGAACTGAGAGTTTTTATGTGAATCAGTGTGGTAAAGCATTATCAAATGTTTTTAAACGGATTTTGAGTAGGTAAGTGAATTTGGGAGTCCAATGTGCGAGGATGCTGTTGAGCGTATTGTGAATAAGTGGGTATGTATTTTCTTTCGAGTAAACATTGTATTTCTGTCTTGTGCAAACACGTGATTGTAGTACCTACTGTAGAAAGTTATAGATAGGGGGCAATTTTTGACTATCACTACCGACTGTTGGCGTTTATTACGGTGTAAGACAATCCGTTCTTTTGTTTTGTAACGAATCAGCCTTTCACAGAGCTAGGTTGTAGGTACCATGCGTATATTATGTTCCGGGCTGATATGAGAATTTTGTAAGATTAGACGATACATAGGTATTTATTTACATAATGGTTGTACCTATGCCAGATGAGTTCAGAATGAGTACCTATTTAGTGCAGAGATGTACCGTCGAATCGATAAAATCGTGAATGTTAATCGCATTTTTTCTCTAAGAAGTCCCGAGCAATAGAAGACATTCCTCTTACCGAGGTAAGAATACATATTTGGCTCAGCGTTCATATTGGGGATCAATCTCGTGCCATGAGTTGATCAATTGTAGCTGTGTGCTAAACTTTGAAGTGTACTAAAACTGCACTCAAATACGCTACAATGTGCTTATATTCTGGAGAGGATCACACATGTAATTACAATTGTTATATTATTACAAAGATAATAAAATTAGGTACACTACATTTTATTAGAATTAGTATAAATTATATGGTCTGATCTCACAAATAAATTAGCTTTTGCGAGAATTTAAAAAACTATCAAATGTAAAGCAAAAATTAAATAGCATTTAATTTTTACAGTATTTCGTAGGAAAGAAGCCCAAACGAAATTAATTTGATTAATAGGAGTAAAACTTACAGAAATGCAAGCAATTACCATTCAATGGTCAGTGATTATGACATAGTTCAAATAATTAAACCTAACGCAACATGACACCTAAATCAAGCGTAAGAAGTTATGCGATAGCCACATCAGATTTTTTAGAAAGTGATTTAAGACGAGAATGTTACTACACTTACGTTACTTTTTCAGTGAATTTCACTTGTCCGTAAGCCCCATACATATGTACATATCACTGTTTTATACGCATGTAAGCAAAACTGGGTGGAACGCCCCCCTTTCATCCTTGCTTCACCGAAGTATTGAAAGACGGCTCCTTTTCTTTTCATTATGCAAAAATTATGTAATATATACGGTAGTTTAGCACTGTTTGTGCGCTTGCGTTCTAATCTACTTCGCTGTAACACATCTTTTAAAATTTAAAAACACCTTACCCGAATTCTGCAACATTCCTTAAATTTTTAAAAATATTTTCTGAATTAATGGTTATGGCGTTTTCACATATATCTTCTTCGAATATCATTTATTTAATATAAATAACAGCAATGTGTTTTAATATGTCCGTTTTTTGTTACAATGCATGCATAATCAGCTAATGTTGCAAGGTATTAACATATAATAAATATTGTATATGTAGTAAATTAAAACAATAACAAAGTAAGGTTCCGGTTGTTCAAACTTCCTTATATTTACACACGTAACAAAAAGTCGTACCAGACTTTTTCAAGCGTTTTACAATTATTACACAAAACTTAATAAATGCTTATTAAATAAATCACATAATTACATTTTATTGTATATTTGACACATATAACTTTTGATAGTACACAATACAAATTAATGATGCCTGTGCGCAATGTAAAAGTTATTAATTAAATAACTTTTTTTGTGATTGCTTTATACGTATTTTTTTGTAATTATATAATCAGGCTTTAACCAGTTTATCATATAAGTGGTATATATGCATAAGTATTTAGGAAGTAAAAACATTCTTACATATACGGAAGTCAACATAACTAGCTAATTTTTAGCATGATAGGTTATAAATAATTTCTAAAATTTACGCAATAATTGCAAAATCTCTGTTATATTTTTCATTTTGAATTTTATTTACACGAGTTATAGAATAAAACTAACATTTGTAATCTTCAAAAACAATACTGTATAAAACTTTACTTAAACAATTCTGTTGAAATGTAATGTTAACATGAATTAGGTAGATATTGATTGTATTGGACCCCTATTGAAAAATATTAAATAAACATTAAGTTATATAAAAATTGACAATCTTTTCTCACGTATCACCTTTTAAATTAATTTTTTGCACGATAGGACGATTTTAGTTAGTTACCGGGTTTGTTGCGAGATCAGAAGGTTGTTTTTACTGGTGACTAGACTAGTATACACAATGTAACGGTATAAACGGGTGGTAGAACGGGATTACAGATAAATTGGCCTTTTACCCCGACTAGCCAGCGTATGGGTGTAGGTCAGATGTTAAAAAAAATTACACATCCAGAATAGTAAATCTTACGTAAGTCACAATAGGGGATGGAGACAAAATCAATTCGGTTTGGGCGCAAGAATGTTTGGTAGTCAAAATAAGGGTCGTCGTGCCAAAATTACGAGTACATAGCGTGTCTAAACATACAAAAAACATACGCTTACCTATCCGCAATCAATCCCAGGTGTGCTGGACAGCAACTCAGCAAACTACCTGAAATCGGGCTTCAAAAAAGCACTACACGCTTGTCAAATAAAAGCGTGATAAACACACAATAACGTTACGTTACTACACCTCAGTGTAATAAATTAGGCATTAAATAATAATCAAAACAAAACAACAAAAAAAAATAATAAGCTATAGAATGAACTCTAAACTGAATTAATACTCAACTAAAAATCAAATATAATACTAAATATTAAGAACGCTATTACTCAATAAAACAAAAAAAAACTAACCTCATTACGTTAAAAACTAAAACACCGGTAACTTGCAATTTGCAAAAAAAAAACTCTTATGTAACACAAAAGGGTTTCCACATAATTAAAACACATTTGTAAAACCTAACAAAACTATAATGAAATAATAATAAAAGGATAAATATAAACATACGATAATGCGTATAAACAAAAAAATAAATGCTTAAAAGGCGACAGGATGTCTGATCAGAATACTGCTTTTACGCCAGTCTAAATCGTTTAACCTATATTTATAATTCGTGGATAATATACCCACACTACAATAGGGTCGATTGCCCTTTAATACCAAAATAAAAAAAGTGTGAAGGCGGAGCGTCAAAACTATAATTAATTACGCTAAACAATTTCAAACAACAACTTACTTTAACAAAAAAAATGACCCCGCTTTCAAACTTTCATAAACACAAAAAAAAATAAATCGAAACACAAAAATCTTCAAAATTTTCAATAAAAAACAATGTTATATTACCTTAAAGGTCTAGAATTACACCTCTTCTGTGTTACAATATAAGTGGAAGGTAACCAGGTGGTCGGTTACGGCTATGACGGAAAGGAAATCTCCCTGGTCTGGCAAAATGATGAATGAAATGTTGACTATTGTTCTATGATACACAAACAATTCTTGATTGATTCGTTAAATTGTTATTGCATAAATTCAAAACTTCTTTTAAAATAAAAATAATTTGAGCGTTCAAATTACTTGATAACTTTTAGCTTTTAATTGGTTTTATTTCCACTAATAATCCAAAATGTTAATAACTTGATTTAATTAAATATAATTTTAATATATTGCGAAAGTTTCTTTATCTTTAAATACGCTTTGTACGGTAAATAAGAGGCACTTGGAAGAACGATGATTTTAAAATCCGCAGAAGCGATATGGAACCAAAGAGGTCACTGAAGCACTATACAACACGACGATGTCCTCTAGGTAACTTTACGTAAAACCGAAATCGGCACTAGGTATAATCCTTTGGTGATGAACAATTTTAATAAATCCCTTTCACAGGTAATCTTCAGGAGTAGCTAAACTACCCTTACTACACAAAAAAAGTACGTTCGTTAAACACCACAAGGTCCAAAATTTCAACGTTCTAAACCACCCCTTAAAGCGTAACACTAAACGGCAACGTATACTACTCGAAAGCCCGATCAGTTTCAGAATCCCAAAAATTATTAACAAAAATCCATCTTTGAATTTTTAATCCCACTACTCATAAAAAATCTTATCTACTTTAATTCCACCAATTAAAAAAACGGAAGGGGAAAATAAGGTACCCCGATACACAAATTCATTTCCGTCCGTAAGGACTCGGTAAATTTTCCAAAAACTAAACGTCAGCAAGAGTATCCTGGTCAGCCTCTCTATGTTTACCTTAAAGTACGAACAATAAGGCCCACATGTAATCTCTATGACTCAAAACCAGCATATTCACTAATACACTGAACAACTATACTTAAGCGTCTTTATGTCGCTAACATGACATCATATACAGATAAACCTATACTATTTATTTAAATTACTTAATTTTCTATTATATTTTACGGAAATCAAACGAAATGAACCTTAATTAAACGTAGATACCACTATTTACAAATAAACGTCAATCAAACTTCTATAAACGAGGAATAATAAGGAAAAACAACCTAAATTACAAAAAAATAATTCACAAACAAAGAATCTAAAGCTCACCATACACCTACCATCCCTAAAGGTCGCTACACACGTTAAAACAACTCATCTATAAAACTAAACTTGACAAAAAAATATGTATATACGGAATCTAACTAAGTGCATAAGACTACAAACAAAATTACCCAATACGTATACAGGGTGTTCAAAATACCCTGACAACAAGTCGGGTAAGTAATTCACTTACCGTGCATGTAGCGCGGTAAGTAAAAATCTAAATATTTAATCTCGTAACTAAGTCTTGACTTTTCTGGCATCATTGAAGAGCAACCAATATTCCAAGCTTGTTCGATTTCACCATCTACACCGTCGAACTCTAAATCACTCATTTTTATAAGGATTTATTTTTAAATTCACTATTATTAGCAGAGGCAATTGTCAGTAAATAACTTGTGACACCGCGACAACACCTCGAAACGTTACTGTAAAGCCTACTAGTTTAAGAATGTCATTAAATAATAAATAATAATGGAAACGTCACTTTTTATATTTTCAAGATAATGTATTCAGAAAAAAATGCTTCATCGTACAAAAAACATTATACGCATTACGAACATTAAGGGCTTTACCGGTCTCAGACAATATTGGGGACTCCGCTTCGCTCAGTCCCCAAACATTGTCTTTGACCGGTTAAAGGCCCTTACTGTTCTTAATACATAATATACTATTGTGAATGCCAAACTAGCGTTTAATAAAAACCTACTAAATATCATGGATAACTTTATCTAGGTTTCGCATACTTTTATTAATGGAGTATACAACGAAGATGTGCATTGTACGTCGAAATATTTGGTCTTTAATAGATAAAATAGACAAACTTAATTTTAACAAATTGTACAAATCATGGAAAAAATAAGTAAATTGTTGACCGTTCTCTGTATATAATTAGCAAATTATGCTTAACAACCCGTGCTGTTTTCGTGTTTTCCTTTTGTTACACATCAATCCACACTAGGTTTCGATTAGGCTTATTAAAATAAGCGGATTTGCCGACTGAGCTCACCCAAGAAGGCCGTGTTTCAGTGAGCTGTAGAAAATCTCGAATGTTCCTTCAAAATGTGCCCCTTACTCTTAAATAACTTTAAAATCGATAATATAATAATTGTCACACATGCCACTAAAATCTAACTTTTTTGGATAAACGGTTCTTGAATCTAAATATTCCAAGCTAAACACAAATGTTAAACAACTTTCTTAAAATTTGCATCCAGTACAGGGTGACGACGCCTTGGCCTTATTGTTCCGAAATGGGGCAAGATCACTAAAATCTAATTAAGAAATCTTAAATGGCTTATGTTAGTCTATAATCTGCACAAAAAAAAAATTTGTAAAAATTTTAGGTTATGTTGTCTAAAAATAATTTTTCGCCAGGAAATTTCAGTTTTCTTAATATATTTCGAATTTTGCCATTTTTCTAAATTCAATCTGCCCAAAAACACTTTTCCACTTTGTTGGGTTCAAATGTACTATAAAATCGTTTTAGCCTGTGCCAATTTTATTCTTGTCAAACTTGACATTTCTTTAAGACAGTTTAATTGACTGGTTATAATTAAGTTTTTATTTTGTCATTAACAATGTTTTCTCGCAATGAAAAAGTGGAAATGTTGTTAATTAATGGTGAATACACCAAGAACTCAGTGCGAGTATCCAGAACGGCACCACCCTGATACAAAAATATTCACTCATTTGGAACGAATTTTACGAAATAATGAAGACACATTTTCGAGTAGAAAAGGAAAATCTATTTCAAAAAGAATATCCAACAACAACAATGTCGCAGTTATTTAAAATTATTTTGAGAGCAACCCTAGAAAGGCAAGCAAATCGAGAACTAAATTTTAAGTATTCTATTACTCAGAGAGCTTTGAAAGAATATAAGTAACATAAATTTGGAACTTTTAACTGAAACCCGTGATGAGAAACGTCTAAATTTTATTTTTACTGTAATGCTTGATCATGAAGTAAGGACTATTTCACTATATTTTATGGGCTGATGAGAGTCGATTTATAAGTAATGGCAAGCCTAATCGTAAAAACCTCACCTTTGATTGACAGAAATCCCCATGCAATGAACGAAATTCAAAACCAAGGAGATTTTGGTATAGTTTGGTGTGGTCAAAATGTAATTGGTCCAGTAATCATAACCTTGAAGGCAGAAACTGTTTAAGATTTCTATAAAAGGAGCTTCATCTTTTATTGGACGCAGTACCTCTTCAGTTTCGTCAAAATTCGGTGCTTCAACATGATGAAGCTCCCCCGCATAAAACCACAATTGTCAAGGATTATTTAGATAATTTATATGGACCACCAGACCTTACACCTTTAGAGTTTTTCCTTGGGGAATTAAAATGAAGTTTACAAGACCTCTCCTCGAAATGTTAACTATTTGCAAGAATATTAGAATCAGTTGCAGTAAAATATCCAGGGAAACTTTAAAAAAAATAAAAGAAACTGTAGTTTCACTAAGATTAAATAAATGTCTTGAAGTAGAAGGTGGCCACATTGTACATTTTTACTAATATCCTTATTTTTATTTTTGTTTATGCGTAATTAATTTTAAGAAATCTATAGTTTGAGTACCGTCAACCGCATCAAATCTTCTGCTAAATTAAAATTGACATCTATCACATAAATATTCGAACATTATATTGAGTTCTCCGTAGGTTATGGTTTTTATTTCTTGGTGTAGTCAAGTTTAACTATTCGTAAATTTATGTATTTGCATCTGGCTAACACGATTTTACAGCTCGTTTTATTAAATATATCTTTTCCTGTAACGTTTCAACCCAACAAGGTAGAAAAGAGTTTTAGGGCAGATTGAATTCAAAAAAATGATAACATTCGAAATATATATAAATATAAAAAAAAAATTCCTGGAAAAATCTATTTTTGACCATAACCTCAATTTAAAAATTTGTTTTTTTGTGCAAATTATTGCCTAACAAACCATTTAAGATACCTCAATCTGATGAGATACTATTTTGGCACACTGGGTATATGCAGTCTTGTGTTGTGCGTAGGACTTTTTTTGGATAAAGTATGAACGTGAGTTTGCACGAGAATTTGTTGTATGGGTACATAATGTAGGTTGATATAAATGCTACGCCACTGGAATTTTTAGTAAACCATTAAGTATCGCGTGAAAAAGTATTTAAATATTGTATAAGGATTTATAAGTTGAAAGTATTAAATTTGAATGAGAAAGAATGTTTTAGTAACACCCCTATTGAGACGGTAATGGATAAATGCTACTGTATTTAGGATACTTTATTTTAAGGAATGAGGGTTGAAAACTGTTGTAAATGGATAGCGTGTGAATTTATGTTATGCTGATATTGTATTATATCGTACAGAAAGAATATGTATGTATATTTTTGCTCATATAAATGTCATAATATTGCATAATTGAAAATTTTATGTATGCTCAAGGACAAATGCTCAATTTTCACACACGTGTAACTTTCGTATAAAGTTGAATCTAAATCTGGACAGTATGTGAAGTGAGTATGAATGCGGAATTTTGTCGTTTCGAAGAAGTATTATTTTTGTAAAAATAATGAAAATATGGCAGCGATTTTAAACTATCCGTTGCGTTGGTTCCATTTCCCCCTTACCTGCCCGACAAAGGCGCGCATTAGAAACTCCTCTGGGATAGGTTGTTTTGGTTTGAGCGATATATTATTCGATGACATTTTGCAAAATGGATGACCGTAGGTATGCAAGGAAGAGTGACAGGGTAGAACACGAAGACGGAGATACCGGGGCTCAGAGTTATACTTAAGAGGGTGGTCGCGCGAGAGTATTTTGTTAGAACATAACGATCTATGGTGGTTATTATTTGTAAATAATTAGTCTCGGAAATCGTAATAGGTACAACTCCGGTTAAATTGGACAAAAAGTTGTGTAATTAGGGGACTCATAAAATTACACAAACAAATCTATGATGTAATTTTTTGTTTTTGATATTTGAAAAAAATTTGAATTTTTGAAATTTCTATTTTATTTTTTTCTCGCGTTATTATAAATGCTAGAGCAAAAATACAAACACTTCTTTATGGCAACTTGTTACGGGATTTAACATGGTATAGTCAGTTTCCTATTTTTATAGCCATCATCAACTTATTTTTCGTAAATACGGTCCTGATATTTTGAAAACTGATTTTGAAAGGTTTTGTTATTACAAATTCAGCAATGTATCACATTTGATAGTGTGAAGGCATTTTGAACCTTTTAAAGACCATCATCACGAAATTTTTGAATACGTCATGCATTTTCTAAAAAGTTTATTTAGTTAACTTTCTTTTTGTGTTTAATGTTTTATAAAATAAGGAAAAATACTAAAATAAAATATTATTAATTATGCAACTTAGCATAAAAAAACTAAATGCTTGTAAAATTAACATTAAAGTTACCTATTTAAATGATTATTATCAAATACTGCTAAAACACATATGTACACTTTCCAAAAAAAAATTATTTTTCCAAGCTAATAAAGAATTTTTTATGAATCTCCAAAGATAAATAATATCTTACATTTCTATCTGCGACATCGGAACAACGGTGTGATGCTCTAAAAAAGAATAAATAAAAACAGGCGGCTTTAAAAAAAGTAGAAATTAACGACTTTGAAGTAATTCAGTATCTGTCATAATTGTGTATTGTACAGTTTTGTATTTAGCTGGTACTAGTATTTAACTCTGAATTAGTTAATTTGTGATTGTTATCAAAATAAAATGGCGCAATTTTCAAGACGGTGCCTCGGCACATAATTCCAGTGCCCTCCAAGAATATTTATCGGCAAGGTTTCCAGCAAGGTGGATTGGAACATATTCGATAGTAAGATAGCCAGCGCGATCTCTCGATACATAACAACACTTCTTGACTTTTTTTCTGAGGATATGTCAAAAATTATATTTACCAACACAATATTAAAAATGACAATCAATTGCGGAATTTAGTTCTCGAAGCATTTAAAAGTATTACGCCTCAAATGCTTCGCATTGTTTTGAATTCAACTGTAAGACGGTCTTAGTTGTGTTAGAAAATAATGGAGAACTTTTTGAACAACTATTATAAGACTTACTTTAATTTACACTAAAAACAAAAGGAATTAGTAGTTTTTCATTTTACCGTCAATTTCTGTGTTGATATTAACTTCTAATATTAAGAATCTTTATTATGGTGTATGTAATAATCACACGGGGAAGTTACTGAATTAACTTCTTGATAATGCACGTTTGTATTCAAAAATTTCGTGATGATGGTTCAAAACGGGATCAGACCATCAAATGTGATAGATTGCTGAATTTGTAATAAAAAATCTTCCAAAATCAGTTTTCAAAATATCAGGACTGTATTTAAAAAGAATAAGTTGATGATGGCCATAAAAATAGGAACCGTCCGATTTAAAAACTGGCTATGCCATGTTAAAACACAACAAATTACCATGAAGAAGTGTTTGTATTCTTGCTCTAGCATTTATAACGCCAGAAAAAAATAAAATCTAAATTTCAAAAATTTAAATTTTTCAAATACCTCAAAAACAAAAAATTACTCCGTCGATTTTTTGTGTCATTTTATTGGTCCCCTAATTACACAACTTTTTCCCCATTTAACCGAAGTTGTATATATATATATATATATATATATATATATATATATATATATATATATATATATACATTGAATCCTTAGATTGGACACAGTATATGTAAGTTGTACTGCAAAATCACATTTGGGGTGTGAAGCATGTAAACGTTTACGATTGAAATGATTGAAATGATTAGTGTAGTTCTGTCAACTTTGCTTGTCTTATTTACCATTGCCCTAGCGTTAATTTCTAAATACTTTTCGTTGCTTTTTTCACTGTTTCATATAGCATCACTGAAAACAGAAGCGGGTGCCACATACTGCTTTACTTGCTATCTTGCCGCGTGGGGTCCTTTCTGGTTTGTTCTTACTATATGTGTGTTATGCTTTTACTTTTACTTGTCCTCATTTTTTCAACATCCTCCATAGATTCTCCCTGTGTATTCTAACAAACACCTTCTCCGGGTCTATGATCATATGCATTTCTCACTCATATGAATGTGGTCTGGTATACTCATATTACTCGTGAAACTGCTTTGCGTGCCTTCAAAGGTTGGTTGTAATTTGACTTTTATTTCAGTGAATACTATTGGGACGCTTTATAGAGTTATTCCCTAGTAATTATTGTATTTTTCTTGTCATCCCTCTCATATATTGGTAGGATAATCTCTGTTTTACATCATATTGATACCCTTGGCGTCTTTATTATGTCGCCCATTAATTCTGTCAATCTTATTAGTTCCTTATTTTGCCATGTATTTCTCATTTCTAGGGTAATGCCTTGTTCTTCGTTTGCTCCTTCTTCCTTCTCTTTATGTTGTCCATATATATATATATATATATATATATATATATATATATATATATATATATATATATATATATATATTTTTCTTAGAGCATATACAGGGTGTTTAGGAGCACAATTTAAAAATAATTTCAACTATATAGGGTGTTCACAAAAAAGGATCCATATAAAAGTTATATTTTTTTTAATGGAACACCCTGTATATTATATGTTTTTTGGAATCTAAGAATAAAGAAAAGGCAAGTTGCAATAGAATTTTTGAAATTACAGGTTTGAATTCAAAATTCATTTTTGCTAGGTTTATTATTATTGAAACAGCGCAGCCTCTGTCAGTACTTTGCAAAAGCGTTGTTGTGTAAGACAGCATAAAATTTTTGTTAAGAAAATGTACAGGGCACTCAAAAATCAAATGTAAACTGCAGGTACCTAATATTGCAAATAATTGCCTTATTTTAAATAGCACACCCTGTATTTAATAAAAAAATGTGTTGTAAAATTTTATAACCTTTCAATTTATAGATTATATTAGAAATTGCTTTTGAACAACTTTTGAACGAGGATATTCCGCCGGAGGTGACTGAAATCGCACACTATTCGAAGGCATATGGTGGAAGACCCGGAAGGAGACAACGACGGGGTGTATTTTTCAACGATCATGTGTGGAATATGTACGAGAGGTCTGTGAATGGGGAGCATAAAACAAATAATTTAGCAAAAGCGTGGCATCGTGGATTTCAAACTCTGATCGGAAATTTTAAATAGTACCTTATGGCAAGTGACATCTCGTTTGAAAGATATTAAAATTACCTATTCGGTAATACTAATTTTGTTAGGGTTTAGGTTGATTTTGATAGAAAAATTAAATAAATACTAAAATTATAGTTTGGCATTTAATTAAGATTCAAGGACCAATTTTTATAGTAAATGTTGGAAATGTGCTCCACTTAATTCCTCACAGTAATGCATCCTATTGCTAAACACTTGTCGTACTAGTTCAAATGTGTCTGCGGAAATTGCTCTACATTCTTCAACAATTCTTTGTTTCAAAATGTTCATACTGCCAGGTGCTGTAGCGTAAACCTTAGATTTTAGGTACTCCCACAGAAAAAAATCTAATGGTGTCAGGTCTGCTGACCGAGCTGGCCATTCTATCGGACCTCGTCGTCCAATCCATCTGCCACGATATTCTTCATCCAAGTAACGTCTTACTGCACCATAATAGTGTGCAGGAGCACCATCTTGTTGGAACGTTATTTCCAAGTTGCCGAATTCATCTAGATTATCTTCCAAAATTTCAAGAATTAACGGTTCATTTGCGTTTTGTAACATCTCCGATACACTTCACCGGTTAAGTTAGCATTGAGAAAAACAGGTCCAACTATGTGGTTTCCCAAAATACCTGCCCAAACATTTACTTTTTCTGGAAATTGAGTATATTTTTCACGAAAGATTTGAGACTGTATCACTCCAATATCTTACATTTTGTGTGTTAACGTTTCCATTGAGGAAGAAAGTACTTTCGTCACTAAAACAAATTGATTTTATGTAGTCTGGGTGTTGAATAATTTGATTGGACATATTTTCACAGAATTCTAATCTTCGGTCGGGGTCATCATCTGAAAGTTGGTGCATCATTTTTAATTTGTATGGATGAAATTTGTTTTTAGCCAACACCCTATGTACTGTCCTTTGACTGACTTCACAGATAGACGCAACTTGGGCTGTAGAAGAAGTAGGATGTACTACCATTTCTGCAATTATGTCGATTTTTTTGTCGTCACTAATTGTTGGTCGACCAGATCGTTTGACATCTTGAACACTACGGGTTGCTTCAAACTTCTGAAGAAGTTCCCTCAAATAAGTCCTCGATATAGGGCGATCGGGGTACCTCTCATTAAAAAGACGTTCCGCTGCATGGAAATTGTTACTACATTCACCAATTATTAAGATAGCTGCTACTTTGTCGGCTACGGTACGTACCATTTTGTCTATGTAGACACTTAAACATCGCGTTAAAGAATAATTAAACTGAATAGTCAAGATATAAAAACTTATCAAAGTAAAAACAACGAGAGAATTAAAAAACGTCAACTTTTTTGACAATTAACCAGAGGCAATGTTCCTTATTTCATGAGAATTAAATTGATTACAAGGACTCAAAAAACTACCTGCTTGGGTATCGAAACCAAACGGTTAAGGCAAGTTGGCGAAGGTTTATATGTTTGGAGGAACGAAATAATCCGGGAGAGAAAATGTCCGGAAGACGAAATATCTGGGGACGAAATGTCTTACATCCGTTACACATACCATTTTTCTAAAAGTTCGCCTTATCCGTCCAAATTGATATTTATAAACAATCATCTCCATGGATTTAGTTAATATAAATTTACAAAGAAAAGTCTTATTCTTTAGGTGTCACCAAGTGTTGCATTGATGGGTTTGAATACGAATGAAACTTATGTTTTTTAGACTTTAAGTCTAAATTGCCTGCAACACTCCCCTCCTCTCCACATCTATGCTTGGGTTTGATACGAATGGAAATCATGTGTAGACTCCTGTAAATACTTAGTAGAAAGTGGGAACTTCTCCATGCCATTTATTAATTATTTTCTAATTACTTCTTGGAACGCTCTATGGTCAAGGTTAAGTGTAAATTACCAAGCTTGCTTGGGACCGCCTCCCACCTCTATCGTTAAGGTATTCAAAAGGTTTAAAATAGTTATGTAGAAAATTATTTAGTCACATGACTCGCCAAACACCTTTGATTTTAAATAAAAAATGATAAAAAGCAATTAAATTAAGATTGAATACCTCGTTTAAGTTTAAATACGTGAATTATAATTACGTATATTTATATGAATATATCTTTATTAAAAATTCTTATCAAATGTGAACGATAACTTTGAACACTACATGTTCCCGTAATGGTTTAAGTAGCAGATAAAGTTTGTTGAATAAGTAGGTGCATTCTGTATAATAATTATTCGTTTAATACAAATTTAAAAACGTTTAAACAAAATATTTTTAACAAAAATTATACGCAACTGTCAAGATCTTTTCATTCAAAACATACATAAATGAAATTCAGTTGTAACAATATTTTTTGACTTTGCGTTACAAAATGTAACCAATACATGAACTCCCATAAAAACTCAGGAGCGCAACAATGACGATGTTATGGTGTGTGCCAATGTGCCGCATAAAAGTGTATTTATAATTTTTCGTGCATTGTATTGTAGCTTACGTAAGCAATCATGACATCCATAAAACTTATGTCATTCTGCCGGGCAAAAGGGTTGATTGCACAGGAGTCTAAGTGAGCCGTCTACAAGCATTTAGGCTGAGCGTTATCTAATTACGATCTCGTTTTACAGAAGTACAGAGGCGTAGGAACTGATTTCGACTATTTAAATTTATACATTGTTTGATCACCGTAAATAACGCTTTTTACAGCTGAAATTCCGTACGGAATAGATGCGGGTATTTTAATTAATTATTATAACTAATTGTAGGTAATTTGATTATGAAGCATGTAAATATATTCTATGCTTAAGTTTGTATTCAAATAAAGCGATATTTAATACACCTGTAACAAATTTGTGTATATATGGATCTCTCCAAAGGAATGTGTCATTAACAATAAAGGCACTAACTTATGTAGAATATAGTTACAGTTACTGTTGAGATTTCTGACGGTGATCTTCGACTGGTTAAAGTGTAATTGTGAATATTTTAAAGTATAACTGTAAAAATGTCAACAATAGGTGGTGGAAAGACAGTGAACAGGCAAACACGCGAAGTAGTGCACATTAATTTTAATTATCTTGCAACACTACTCTCACATGAATCGACACAACAAATTAAGCAAAGTGTTCATGATTGCTCTGGAGTATCGGTAAGAATGATTGAACGAATAGTAAATGTGAAGAAGAGTGATTAATTATGTACCTATTTATGTGAATTATTTAGTATGATATTTAATTTTAAATGTTATTTTTTATACCTCTGTTATATAGTAAATTGTTTTTCCGTTGACCTTATTAAACAATCAAATTTCACGTACTCATTTAAATACAAAAAGTGTCACATTTTAAATGTCATATTATTTTACGTCCGCAAATACTTCACGGACTCATTTACTTCACGTCCGCTTTTACTTTACAGCCGCAAATTCATTCTATCCGATTTTAGCCATTAATTTCAGTTTAAATTCCACTTTCTTATATACAGGGTGCGTGCCTACTACGTGGACGGAGGATTACTCCTTGACTATTAGAGATATCAAAACCAATTTTGGTGTTGAAATACACGATCATTAGGCCTATATTCTAAAAATATTTAGGTATACACAGGGTGATTGATAAAAATATGCTAACCCAAACCTGTGCTTTGTTTAATGGAACACCCTGTATATTTTTGCATTATTGGATTCACTGTTACATTTAGAATAAAAGTATAAAATTTGTATCTGTATCACTAACCGTTCTGCAGATATCGTCACTTTAGTACCAAAATAGAGTTAACTTTGGAACCAAGATTCGAGCGTTGTCACCACGATTTTGTAAATTACAGAATGATTAAATTACGCGAAATGTAATTTTTCTCAATTTTTCAAATGCAACATCCTGCATATTTTTTTACATTTCGATTCCCCGTGAAAAGTAGATACTAATTGATAATAGGTTTCATAGTCATAAGGCGGACCCTTCTTGAGATATTAACGCTTTTACGTAAAAATATTCTAAAATACAAATTTACTATGACAATCGAATTCAGCAAAACAAATCAGGTAGGCTAGCCGCTCGTAATAAAGAGGAATAATTGCATCTATTGTTTTGACGTTTGTATAATCATTAAAATATTGTTCCATTAGTTTGTGTGTTTTTGGATTGTCGTTTTGTCAGTTTTTGTATGAAATGAATGTTTCCAAAGAAGAAATGGTTGATATGATCTTTATTTACGGCGAAGCTCAAAGAAATGCTTTCTATTTACGGATGAGGCAACTTTTCACAATAATGGGAATATTAATACACATAACTATCATCACTATTCAGATACTAATTCACACATCTTAAGAGTTGTTGATCACCAGCATCGATGGCCAGTTAATGTGTGGGGTGGTATAATCAATTTTAATGTGGTTGGTCCTTTTTTCTTTGATGGGAGTCTTACTGGAGAAAGATATTTACAGTTTTTGGAAAATGATTTACCCGTTTTGGAAAATATCCATACTATGCAATCAACGTTAGGCAATATGTCGAAATAAATTATCCGACGAGATGGATAGGACGAGGTGGTGTACAAACCTGGCCAGCCAGATCTTACGCCCCTTGATTTCATCCAACATCCTCCCACCACAAGCGAAGATATAAAAAATAGAATTAGAGCCGCGTTTCAATACATTTCGCCTCTAATGTTGTTGCGAGTGCATCTTTCGTTTACCGAGCGAATTGCAAAGTGTTTTGAACTCAACTTATTTTTAGGTGTAGAGAATTATTTTATTGTTTAGTTATTAATTAAGTTTTCCTATCAGTTAAAGGATTTATTTGCCATTCGTATTTTCTTACTTGCTCTGGATTTTGTTTTATTTGTTCTTCTGTATCTCAATATTTTCAAATAAAACGTCAATATCTCAAGAAGAGTCCATCTGATGGCTGTGAAACCTGTTATCAATTAGCATCTACTTTTCACGGGGAATCGAAGTGTGAAAAAATATACAGGGTGTTGCATTTAAAAATTGAGAAAAATTACATTTCGCCTAAGTTCATCGTGTTTTCGAAAAATTTCCCAGTTTGTTTGTTAGACTATTATTAATAGTTGGTGGTATAAACAGATTTATAAACTCGTGGTGACAACGCTCGCATCGTGGTTCCAATGTTAATTCTATTTTGGCACTAAAGTGACGATATCAGCAGAAAAGTTAGTGATACAGATACAAATTTCTATACTTTTATTCTAAATGTAACAGTGAATCCAAAAATGCAAAAATATACTGGGTGTTCCGTTCAAAAAATGCATGTTTGGGTTGGCATATTTTGTCAATCACCCTGTACATACCTAAATATTTTTAAAATGTAGGTCCAATGATCATGTATTACCACACCAAAATTGGTTTTGATATCTCTAATAGTTAAGGGGAAATCCTCCGTCCACGTAGTAAACACCCACGCTGTATAGATATTACTTTTAACTTTAAAAAAATGTGTTTTTGAATATTATCGAATCTAACTGTTGCTATTTTAATTCCAAATTTTTACGTGAATTTTAATAAAATTGTCATTACACATCACATTCTCCTAAAAAATCGCATTTGCATGAACAAATGAAGGTTAGATGTCAAACAAGCGCAAAGTTCAGAACGCTATTGAATTTAAACCAAAAGTGAGATTTTATAAAATTATGGAGAAATAAAATATTGACAGTGATTTCAGTAATACCCGCCAGAACTTCAGACCATTGCTACTACTGTAACGCTTAAATTACTTTCACAAAAACACGGTTTCTGTACGAAAAGCAATATAGAATTTTCATGGAATGGTGTAAAAAAAATATGACCAGGAATTGAACAGAAAATGTACTTTTGGCACATTTTTCATCAAAAGCAAAAAACTGTAAATCTTGGACATTATGGTCTCCCTATTCAATGTTAAAATCTACATTACGTGTAAAAATAACATTGGCATCAGTAAGTACATTAAACTAATTGCATACCTGAAGAAACAAAATATGGGATATAAAGTTAAAAAATCTACGATATTTAATCGAAACGAGATAAATCACTTTCTCCATGACACTCCTAATGAGTCATCTTATGTGGAAGGTAAATTTGATTACAATTTATTTACGTATATGTAACATTACATTGAATACGTTACATATTTGTGTACTAATAGGAATTACCGGAGCTTGCTGATAAGTATGGCATATTAATTGGAGCCATTCCAGGTTCAAAGAATGGCAAAAAATGAACTTTTACACTCACAAATCACATTTCTGTTGAAGTAGATGCTTTAGAGCTATTTAGAAAATATGCCTAATTGAGACCTAGTCATTGTAGTCACAACACGTTTTTCATTAATTACAGACTAGGAAAATGTTCGACGCAGGTTGTTGGCATTTATACTTTTGCAAAAATTCCTAGTCTTATTGCCAAATATTTAGATTTACCTAATCCAGCAGATTATACTGGTCACAGCTATCGTCGAACTTCCGCTTCCGTTTTGACCGATTCTGGGGCGGACATTGTAACTCTAAAAAGGCACGGAGGATGGAAGTCTTCCACGGTAGCCGAAGGTTATGTGGAAGACTCCATTACCAACAAAATTAATATTGGTAGACGCATATTAACTAGTACGTTGGCACAAAGTTTCGATGCTAACACCAATTTTGGTGTTAACAATAACCCTCAGTACATAACAGAAGCAATTTCCAACACAATTGCAGCTGTAAATTCTACAGTTTATAAGAAAAATGTCAAAAATCACCTTCTGCATCCACATCAGGCGTTAATATTTACAACTGCTCAAATCAAATTGCACAATAATTATAAATAAATAATACTTTATTGTTGATTTGAGTTTACTGCATTTTTATAAATATAGAGAGATTGCTTGCTAAAACGAAACCAAATTATTAAGGTCGCGGAAAAATTTAATATGCACTTCGACAAAAAAGTGCTTTTTAAAGCCTCACCTGTTTACTTGCCTCGGTTAACGCCTCGGCAAGTGAACGCAGTCTCGGATATAAATGTGCACTTTTTGTCCTTGGTACATAAATAACTATTTTAGTTATGTTATGTTTCAGTCTATTAAATAATTAGACCATCATCAGGGGATGAAGCGAATTTAACACACAGTCAACTTGATGTTAAAATATACAATCAACCATCAACATAAGCTCTATTTGAGCTTGCATATTATGTTAGTGACCTTGAGGGGTGTTATGCAGGCAACCTTAATTCTTAACCTTGACCGTAGCGAAATCATAAAAGTTGTTATAATTGTAATTAACGAAAGTAGTGGGAGAATTAAACGAAACCTATACTCGAAAATAGTACTCTAAATGGTTAAACTTTTAATATTTTACAACTTCTCATTCTAATCACGTTTACTATAATTAATGCATCTAACTTCTTTCCCCATAATAATGAAGGTTAATACAAATATTTCCACACTTGTAAAGCTAAATTAGTAAATTCTCATAATAGTGTACTGAAAACTAAAAACTATACACTAATAAACCAATAATTACTTTGTGTTCCAAAAGTGTTTCAACTAATTTATGTTTTGTTTTAGGTAAGCCGATAGACGTAGGAGAACCGTGATGACCTTATATTTTGTAAGTTTATTTAATTATAATTACATTACAAAGCATATATACATAGGTTATAACAACGGAACTTGTAGAAATATTATTGGTTATCTAATATTGAAAAATAAAAGCATGTGTAACACTTTAATCCAACCTAAATGTATAATACCGTGATCATCATCAACAGTAGTCTGTGTGTGTAGACAGATTTGAGAGGTGAGTTACTGTCGACTCCTGTATTTTTACTCCAGAATGATCCGTTTTGAGCTTCTCTCTTTAAATCGGAATAGCGTCCACCATTTTGTAGACTGTCCAATATTTGTTTACGTGGTCTGCCTCTCCTTTTCTTTCCTTTCACTTTCCCCTCTTGCGAGGCAGTCCAATCCAATTTGCCTTTCGTTTTATGTAGTTTTATGTATCGTTTGCTCTTTTGAGGACTTCCTTATTTGTTATTTTTTCAATCCAGGAAATCTTTTCCATTCTTGTCCATAACCACATTTCACAACTTCTAAAGTATTGTTTCTCTATTTCTCTGAGGGTCCATGTTTCAGATGCATACAATAGCACACTCCACAAATAAGTTTTTATAAATCTTTTTCTTAAACCTTTATCTTTGTTACTTGTCAGAAGATTTTTCTTTGATTAAACGCATTCCGTACCATGGCTATTCTTGCTCTAATCTCTTTTGTGCATCTACCATCGTCTTGAAGTATGCTTTCTAGATATGTGAATTAACTTACTTGCTCTAATAATTCTCCCTCTACAACTATTTGAAATTTTTTCTTATTTTCCTTTTTTGACATTTTCATTACTTTAGTTTTCTTTACGTTTATCTTCATTCCGTATTCTTTTCCTATCTCATTTAGTTTTGTAGCATTTCATTTAAATTCTTTTCTTTTTCTGCAATTACTGCCTGGTCGTCTGCAAATATTATATTTGTAATATTTTTTCCTCCAATATTAACTCCATTACATTCTTCAATTAATACCTCACTGTAAATATTAAATAGAACCAATGGCATACAGCAGCCTTGTCTTAGTCCTCTTCCTTTGTCTATCCACTATATATATATATATATATATATATATATATACATATATATATATATATATATATATATATATATATATATATATATATTAGGTTTACTGAATTGGCATAGGAAACATAAATAAAAATATAAATAACTTTAAGTTTTAATTACTTGTATGTATTTAAAAATGGATTGTTTCTATTTTTCAATTATTGTAACCTTCATAAGTAAACAGTGTTATATAAACGTGTTAGGCTGTGATAGTAATTCTTATATGTGTTATGTGCTGTGACATAATATGGTTTTAAGTTATTTAATTTTTGTGAATGTCATGTGAGCCCGCAATTCGCTAAGGTTTCGTTGCACAAAGTTGACTGTGATCCTTCATTGTGTGTATAAAAATTAAAAATTATAATACATCGTAACTAGGGAAGTACATACAGTTTAAATTTGATCGATTGTAGCTTGCCTCCTCGATAGCTCAGATGGAAGAGGATGTGGAGGTTGCGGGTTCAAGTCCCACTCGAGTTAATCTTTTACTGTAGGTACTTTAAAAGTTAATTTGAAATAAAATACAATTTATATATATGTACAGTACGTTCGTAAAGTAATTCAATTAAAATTCGAATGGAAGAAAACGCTCGGACCCGACGATTTTTATTTTCTGTTTAGAATTTTTTTACGTAAAAGTAAAATATACAGGTTATATCAAGAAACAGATATGACGTCATCGACATTTTTTAAACGTTAACCCCTATCTTATATTGCAAAATTAGAAAAAGCACATGTTTACGTACGACAAGGTACATATGGATGATGTTAATTCAAGGCGTCCCAATCTTGCGTCCGTGGGCGATACCTCCCTTATTTGATGGAATAGGAAAAAAAAATTTTGAAGTGTAGTAGAAAGAACTGAGGCGCATATTTTAAAATTATTTTAGGTTATACAGGGTGTTTCGTCTATACAGGGTGAGCCAAACATAAATTTTTTTAATGGGACACCCTGTGTGCTATTTGAAATTTGGATTCAGCTCACTTCGGCCATTCTTTCAATATAAGGTTTGATTATGTTGTGCAGGGTAGTTAAGAAGATGTGGTCATTTTGAGGAAAAAATCGTACCTAAATGGACACCATGCATCATTTCTAATAAGAAATATTCACATGATTTTTTTAATAAAATATATTTTGAAACACAGACAATTTTTTGGGGTTATGCCTAATTTAGTTGTAATATGATTCCACTAATTTAAATTAAATGTTCGAATTGAGCAGCGTTAACGATCTGACAATAGCCAAGGCGATTAACAAATTATTTTTGAACGTTGTCGATGACATCTGCGGTAATGTTTCTTATTCCTTTGCGAATTCATGCTTTTAAATCTTCTAAATTGGCCGGTCGCGTCGCGTATACTTTACTCTTTAAATATCCCTACAAGAAGTAATCTAGAGGATTTAAATCTGGCTGGCCACTCAATTGTCCGTTTTCTACCTATCCAACGATTTGGAAAAACTTCACCCTAATAAGCGCAAACAGGTAAAGCGTAGTGTGGCGGCGCTCCATCTTCATGCTCTCACAGACTGTATCAAACTTTCTCAGAGCAGTTTGTAACTCATCCGTACAGTCACTTAATAAGACTGTGTCATCTACATACACCAGAAGTCGTACATTTATGTCGCAAACCATTACACCATTTGTATTGGTACATGCTTGTCTAACACATTTATCCATGTATATATTGAACAACTACGGTGACATCGCACAGCCTTGCCGCACTCCTTGCTCAATATTAAAGTATTCACTTACACCTCCTCTGACCCTAACACATGCCCGACTACGTTGTATACTGCCCTTATTTCGTTTATTAGACCTTTATTTATGCCATATTCATTTAATATTTCCCACAGCTTCTCCCTATTCACTCTGTCGTATGGCACAGTACAGCTTCCTTTTTACACTTAAACACATCCTCTCCCTGGCATGAAGCCTTCCTGCACATCCTAAATTTTCGTTTGAGTAGTTTCTCGTACTCTATCAATTTGTATTCTTCCAAATACTTTACCTGGCACATTGAGCAAACTTATTCCTCTGTAGTTCCTGCAGTCACTCCTGTTCTCATTACCCTTATACAGTGGTACAATGATCGCGCTCTTCCGATCCCTCGGCACTTCTCCGCACATAAGGCATAATTTTTATACACTCAATGAAGGATCACAGTCAACTTTGTGCGACGAAACCTTAGCGAATTGCGGGGTCACATGATATTCACAAAAATTAAATAACTTAAAACCATATTATGTCACAGCACATAACATATATAAGAATTACTATCACAGCCTAACACGTTTATATAACACTGTTTACTTATGAAGGTTACAATAATTGAAAAATAGAAACAGTCCATTTTTAAATATGTACATGCTTTGTCAAGTAATTAAAATTTAAAGCTATTTATATTTTATATTTATGTTTCCTACGCCAATTCAGTAAACCAATATATATATATATATATATATATATATATATATATATATGCTATTATTAAACTAATTTCGTTTGCAACAGGACGGTAAACGACCGCAAGAAATTATTTACAGAGGAATGATACTACCATTAACACAAATGTCTTTGGTAATATTTTTTTTGTTAATGAATAAGAAATAGCTGTATATAATTGGAAATAAGCTTTGACTAAAAGTAATACTGTTTATTGTGCTTTCTGTGACAGTTACCTCTTATTACAAAACAAATTTCTTTTATTCAGGGTGTGGCATTAGTACGAGAAAGTGAATTTACACCTAAACTGTGCACAGCAGAAAAAAATGTTTTATACAAAAGTTCCTTGAATTCAAGCACGCTATAGCCTAGAGATATTTTCGCGTATACACAATGTTTCGTAACAACGGTACATAATCCATCTTTCTTATTTTTGGAATGGTATAGTTTTTACTGCGGATTACGTTTCTACTCTGAAAAACAACCACTTTCTATTAAACATGTCGTATGGCTAAACTTAACCGATTTTGAAATATTAGTATATTTAGATAAAAAATTCACATTTTTCATCGAAGATGAAAAATTCAGCTTGACGTTACTATCAAATCTATTATATTGTAACTTCACATGTAATTAGTGCTCACACTAAGAAATACCATGACTTATTTAATTTTCATACAGGGTATGCCACAAATATGAATTTATTTTTTGCTTCAAATGTAAATAATTACCTTATCTTTAATACAACACCCTGCATATTATTACATTATTTGATAGAAAATTACACAACTTACAGTTTTTGTAATAAGAAACTTATCTGCAACGGTTTATGAAATATTTACTATTTTTGTATTTACATATTAATTCATAACTGTATCATCGATATAACACTCTGTATAAACATATGATATCCGTTATATTGTTAAATTTGTTGAAAGGGACCTGATCGAAATTTAACACTTTTCGTTAGTTGCAAACTCATTGTACACTACACTTACATTTTACACTCTTCAAATAAGTTTGACCAGTCTGAAAACAATAGCATAACCACAATTATCTGTTAAAATTAACACAAACGCAATTATAATTCCTGTGGTATAAGGTATTATTTTATCAAATGCAGATTACAATATATCAAGCAATTATAAAAGATGCTCAAAATCATCACCATTAGCTTGACTACATGTCGAAATCCTTTGCTTAAAATATTTATCAACATTGATAAGAATTGTTGGTGTAATAGATGCGAATACTTCACGGATTCGCTCCTTCATGTTATCCTTGGTGTTTGGCGACGTTTGATTAACAATCTGTTTCACAGAACTCCATAGGAAGAAGTCAAGCTTTGTTAGATCTGGAGATCTAACAATTGGTCCAAATCGACCGATCCACTTATTCTCAAATCTTTCGTCTAAATCATTCCGGACAGTACGGCCAGTGTAGATGGAGGCCCATCTTGCTGAAACCACACAGCTTCTCTTATATTTTATGGAACGTCTGTTAATATCTCTGGTAATGTAGTTTGCAATAAATTTAAGTAGTCGTTACTTTATATAATGCCTTCAAAGAAAACAGGGCCTATCACATACTGTTCTAGTATACCCGCCCATACTTGTAACAACCACCTACATTAGCGATCTAGAGGTCGGTTAAAATGGGGATTAATTAACCATACAGGTGCGTGTTATGTCGGTTACTCACAGAAGTGCTGTAAAATATTGAATCGTCCGTGAAGGAAAGATCTTTCGTTTTCCTGCAACTTTAACAACGCCCAGTTACGAAATTCTAATCGGTGTTGCTTATCATCCTCACTAATTAATTGGTGCACTGTTATGCGGTATGAGTGGTATCTGTTTTCCCTTAATATGCGCCCAACTGTGCGCGTACTACGATGTCACCTAATTTTCTTTGGCTTGTACTCGGCTGCTCAATTACTCCTAAGAGCAGTCGTTTCTTCATTTCTAGGAGATTTCTGTCTTGCACGTTTCTCATACGCAACGGTACCAGTACGAGTAAACCGCTCGATTATAGTTGTAAAAATTTTTACTGATGGGACGTCTTCTTTGAGGGTACCGCTCACCAATAAAGTCTTTGTGCCATTAAAACATTTCCTAATTCTTCTTTTTCAAAGTGTACCGGAATTTTAAATAACGTAAAATGTTCAAACGTTTGATACGTATTAATGATGTGCTTAACCGCATTTGTTAAATTTGATTTATGCGCTTCTTTGTTTTTCATGGCTACTGCTATTGTGATAAATTTTATTGCCGGCAAATGGTTTTAGGAAAATTAAAACAATTTTAGTGCAATTTATTCTAGACAAATTTTTACAAAAATTGGTACGATAGTTACCTCACCAATTAGGGAAGAATGCACATAGCGTTTAATTTATCATAAAAATTTTACGACACTATCATACTGAATTGAAATTTTTATATTTATTAAAAGCTTTTTATGAAATTACATTCTCACTTACATACGTAATACAAAAGTCAATACATTTTATCTACTATCAACATGTAATGTCAAGTTTTACATTATTTAATGACATATCGTAATGCTTTACTTTACCGTACTAGTACGGTAAACTACCACTTTACCGCACTATTGCGGAAAAGTAAAAGTGAGAATAAAATAATTACTAAAATAAAATCTAACAAAATTTATTAAATTATTTATTTATTATAAACATTAATAATGGAAGATTTTTCAAAAAGAGCGTTTAAAAGTGCGATACATCAACCAAGGATATTTTCATAGACAATGAATACATGTTAGGCCTTTTTGACACCACAACAATCATTTGCTGTTTTTTTATTCAAAGTGTGTATATTATACAAATTCTGCCGCTCCACGTCCTTGAATCTGATTCTTCAGTACAATAACAAAAACCAACTACAAAAATAAAAATATGAAAGAAACTGTGCACATTAAATTTTATTTTTTGGTATAATCGCCCATGGCGCTTATTACATCGTTTCAGCCACAGTTCAATTTTTCTAAAAAATATGCCAGTAGTTTCTGTTGAATGTAGCCTTCGCCTTGTCGTTACTAAAATGGAGCTCTTTGAAGGTCGTTATTCCAGTTACGAAATCAGTAATCTTTATTGAGGACGATGTCTGCACTATACGGAGGGTGATTGATTTTTCCAATTGCGGCGTAAGTAATTCCCACTGCGTGCACGGATCCAAACTCACATTTCTTCTCAGTTTTCAAAGTTACTTCTACACAATATTTTGCCGTAATACGTGCTTCATAATGTCCTCCGTTAATAATGGTGTTGCGTTCTTCAAAATCTATAAAATAATGTCCGCATCCCTAAAGATCGTAGTCATTGCCTTCTTTTGTCGACTAACAGGCTTACTAATGCAAAAGACTGTAGTAAGAGAATCGGGATTTTCTAAAAATATGACAATTTTTGTTAACACCTATTTTACATTAAAATTAAACAAATTAATTTAATGTAATAAAATAGAAATAATTTTGTAGGTATAAAAATTATGTTACACATAATTATATCAGATAAAAAAATACCTTTGACACTAGAAAATAATAAAAAGAAGGTATTTACTAATAGTACAATACTGCATGATAAAGGCTTTTAGTTTTGAACAATAGCATAGGTAATACATTTTAACTTTTTTCATCTTCATTGTCCATATCATCTTGTTGGTCCGTTATCGTTTGTTTCTGGCCTAAGTCTTCTACTAAAACCTGAAAACCTCGAAAATCTTTAATAATAATATACTGTGACCTTTTAAATTTTAACTAGCACATAATTGATGAATTTAACTATGAAAAGGTACACACGCACATGCACGCACGCACGAATGCACTCAAGAACGCACGCTCGAACGCCCGCTCATAGGTTCACACGCTCACACGCACACATGCTAATTCCTACGCACCCACACACGCACGCACACACAATATGAGCTAATAATTCGATTTAACCATATTGAAAAATAAGTCTATTGCTTAACCTCCTATACCTACATATATATGTAGGTTGGAAGGTAAAAAGGAAATTGGTTTTATTACCTATGTTATTATCCATTATTCACAATTTCTGGTAGTAATTATTTTAGTATTTTGTGTTTTCGTTAGTTATCTTCCTATGAAGGACTAGTGCAGACTTTGCCACTTTTGTTCGCTGCTAGGGTTCTGATACTCTTTTCAGTAGACAGTGTGGATATTTTTACCCACTTAGTGATGTTTATGCTAGCACTTACCCCTAATAGATATGATATTGTGAACGATGTCATCGTCACTGTCGTTGTGTGTTGTTTTGAACATACTATCCTCAAAACGTGGTCTAATATAAAACTCATTTTCTTCTAAGGGTTAATCTCGTGTGTGGTGATGAGTACTGATTATCACCGTACGCCAAACACGATAGTGATTCCACCTAATTGTCTTGCGATTCTTTTTGAGGGATTATTCCTAATCAGTTCAATGATATCGTCATGATTAAGGTGTTAACGATCAGAATTAATATGTCAAAATACTGGGACGCTAAGTTTTGACAAAATTCGTTCCTTTATCCTTCCGAGAACTTTGGATATTTTCTCCAGGACTACCGTTCTGTGTATCGATGTTCTACTGCATTTTTGCAAGCTCCTAATAAGTAAAAAGTTTCATTATTCAAATAATTGTTTACCGTTATTCTCAGCTTAAATCACTAGTTAGCATCTAGCCGTGAAATAGATATTCGTTTTAAATTTTCTTGAGTATACTATTGTTTTTCATACACAACGCGTACAGAATAGTTATTTACCTAACTAGTTCGGAAAGTTAATTTTCCCGCTTGAAATTATATCACAATATTGCCTTGTCGCGTCTATTATATCAGCAGCATTTCAATTCTGCTACCAACCATACAACGCAATTACCCTAGTTTCTGTTGGAAAGTAAAAAACACCGCAGTACGGGAAAACACGTTTTCGGTGCATCGGGAGTAACCGGGAAATACTTATTTTAAAGCTATGAGTATAAAAATGTATTTTTTTATTTAGGGAGAGTGTAACCAAGTAATAACTACATTGATTCGTTTGGTTTTCGTTTTTCGGGATACGTCAGAGAATGCGTTATAACTTTTCGTGACTACTTTGTTGCACTCTTTATAAGTAACAAATAAATAGGAATAGTTTTCGTTGGTATAATTAAGACGTTATGGTTAATCTGCCAATTAACCATAACTACTGCTATTGTCTTCCAAAATACCAGTTTTGCAAAATAAAAATGTGTTTTAGAAAACTGTCCATTGTAGATATAAGGGTTTCAACAGAAACTGTCTCTTTTTTAACGCAGGGTACAAGTATGGCCTTACGATAATGTTTGTTTAGGAGTTGTGATATCGGTATTGGAAACATCTTTTCGAGCACCCTGTATGAAAAAACAGCTAAAATTAATCTGGGGTCGTACACATTCCGGTCTCTCCTACACACTACTGAAATTGCATTAAAAAAAATTAATCGTTTACTAAGAAATGCGAGAATCCTTTTTTATCGAAAATGTTAAACTTGAAAACTGATTAAGTTAAACATATGACAAGTTATACGAAAAATCTTTTTTCCTTTTTCGAATCCAAATGTCCATTAAATAAATAGGTGGTTTCATCTAAATTAAGAGAATTAGGTCCGACTTCTGGTATAATCGGAAGTGCCACCATTTTGAAAATATTATAGCCAAATGTCCCTAACGACATTAGTGACTACCAAACTTTAAAGCTTTCTCTTTTTCGTAAATCAATAGTGTCAGCTCGTTATGGGAAATAAAGATTATTAAAATTACTTCCTCGTCTAAGATAAATTAAGAAATATTCACAAATGAGCATTAGTGGTACAACCCGGGTTTTAACATAGAGTACACGAATTACGTAATAATACCACTTGTGTGTACGTATATTGATGCAAACTTTAGTCAACTAATTATCACATTTTACATAACATATGCATTATACTTACTTAAACGTATATTGTGTATAAACGGAAACATTTATTGATAGATACCGATTATCTTGTTACCTTTCATGCTGCTTTTACTGACTTATTATGAACATGTAAGACCATTACTTTTTGTGATTCAGCTATATTCTAAACAATAAATACCTATGCAGAGGTATGGTAATTTAATGCTAATTTCGTATTTCAACATTAACCTGTACATACATTAATATAATTCCTGAAATACTTAAATTTGTAAAAAAAAACAAAATTAAATATACTTTCTCATATACTTGCGAAATTCATTTAGTTAATCTGTCTTCAGTTTGTATTTGTTAAACTTTTACATTAAGTGTGAAAATGTGTATGTTAAGAAAACATCCAACAAAATTTTTTCTTAGAAAATGTCTCTGACATCCGAACAAATAATTCCGACGTTTGGTCGAATTTCCATATAATACATCGAAAAAGTGAAACATTCAAGGTTTCCAATTATAATTCCAATTAAGATATTAGAAAAGATATAATATGTAAATATGCATTTCTACTTGTGTTTTATTTTAGTAGATATTTAATTACTTTTGTTGGCAATACAATTATGGAAATTAAAAGTAAGTATATAATAGCGGAACAAATACTATTTTTCTCAATTTAATGGACTTTAACCTCAGAATTTTTGGATATAACATTAAATCATAAAAATCATTTACATACAAATATTTTATGGCGCATACTACTAGCAAGGTTATGAACCTACGAAAATTGTGAAGTCATTCATTTTTACAATCAAGTTTAAAAATTCCTACACACTTTTCTATGAGTATGTAAAGGCCACATCAGATTGATTAAAAACAAAAAAATAAGGTGCTTACTTCTACAATATTTCATGTTTTTCAGTCTTGAATTAATATTACAAAAAGTTATTATAAAATACAAATAAGTACCTTTAACAAGGGTGATATGACAAAGTGAATAGTGACTACATTATACACCGTGAATTTGTAAGTTCGAATGATTACGGTAAAATGAAGGAAGTGGTTTTTTTCGAAAAATGCTCGGATTTTTATTTTTCGTTACGCATTTTAAACTTTAATTTATACAGGATTACCCAAGAAAAGGTGACACATGATACTTCAATTTGAATTCAAACCAGAATTTTTATTTTATTTTCGATTTCTACGTCACATCTTGATCATATTTTAGATATTAAAATACTTAAACTCGTACATCCTAAATTTATCGATTAAAACGTTATTTATAATAATTACAGTTACTGTCCTCAGTAAATGATAAAAATTTAAATATTAATTGAAATGTCAAAATAAATTGATGCAATATGAAAACGCAAATATAGGTCTGCTATTAATTAATACAACAGTTTAATAATAGTATATTATTAATAGTATATTACTGGTCATAAGACCAGTCTTGAGGCACGAACTTAAGTTTAAAACAACGAGTGGCGTAGCCACGAGTTTTTTAAAGAATGAGTGCTACAAGGTCTTATGAAATACGTTTTTTATGCTATTTTTTGCAATTTGTCTTTTCTTATGCCATTTTTGAACAAAATTTTTTACTTTAGTTGATTTAAGGATTTTTGTGGCGGTTGACAAATTGCGAGTAGTAACATCTTAATTTTAAAAGTGAAAATTTGATCTACTCGCCTTTTGTTTTATCCCCCCTGAAATGCGTAAAATCGCCAAAAAGAATGTGGCGAATTTGCTCACATCAAAGTTTTTTATTGGACGCATTCTGTTTGACAAATTTTGGAAGAGCCACACGCATGACATAACGTAATTCCGGATCAGGCTTTGCCAACCTAAAATGTTCCGTGAATTGATGACTGCAATGACATCGGAGATGGTGACGTCGCGTTTCTTAATATGTCTATTAAAGAATAAAAATGGAAGGAAATTACAATAACATATTTAAAAGCTAACTAAGAGATCTATGTTTATTTTAGCTAGATCTTTAATAAATTAACTATTATTAACCTACCTTGAAGATGACAAATCCTAATATACTCATTAATTTATTTACAATCTATTAATTTTTATCTGTGTATCTGTGTATCTGTGTATCTGTATATCTGTGTATCTGTGTATCTGTGTATCTGTGTATCTGTGTATCTGTGTATCTGTGTATCTGTGTATCTGTGTATCTGTGTATCTGTGTATCTGTGTTTCTGTGTATCTGTGTATCTGTGTATCGGTGTATCGGTGTATCGGTGTATCCGTGTATCCGTGTATCCGTGTATCCGTGTATACGTGTATCCGTGTATCCGTGTATCCGTGTATCCGTGTATCTGTGCGTATCCGCGTAGCCGCGTGTCCGCGTAGCCGCGTATCCGCGTTACCGCGTATCCGCGTATCAGCGTGCCCGCGTATCAGCGTATCCGCGTATCCGCGTATCAGTGTATCCGCGTATCAGTGTATCCGCGTATCCGTGCATCCATGTATTCGTGTATCCCTGTATCCGTGTATCTGTGTACCTGTGTACCTGCTCACCTGTGTACCTGTGTGTCTGTGGACCTGTGCACATGTGGACCTGAGCACATGTGTACCTGTCCCCTGCGTTCCTGTGTACCTGTTTATAGGAGCATCTGTGCTTCTGTGAATCTGTGCATCTCTGCATCTGTGCACCTGTGCATCTGTGCAGCTGCGCGTATGTGCATTTGTGCATCTTTGCATCTGTGCATTTGATCACCTAGGTACCTGTGTACATATTTATCTATGTCTGTGGCATTGTAGCTCCGGTGGAACCGATTTTGCTTTAGTTTTTTTGTTTGGAGAGTAACTTAGCCGATAACGTTCTTAGCTATGATTCAAGAAAATGTCTTAACTCCCGACAAAAAAAGACGGGTGTCGTAAGTTTAACGTATATATTTGTATATCTGTGTATTGTCTGTGGTATGGTAGCCCCCAAACTGATTATTTTGTGTCTGGGGTTTTTTACATTTTGTAAAATTAGCTTCTTGTTTTGATATTTATTAGGCGTAGGTTTCGTATTGATAGGAAAAACATAGTTACCTAGTTCACTTTAATAGTTTTGCTTCAATAAGTTCTCAAAACGTTGTTACATTTATTATCTATTCATATTGACATTTTAAAAATAATACTTAATCGAATTTTAATTGTGCTACTTTTTATCTTGTTCTTGTGTTAGCAATTCGTTCATTATGCTTCACTTAACTGAAGCACATACGATTGAAATGATGATGGGTATGGAGATCGGATAAGAACACAAAATGAAGTTATTTATTTATTCAAAGAAAAATATTCCGATGTACCACATATATCTCAAAGTACTGAAGCAAAAGTTAAAAGCGGCTTCGGGAAAACTGACATGTAAAAAAAACAATTTCCATCGGCAGTGCGCTTATTGAACAGGTCAACCTAAACGTTTTCTGTTGTTATCTACTACCTTTATCAGGCATACAATTAGGCAATACTCGGCAATAAAAATTCTCAAAGTGCAACAATTTCATCCTTGCAAACTTACGATCCTTTAGGAATTGACTGAAGATGAACCTGTAAAAGACTCCAGAAAACAAATTATGTCTGCACTAAATAGGGATAATATTAACACAGACAACATTCTCTTGTCTGATGAATCAATGTTCACTTTATATGATAAGGTAAACCGGCAATATGTAGTTATTGGGCAGACGAAAATCATATTCGATGATGATGAAGGAATATATATATATATATATATATATATATATATATATATATATATATATATATATATATATATATATATTGTAAGGTTGTGTTGACGCACCCTGTATGTAAGATGGTATAATGATGTGTATTACGTGTTTTGGGTACGGGTGTATTGAGTTTGAACGAGAAAAAATTTTTTTTTGTGTATATGCATAATGTATGTGGGTGGATGATACGCCACTGGCAATTTAGGAGAAATATCATTCAGTATGCAGATACGTGTATTTGAATGTTATGGAGACATTGGTGTTGGAATAAATAGATTCTGATAAATGTAAATGTGAAGAGAAATGTGTCGATGGGACGATAATGTTTTGCTACTGTTGACTACTGAATAAGGAATGGAATGTTGGAGGATAAAGGAGTAATCTTGGCCGGAGGATGTGAATGTATAAGTATAGAATGTTTTAGGAAATATGTAGAGAAAGATTTGGTATGTTTAATTGTTGATTATAGAAAGTTCTCGTAATGTTGTGCAATCAGTTTTGAGAATACATGTACGTATATGGGATTTGATACCTTAGACTGTACTTATTTTTGCAAATGTTGCGGAAGGAGGATGAGCGCATGTGAGAGATAAACGTTGAAAGTTGTGTAATGGTGCAGAGTGACCACTGAATGAATGTGATGACGAGAAATGGCTTCTCCATAAAGTAATTGTAAAATTTGCAGGTAAGAACAAACATGGCGATGTATAGTAATTACAAGCGTGTTTGTGCAGATGGTAGCATCAGTCGGCACTAAGAAAGTTTGAGTGAATACCATTGGTGAATATAACGAGGAAGTAAGACATGTTTAAAGATGGATGGCATGAAGTATAAATAGGAAAGTCAGAGATTGACGGGGGCTTTTTGCTTTTTGACTTTTGCTTTTGGTGGATGTCGGTGAGAGCTCGGTGGAAAACGCGCGCGCGAGGGGAAGTGTAACCTCAGAATGGGTTGAGTTGGAGTTATATTTGTGAATAATATTGAAGGCAGTCATTGTTTAAACAACTGCGTAACCCAAAAGGGGATGAATCGTATAAGACATTCATAAATAAAACAATTAATAAAATTGAGATTGAAGATAAAATCAGTTTATGGTTTTTTTTTGTTCTTCAAGAAAAAAGTGCGTAAGCAGTTTTGTAATAAGATAACAGTTGTTACGTTATAGTGTTGAGTGCGGCGCGTGTGCTTGTAATGATCCTTAGTTCAAATTGTTTATGGGACCACCTTTAAGTGAACGAAATGTTCATAGTAAATTGAGCCAATGTTAAAGTAATTTTATATGACATTAAAAGTTTATTTGTGTAAGGAAGGGCTAAATTGTCCTAAAGGTTGCAAGAAACTTTAAAGAGGCAACCAAACGTGTGCAGATTATTACGGGTTATTGTAGTAATAACCTCGTATAGTTGGACTATTCGCAAGTACCGAAAGGAATAAGTGTTTGTGGAATTGTGGAGTACTTGTTATGTGCCTTCAGGCAATCTAAGGATACACATGGACTACAAATAATTGGTTTACGGGAAGAGAGAAGAAAGAATAGCGAAGGATGAATGGACAGTCTTTAAGTAAGAATTACATTTAAGAACTTTGAAAACTCAGTTGAGCACGGTTATCTTTTTGGTTACTTTTATTTGCGTATTGTTGTGTTTTCTTTTTTTTTTAATTAATTAGTGTTGAAGGAAAAAGGTAATCGATCTCGAGTTATGTTGTATTGGCTGTTTTAGTAGTAAGAATTTTTGCAGAAACGCAAATTTGTATTGACAGTGATGTGGTGGGTTGGTTTCTCAACCACGCTGTTGTAGTGTATGTAAACATTTGTTTTTTTTGTGCAGGACAATATATATTTATCGTTAACTTTTATTCTGTTGTTTATTTAGCCAGTTATGAGACACATTTGTGACGTTTACTTAATTGGTAACCTAGTTTTCGACAATTTAAATGTAGACTTTGCATATTTTGGTTTTAAGATTAATGAACAACCTGAAAGGTTATATTTGCCAGGTTAATTTTAAAAAGAAGATTTTCATGTTAGTTTTAGTTTCGTTTAACGCAGTACACTAATGACGGATCAGCTGTTGATTTAAAAATTTCATTAAGTATAACTAAGAGATGGAGTTTTGAGAACTTACATATTTACGAATGTCCCATACGATTCAGAGGTATCATAAAGGAACAATTATTAAGCCGATGACATTGTTTTTCTTTTGGTTAGGAATTTTAAAAATTAATTATCGATCATTGAATGAAGAACTAGTTTATTCATTAATAAGTAGAAATTTAACTTTATATGTATACGAGGGATACGTAGAAAATATTCAGTTAACGTGTTATAACTTTGGTATTCTGGATGTACAGTGTACAATCAGGAAGTTTGTGACGACCCGTGTATTTCAGTTTTTTTTTATAACTTGGTTACGTGAATGCAGTTAAATTTGAGTGATAAATTTTGTTTTGGAAATTTTGGTTTACGAGGTGTATTCAAAAAGTTCCTAATAACCTGGGTAGTACTAAATATATTTGAGTTTGAGTTGAATTGTTTGGGACGAGTGTTTGTTTTAGGACCCTCGTGTGAGAGTTTACTGAGTAAGCACAATCCTACTTTCCGCAATCAAGTAGGGTTAATTAACACCCAGCTTAAGACAATTATTTTAGCAAAGTTTCGATTGTGGTGGCGCCTGAAGACATATTTTCCCGGACTGAGCTGTTTGAATATCGGTGTAAGGTGTTTGAGCGTATTAATCATTCATTTTACTTCTTATTTCGACCACGCCCATCTCCCTGTTAGCTGGCTTGGCAACCCGCTTACATTAGTAAGCATACACGACGCCTAGTGCGGTTTGGACGTGTAACAATATATATATATATATATATATATATATATATATATATATATATATATATATATACAGGGTGCCAGGAAATTGCATGTACCTAGAGAAGGATGTGATTCTACATGAAACAATAAGACTTTTTTTTCGTATGAACTTATATGCTCAGACGTACCGTTTTCAATATGCAGGGGGTCAAAGTTGAATTTTTTTTTCAGTTTTTGGACAATATCTCGAGAACCGTATGAGATATGATGTTCAGCTCTTATACACAATTTGTGCTCATTAAGTCACTTGTTTTCGCTGTAAAATGAAGGTTTTTAAAAATTCAGTGGCGTGGATTTTGGGTATTTTGAGGGTTTCAGCCCCACTAATTTCTACGCCACTGAATTAAATGCAATTCTAAGAAGTGTGTTAGAACCGGCCATGTCTTCTACACCAAAAAGGTGCTCTTGGCTGATAACTCTAAACTCAACTGTTTCCGAGATAAATGGCATTCAATGAGAGAAAACATTATTTTTAATAATCATTTTCATTAGCAATTTATTAACAAGCAAGTAATAAATTATTCTTAAAATTATGGTTTTTTTCTCATTTCTCGGAAATGATCAACTTTAGAGCTGTTAACCAAGAGTACCTTTTTGGTAGAGAAAATAAAGGCGGTTCTAACGCGCTCCTTGAAATTGCATTTATTCCAGTGGCGTAGAAACTTTATTTTACGGTGAAAACAAGGGACTTAATGAGCACAAATTGTGTATGAGAGCTGAACATCATATCTTAAACGGTTCTCGAGATTATTGTCAATAATATATATATATATATTATATTGTAAAAGTTGTTCTTTAAAACTTGGTAATAAAGACAATAATTCAATTTCGGAAGTCTTGTTCCTTTTCAAGACATGCTTATTTACAGAAATTGAAATAAGGTAACTATATATATAACAAGTACAATATGAAACAATTTAACTAATTTAAATTTAATCTTAAAATGTGTTTGAATAACGTACAATGGTCAGTACATGATGAGAAGTCCTTGTCCGGTCAAGGAATAGTTTGCAGCATAAGTGATTTGAAATTTAAGGAAGATTTGGGTTGGTTGAAATGTAGAATCAACAGTTTAATGACATTCTTCCAAATTTGTGGCATTCTAGAAGTGTCATCTCGTTTATTGAGGGTGTTTGGTCTTCTTTCAATTTCAAGTGGTCTCTAATAATGTTGCTAAGTGTTTGAAATTTCTGGAAGATTTGGAGTTGGTTGAAATGTAGAATCAACTTGTTTAATGACATTCTTCCAAATTTGTGGCATTCTAGAAGTGTCATCTCGTTTATTGAGGGTGTTTGGTCTTCTTTCAATTTCAAGTGCTTCTCTAATAATTCTTTCTTGTAAGGTATATAGAGGTGCAATTAAACGGATATTGTTGGTATTAATTTGGTGTCCTGTATCTAAATGATGTGCAGCTAAAGACGATGAAGGATTGTGCTGCTTAATTGCTAGTTGGTGTTCATCGGCTCTCGCATATAATATTCTGTTAGTTTGTCCTATATAAGTTCTTCGACAGTTGTTGCACGGTATCTCATACACTCCTTGGCTTTCATTAGGAATTTTGTCTTTGGGGTTTCTTAAAAATTGTACTTTTATTTACACAAGTTTTAAAGAAAAAAATGTCTTATTTAAACATTAATACTTGTGGAAATCTAAATGAAATATATATATATATATATATATATATATATATATATATATATATATTTAACACAAATATAAAGAGATATCCCTCGAATGGGAAATATGTAAATATTCATAGTAAATTATGAAATATAATAATGAATTCGCATTCATTGTTGTAGTATAATTATTAAAATGTAATATTTTAATACCAACATAAAAAGATTACCCAGGAATGGAATTCGTACACACGGTCTCGTATTATCTAGACAAGCGCACTACCTACTGCACCACCATGTTAGTTTAATACAACAAAATTGAAATAATTCATACACAAGATTTGAACCGAATGGTATTCAGTCTCTCGGTGGCGCAGTTGATAGCGCACGTGTTTAGATCACATGAGGTTGTGTGTCCGAATTCCATTCGCCGAAAATCTTTTTACGTTTGCATTAAAATATTACATTTAACTATTTGTACTATAACAATGAATGTATTGTTAGTTGAAAGCTATCCCAGGATGAAGTATAAAGCCAAAGTACTCCTTAACATTCTACAATTATCACTTCAAAGACTACTCCTTAAACTGATCATCCCTACATTTTCAATGGTAATCCCCGCGACCAAATACAGTTCTGCATGTTGATTGTATGAGGAAGGATTGAAACTGATCGAAATTGTCATTTGATACGTAACATAATACAAGATCAAGACACCTATGTTTTTGTGAAGCCTATAAGTCCGAGAAAGAAGTGACGGCACGAATTCCAATAACACTCGGATGAGAAAATGGAATATGACCTATTTTTCATTGTTAACATGCCATAACAAGTTAAGTAATAATAACCAGCACATTATATAAAACTTGAGATATCTAATTTTACAAGTTTTCCATGTATGTAAAGCAACAACTACAGTACGCCTACGCACATAGGAAAGTAACGTGACCGTAAAAGTTTTAGAAATTCACAAAATCATGTTTGGGCTTGGAAAATGAAAGTTCACCAAATTCCTTTAGTCTGTAATTAAAAATTATTATTAATTTTATTAAATACATCAATAAAAAGTTTACCTCAGTAATTTGAACCTACGATACGTGCTAGAAGTACGCTAACCAACTGCGCCATCAAGTTTCAAGCCCCAATCGATGTCAATTTTCTTTATGTATGTAGAACTGATTAAATTCTAAATATAATTAGATTACAATCAAATTACTTATATTAATAGAAGTAGCTGCAATATCAATTCACAGTACCAAAAGCAACTTTGTTATGAATGAATACGTTCAAAGGTAAATATGTAATTAAAAATTATTTTATGTATTTAATAAAATTAATAATAATTTTAATTACATATTACTTTGACTTATTCATTCACAACAAAACTTATAATAATTTAATATTAGTCAAGTTGTTTGGTACGTTGAATGATATTGCAGGTCAGTTCTATTATATAAGTAGTTTGATTGTAATCATTATATTTAGAATTTATATAGTTCTACATATAAAAACAAAATTTATATCGTTTGGCTTAATTCGATAGCGCAGTTGGTTATTAGCAAAGTACAGGTCAAGTTCAAATCCTACTGAGGTAAACTTTTATTTATCTATTTAATAAAATTAATAATAATTTTTAATTACATATTTACTTTTGAACTTATTCGTTCACAACAAAAACTTATAATAATCCTTTAGTCTGTGTTGTCGTTTCTAGCTTCCTTTCCACGCTTAATCTTCAAAACCACTAAGCAGATTGAAACCAAATTTTAAGACAATGTGTTGTAATTGAGAAATGTATAAATATACACTCCAGATCAAATAGTGATATTTCGCTGTCATTTGTATCATTCAATGAGCACTAAAACAAATTCTGAAATAATATTTAGGATGTTTTATTAAAATTTACAACTTCGCCTACTAAACACTTTGTATCAATAATAGTAATATCGGTACATATGCGGGAAACGGTAAAAATTGAAATTTTTGTACAAGTAGTCTGAATTAATTAACCAGCTTCTGGAGTCTTTTGAGATATTTGGGACTCAAAGACTCTCCTGACTACTCTTGACCCCCTACCGTTTAACATATGACCTCACGGGCACTTAAGTAAATACAAATGTTCAACAAAACAGAACCCCGGGCGGAAAGGTGTATTTGTATTTCTACCAACGCCCTGAGCATCACTAAGAGACCGACAGCACCACCCACTTCACTTTTTTTAATTATCTGCTATGAGCGGGGTAGAATGAATTACGATATTTTCTAACCGCAGTTCCAGCAGTAAATATAAATACTAACATTTCAGATTAATACGAGAAATCAGTCTTTAAAGAAAAATGGATCATGAAGAACTTGCACAAGAAATTATTTATGAGGTTACATTGCAAAATTTACTGGAACAATCTCGTGGTACTTACGATAAGGAGTTTATGGCGTTTGAAGGCTGGATGAGGGTTAAAGGTATAAGTGGAAGTGTTTTGCTTACTCACTTTCTTGAATTACACAAGAAATATGTTGTATCATCGTTATAGACCAAGGTTTCAATGTTTCAGTTAACTCTCCAGGTTTACAAAAATAGTGATATCTCTAATTCTACAAAACCTATAAGCTTTTTGAAGAGCAAGGCAAAAGATCACAAGCTAAGAAAATCAAAAACTTTTGAACGCAATGATATTAAGTAACAAGTTTTTGCAAGAAGCATATGATGGTGAATTTTTGCAGACGTGATTAGCTGGCTAGTATTTGAGTGTGGAAAATGTTCAAGCAAGGATTCTTACTTGTATTGTACGTATACATAATACAGTGACCAAGAAATCTCGTAGTTTCATAATAACGCAGGAACGATTTCCAGTCAATCCTGTAGAATTATGCAAAAAATACATGCCTTTAAGACCAAAAAATACCATTCATATTTTTATTTGTGTTTTATAAAAATGGCAAGTGTACGACACAATGCATTGGAACATATTGTCAAAAATACCTTCAAACGTTGCTTTCTACTTGGGTCTACAACACCGGTTACACTGAGTTATAACCAGTCACTGCATGAGAAAATCATCTTCTACGTTATTGGCAAATGCAGGGCATTACATTACAACTACATTGACGATGGAGTAAGTAGGTAAATTATATTAATGGTATGTTATTCTTCCCATTATGTGCACGTATGCATGCGAATAATGACTGTATAAGTAATGGGTATAGTATAAACATAGTAAACCGTTTTGTTTCTATGTCAGTGTAAAAGCAAGGTGTTAATAGATATTTATGTATTACGGGCATAATCAGAAGATTATGGCCCGAGGGAATGCTAAAAGCCCGACGCGAAGCGGAGGGCTTTTATATTCCTGAGAGCCATAATCTACAATTATGCCCGTGGTACATACAATGTTTTATTTTATTTTGCACCATGAAACTGGAACAAAATATTAAAAAGATTCAGTATTTTCGGCAAGTTTTTAAATGCAAATGCAGTGAAATAAAGTCGACAGTAGGCTAATTTGTTGTTACTAAGATACTGTGATATTGCTATTATATATCATGTCATGTGTTTGCTGTCAATCATGCTGCTTAGCATCAATGACATTTCCGTGCTATAAAGACCACATTACGCCCGCGTTTGGAGGCGTATAATAGATATTTATGTATTAAGGGCATAATCAGAAGATTATGGCTCGAGGGAATGTTAAAAGCCCGACTATTATTATTATTATTATTACTATTATTAGACAAAAAACTAAAGGTGAAGGTGCAGTTGGAAGTCAGTTTCAACTCAATTAACAAACTCATTAATTAGTAAGTGTCGTTAACTTTGTTTACGTAAAGGTTGATAATGTTTTTGTCTGTTTTATTTTTACTATTAATCAATTAAGACAACTGTATACATGCTAGATTCAAAAAGTTCCCATGGTTATACAAAAATACGGACACAATCTACATTCCGGGAAACCTAGTATATATTTAAATATTGAAATAGCTACGTTTACAAAATTGGCAACTATGGTTATTAGTTCATAATCAATTTGACAGTAATTGGAATTTAAGAAAAATATAACTATGGGAGGTAACGTGAAGCGTTTGATCAAGCATATCTTTAGTTAGTTGATTATGGCCATATTACAAAAACATACCAAAAGTGATAAAGTTTAATATATATATATATATATATATATATATATATATATATATATATATATATATATATATATATATATAGGGTTGGCCACGACGGACGCGATGGAGATTTATGAAAAAACTATATACAGGGTGAGTCAGTTTTTTGTAGACAAACTTTAACAGGAGATAGAACACGTTTCTAAAAAGAAAAGTTCCTATAAACATATGTCGTAGAAGGCTTCGTTTCCGAGATACAGGGTGTTGAATATAATTTTTTTTCTCAAATTTTCATTATAACTCATAAACGAATGCTTCAATTTTTTTCATGTTGGGGGGGATAATGTCTATTAATTAAGGGGCATAAAACAAGCGATAAGAATATTCACAAACTTGCACAGTGGCGGAGTGGAGGGGGTGCTCAACCCCTTTCATAAACACCACTTCTACGCCAATGACTATTTTTTTAAAAAACTGTTATTTTCATTATCTACATACAGTTCAACAAAAATAATGTACCTTCTTCTGTTTCGAAATTCCTGTGCGTTTCCGAGTTATTTTGATTTTTAGTGTTTGATGTGGTACTAAGTTAAATAATGTGCTTTATGTAAATAATTGAATATAACGTTTTTAATAAAAAAGATATAATAAAACATTTAGAGCCATTTTAGTACCTAACGATCGTTTCTTTAAAATTTCAAATACTTTTTGATTTATAAATAGGTAGGTTATCGGTTTTTTTTAGTATCCATTGTTATTATCCTCGTATAAAACGAAATGCATAATTATTATTGTTATGCGGTCAATACTTTCTGTATAATTATCTATGTATCAATTTCGCCATAAACATGTATGTAGTTTTTAAGTGAGATTCTAATAAGTTATAGCCCGCTGCTCACTTGCTCTCATTAAAGAGCCGCCACTGTATCAAGCCATACTCAAATACAAGACTTTTGTAAATTGAAATCTGTTTAGTACACTAATTTTAACAATCCTTATTTATTATTGTAACAATACTTAATTAATAATTGTGAAATTAATAAGAATTCTTAGCAATAACGATTTATAAATAAATAACAATAACACTAGTATAATAAAATTAGACACTTTGTTCAAAATGTAAACCGTTCTTTTCAATACACATTTCACAGCGACGTACAATAGAACGTCTTAAGTTAACTAAATGATGCACCCTTATTTCATTGCAACAAAATATGATACTCCTTGGAAAACAAGTAAGTACCAGAAGATTATTGCAAACGTTTCGTGGGGCAGGAAGTGTCGTTTACCCAAAACAGGAAGAAACAAAAGTGGTTACCAATAACGAAAATAACGAGTTTTTGGTATTACGTTTCGTTGTTGATAATCCAAATACCAGTAATACACTAATTGCAAGAGAAACAGGCATTAGTCAACTCCATCAAAATTTATATGGAACAGGTTTTTAAAGGCGAATTGCTTTTTCTTCAAAAATCCTCGAAAAAATCGGCGAAAAAGATAATTTTGTTCAATACGTGTTGTTTACCGATGAGGAATCGTTTCATAATAATGGCCATGTTAATCGTCATAACTACCATTATTATGATATCGAAAATAAGCATACGACAGGTCACGAGAATCGATGGAGTATTAATGTATATGGTGGAAGAATTGGCAATGAAGTTATTGGTCCAGATTTCTTCGACGGCACTTTAAATGGTCGCAAATTTTTGAACTTTTTAGAAAACGCCTTTTGGCTACTTTTAGAAAATATTCGATTACACATCAGATAAAAAATATGGTTACAATTAGATGCACATTTTTCACGACGTGTAAGGGAATATTTAGACTGAAAATTTCATAATAAATGGATTGGAAGAGGTGGCCCAATTAACTGGCCTCCTAGGTCTCTAGACCTCAGTCCGATGGATTTCGTTTTATGGGGATATATTAAAAATCTAGTGTATGCTACTCCTCCTACTATTGCAGAAAACATGATAGACGGAATTAAAAATGCATTGGGAACCGTCACTCCTGCAAAATGTAAGATGTTCGCTTGAAAAGAGAATCGCACTCTGAAACCCGCGATATTGTTAAATATTGTTGAATAACTTTGAAACGTGAAGGTTTAGGTATAGAATACCTTAGTACTTCTTGGAAGATCATTTAATTGGTCACATGACAGATCTAAAATATACAGGGTGCTCCATTTGTGATAAGGAAAATATTATAGTTTGAATGTGTTATAATACAACCGAAAAATCTGAACACCCTGTATAGTATTTTTCACACTTAAATTGCCACTTACATCAACGAAACAGTCCATTTTCGAGTTCCTAAAGCAGTTTTGGCAAAATAGTTTGGTAATAATTAAACCTTGCAATTTAAAAAAAACCAAAATAAATCAAAACGCTCTGTATTTAGGTATAGGGAACCCTAACGATAGCCTATCTTATTTTTCATAATTCATTCAAAAATGTGCTAAAATATATAGTATTCCATTAAAAAAAAAAACATAATCTTAATATGCCACTCTTTTTTGAAGCACCCTGCATATTTCAAATTATTTTATAACTGTAGCCTTAATGGACGTATACAATGTCCCTACAACAAAAATAAAAAAGTATATCTAGTTTTCTGCGTCGCATCCGTCGTGACTATATATATATATATATATATATATATATATATATATATATATATATATATATATATATATATATATATATATAAAGGAGAAAGTAAATAGACCAATCACCAGTGAAAACTTTTTAAGACAAAGATTCGAGATTGTGTTTGCGGAGTTAAAAAAAATGAGAAAAGTACAGAGAAAGTACAATTTAACTTCGTCAAAAGGGTCTAAGCTTGTGTTCGTGTTGGTGGAAGGCATTTTGAACAATTTCTACAGTGACATTTGTTAAGTTTGTTGTTATTTGTTATTACGACTAAATAATATTGTTTATTTGACATTGTGTTTAATAATTTTAATTACCCAACGGTTGAAAGTAGAAAATAATTAAAAAACATCACAAGGTTGATATCCGAAATCGTAAATGTGCAGTGGCAGTATCTTATACTAAATCATTTTTGTCGAGAACGGTGCATATTATGGATTTTAAACTAGAGTACCTCTTTTATGTATTATTAAACAAACTTTAAGAAAAAATAATAAAATATACATTTTGTCCACACAGAAAAAACCTACTGAAAAAATCTCTAGGGCACCCGTTATTTGGTTACCATAGCAACTAAAAATAATGTACTCATCAATTGTTGTTACACCTGACGGACATATCTTGTGTACCAAGTTTTAATAAAATCTCAAAATCCCTTTGGAAGAAAATAATAGAAGTATGACTTTCCAAACTACCATAAACACCCTGTATCTTTTTAATTAAGCATTTTTAGACGCATATTTATATGGAATTTTCGCTACTTCTTCTAAAACAATTGTAACTGTTTAATTTATTTAGGATAATAATAATAAACGTAACACATCGAGATCAAAAACATACACAACTACTTATAGTTAATAAAAACTGCTGTAATTGTTGCAATTTTTAAATGAATTAATATGATGCGCATGAACTCACGAAACGTAAGGAAGTAAGCAAGCATCCTACTTTTTTGTTTTAGATGTATATTTTTTGTAATATTACATACACCATCCCTAATTTCGTCAGTCATTGCCAATTTGGGATTTTAATTTTGTGTGGTTAGGTTTTCATAAGCTGTAAGCTCAAAATCATTCGTAAAAAATGTAAACGCAAACTCAATATTATACAGCGTGTCCAGGATAAAAATATTCAGCATGGAGGGTCTCACTTATTTAAAGAGTTACTACTTTGACCAAATTACAAAAAAGTTACCTTATTATGGGCCTAATTTAATAGGATAAAGACATTTGATGTACTTACCATGGCTTACTTGATATTAACAAAAATCTGTAACTGTCGATTTTGGTATTTGTATAATTACACAGCTAATAGGAGAAATGTGGTCTTACGAGTAGTACATTATTAAGGCACTTTTTCAAGAGTAATCAAAACATGACACTAAGATTTTCAAGTTTTTTTTGAAAATAACATCAACTTTATCTTTTCTTAAGGATCGTGGCAGGCTTAGTATTAAATTCTGATGGCATTTTTCTTTTCAACAGTGTATCACACATGTGTCTTTAAGTCGTTTCATTTTATTAATATTGCATTTTTTATTCTGAATAATTAGCTTTGCAATTAAAATTTCGTAGCTGGCTTTGACATTATAACATATCTAGAAATAAAACTTCATTCATTATGTCCGCCACAAGTGTTCGCGCTGAAAGTTTTTGATGGAAACTTTCAGTAATAGTTAAAAGTTTAAAATAATATCATGTTACATTTTATCGCAAAGGAATTCTGTAGAAGCTGACTGAACGTACCTCAACAAATACTCAGAAAGAAGGCTTCCTTGTCACATGGTTTTTAGAAGGCTATGTTATAATTTAAAGCTCTACGGATGTTTCAAGTAACCTGTTCGAAAGCGAGAAAGGACATAATCCTCAAAATGAAAATACGGTTTTGTTAGCAGTTATTGAAAATCCATCAACATCAACTCTACAAATTGAAAATACTACTGGTGTACCAAGATCTACAGTTCATTCAATTCTAAATAAACACTGATATCACCCTTATAAATACCGAATTACCCAAACCCTTCATCCAAAAGATATGGAACGGAGGAGAACTTTCTGCAAATGGTTTACTCGGCAGTGTGAAATTAATGAAAATTTACCTCATCAAATTTTATCGACGGATGAAAGTTATTTCTGTAATAATGGTTATAATTCACCGAAAAAAACACACGTTATGTAAAAAGGGAATCAAAATATAAAATGCGTTTTAGATTTAATGAATGGTGTGATACTTTGGGAAATAGACTATTCGCTTCAATAATTTATGAAGGCACTGTTAACAGCTGAAAGATATCTTTTATCTTTTACATCAACATGTTGAAGTTTTTTAAATGGTGTACCATTAGCTGAAAGACAGATGTGTTGGTTCCAACAAGATGGAACACCAGGTCACAATGCGGGGATAGTTCTGGAATATCTGAATAGGCAATTCGACAATTAATGGATTGGTACACACAGCACAGTTACATGACCGACAGGATCTCTAGATATAACCCCATTAGATTTTTTCTTTGGGGTTATCTCAAAGAAAATGTTTATGTTAACACATTCAATAATATCGATGATCTGAGACGAGTTATTATAGTCACATTATACAATATGCTCTGATTTTGTTTCAAACAAAATGGTGATTTATTTGAACATATCTTTTAAATATTTGTACATCAGTTTGATCTTTCTCAAAATTAGTTATTTCTGAATTAAATTGATAAAAATCTAATTTTTCGTCTACATGATAGTTAATTACAAAGCTAACTATTCAGAATCAAATCAATAAAATGCAATATTAATAATGAAACGACGAATAGTTATTAACTGAGTAGTTAAATAAAAACCAAAATCGAAAATTTCAGTTTTTTGTTAATATCAAGTAAGCCATGGCAAGTACGTCAAATGTTTCAAATAAGTCAGATCTCCATGCTGAACATTTTTATCCTGTACACTTCAAATTGCATGTTTATAACCTAGATTTTATAATGTAAAAACCACTTGCCACCTCGCGTCTAGTTAAGTTGTGAAACATAATAATTGGGTGCCAATTATTATGTTTGCACCACAACCACAATCTAGAATTGATACTTTACGTTATTTATTCATAGTTTATTTAGGTTACTTAATTTACAAATGACTTATTGCTTACTAATATACTTACGTGCAAAGAGAAAGCTATGTAATCGGTTTAAATGGCGGATCAAGTGTTATATTTGTTTACGTATATGAGAAAAGATACAAGGATAAAATAATGCATTTTTGTGTTTTTCATAGACCGAGCTGGTAACGTAGTGGTGACAGGACGTGCTTACCATTCGAGAGGTAATGGGTTCGATTCCCGTTACCGTCTACCTTGTATGAGGTTTTTTCAGGGGGTTTTCCTCATACATATGTAGCGGCATGGTCACTGCGTATATGTACATCATGTGCGGCTACTTAGGCGAATGCTGGGATAGTATTTTCCCCCTCAGAACCCTAACTCCGTTCCTTCCGATCCTATCCTGACCACACCCATCCTTAATCCCACCATGATTCGCGAGAAAGTGGCAATATTTTAAAGATATGTCGAGGAAGCCAAAATAAGTAAAATAAACTCATATGTTTAAGTCCGATTTTCATTTGTTTCAGGGATAATTGACTTTTTCTTAAAATGTCAAATCTCATCAATTTTTTGCCTATTACGAGGTACGTTGATGTATTGACCTTATGCACGTAATTCTGAGAGCGAAATCCAGAAAGGAAACTTTTAAAATAATTATTGCCCTTTTAGTAACTTTAAATTTGGCGGCTAATAAATTCTCACCAAGAACGTTCTCACTATCGCCAATATTTGCAAAATTCCCTAACAGGGTATTTATTTTAAGAGTTGACTTTCTGGATTACGCAACCAGAACTTATGTGTAATTAGGTGAAAGTAGGCAACTGAAATGAAAACTGACAGTTAGTTGTTAAAGTGACAGTTGTTCAACATTAGTTTTATGAAGTTGTAAAATGCCCACAAATTTAGTCATAAAGAATATGCCGATATGATATTTGTTTATGGGTTCTGTAATGGTAGTAATGTTCGTGCAGTGGAGGAGTATCGACGTCGTTTTCCGAATCGAAGAGTTCCTAACAAGCGAGTATTTCAAACTGTTTTTACACATGCCGGCGAAACTGGGACATTTCCAAGTGCAAGTATTGTTTCTGAAAGAGAACACGGAATCGCTGTTGGACTTGAAGAAGATATTCTGGATGTGGTAGACGAAAATCCAGAGATAAGTACAAGGCGCATCGCAATCCAATTTGAAATACCACAAACAATGGCTTGGAAAACACTTAAGCAACAAGGTTTGAACGCTTATCATTTGCAAAAGTACAAAATCTCCACGAAGGCGATTATCCTTTAAGGCTACAATTTTGTCATTGATTCGGGAAAACAGAAGATTGTGTAAAGACATTTTGTGGTCGGATGAAGCTCAATTTACGCGAGATGGAATTAACAATTGCCACAATAATCATCGATGGTCGGACGAAAATCCCCATGCTACGATAGAACACAATTTCCAACATCGATTTAGCATTAACGTTTGGTGCGGTATTCTAAATGATCAATTAATCGGTCCTTTCGTATTAGATGCGCGCCTTACTGGACAAGGATATTTACGTTTTTTAGAAGACCATTTAGAAGAAATATTGGACGAAGCACCTTTAAATATTCGACAACGAATTATCTTCCAACATGATGGAGCGCCTCCTCACTATTCAAATAATGTACGAAATTTTCTGAATACCACTTTCGGCGATCTTTGGATTGGCAGAGGCGGTCCGCTTCCTTGGCCACCGAGATCACCGGATCTCACTCCCTCGATTTTTGCCTTTGGGGATGGATGAAGTCGTTAGTTTATGCTACCAAAGTGGAAACGAGGGAAGCGTTACTAGATCGCATTCTTAATGCAGCAGCTATCATTAGAGCGAACAATCGTTCATTGAAACTCGCTACTAGTGCAGTTTATAAACGCGCAAATAAGTGTATCCAAGTGGGCGGCGGTGTTTTCGAAAATTTTTCGTAAATTAATGCTTCGAACATTTTTCGTAAATTAATGCTATTTTGTTTATTTGTGTAATTGATTTTGTAATAAATTTTTGTTTGCTTTTTAAATATCTCTGAAACAAATGAAAATCGGACTTGAACATATGAGTTTATTTTACTTATTTTGGCTTTCTCGGCATATTTTTAAAATATTGCCACTTCCTCGCGAATCACCCTGTATACGTAATGTATGTATGTATGTATGCTTGGAAACCATGATTGTGGCCGAAGGAGCTTAGAAAGCTCGAGCAGCCCGCCCTCGCCCTTGAGGAGGGAATGAAATACGTGGCCTTTTCCTTTTTTTTCCTGTTTTTCATATACAAGTATTTATTCAAACCAAAAATCTAAATAGAGAAAAACAACTGGTACATTTTTATAATAATTTGGAAAATGTTAACTATATAATTTGTCGATATTCTACAAGCAACTAAAATTACTTGAATGTGATAGTATTGCTTAAAAGCCATTCTTCAACGCATAGGGTAATAATATCTATGACGTTTATGCAACAATTTACTTTGGAACGCAAAGTATCATCTTCAGTAACTTCATTTTCACCTTCGTAATTATGTTGTTTTTTAATTTTTCAAACCTTTTTGCTTCATAAAAATGGATTCCATATCTAATTTGGAAGCTAATTCTTTTACATCACCTAATAGACCATCGAAATTATTAACGGAACAGAAAGCACGTAAGAACTCAATAACTTTGCTGTAAAATTGTACATCAAATTTACCTTTGTGAAAAATTTTAGAAATAATATCAACTCGACTTAAAATGTACCGAAGAACTAGCAAGCAGATGAATTCGAAAACTTTTATTTTTTTGCCAATTATAGCGCTGCCTAGTTTGTAGTATTATCGAAGCTGCCGTCCTGATTATAAACGCATATGATATAGGGTGCCGGAAATAGTGTGTACAAAGTTTAACCAGAGATTTCTTGGTAAAAAAAAGACGATCCGGGTAAACAACCTATATCTGAAATTGCTTCGTTTTGCCGCTAGAGAGCGTCAAAGTTTTTAAAATAATTTCGTTTTTTCGAAATAATTTCTAAACGCTTCAATCGATTTTAACTAAATTTGGGAAACAGAGTTGTAACATAATTTGACATAAATGGGAACTTCGATGCGTAGAAAATGAAAAAATCTACATAGGTATTTTCTTGCCCCCTGTGAGTATGACTTTCATTTTTTTTTGTACTAATAGGTCACTTTGTTTACAAACTTTTTGTACTCCTTAAAATGTTGGTCAGACGTACAGTTTCTTCGCAAAAAAATGATTTACTCAACCCTACATTTAATCATTGTCTGCTTACTCAGAAGGAAAGCGGGAGAAAGTAAATACACAAATTACATGAAAATGATTTAGTTTCAAGAAAAATTTAAACTTTCAATCACAATTATGGATGTTTAACGCAATAAATTATTATGATAATTGTTCTAAATGTTCTCGATTTTTTTGAATTAATTAATTTAGCTACTTACTACTTACAATTATTAATAGTTAATACTACTTTTATACTCAATTTCTTTATCCGTGTCTTTTCTTCTTATGGTCAGTGCGCGTTTTTAGAAAGTTCTTTACAAATTTTCAATTTAGATAACGTTGGCTAGAAAAGAAATGTTTTACAAATGAAGGCTGTAGCCAAGAAAAAACAAGTATGAATCAGTAATTGTAACTTAACACTAATAATATTTTTATTAAAAGTTGGCTATGATGAATTTGACATGTAAAAAAGGGTTTATTTTATAAACTGAACTTCGTTTAGCATTTAGTATTTTTCTTCTTACGGTTTATCTCGGAGTCATCATGAATTCTGTTTATTCATATGCTGAACAAGAAGATATCTTGTTAATTTATGGGTTTTGTGAATGTAATGGTGCGAGAGTGTTAGAGTTTACAGGGAAAGGTTTCCTTACCGTATAGTGCCGCATTACCAAACCTTTGAAAACATTGTTAGACATCTTCGTGAGAATGGTAGTATGTACTAGACACCTGGGGCTGGAATTAGCGGTTCCAAAATCAGTAGTTAATGAGATTTTAAAATATACATCGATACCATGTTCAAAAAATTCAAGACTTATTACCTATTGATCCAGAATCCCGCTTAACGTTTTGCAATTTTATTGAAAATTATATATCAGAAACTCCGAGGAAGTTGCGTTTACAAGATCCGGTGTAACTAACTTGTATAATGAACATGTTTACTCTGCTGAAAATTCCCATGCAACAAAAGTAACTCATTAACAACACGAATTTAATTTTAATATGTGGGCAGGAATTATTGACGAATTCCTTATAGGTCCAGTTATTACACCACATAACTTAAATGGAGATAATTATTTAAATTTTTTGCAAGAAACATTACCCGCTTTACTTAGAGAATTTGACCTTATTACAACGACAGAATATGTGGTTTATGCATGATGGTGCCCCGCTACATTTTTCGTTAGAAGAGCGTCAGTATTTAAATACGATTTATACAAATCGATGGATAGGAAGAGGTAATGATGCTCCTATAAAATGGCCACCAAGATCACCGGATCTAACACCTTGTGAGCTTTTTATGGGGTGCCATGAAAACAAAAATTTACTCCACTCCTATTGAAAACGAGGAAGATTTATATCGCAGAATTTTAAATGTTGCCAACACCCTTCGAAATCCCGCTTCACTACGAAGATTATTATCTAACTTTCGACGTAGAATTAACGCATGTATACAACAAAATGGTGGCCATGTTGAACATTTGTTGTAACAGTAGGTAATTAATCGTTCATTATTTCCATTAGTTGTCTAAATCATAGCCAACTTTTAATAGAAACATTATTACTGTTAAGTTACAATTACTGATTCCAACTTGTAGGAATTTAGAAAATATTTTTTTGTGGCTAAACCGTTTGCCCAACTAAAAATTTGTAAGAGGTTTAACGCAATAAATTATTATGATAATTTTTCAAAATGTTCTTCGTTTTTCTGAATGAATTAATTTTGCTTTTACTTAAATAAGTACTGTTTTAATCAAATTTCACTTTTAAAACATTAATTTACACGATTAAAAATCTGGACCGTCCCGAATTTTTTTCGGCCTTGATTTGTAAAACATGTTTTTTCTAACCAAAGTTATCTAAATTGAAAATATGTAAAGAACTTTCTAAAAACGAGCACTGACCATAAGAAGAAAAGACACGAATGACGAAATTAAGTTCAAAAGTAGTACTAACTACTAATAATTGTAAGTAGTTACTTACAGTTTCGGTATTGAAAAGCTAAATTAATTCATTCAAAAAAACGGAGAACGTTTTGAACAATTATTATAATAATTTATTGCGTTAAACATCCATAATTGTGATAGAAAATTCACTTTCATGTAATTTGTGTATTTACTTTCTCCCGCTTTCCTTCCGAGCAAGCAGACAATGATTAAATGTAGGGTTGAGTAAATTATTTTTTTGCGATGAAACTGTACATCTGACCAACATTTTAGGGGAGTACAAAAAGTTTGTAAATAAAATGACCTATTAATACAAAAAAAAATGGGAGTAAGAAAATTCGTCTTTTTTTGTACACCTTGTAGATTTTTTCATTTTCTACGTATCGAAAAAAGTTCCCATTTACGTCAAATTATGTCAATTTAGGCTACAACTCCCAAATTTAGTTAAAATCGATTGAAGCGTTTAAAAATTATTTTAAAAACGTTGACGCTTTCAAGCGGCAAAACGAAGCAACTTCGGATATAGGTATGTTTACCCGGATTGCCTTTTTTTTGACCAAGGAATCTCTGTTTAAACGTTGTACGCGCCATTTCCGAACACCCTGTATATCTCATAGGAGTTATTGTATCAATTCTACTAGAGTGCATATCCGATAAAGATTTTAACGTTAAATTTATAATATTTCATTTTAAAACTAACCAACGCTTGGTAGAAAACTGAAAAAAAAAACGTAGAGCCTCTTGAACTAACCACTAGATTAAGACTGCGATTAGAAGATTGTGTAATTTGCTACAATAACTATATTTACCTTTACGCAAAAAGCGCTTAAGAATGACTACACAATTTTTAGTTTATCTCCGACAAAGTTCAAACACTGTAGAAATATAAATTGTATAAATTATTATTGTTAAGTATGTACTTACACGACATGTCACAATAATTATCTACGTCAGAAAAAAGCAAAAGTCAAATAATTATTGAAATACGTGATGTATCTCTCTCTAAAAAACTATTTAATGTAAAGAGATTATTTGTTCAACATTTTAGCATTAATATGTCAAACATTGAACCTTTACATGAATAATTGTATGATACATAAAGAATTTAATGCACCTGCCCAGATATAAATTAGAATTTGCATTTATGCATTATTTAATAGCATTGAGATTTTATAAGATGTAAGATAATGTCGTGTTTATTCTGCATTATAAACTAGTGATCAGGTTATTTTTATTTATAATTGCATTACTTTAACCCGGGTGAAGGTAAACGTATACTGGTTTTTAAAATTTTCCATGTGTAATATTTTTCTATAATAAAATCATTAATAAATTAATTACATCCATGTACAGCAGTGGTGGTAGATTACTAACTGACATATATGTGACTTGGAGTTTCCGAGTCATATTTGCGGATTAACGTATCACTTACAATTCCGATTTCTAGATCGAAAACTTTATAGGTAAATTTGGCATTTGGCCATTTTGCAATAAGGCTCCATTGTTTACTGGAAGCAAAAAACATTTCCCGAACTGCTTGGGCGATTTTTATTTTTAGGGTGATATTGATATTGATCTATTAAACCTTTGCGTTTCAAATTGAAGAAACAGCGTTATGCACAGTATGTCCACATTTGGATGGGATTAAATGCGTAACTCTCTTAATATTAGAGCTAGCGACTTGTAGGTTCCGCTTTCCTGTGCTCGATTTTTGAGCCAAAATCGATGACGTAAAAACATTTTTTGCCAACATTTTTAGTTTTAAAGATACAGGGCGAAATTGAGAATTTACATTCTGTAAACACGTTCTTAAAACACTTTTTTCAGAGGATCAGCGTGGCATTGTCAGATTTGCTTTCCGACGTTTCGGCTCCTAGATAACATCATCAGGTCAAAAGAGTTAAATACGGATCTGGATTTGTTTTTTATTACTTTTGTTTGCTTTTTAGCTATTACCATTATTATAAAAATAGTAAGACAAAAACAGCGACATTTTTATGTTTAGTCTAAAGTCCATCAAGCATGTTTTTTTCATTTTATTTTTACTACGGTCCTGGGTATAATCTGATTGAACGAAATTCCAACGCTGCAATGATATTGGTTAGCATTTTAATTAATTTAAAATATCTACTTACAATTATATACTAATAATTGCTTAATTTGTTGAATAATTATTGAATATATTATGAATTATATTGAAGACACGTCTAATCATCACTAAGTATGTAATATATACCAGTAATAAAACGAGATTATTTTTAAGCTCACGTTAAAGCAACACTAACAACACATTGCTGCATTTTTATGTAAAACACATCAAAAATTATTTGTAATTTTATCGCATTTAATTCACAAAAAGAAAAAAAATCAACAAAAAAAAATGTTCAAACAGATCAAGCTGACATCTATGGGCTATTTTCCGCAATGTATTTAAAATTATCAAAAGGCCTTTCTTGCACTTGCATCTCGGTAGGCCATGAATATATCGTATAAAACAAAAAATGTAAATATCTTTTATAATAACCGAGATATGATACCCTGGCCAAATTGGACATTTTTCAATTTCGCCCTGTATCTTTAAAACTAAAAATGTTAGCAAAATTTTTTTACGTCATCGATTTTGTCTCAAAAATCAAGCATAGGAAAACTGAAACTAGAAGTCGCTAGCTCTAATATTAAGAGAGTTGCACGGTGCTGACGGATATTACACCATACAGTTTCTCTGTTATGATCTTACATCTAGTGAATATATTCCCCGATTCGAAACATCACAACCATGTGAATCAGGTGCTAGGGCGTTCTACCAAACAGCTCAGTTACGTGACGCCTACCCAGATGTTTCTGATTCTGAAGGGACTAATACCTAGCTGAGTTGGATATGTACATGTACAGTGCTTGGGGAATGTCACTATTATGAAACGTATTCTTCAGCAAAATAATAGTGGATTCTTTTCAATAATACAGCAACTTGAAAAAGAGTTATCAGTTCATTTGCAATTGTTAAAAGAGTTATCAGTTCATTTGCAATTGTTAACGATTAAGGTAATATACAATGACCCAGTAAGCAACAGCTATGTAAAGCTTGAACAGGTAAATAGTTACATTTGGTACAGTACAACACAGTTAGGTTTTCTCCTAACGGTGATTGATATATACAATATTGCATTTGAAGTCACTTGCAAGAAGATTATTATAATAATTCAAGGTAAATAAAATGACTGCTTTTATTAATATTCGGGTGAGAATGACAACAAGGTGGAATGTAACCTGTCATACACACCATACCTGTTCTTCTAATTGAGGTATGAAATCCAAGGGAAGCGTTGAGGAGAAGTATGACGGAGGAAAAACGTAGACATTCGTCCGACAGTATACAACTCATCCATGGAAGACACCGCTACAGTTGAAGAGGTCAGTGTTATTATCTATTTAACAATATCCCAAACATAAAATCGTCCAAGTCATTCGAACGATTTCTGTACTTTCTCATATTTGAATACCCTTTTTAAACTAGCTGCCAAACACAATTGACATTCATACAAAATTTTAGCCTTAACATGTCAAAGATTTATTACAAGCATAAAAAAAGGTCCTCTCGAAGAACATACGGGGTTCGGTTTTTTTACCGGACTATAAAGGGTGAAAAATTTGAAATTTAACTGAAACCCGAAATGTCCGTTTTGAGACTCCCTGAGTACAAAAAAGTGGTTTTTGATACATGTCTATGCTTGTATGCGTGTGCCTGTGCGCGTGCGTACGTGCGTGCGTGTGTGGATGTATGTGCGTATGTTTTTATCTGTGATGAATCTTGACTCGATATCTCAACCTTGTTAACATCTAAATATCAAGACCGAATAATTTTTGGTGGTGTTGGAATTACGCGGAAGGAATAAGAGGCGTAAATCTGATTTTATTGAGCTAGAGTGATTCAAAAATGTGTACAACGCCTGAATTCAAATTTGACACCCGTGTTTAGTGTCTAGACCCCAGTGAAATTTGGTAATGATCATGGTAGGGATAACGGAGTAATACACATAACATAACGGGTCAGCTGTCGCGGAAGTGTATAACTTGTAAAAATTGTTTTTTGTTACCAAAAACTGTGAGCTTGTTACTAGTAGTCACAGTTTTGCCAATTCTTAGTGACAGATGCTCTATTTATTCTGAGCCTGGTTCTTTAAACAAAGTGTTGTGTCCTAGAGTTATGACTTTTCGACTGAATTCTTCTATAATAAGGGTTTTATTTTATTAATCACAATATTTCGCTATTTCTTCGGATACTTCGTATTTTGTTTCGATCTACATTTGAGAAGTCGGCTTTAGAAATAATCCCAACATCTTAACACAATCTCTGCTCCAGCTCTATGAGACACGCCAAACCTGTCTAGTGCATTGGCAGTGACAATAAGATCAGAAAGCCTTTGGCACATAAGCGAATTTTGTTTTTCTTCCGGATCATAAGCTTAAAAAAAGAACGACGATTCACTACTTGGAGGGATAGCTGTTGTGAACTAGTTGATGATGCAGATTCGAAGTTGTGTTTCAAGTTGTCTTTTTTTAGAGATTATAAACTTTTGTGTCTTTATTTTCAGAACTCTTACATTTGGCTATATCAAAAAGGCACTTATATTCTTCTTTGAATTTCAACGAATATAGGACTCTTCGTAACGTTGAAATCCCGAAAAGAAGGTAACAACTAACCGTCACATATGGTAATACAAATAACCGCGTAGTAACTGACGTTTACAGAGTTGCGGTTCTACCAATGAGTTGGAAACAGAATTCTTAAATGTCAGCTTTATTAAGCTAGTGTGGTGTAAGACATTAGTAATTTTCTAAACAAAGTTGAAACAAAATTAATGAGGTGATTGAGGTTAGATAAAGCTTTCAGAACAGGCTGTAAAATTTGAAACATTCAATACTGATCTTCGTTATTTACAGGAACAGGTCACCATACGTTAGCGCACTGTTTTTTCCCCAGGTATGAACACCCTAACACCGCCACCAATTCGGATACCAGCTATTTCTCATCAAACTTTATACCTTGTTAACAGAAAAAAATTCTTTTAAAACTTACGCGACTATTAATGTAATACAAAATTGTTACCGTCGCTAAACAAACTTTGAGAGTGTACCAAGTTCTTTGGTGCACTGCACTTGCGCACCAACAACATATAATGCCATGTCTCTTTTACTTAACCCGCCCATGTTGATAACTTTATAACAACATAAACTATTCCCGTTATATTATTTATATCCGTTCACGAAATCTCTTCAACCAAAATTAGTGCACACAAAGAGAATTTACTAAATACTACAGTTAGTGCGTGCACTTAAACCACTCTTTAAAAATCGCGTTTGCGAATTTCGCGGAAAAACTGTGCTTCAATTAAGTATTCTCGGAAACGTAAGTTTGAATCTCAACCGTTTCGCCATTAAAACCCGAAAAGCTACGGGTTATCACAACCGCTAAAAATTTAGAAATACGCCAGTCTTTCCCGAACTAAAACGTTATCAGCTTTTTTCAGAACGAAACCCCTCTATTTTTTGTTTTATACGCGTTAATAATCTGTTCTAAAATATAGGATAATGAATCTTACTTAACTTCTTGTCCCAACTTTGCCCTAGACAGTAAAAGCAAATGCAATTATATTTTCTCAAATAAAATATCATAATTTCTGCAAATCTGTCAATGCCTTACAAGTTCGTCCAGAAGATTGATCACAGGCACATATGCACACCCACGCATACACTGTTACACCCACGCACAAACTCATGCGCACACACGCGCCCATTACGTTTTTATCTACGTAGTAAGTAACATCTCAATCAATTCCCAAGTTACGAATCACCATAAAAATACATGTATTAAAGCAACGATGTGCCCTTAAACCAAGCATTAGAATTAGAAGTGATCTGGAACGATATACTAAATTCTATTAAGTACCGACGGGTTTATGTCCTGTCTAAACAAATTTTTCTAGCTTTTAATGATTAATAGAAGCAGATTGCAAACGTATGAATAAATAGATAGATACATATCTCTTCATAGCTTAAAGTTGTAGTTTAAGTCACATAGATTTATTATTTAAACAAGATATATGTAAGTTAGGATTCATTATACGTATATATATAACGCCTAATTAAAGTAATAATAGAGGTGTGTAATTAATAACATAAAGTTCTTTCTTACACCGTAATTGTTTTGTTTCTGCTTGTTAGCTTAATTACTAAAAGAATACTTTAGGCTTCAGTGCTAATGTGCATTATGTTTTCATTTTGTTTCTGCTTAACATATATCTCCATTATTTGAATTTTTACAATTTCAAAGGAAATCCGCATTTTACGCCTTACGTTGTCTCTAGCATGGTGCAAAACTCGTGATCCATCAGTGAAAGTTGAAAGTATTCTTGCTCAACTAGAGCTTAGAAAGAATAATAAACAGTGAAGTATTTTAGAAAAAAAATAAGTCTAGAAAACGAATAAAATATGGTGTAAATGAAATAAATATTCCGTATATTTTATAACTTCCAAAATAGGGAAACCGGTTAATACAACCCATATGCATCTTGTGAAAGAAATATCTAGGATAAAGTACGAGGTGGGATTGTTTTTATGTATAACTGTAAGTATGGAATGAACCCTGATCTAAATTGGTTATAAGTTAGGGCAATGTTACTGGAAGAAAAAAAATTCTATGAATTCAAGGATACATGAAAAAATGGGAACCCGCTTAAGAGGGGGTTAGAGCACGTCCAAAATTGTTGACATGATTTGTTGTTTAAAAATGCTAATCCTGGCCAAATATTAGTACAATTGTTCGGAAATATACATAGGCGGAGCTTAAAGGGTAATCGGAGAGTTTCCAAAATGAATGATGTCATTTCTTATTCCAAAATACTAATCTTAACTAAATTTCAAAATCGAAAATTTAAAAAGAACCAAGTAATGAAGGAATGTGAGAGATTTCATGTCACGAAGTACTAATTCTGGCCAATCAATGGTCGGTATATATATGGGGTGCGTTTACTTAAACTACTATCACTGATTGATTATTGAGTTGTGTTGTATATAATCGGACGGATCAAAATTTGATTTTTATTGCTGTTTTAGAACCTTTTTTAAAAATTATTAGTTTTTAGGCAAATTTTTTCGCCCGGAAAGAATAATTCTTAAAAACTTACCTTATAAGAGCCCTTCAGCACCTTATTAATCCAGTTGAAAAAGGAAAAGGATTTTAGTATACATAGCACATGATATGTTAAATTGTTGTATGTTACAAATAAAAATAAATTTTCATGTTAATATTCAATTAAACTTATTCGGTGAATAAGTATGAAACAACACTGTATTTTGCATCTTACATATAATCGGAAATAAGAGTCAATTAAAAAGGCCGCATTCCGATTTTCCAACGCCAGGTTTATAACTAGGATCGCCGTATACACTCTTTGCTAATGTAACATGATACAAGCATAAGAATAGTATGCTGGCCACATTAGATTTTGTTATACGATAAAACTAACCACGAATAACCGATTTTCCAAAACTCACGTCCTAAATGTTTTTGAAACCAGCTCTACGGATTGTAATATTTTGCTGTAAAACAAAATTTTCAAAAGAACAAAACACGTCTACTGTATATTCTAATTTTTCTATAGAGACTTAATTACATTGCTCCGGAATTTTCCTATTCGTGCGTTGAGAAAATTCTACGAAAGCAGAAAATGTATCCTTACTCTTGTTATGTTATGCAAGCTCCAGGGCAGTTATTTTTGAGTCATCGAATATTTCAAGGTTATTTGAAAACGACGTCACTCGAACGTATCTAACTCTACTCTGGCGCGCTCGAATAGAATTCTTATTCGAATGTTTTCATTCGCATGCATGCGAGGGATTGTATATAAATAGGAACGGAGACTATACTCACATCGGTATACTTTCCGTCGGACCACTCAGACCCACCACCAATAACAGTAGTGGAGGATTTAGTTAGTAGCTGTAGGGAAGTGGATACAGCCATTTATAGGATGCGATACAAATGCACATAATGCCGTAGGGGTAGCAGCAACACCAATTACACAGATGTCAATTTTACATTTCACTGTCACACATAACTTGAACATAACGAATAAGGGGAAGCAACCTACGTTCGTAACACAGCGTAGGCAGGAAGCAATTGAGATAACCATAGCCAGATCATTTACAGCTTCGATTCATAACCAGTCAGACTTAGACACAGCCTTGGAGTCATTGACAGAAATGATTATCTCTATCTTTGAACAGAACGGTTCTCTAACCACGAGGGTACCAAACAGAAAAGTCCCTTGGTGAACTCACGGAACAGAGAAAATATACAAGAAGACTATTTAATAGGGCGAAAAGGACAACCAATTGGGAGACCTACAGGACGTATCCCCACTGAAGAGCACTCAGAAAGGCGAAAAGGGCATCTTGGAGAATGCACTTCATAGAGTGCCAGACTGTACAGGGCACTATCCATAGAAACCCAGTGCTCGGTAGCTAACATCCAGCTAGCCGGCGTTGTATACACGAAAGCAAGAACGGAGACTATGACCGAACTTTTTCGGGTACACTTTCCTGGTTCGAAACTACTATTAAAGCAATCGCCTAACGAGCTATCAACCGGGGGCTTGGGTGCCTTGGGTTACAGGGGATCAAATGCGGACTGACTAATAGCTAGAAAAGTGATTACCTTTTATCTAATTAAATTGGCAATCGACTCGTTCAAGCCATACAAATCACCGGGACCTGATAAAATCGTCCCGGCGATGCTACAGGAGGGACCAGGACTCCTAATTACTACACTGTGCTCTATTTTAAGAGCCATTATAGCAATGAATCACCTTCCTCGTAGATGGAGAGTCGCTAATGTAGCCAATTTACCTATAGAGCAGGACTGTCAACAGAAGCAGCACTTCATCACCTCATAAGAAGGGTTGAGAATATCTTATAGCACAAAGAGATCCTTCTAGGGTCATTCTAGGACATAGAAAGGGCCTGTGATAATACGTCATTTAACTCCACACCTCGGGCCTAAGAAGTCAGGGCCTAGAAGAGACCTGCTGCATGTGGATAGACTGCATGCTAAGGAGTCGAGCGGTGCATACAACAATGCTGAGGGAGACCTTGGCGGCCTGAGTGACAGGCGGATGTCCACAAGGGGGAGTTCTGTCGCCCCTGTTGTGGCGCATCGTCATGGGTGGGCTACTGAGAGAACTCAACAGCGAAGGACATATATCTCTAGCCTATGCAAATGGACTGGTCATGTTAGCAGAAAGGAAATTTGTAAATACAGTAAGCGAGCGTATACAAACCACCCTGAATGTAACGTTTAAACGGTCACAAAAAAATCACAATAGTACCATTCACGCGCAAAAGGAAAATAGAGCACCTCGGTTTCCTTTTGTAGAGGGGAAACTTATCAATTTATGGGTGGAACTAAAACATTTGGGAGTTGTTATCGACTCCAATCTTACTTGGAACCAACACATTGATAAAGTCATCAGAAAAGCGGAAATCACACTCGCTGTGATAAGACGCAGGTATGATAAAACATGGGGAATGAATCTCTACTGAGCCACAACTGGTCTGGGAATGCTATTAAAAACACAACGACCTGGCGGGATGGAACAACGTCACCCTACTATAGGTTCCAGGCCATTGGAGAAGCGAAGGAAATTAAGAAGCGGACGAACTCGCTAGACAAGGGGTACTAGAACCGTTTGACGGGCCAGAACCTGTTTAGGAGTAAATCGAAATGCTGTCCGCAGATACATCATAGAATGTATATCGGAGCAGCATAATAATTACTAGATTAGTAGACCAGGATGAACACACATCAAAGCCGTCATAGATAGTCCTGGCTTAAAGAGAGCTTCAGAACTATTACGGTTAAATAGACATAATCTTAGAATTCTAGCGGGAACGTTAACAAGTTACAGCGCATTTTCGGATATCCACAAATGTAACCGAAAAATCTCAGAACAGGCTGGGTGTGAGACCGACCAGGGAGAACACAATAAGCCTGAATGCCTGCAGTGTCCTCGGCACAACAAGAGTAGACGAGCCCTGCCAGGAAGGCAAAAATGTACATAGTCAATTATTAATCTGCTAATGTAGATGAAGGTCTGCATTACAGGAAATAATCCGGAATTTAAATATAACAAAGCACATAAACGCACTAAAAGTATTATCGTACGATGTGGGTTCTCAAAATCAGATTTAGATGTTTATTAGAACGTTACATTAGTTTTCCATTCAATTTATTAATTTATTATTCTACACCTTCTCTGTGTTGAACATCGACTACCTGAAGGGTTAGAAAGTGTAGAAGACATTGATTTTGATAAATTTGAAATTTGTTAATGTGTCAATGCAGACCTTGCAGTAGGTAAACAAGCATGAGGAAAAATAATTAATTAGCGGGTGTGGTAGGTGGTAACATGGCGATATTAAATTCTTTGCATAACGACATTCTTCCTATATAATTAGTGAGAGCGTGAAATCAATGTGCTTCTAAAAATTAAATGTGTGCTGTAGAGTCTTATACTGCTAATAATGCTTTTATACCATCGGCATCGAGCTCTTCCTTTCCAGCATTTTTATCTCAAAAAATGGCACTTAACGGTCTGAGCTGTTGTTTCTGACGCAAAAAAGTAGCATAGTGTAATTTTCCCTTATGGAAGAGCGCTGATGTTGTGTCTCAGCCAGACATCGCATGACACGATTTGGAATATGTATGCTCTTCACAAATTTGCTGCAGATTTGAGATGGTGAAATTGGTTAATTTCCGGTCTTTTGAGAAGGAGCGTTACATTATGATATGGTGATGTATGTTTCAGTGGCGAAATCACTATATCTACGTCACTGGCTATTTTTATCTTGCTGAGCTAGCGAAATTGTTCTCATGACAATATCCTAGTCTGCATTCCCCGTTGCATTCTTTATATAGTAGTCATCAGCGCAAAGGTGACACGGCAGCCCATTGATAAATGTTTGCTTAGTTTTAAGGTGTTGCAAAGTCGCTTTTAATTTAGTTCCATAAGATTAATCTTTGGGACCCACAGTTTGTGTGTAAGAATCAAACACACTCCAAGTTTTGATAGCCATTTCAGATTCTGCTGATAAATTTCCACGCAAATTCTTCTCTTTTTCCATGGTATAATGTTTATTAGGTATCCACAATGGATGACGTAGGTTGCGTTCTCCGTCATTGATCTTCTCCATTAGATGACGTCCGTAGGACGATGCATCAGTTTTCTTAAATTTGTCACTATTAAAAGTAGCCGGAATTCGAACAATGGTTATGACAAGCATTTGCGCTTTTTTCGTCTGTATTTGCATCACAAACAATTCTGTTTAGCGCTTGGGAAAAATTAATTGGAACTATTTCACCATGCACTTCGATGCTATAGAATGAAATCATGACAGTTTTGGCCCACAATTGATTTTACAGCCGCCATACGAAAACGTTTTCGCGTGGTCTCATTTTGTTCAATTTTACATTCATTAATATCCAGTTAGGATTCATTCTTACATTTTATTCATATTTGGTCACATAATCCGCATTTGTTCCATGTTACATCTTATCAAATACACACTTTTAATTAAAAATTATTTAGTCCTGATGGAGAAATAAAATATTTCAAAATATCGACTATAATAATGGAATTTTAAAATTATCATTAGTAAAAAGTAAAACCCTTTGCTGCTGTGTCGAGTTTACGGAAATTGACACATATATAAAAAAACATAGCCAACTTATATATATATATATATATATATATATATATATATATTAAAATTTAAAAATACATACAGAAAATGAATTCCTCGAGTGAAATTTGAACCCACGATCTGTTCTTTGCTATTAATGATCACAGTCAACTTTTTTTACTTATGTCATGAGAGCCCGTAGTTGGTAACGCAGTAAAATATGTGTTTTTAAATTTTAATTTACATACAATTTGTATAATCAATGAACTTTGTTCAAATAACGTATTTCCTTCTATATATATATATATATATATATATATATATATATATATATATATATATATATATATATATATATATATATATATATATATATATATATATATATATATATATATATATAATTAAATAACTAATTGAGGTTGCAGTCAGAGTAAATTGGACCAGGAAAGTAAAACCTTTTGTTTCTGTGTCGAGTTTTTGGAAATTTTATTCCTTTAATAAGACGAACTAACGTGAATCATTAATTAAATAAAGTTTAACACATATATAAAAAACATAACATATCTAACATATATATATATATATATATATATATATATATATATATCGTGTTTTTATCCTCTTTACAATGATATAGCACATGTACTATCTATTTTTAAAAACAACAAAGAAAATTTAAAAATGTATTTTATTAAAGACTCTAACAATAAGTAGGCCGTGAAACATGAGAAATAATAAATAATAGATAACAACAAGAGTTAAGCAGGTAATAGTATTGGAGATAATTATCCAATTATAAAAGATGTTCAAACAATTGACCATTCCGTTCTAAACATAATTGTGCCCTGCGTAGTGTCGACGTAATTGCTCTGCGTAGTTTTGACGTTTAATGTTACCAAATGCTGCAAGAACAGCTTCACGAAGATCTTCGGATTCTCAAATGTTTGCACGTACTCGATTTTTACGTAGCCCCAAAGGAAAAGTCCAAGGGCGTTAAGTCTGGAGATCTGGGTGGCCATAAAATCGGCCTCGATTACCAATCCATGAATTTGAAACCGATTATTAAGATATTCGCTGATGATGTTTGAATTGTGGGGTGGGCGCCATCTTGTTGGAAGCAGATATTAATATTCTCAATCAGTGGTAAATCATCAAGTTTATTTTCTAAATCAGTTTGTAGTAAATTCAAATACCTTTCACTATTTAATGTTTCGTTAAAAATATGGGCTAATAAGTTTAACGCCGAAAATGCCACACCAGACGTTAAAACCAAATCTCACTTGATGCCAACTTTCCTTAACAACGTGAGGATTTTCACGGTCCCAAAAGTGAACATAGTGCCGATTGAAAAGGCCATTATTCGTTGCTTTCGTCAGACCACAAAATCGTAGCTGGAAAATTATCGTTATTATCACATTGATTAACATAACATTGGCAAAATTCTAATCTTCTCCCTGATCTCCATCTCTAAGTCCCTGCAGAATGGTGTACTTATACAGATGATACCTGTGACGTTTTAAAATTCTTTGTGATGTAGTTTTCGAAATACCAGTGTTATGTTCAATTTCTCTAACAGATGTTGAAGGATTTTCAATAACTGATTGTAATACATTTAGTTCTGCATCTTCATTCCGTAATTTCGGGTTTCTAGTAGGTTTTGAAAATGAACCGTATTCTTTTAAATTAATTACCAAATTTCTGTACGTACGAGCACTGGGCTGCCTTCTTTCAGGATACGGCCTCAAGTACATCCGTTCAGCTTCTAAACTGTTTTTATGAGACAAGATGTAACAACTCAACATATCAAACTTTTAGTATTAGTAAATAAAGCCATGTTTGACACAAAAATATTCTGGAACGAATAATTTTAAGTGACATTAAATTCGATTGTGTTTTTATGTTTCACGGCCTGCTTATTGTTAGAGTCTTTAATAAAATACATTTTTTTAATTTTCTTTGTTGTTTTTGAAAATAGATAGTACATGTGCTATATCATTGTAAAGAGGATAAAAAAACACGATCAATTATTTCAAAGCCGACTTGTCGTTCCATAAGAAAAATTTAATTTAGGGGTTGAAACTAAAAAATAGAAAGTGAAAAAAAATCCAAATTGATATTTAAATTCTGCATAAAAATCATCTTAAGAAAGTGCAAATAAAATTTATATGTCTAATATAACAAAAAAAATATTACAAGAAAAAGAAATTTGACATTTTTCTTTTTCTTGCCATAAGTCTTAAAATACATGGAAATTTGGAAATTGGAGAGTGTCCTATAATTTCACTAATCCTTAGGAGTAATTCATCTAATTTAACCAAATCTGTATCTTTTATAATAAGCGAGATCCCCATGCTGGAAATGTTGCCTGGGACACGTTGTATATATATATATATATATATATATATATATATATATATATATATATATATATATATATATATATATATATATATATATATATATATTGTATGTAAATTAAAATTTAAAAATACATACAGAAAATGAATTCCTCGGTGAAATTTGAACCCACGATCTGTTTTTGCTAGAAAACTGCGTTACCAACTACGCTACCGAGATATCAAATCTCACTCGATTTAAACTTAATTTGTACGTATTTTTCTATTAGTACTGATGTACACTAACTGTAATTATTAATGCTCACAGTCAACTTTTTTTTACTTATGTCATGAAAGCCCGTAGTTGGTAACACAGCAAAGTATGTATTTTTAAATTTTAATTTACATATAATTTGTATAATCAATGAACTTTGTTCAAATAACATATTTCATTCTATATATAATTAAATAACTAATTGAGGTTGCAGTCAGAGTAAATTAGATCCGGAAAGCAAAACCCTTTGTTGCTGTGTCGAGTTTTTGGAAATCTTTATTCCTTTATCAAGAACTAATCATTAATTACAATTTCATATTTATACAATAAAATTTTAACACATATACAAAAAAAAAACATAGCAGCATAGCCAATTTAAATTAAAATTTAAAAATACATACAGAAAATGAATTCCTTGAGTGGGATTTGTACCCACGATCTGTTCTTTTCTAGAGAACTGAATTACCAACTACGTTACCGAGAGAGTAAATCCCACTCGATTTAAATTTTAAACGGGAGATAAATAAAAAAAGGAGGAAGAGGAGAATAATTTTGAATTTGGTCGGGTACGACGTGCGTAGACGTTGATCCGAGATATAATTGAATTAAGGGTGAATTGGGAGTGATAATCCAAAGCAGAAATATTTGTCTGGCTTTTAAAGTAAGGGTGTGAAGAAATAATAAGTGAAAGAGAAGGTAAAAGAAATAACACGAGTTATGAGAAGGAATAATTTGGACAAAGCATTGTAATATTCAAGATCTAAAAATAGAAGTAACGTTGCCGGAAAATCAAAAAAATTAAGTAAGCGAGAATTCTACTGGGTGAGGGTAAGTCCATAGAGATGCACGCAGTCCGAATATGCGAATAGGTATTAGTTAAATTGATCAAAAGAACGTCACCGAAGTTCAAGAAACGTCATTTATTATTTGTCAAATTATATTAAGTGTAATTTATGTGATGCCAAATTTTGAAAACCCTAGGTATAAACACAGATTCTTAAAATAGGAGTAAGCACCGGCCGGGGATAGTTTCTAGTAGCCTCCTGATGAACCCACCCTGGTAAGATTAAAACAGAAAAAAAAAAAATAAAAAAAACTTGTTAAATTATTGAATTTGTAAATTTTGTAATTGTTATATAATACAGGGTTTCCCAACGAAAAATTGACCCCCCCTAGAAACAGAAAACCAAAAAACATTTCTAAATTCGCTGAGGTCCGGCGATTTTTGTTCTTGGGGGGAGCTTTTTGTACAGTCAAGCCAACTCGATATGTCAAAAAACATTGACTTTTTTGTGACAGTGATGTTTTGTTATTTTAAAAACAGATGTTTGAATTCGTATAAACTTTTCTTTGTTTTGCTTCAGCTTTTCTATTTGTGACTTTTTTGTAAACTGATCGACACATCAATATCTGATATGGAACACCACACGACCTTCCGACCTACAAAATGGAAATTAAAAGAAATGAATTAGTTTTAATCACATGTTTTAGAATAACTATTCAACATCTTTTATAAGAAGCTAATAATCGTTTAAAACTTCATGATAGACAGAGGTTAATAGACATCTAGATGCTAACTTAAATTAAAATAAATGAAATAATTTTAATTTCAATATTTTTAGAATAACCTCTTTAGGAAACCTCTTTTTTATACGTTCATAACGAAAACAGGCAACACTGTAAAAACAAAAAACAGTAATCTATGTCAGAATGACGTTTAAAACTTTATGTTAGATAGATTCATAGACATAAATACGTGTTAACGTAAAAAAATTTCAAAACCGCCCGTTTTATAAAAATATCGATAATTCAGCTTCAGCGTTTTCAATCATATTTATTTAATTTTTACATTTATTACGCTTTACATCTTTGTAAAGAAAATTTATGTAAAATTATATTTTCTTTTAAAAATACGTTTAATCTTTTTCTTATAAAATTAATCGTTATTTAGATAGTGAAAAAATTGGAACTAACACTCAAATTCTACCTTAGCAATTTTTTGCCGCTAAATCACGTGTCATATCAAAAAATTGCATAGAACATGATTAATCGATATGTTTAAGGTCTATATCCAAGTATTTTTATATCTTTGAAATATGCAGCTGTTTTAAAAGTATTTGATAAAAACAAAAAACAGACCCTAATAAACCCCCCTCACCGCCGCTGGATTTCTCCTAAAATCTAATCAGTTCCAAGACAAACGAAAACGCGCTTAAATAAAAAAAAAATTTAAGTACGTAAGTATTTTTGTTCTGGAGTTATCGTGGATACGAACATACTTCCACACACATAAGTCGATTTAGCGATAGTGAAAAAAAAGTCGATTGCATAACCTATGCCGACATACGTATGTAGATTGGAAGGTAATAGGTGATGAGGTCGTGTGTAGTACATAAACAACTTAAAAGAAACAGGGCATTTGCGTACAAATTACAACGCATACGTTGGTTTGTGACACTTTTGGTCGCTTTTCGCCAATAATTCTATCAAATCTCAACCGATTTCTAAAAACGATGCAATGAAAAGGGCTTTAAATTTAAAGTTGGGGTTGTTAGGCGTGGGGGGATGAACATATCGAGTTGGCTTGACTGTACAAAAAGCTTCCCCCCAAGAACAAAAATCGACGGGTCTCGGCGAATTTAGAAATATTTTTTTGTTTTCTGATTGTAGGGTGGGGGGGCAATTTTTCGTTCGGAAGCCCTGTATTTGCTATAGTATATATATATATATATATATATATATATATATATATTAGTGTGTGTGTGATGTGTATGTGTATAATTGGTTTACTGAATTGGCATAGGAAACATAAATAAAAATATAAATAGCTTTAAATTTTAATTACTTGACAAAGTATGTATATATTTAAAAATGGACTGTGTCTATTTTTCAATTATTGTAACCTTCATAAGTAAACAGTGTTATATAAACGTGTTAGGCTGTGATAGTAATTCTTATATGTGTTATGTGCTGTGACGTAATATGGTTCTAAGTTATTTAATTTTTGTGAATATCATGTAAGCCCGCAATTCGCTAAGGTTTCACACAAAGTTGACTGTAATCCTTCATTGTGTGTATAAAAATTATAATACATCGTAACTAGGGAAGTACATACAGTTTAAGTTTGAATCAAATGTGACTTACCTCGTCGATAGCTCAGATGGAAGAGAGTACGGGTTAAGTCCCTCTGAGTTAATCTTTTACTGTAGGTACTTTAAAGGTTAATTATAATATTACTAATTATATATATATATAATATATATATATTATATGCATGTACAGTACGTTCGTAAAGTAATTCAATTAAAATTGGAATGGAAGTAAACGCTCGGACCCGTCAATTTTTATTTTCAGTTTAGAATTTTTTACGTAAAAGAAAAATATACAGGGCATGCCAAGAAACAGATATGACGTCATCGACATTTTTTTAAACGTCAACCCCCAACTTATATTGAAAAATTAGAAAAAGCACATGTTTACGTACGACAAGGTACATATGGATGATGTGAATTCAAGGTGTCTCAAACTTGCGTTCGTGGGCGATACCTCCCTTATTTGATGGAATAGGAAAACAAAATTTTGAAGTGTAGTAGAAAGAACTGAGGCGCATATTTTAAAATTATTTTAGGTTATACAGGGTGTTTCATCTATACAGGGTGAGCCAAACATAACTTTTTTAAATGGGATACCCTGTGTGTTATTGCAAATTTGGATTCAGCTCACTTCAGCCATTCTTTCAATATAAGGTTTGATTATGTTATGCAGAGTAGTTAAGAAGATGTGGTCATTTTGAGGAAAAAATCGTACCTAAATGGACACCATGCATCATTTCTAATAAGAAATATTCACATGATTTTTTTAATAAAATATATTTTGAAACACAGACAATTTTTTGGGGTTATGCCTAATTTGCTTGTAAAATGATTCCACTAATTTAAATTAAATGTTCGAATTGAGCAGCGTTAACAATCTGACAATAGCCAAGGCGATTAATAAATTATTTTTGAACGTTGTCGATGACATCTGCGGTAATGTTTCTTATTCCTTGGCGAACTCATGCTTTTAAATCTTCTAAATTGGCCGGTCGCGTCGCGTATACTTTACTCTTTAAATATCACTACAAGAAGTAATCTAGAGGGATTTAAATCTGGCTGGCCACTCAATTGTCCGTTTTCTACCTATCCAACGATTTGGAAAAACTTCACCCTAATAAGCGCGAACAGGTAAAGCGTAGTGTGGCGGCGCTCCATCTTCATGCTCTCACAGACTGTATCAAACTTTCTCAGAGCAGTTTGTAACTCATCCGTACAGTCACTTAATAAGACTGTGTCATCTGCATACACCAGAAGTCGTATATTTACGTCACCAACCATTACACTATTTGTATTGGTACATGCTTGTCCAACACATTTATCCATGTATATATTGAACAACCACGATGACATCACACAGCCTTGCCGCACTCCTTGCTCAATATTAAAGTATTCACTCACACCTCCTCTGACCCTAACACATGCCCGACTACGTTGTATACTGCCCTTATTCCGTTTATTAGACCTTTATTTATGCCATATTCATTTAATATTTCCCACAGCTTCTTCCTATTCACGCTGTCGTATGCTTTCTCCAGATCTCCAAACGCACAGTACAGCTTCTTTTTTACACTTAAACACATCCTCTCCCTGGCATGAAGCCATCCTGCACATCCCAAATTTTCGTTTGTATAGTTTCTCGTACTCTATCAATCAGTATTCTTCCAAATACTTTGTCAGGCACACTGAGCAAACTTGTTCCTCTGTAGTTCCTGCAGTCACTCCTGTTCTCATTACCCTTATACAGTGGTAAAATGATCGCGCTCTTCCGATCCCTTGGCATTTTTCCGCACATAAGGCATACATTGAATATTTCATACATTCTTCGTATAGGCTTTGCACCCGCATACTTTCGCATTTCACCAGTGATTTCATCTACGCCTTCTCCTGTTCCGTTTTTGTCTTCCTACCATTTTCTCTACCTCATTTATCCCAATATCCTTCTCAGTTTTATTCGCCATTCTTTCTATATTCTCCTTATTTAACCCTTCAGTCTTACTTTCCTCACTACTGTACAGCGTTCCGAAATATTCTTGCCAGCATTTCCTCACTTGACAATCGTCCCATACTATTTCATTGCTTATAATCATCGCTCCTGCAGCGTTCTGTTTTTGGCGACGTTTTGTATTTTTGCCCCATTTCCATAAAAATTTTTTTCCCTCAAAATTATTCTGCATTTTCTCTCCTTCCACAGCTATCACTTCCTCTTTGCGTATTCTCACTGCCTCCTTCGCTTCTTTGTTTCTTAATCTGTACACCTCATATAATCGCTTTTTCTCAATGTTTGCAGTAATCATTGCCATGTACGCATCTTTTTTCTTACATACTGCCTTTTTTACCGCATCGTTCCACCAAGCACATTTTTTTCTGTCTACCTACAGTCGCTTTTCCACATATCCGCACGGCACAATTGACAACACAGTTTTTCAAGCTTATTCATGCACTTTCAACGTCAGTGTCTTTTATTTGTTCGTTGCACATTGTTTCATTCACATTCAACTGTTTACTCACAGCATCTGAATACTTCATTCTGGCACCATTATCCGCTACTTTGTCTACTCTAATTCTGGACGTTCGCACTATGTTTGCTTTCCTTCTCCAGACCTACTTTTGCCCTAAACACAATCTCGATGCAACCAAAAAGTGGTCCGATCCACACTCCGATCTGCGCATTACTTTTGTGTCTTTCACCAGGTTTCTAAGCCGTTCAAGCATATCATATTTTTAGATTGCTCTTTGCCATGTATACATATATACATATGTACAATTGGATACAAACAGGCTTCTATCCACACAGATGTTCACAAGTCGTTCACCATTCTCTTTGGTCTCCGAACTTTCCATCCGTTCATATCCCTCACAATAATCACTCTTTCGTTTGGCTTACATGTGTTCAACACGTTCTCTACGTCATTCCAGAAGTTCTCACGCTCCTGGGCCCCTCTCTCCATTGATCGGTGTATAGCATGCAATAAGAAAATTCTTCGAAACTCCACTTTTATTCTAACCCACATTACCCTGAGAGATACCAATACATACTGTTTAATACATCTTTTCGCTCTTTCACTTACGATCACCCCCAACTCCTTTTGCGCCATGCACTTCAGTCTCAACTCCTGACCACACTGCTAGGCTGTCATCCTCCATCTCCACAGCATCCTTTCCTTTGTGCTTTGTCTCCGATACACACAAAATATTAAGGTGCTTTTTCGTACATTACATTCCCAATTTCAAATTCTTTACCAAGCATACCTTTAACATTCCACGTAACGACTCGCCGTTAATTCATTGAATAGTCGTCATCAACGAGGGCTGTCTGTTTCGACCTTGTACGATGTAGCATTCCCTACTAACGGTATCATCCTACTACCGGACAGTTATTTGTCTACTGACTTGACATGTTAGGGAGTAAGAAGTAAAAATATAGACAGAGTCAAGAAAGATATAAATAATAGTTCGTATACTTACTGTATGAATGTCTAAATGTACATATACACATATACGTTTTTTCACTTACATATCCTTCAGTCATATCACGTTTCAACCAGATTGCTCCCTACGCGACTCCTGGCTCTCGCGCTACTCACCGGACTTGCTATTATGTATTTGCAACCAAATGTTTCAATTATTTTTAATTTATATTTCCGAGTTATAGATAGTTCTTTGTTATTTAATTTAATATTTATTTATCAAATCTGTTTTATTATTGTCGCGAACCGTGACAACTTAAACGTTTACATCCTCTAAGTTCCACTAAATTCTGTTAAGCTTGCATGCAAACTTTCATTACGAAAAGGTTTGCAACTCTTGAGGGTCTAACTGTAACTCTAACGAGAATAGTAAAGAAATAGCTGGTAATATGAAAATTCGTCTTAATTTTTCAAATATTAATTTTAATACAAAATAGTAGAACTTTAGAAACCATAACTCTAGAGTATCCTGTGATTTATTACATCATGTATTTCCAGATAGTTCCACGAAAAAAAAATCTAAAGGAGTTACATCGGGTGATGGTGTAGGCTAAGATGCCGCACTATAAGTGCGTCTTTTTGTGCTGAAGCCAGAGATTGAAACTGACTGAAGCACAAAAAGACCTTCTACTCCGAATAACATATACTATTTTTTTTCCTAATCCGTTATTTGCAATATGATTTTACAATATACTCATTTCCCATTCCCATTTCTCTATTATTTGCAGGATTTTCTACAATATTAGCAACGTCTGCCAGACAGTCAGAACTATTTGAAGTGGTAGGTCTAGTTGGTACTAGAATTTTCATTGCAGTTCGTTTTTTATTCTGCATGGAATCTTCGATATATCCCTCGCGAACAGCCGTAGATCGCCAAATACCATTCCTCTTTAAGGCCGTAACTATAATGTTTGTATTTGTGAATGCTTCTATCATTTTCAAATTGAAGTTTTTCACAACTTTACACTTACATCATAACTCGATTAAATTTTGTTAAATGTATTTTTTTGATTGACAAATTTCATTGTTAGCTTTCGTCGTAGAGAGTGTTCTGGTTTGTCATCTTTGAGGCAGTTTAACAATATTTAATTTTTATGACCTAGTTATTCTTTACTAAAATTTTATAGTTGGCTTTATACGTTTCTCAAACTGTTATATTAATAGCAGGCTTATGTTTATGTTTTAATTTTTCAAATTTGACAAAATTGTTTACAACATCTTTAACAATTTTTAACAAACATTACTACTGACGAAGATAACTGTAAGTGTTATCGAAACGTTTAGATTGTATAATTTAAAGTGCACCATTAAAAAACCCCAAAAAAGATAAGTATTTTATTATTTATATTTATATTTACCGGAGAGCGATGTATTGTCTATAAATATTCAGGTAGAACTCTCCCAGAATAGTAAAAAAACGGAATTTGTTAGTTTTGGTATCAGGAACTTGTACCATGATTGCTAACCCCAAATTTTGGATATCTTGCACTGTCAAATTCATTATTTCATCACAACGACATGCCCCTGACACACCCAATATCAATATCACCTAAGAAACAGATTAAATGTTTTTTTAACTCTTTTTCTACATAAGTTTCCAAAAATCTTACCTTCATAGATAAATATTTTTCATTGGGTGCCTTTTTCAGGAAAGTGTCTACCTGCTTTTTCGACAGAACTTTAGATTTTTTGGGTTTGTAACCTTTTTAGAAACGCAATTAGTTGAACGTTATGATTAATGCTCAATTCTGCCTTCAACATTGAATACTGGCTCCAAAGAGTTGAACTTTTCGTTGTCGGTCAAATGACTAAAATATGACAGTAACACATTTTCGGTGAAATTTGACATACACTTTGCGAGATTGCGTGAAATTAACTGTTGAAGTGTGTTTGTTGCAACTAAGGTTAGCTCGGGGGGAGTGCATTGCATTAATTCTTCGTCTAAATCGGACATTTCTATTGAATTGATTATCTATTCGTTAAAAATAACACAAATTATAAAACTAATACAATTATCGACCGTTTTCATTACCTTCGTGATAAAATTCAGCTGATTTTTACTCACTAAAAAATATTGTTGACATTTGAGTTAAATGATTTGACAATTCAATTGTCACAATTTGGTTAATAGAAGCCCATGGATTTACTTCTAGGCTTAGGCCTTTTTAAGATTTTGTCTCCCGCTACTAAAAAAGACTCACTTCAACTATATCTATACATGCATGTAAAGGCCGCTTAAAAAAAATTCAATTACTCAACGTTTTTCTCTGGGTTTTCAGTTGATTTGAGCGGAACTATTTAAATAACTTGCAGAGAACTTTAATATTGTTCACGATCTTTCCAGAACTACAAGAAAATCACTTTTAGACCACTTGGGGGCAGCCTGAAGTTTATCGACCCCCCGATTTGGGAGCTTTATTGATGGAATTATTTTTGTAATATATTAAGAACTCTAGAACTCTTTGGGGCGTCTGGAATTTCAATTACCTTTGTAATATTTTAGGGGGCTAACTTCACATTAACTAATTATGCTTGTATAACTCGTCAAAGTATTTTAATTTTATGTAATGCAATTTTTAATGTATGTAAATAAAATCGATTTACAAAAAATTCTGACGTAAAATGTGTTTATGCCTTTATACGTTTTTTAAGTAAATTATATGCAATTATTATATTTCAAAATGCATCATACTAATAAGAACCTGTTATTTTTAAATGAGTTATAAAGTTTCCCGAAGCTTAAATTATATTTAATATTCATACGAAAAGTACGTCAATTTTGAATAATTACAAATTGATAACTCAGGGCTATCGTTGACGTAAAATTTAATTATTAAATAAAACCAAACAATATTGAAATGTCTTACCTATAAGCATTTCCGATTAACCTTCCAGTGGTTTTGACCCAAAATGTATTCACACTTTTTCTTTGCAAAAAAAATGTCATACGCAACTTGTAATACTACTAATTCCCCTCTCCACATTAATCTAGCAGCATACCTTACGTTGTTTAATATCATTATAATAATGATAAACTCGATGTTAATTTGGTCAAAGGTTTTTATTAAGAATGGTAGGGGAACTTGAAACTACTGTGAGGAAATTGGAGATTTGAACGATCAGTCCTATCTAAAACCGTGGTCGTTATTAAATCGTGAATTACCACGGGGGTCGATAAAAGTTAATAAAATAATTTCGATTTCCATTAACGAGATATTTAATAGTGTCGAAATAATCGATTTACATAACCTACGACTACTTTCGAAATACGTTAGCACTTTTATTTTTAATTATATTGTGTTATTGTTATTAAAATCATTAAGTAATATTCCGCAATTTAATAAACCATCAAGTAAAATCGCAAGTTAGTGAATTTTTCACTTGAGAAAAATCAAGAAAATAAAAATGAATACTGTATGTGCAATTTATAGTGAAAGTTAAGTTGTGTAATCGTCAACTTTTACATTTCCTTTTAATCTATTGATATACGTAATTAACACTTCAAGAAGATGCTTATAACGTGAGTAACACTAAAGATTATTAATACCTACACAAACATATTTAATTCTGGTAAAAAAAAATAATGTAAACTTTGCACGTAATTCGTAGTAGTTTACCTTAACTTATGAATAAACAATTTTATTATTACCAATAAGAGACCTTGCTTGCGATTTAGAAATTACGTATTACATAATTGGCCCAAGTGCATTGTTTTCAAATGTTTCGTACTATTTGATAACTTCCAAAAAAATGTGAATAACTTCACATTTGAAGAAACTTACGGTTAATCAAAATCGAAACCAGTCTATTAAAACAGGTAGAGAAGAAAGAAATTTTTAATACAAGGCCAACTGCTAACTGGTTAATTTTTCAATACAGTATATGAACGACCCTTCCCAAACTTACCTTTGTTTTTAAACACCTTTAAAAAAATTACAGTGTTTCGTAATTAGTGATGTAAGTAATTAATAAATTAATTAATAGAAAATATGCGCAACCAAATTATACATTTTACTTTAGGCTATAATATTCCAAAATTAAAATAACCCACATTTTGGATATCTAAAAAGATCTACATTAAAAAAAAATGCGGTTGCATAAAATTTCTTTCCATAAGATTTGGAAATTTTTATTTGGTATGATTTATGTATAAAGAAACACTTTTGTTTAATACCAAATTTAATTAACGAAATTGATTTTTATTGTATTGACGCATTTATTTTAAATTTAAAATCCATTAATAGACATAATAAAAGTTTATTATTTTATTTGTTTAATAACTGCAATTACTTAATACTTAGATTTTAAAAACCTTCCTGCAAGACATCTAGAAAGGCAATTCTGGTTATATATTTAACTAAGTGAATTATTCTGTTATCCTGTATTTAGTTGTTTTACTTACGTAAGATGAACATAACAGTTAGCACCTGCAAAAAGGAGCATCTTAAAAAACTTTCACGTTATAAACAATAAAGTTAGGTTAAAAAGTACGTTTCGCAAAAGAACAACGTACATTACATAAATGGATTGTAGTAAAAAAATGTGATACAACAGTCGTTTTAGTTTATAATAACGCGCTCTAATTGATCTGCTAATAAATATAATAACAACATGCTCATACGAATTTACTTTTGACTAGATTCACTTTCTTTGAAATATTAACAATTAATGTAAAAAATAACGCCCTTCTGTAAAAAATGACTGCAAATATGTTTTCTGCTGATGTAAAATTTAACTTAAATTGTTTCATTTAAATACACGCCATTTTTTTAGTCAGAATAGTCACTATTCAAACACAAAAATTTATATAACTAAGAAATATAACTACTTCTGGTTTACCCGGATATGGCAGTTTTTTTTAAATTTAATGAGCTATAACTTAATAATTATTCTGCATTAATAAATGTAGGTATTTACTACCAGAGAAAATTAAATTGCATACACTGCAATCCTTTCCGAGATCTTTAGTGCTCTTAATTATTTAATCGTTTCTTTATTACCAATTAACCCATTAATGTCCAGAATTATTTTGGTCAAAAAATTTAAATTTCATTTATTAATATTAGAGTGTTTGAATAATTCTCTTCTTCCTTTCCTAACCCTTGTACCCTAGGGCAGGGGTCAGCAACCTTTTGAGTCGGAAGAGTCAAAAATTACAATTTACAAAATTTCAAAGTTTGTAAAGAGTCACAAATTTTTTCTTGCCAACAATAAATAGTACTCGCATAAATAAAGTTTTTTGATAAAAAAAACTAATCTATTTATTCCTAAGAAAAAATATCTATTTATTTATATATAAGTAGTGTTTTTCACAATAAATTAGATTATATATATATATATATATATATATATATATACATATATACATATATACGTATATACAGGGTCCGGCAACAAGAGCGCCTTCTTCTATATCTTCCGTTTTATATAAGCTAGATTAATAAAATTTGGAATGCAGTTATAGTTTAGTTGTGTGCATATTTTAAAATTATTCACGGGAATACAGGTTGTTTATTTAAATTTAAATAAATTTAAATGGAACACCCTGTATATTATTACTTTCTACACATTGTTCCTAACAAATTCGCAATATATTTCCCTATCCCTAAATATAGCAGTTTTTGAGTTATTTCGATTTTTCTAAAAAAAAAATTGAAATTACAGAGTTTGCTTTGAAAAATAAAAGTTATCTAATTTATATGAGAATTAGTACACAGATAGAGCTTCCTTTTAATGTGAAGAAAATGACATAATTGCATACAGGGTGCTTATAATTGACTTGCCAATGAACCATTATTCGAACTAGTAAAAGTGTACTTTTTCAAATGACACCCTGCATATTATTACATTTTTGGTTTCTACATATTAACCCTTATCAGTTCGCCATACAACTCCCTATCCCTAAATATAGCCGTTTCCGAATTATTTTCAATTTTTCAAAATGTATAAGATTATTGAGACATTTTTAAATCTATGGCCTCGTATAGATAAAAAGAATATAAAACAATCGTATTATACATTAAAAATCGCAACAGAAACTAATATATTATGATAGAAGACTAATTACAATTTTGTACTGACGGCATTGCATGTTAACAAGAATTTGACAAATATTTACTTCAATTTCAAGTAAAATTCTAAAATCAAGTGTGCTTCTTATAAAAATTGAATGTTTGACGTAAATAAATAAAACGGTAGTTAACCATTTACGAGTGTTATTGTTAGTAATCAAGATTTTTATAAAATGAATTTTATACAAAATGAGTTAGTTGATATGACATTCGTGTTGGGCGCTGCAGAAAGAAACTGTTTATTGGCCAGCAGAATTTATGCTAAAAGATATGCAGATAGAAGACATCCAAAAGCAAGATCCCTTCAGAAAGTTATGAGTAGATTTATTGCAACTTCATGTGCCAATTACTCCAAACATGAACGTGTTAAACCTTCTACAAATGAAGATAGTGAATTGAAGGTTCTTACCGCTATCGAAGAGGATCATCACAGAAGCCAAAAGGACGTAAGTGAAATAATTGGTATAAGTGAGAGATCAGTAGACCGTTTTTTAAAGAAGAATCGCTTATATCCCTATCATATTCAGTTACACCAAGAATTGAGCGATGCAGACTTCGATCATCGAGTAAGATTTTGTAACTGGGCCAGAGAAAAATTACTCAAAACCCAAATTTTTTATAATATTTTATGGACAGACGAATCAACATTTCATAAGAATGGATTTGTTAATACACATAATTTTCATTATTATTCCTCAGAAAATCCAAATTTATTAAGACAAGTTGATAATCAACATAAGTGGCCTTTAAGTGTCCGGGGTGTCATTGTTGGGGATTATGTCATCGGTCCTTTTTTTTGGATGGACACTTGAATGGTGAGAAGTACCTTAACTTTTGCGTAACGATTTACCGGGCTTATTAGAAAATATTACTCTTGATATTACAGCCACAATGTGGTATCAACATGATGGCGCTTCTGCTCACTACTCTGCAGATGTACGAGATTATCTCAATAGAGTCTTTCTAAATAAATGGATTGAGCGAAATGGACCTGTGAGGTGGCCAGCTAGGTCCCCTGATCTGACAAGAATAGATTTCTTTTATGGGGATACATAAAAGTATTGTCTATAGGGAACCCCAACCACTGCCGAAGATATGCGTAATCGTATAACGCAGACTTTTCATACCATTACTCTTTAGTTGTTGCGTAGAGTTGAACAATCTTTTAAAGATCGACTTCAGGTCTGCATTTTGAACAATTATTATAAATCATTATCGCTAATGATTAGCATTAAATTATTAAATTATTATTTTTAATTTTATTAGTTTTGTATTTTAGAAATAATTTTAATAATTATAGTGTACTAGTTTCTGTTGCGTTTTTAATTTGCAATACAATTGTTTTCCACTGTTTTTTTTCTATTTATACGAAGCCACGGATTTAAAAAAATGTTCCAATAATCTTATACATTTTGAAAAATTGAAAATAATTCGGAAACGGCTATATTTAGGGATATATGTATAACGAATTTATAAGGGTTAATATGTAGAAACCAAAAACGGAATAATATAATCAAATGCTCGAATAAACCTTCATTCTCCTGCAAACACCATCTGCATCGAGTTAGCACTGCATCACAAGAGTTCCTTATCATCTCGCATTTTGAATTCTTCATAAAAATGCTTTTCAACCATATATCAGATGTTTATAATCTGCCAATGAGAAAGTGTCAAATTACACAATTAAATTTATATCAAACTAGGCCTTTGCCAATCAACCATCTATTCAATTATTGCAAGAGAATGGAGGTTTATTCGAGCATTTGATTAATTAATAGTAAAATTCAGTATAATATTAAATTTTATTTTTGTTGTTTTTGTCACTTTTATTATTATGATTTATGTTAATAATCAATAATATTGTTCTCAATAGTTAGTTTAATTTGTAGATTAATTTTCATTTAATTAAAATACATAATATGTCAAGGTTGCTTTGATATAAATTTAATTGTGTAATTTGACACTTTCTCATTGGCAGATTATAAACATATGATATATGGTTGAAAAGCATTTTTATGAAGAATTCAAAATGCAAAAATCCAATATGGCGTCCATAAGAAAATCGAAAGTTGCGTGCATTATCTCAAAATCTAGTAGGCCTAGATTTTTTCAAAATCATTTTGAAATCCTCGCTACCTGTTACCCCATCCTGCAAAAATCGTGGATGTATCTCTTGCAAGAAACAAGATATAGCGATTTTTAGAAAACGCATATTTTCAGTTATCACCCTGTGTCTAGTAAATGGAAGGATTTTTGACATGTAACCATGGTTACTTCTTGGGCATATAATGACGCAACTTTTCTCCATTTAACCATCTTCGTATCTCTAACGGTTTCCAATATCCCCATGCATTTCATCTTAAACTGGACACCCTGTATATATATATATATATATGGCATTATTCGATAATTACTTATTATTTAAGTAAAAATTAAAACAATTAAACATTTACTTACAACACTAGTACTTCAATAACAAACAATTGAGCAAAGAAATCCAATGGGGCGATGACTTTGCATGGTTATTCAAGTAGAAAATTTAAACTTTACTAAACTAACTAAACAATGTAACTTGTACTTAAAATTAAAAACAATAACAAACAATTGAGCAAAGAAATCCAATGGGAGCGTTGGCTTTGCATGGTTTTAGAAAGTTTGGATAAATTTGGCTCATACCTTGTTGTTTTAAGTTTCAAACACGACTCTAAATTTTCATGTGTTAGTTGGATTCTTACTTTACTTTTAATTATATTCATGCAAGAGAACGCTGGCTCGCACGAATATGTCGATCTGAAGATAGTCAGTACTCCAAATGCCATCTTCTTCACCTCACTGTAGCAATCTGGAAGGCTACTCCATGCGTCGAATATAAGTGCCTCAACTCGCGGAATTTCTTTTAAAGCTGTCCACTTTTGTTGCGTTACGTACGTACATTTCTGGACCTCCAACTTGCTTTTCAACTCTGTAAATTTTCCACTCCACAAAGCTTTACTTTTTAAATCGATCACTTCTAGAGATCCAGTATCAATTCCAAATGGCTCAATGTGGATTTCGTTACTATTTGTGTTGAGAGGATTTACTATGAATGTTAGAGTGGTTTTGTTGGTTTTGTATTGCTCAAATCTGTCAGCAAATTCATCTTTAATCTGTTTTATAACTGTGCTGAAGTAATTCGTGTCAACAGTTGCACTGGTTTTATCGCGATATTGCTTTAGAAATTGAAAATGAAGTAATAAAAAATTAATTTTTCTTCAAAACAAACCAATTCTTCTACCAAAACATAGGCTAGGTTTCCTTTCCTTGCAGTTTTAGATTCAGCTCATTTAATTTCGCTGTGATATCCACCATAAAGGAACATTTTTGCAACCATTTGTCGTTCTCTAATTCAGGGTGATTAATGCCTTTTCATTTAAGGATGTATTCATTTCATTCAAGCGCAAAGCAAAACGTTTCAACATCTTACCTTTGGAAAGCCATCGCACTTTATTGTGAAGAAGGAGGTCGGAATACTTTTGACAAGATGTTGTTAACAATCTTGATTACCAAATTCATGACCTCAACTATTCCGGCCGGAAATGTTTGGGCACAAAGCGCTTCTTGGTGTATTATGCAGTGAAACGTAAGAATTTCGTGGTTTATTTTGCTCTGAACAATCGTTGTTGCCCTTTATTTTTCCTGTGATACTTCTGGCTCCATCAGTTGCTATTGAAACGATTTTATTTAAATCGATCTTATTGTCTTCAAGGCATTTTTGTACGGCATTCGCTATATCTTCCCTCTAGTTTGTCCCGAGTGCGGTAGCAATCCTAGAAGTTCTTCTTTTGGACTTTGGGAAGACATATACCTGACAAAAGGGCAACTTGTGCTGTGTCTTTTATGTCGCAAGACTATTCTATAGCAAGTGATAAGGCAGAAGAAAGTTGAATACCTTCCACCTGCAAATATGTTACATTTGAAGACATTTTAGCTATTCTATCTTGTACTGTTTTAGCGGATAGTAGCAAATCTTTGATTTTTCAAGATTTCTGGTTTGTTTTGAAATCACGAAACAGTTCTTCAGATGCACGTATGAAGCAATCTTTGACATACTCACCATCTGTGAATGATTTGCCTTTTTGCAATTTCTAGTGATACCGCGAAGTTTGCCAGATTAACATTACTTGCGTCCAGTTACTTAACATGGAACTTGATTGCTGTTTTTGTTTTTGGAGCTCGTCGACAGCTTTTTCGTTCTTCGCCGGCTGGATATTTACTAGCAAACTGAGTATGTTTTTAGTGAAGTGAAGACGCCACGTCGAAAGCGAATTAAAACCTACATAGAAACATCCGACGACGGCGTCATTCGCGAGCTTCGACGGACTGACGACAGTGACGACGCGTGTCACGGGGATGCGGTGAAAACAAGTACAAGTGGCTGAGAGATAGAATCGGTGCCTAATCCTCGTTAATCGATTCAGAACGATTTTAAATGTTTTTTGATAAAATAAATAATATTTGCATATGGAACTAAAGAGTCGCAGCTTCACATCAAAGAGCCGTATGTGGTTCGGAGTGCAGGTTGCCGACCCTGCCCTAGTGTCGGCTTCCCGTCCACTTCAGGAATTCTCTCCTATTTCTCAAGCTCTTCTATACTTTTCCTCTTTTGTACCATATTTACGATCGTGTGCATCCAAATTAAGTGGTGCTCCTTCTTCTCTCTTGCTTCCATACATCTTTTGGCATTCGCTCCTCACGCACACGGACCACATGCCCGCACCATCTTAGCTGTCATATTCTATTTCTTTTAGTTCTTCGTAGTGTTCTTCTAAGTTATTTAATCTCATCTTACTATTATGTTTGCCTTGGGTGGCCAGCTTTCTGCCCCATATGTTAGGTGGGTACATAAATCGTTCTGTATATGTAGTTTGGTGTCTTTACTTACTTGTTTTTATTTATTAATGCAGGATTTATTTGATAGTATATCCTAGCTGCCTTGATATGTGATTCCGGATTTCTTGATCAGTTCTTCCATCCTAGCTTATTATTACACCTAGTATTCATATTGATTTTCTTCCTGCAATATCCTACATTCGAATTCTGTTCTCATATTTCTTCCTGGATCTCGTTTGTTTGTACCTATTACTTTACTTTTCTTGGTATTTATCCTGCTTTATTTATCTCGTTGTTCCGTCTGTTCACTGCTTGCTGCAGTTTTCTCTCTGTCAGCTATGAGTACTAGTTTATCTTTTGTATGGTGTCTGATACTTACTTCTATTATCCTAGTATATATTTTCTGTGTGCATGATGTTAGTCATTTAGCCCGATAATTCTCGTATTCATCCGTTTTTCCTTTTTGTTAAGCGGAGCGGTATTATGATATTTTCTTCTTCTTTCTTCTTTGATTTGTCTTCGCTTTTCCAAGCTTGTTGGCATATTTTTCTCATCCAATTTACTAGTCTGCCTCCTCCATATTTTATCATCTCAGGACTTCTTTCGTCTTTGCCCGGCTTTCCTAGTTGAATTTTTTGATGGCATCCTTCACTTCTATTCCGCTTATTTCCTCTACTTCTGCTATTCCTATTTCTGCTGCCCTTCCTTCCTGTTTATCTTCATTATTTGTGTTTCTTCGTTCTCTTTCCTGTCCTGTTTCAGTTTTTGTTTTGAACTTTTTACTATAATGGATTCCCAATGTTTGCAGTATTTTGTCCTGTTCTGAGACTATTTCCCCTTTTTTCATTTTTAATACAACAGGTTTGTTTACCATAATTTCCTCTAAGGCTTTTGATTGTTGTCTAGAATTCTTTCTTATTTCCTCGGTTGTCTCTGAATCTTTCTTCTATTTCCTTACCAAATTCTTCCCAGGATTCTGTTTTCGCTCTCTTAACTTCTTTTGTTTCATTTCTTTTATTTATGTTCGTTTTTGTTTGGGACCTATTTTCCTTTCTCCACATTTGTCTTTCGCTGTTTCTATAATTGCTGTTTTTAGGAGCTACCATCTGTCTTCTAAGTCCCGTGCGCGACCCTGTTGTTCTTCCCTATCCAGGTTTTCTAATTTTTGTTGTAATTTGTTTTGATACTCGTCGCTATTTTGAGGTTTCCTTAGTTCCTTAACCTCTATTTTTGTGTATTCCTTTGGTGGTGATGATGGTTTTCTCGTGTAAAATCTTGTGTCTGTCGCTACTAATTTGTGGTCAGAGTTTATTTCTGCGCCTCTTATTACTTTTACGGTATTTGAATTTGAATAATAGAACCTTAAAAAATCTAAAAAAAATATTTAAACTGTAGTTTAGGATATTTGGCTGGGTCGTTAACGACCTCTTCGGCTTCAGAGGTTCTATTTTGGTAGAAACTGAACGTATGTGTGTGTAACGATATTTATTTCAAAATAATTAAAAATTCTTTTTTACAAAAATAAAAATAAATTGTTATTTATGAAAATCTTCAAAACATTTGTCATGCAGTGGAACATTACAATCATCACATGACTTGGTCGCCTTATTACTACAAACGTCTACAAGCGTCTGCTTTGCTGGCTGAAAATTATACGACGTCCGATAGCAATGCTAGGGTTTTTATGGATGCCCTTTTTGGTCCTGGTGTTAGATTCCTTTTTGGCATACTTCAGAAGCAGTGTTTGATACAGTTTTCGTTGGAATAACATGTTGTCATGAGCACAGCCATATTCTCGAGCCAAAAGCCAGGCATTAATGACAAACATCAAAAAGCCAAAATAATATGGGTATCTACAATTTTTTCCTCGAACTGCGATACGATAGTTAGAAACGTGATTATCCAGTTTATCTACACAACCCATATAGGAATTGTATTTTTCAACCATGGAAGGCTGAGAAATGTTAACTTTACTCTTCTCTTTCACATCGTTTGCATTTCGTGACTGGCTCAATTCCAAACTCATATAATAATAACGTGACCGTATTATTATTTTTCCAGCGAACCCCAACGACATTATTTTTAGCATTCAGTGCGCTACACATAGCTCCCCTTGCAAGATTTTGCATTATTGAAGTTACTATTAGTTTACATTTATCAGTTCTATTTTTACGAACCGTGCCAGTAGCTCCAAATCCGAGCTTATAAGATGTTTTGCAAGTTTATATGTAGAAGAACCAATTGTAATAAGCCTTAACGGAACATTAGGTTTATGGATTTTTAGTAGACCGTATAACTTTGGTGGAAGAGCTGTAGAGTTAGTTTCTTTTTATTTCTTCAGGAATAGATAATAATTTCTTAGTTTTCAAATGAAACTTTTGGTCTTTCACGATAAGGCTGTGGTTCCAACAGTTGGTAATATGTTAATGGTGTTATATCTAACTTCATTCGCAGAATCAAAAGTTAATCAATATAATTTCCAACATTGGCAATTATATCTTCAAAACGTATTACTTTTAATGTTATCGCAAAATTTCCGCCCTTAGAAAGCGGTTCTATAGCATCAAAAAATATGATCAGAAAAGTTAATACATTTATCAAACTGTTATTCAAATAGCAGGCTTATGTGTCCGTTTTCATATTTCATTAGTTTATTCCGACATCTTAAACAATTCTTAAATAATTACCGCTATTGAAGACGATAAATGTAATTGTTGTCGAAACATAGCTTTATGTTTGTATGTTTCTTAGGCACTCTCAGCGTATTGCATTTTCTATAGCGAATAATGTTATTTTGCCTAATATTGCATACGTTTTCAAATGATGTACGTTTTGTACACCTACACCAACTGTACCAGAAGATAATTAAAAAAGATTAGAAAAACATCAGTTTCACAAATTAATGGGGATCATTTTTGAAACAAGAATCGTTTGCGCATAGTCTCAGCGCGGGTTGTTACCTGACGACACTCTCAGCCAGTACCTTATTACTTTAATGAAGAGCAAATGCTCATGATGAAGAACCTTCGGAACGGCGCTCTGTCATGAATGGAAATTTGACACGTGTACACACACACGCACATGTTTTATAGACTATGATAAAACTTAATACGCTCACTGGTTTCAATTTGCACCATAGTTAATAAATAAACTGTGATTAAACCAATTTAGAAAACGTAATGATGTAAATACAGTGGCATCCAAGATTGATGATTCTATAAATTACACATATTTTATCAAATAGAAGCCCTCCCAACCGGCAAATATTATTTAACAAATGTAATTAAAAATTATCCAAACGATAAAGAAATGTGCGTTATCTTTAGTTGTAACGGTAAGTTCTTAATTTGCATGATAAATTTTTGTATTTGCTCAAACTCCATGAGAAAATGTACACTAGTAATTGTCCAAAACATGTTACTTACTTAAAGAACTACGTAAATTTGAAATTCGTAATTAATGTCGAAATCAAGTCCTTTACTTAATTTTACAAGGCAGCACCCTGTATATATTACAGATATTTAATTCAACTTTAATTTAGCAAATGAAGTGTCCCTAAATAAAACTTAATTGTCATAATGAATAATTTTGGTAACATCACTTTAAAAGATCAACATTAAAGGTTACTCGGTAATATATGGCAGTGCATTTTATACTTACATTGACAGAATTAGAAAACTCGGTTTGATTATAATGTCTAACTGTCAATTCAAATGCAAAGATCTAACATCTAAAATATTCTATTTACCCTGGCTAATTAAACAGAGCTTAAAATTAAATACATATATCTATAAATGGAGATCAATAACAATTCCTACCATGGAAAAATTAGGTAGGGATTGTTATTGAACTACGCAAAGCAACAAATTATTTTTCCTTTAATCCACTATTTTATTAAATATGCTTATTAATTAACTTATTACATAATTTGAAATATTTTGTTAATTGATAAAATATATTCCATCACATTTAATTTGTTTTCCAGCACATACCCTTTCAATTATTTTATCCGAAGTACGAATGTTCGTAATAAGTAAATTACTTTACGTTAGGATATATTCAATAGTTCTCAAAGTGGAGCAAGTGACTACACTAAAAATACGAACAAGTTCGCTTCGCGTAGGATTGAAGTTTAGGATTACTAACATTTTTGTAATTTTTAAAATTTCAATAATATATACGTTATCAAACACATCTTACATTAACATTAGATGCGTAATGCGTAAATTCCCCTACAAATTGGGTAATTACCGATAATATCCTTACAATGGTAATTCAAGTTAACGATTTTGATGTATTTTCCCTAAAATATACGTCAATATTCATTAAATTGCCGAATTAAATTTTACCGAAACACACTTCAGGAATTTAACTAAACAGGGTATATTTAGAAAAACAAATAGTGTTTCATTGGCTAGATGAGAACTACGTTAGTATATTATGATGAATAATAAATGTTGTACTCATTCCCGTCCTATCCCCAACACGCCCACACCCGTCATACACAGACGCAAAGTGCGCGAAAATTTTTTTTCACCACCTCAAAGTAGCTATCTACACACTATTATTGTTATGTATTTACTAATAAAGGATTATTTAATGTAAAAGCATAGATATGTATTGTATTGCTTATATCGCTTCTGTTGTCCCTCGTTGTTTCCATGTATTTGCTTTTCTTTGATTTATTAGGAAGCCTTTCTATTTCAATTTTTTGGACAGCTTCTTCCAATCTTCTTCTGTCCCTAGCTATCACGGTAAGATCATCTGCGTATGCAACTACTTGTATCGCTTTATTAATAATTGTTCCCGCGAAGTTACACCCTTTAATTACTGCGTCTAGTATTATTATGAATAATTATGAATAGTGTTGTTGATAGCGCACTCCCTGTCTCATTCTCTATTAATTTCGAAGCCTTCCGTTACCCCTTTGTCTGTTCTGACCACTGCCTGTGAATTTTCCATTGTCATTTCTGTAAGCCTTATTAGCTTTCTTCTTTGTTTCTTTTAAGTTGTTCTATTACTTCATTAACTTCATCTACTGTAACTATCTCCGTCTTCTCCACTTCCATATTGCTTTCCCAGTTTTCCTCCATTGCTTTTTCCATCCTCATCTTATTGTCTGTTAGTATTTCCTTGAAAGGATTAATCCATTTAGTTTTGCTTATTTCCTAATCTACTCCCTCTTCTTTGCTTTTATTAATTTAAAGCTAGCTTTCTTGCATTCTTAGTATGTCCTCTAATCTGCCTTTCTCCATGTACTCAGCCACCTTAGTCTAGCAATCTCTGCTTTATTTCACTGCATTCCTCATCAAACCATTCCTTATTTTATATGGAATTTTCCATACTCCTTTTTATATTACACCATTATTTTTCTATGTCTTCCTCTTCTGGGTTGTATGTTAACTGTTTTCCAACCTCCTCTTCATACCATAACTTCTGTCCTATTATCATCTCAGTTTCCCATCTCTTTCCATTTGTTTGTGTCCTCCTTCTTTCTGCCATTCTCAGCTTGAACCTCGTTATCACTAGAACATGGTCTGTACCCACGTCTGCTCCTCTGAACGACCTTACATCTTGGACCATTCTTTGTCTTCTGTGGCATACGAGCATGTGATCAATCTGATTCTCGGTCGTTCTTCCTACGATTACCCATATTACTTTATGCTGTGGTTTATGTTGATATTTTGTGTTTACTAGGTGCATCTCCATTTCTTTTGCTAAGTGTCCCAGTCGCATTCCGTTGCTGTTTGATTCATTATGCAGAGTTTCTCTTCCTGCTACTTCTCTCCAGAATTTTTCTTTACCCATCAGAATCAGAGCGTCGTGTTTTGTTACTCTTTCGTAGGTCGTACTTATTTAGGTAATTTTGATAACTATATTGGTGCGTAGGCGTTCACGATTGTAATATTCCGCTTATTCTCTTAAATTCTTTTAAATGCTTTCTTAGGTATTTATTCCAAATCTCGTTCCATTCTGTCCCTGTTTATCCCTCTCCAGAGCACCAATACAACTGGGACAATTCCACAGATGTTCGTAATCATTACTTATTTGAAGAAAATCTACTGCCGGAGGTGCGGGCATATGTTCTGGTTGCAAAGTTGCCCACAAGACCTTGACTGTTTCTTTTATAATTGTACCTACCGTTGAAGCGTCCATTCGAAATGTGAAAGATAAACTTTTATAGAATTCTCCAGTTGCCAAATATCAGAAAACAAACAATATTTTAAAATAGTGTATAAACAGGATGTTGCTAAATGCCGCGTACAAACGAAAGCGACTACTTATTTGGCGAAATTATTTAAATATCTTTTATAATTCACTTATAACTCCTTGTTCCATTTAATGATTTCTTACATTTTAGTAAAAGAAGCACAAGCGAAGTGGAAAAATCCGAGGGACTATTTCAGACGAGAACTTAAAAATTACCCCCTCCTCGTTCTGGAGATCCTGGAGATGCAGAATTAAAGTCAGTTGGTCAGAAATGGTGATACTTTCTCTAGGATATACAAAATGTCGATAAATCCATTCTCACATAATTAAAAATCTATCAGGATGTTTTTTAGTTCTTTGAACAGAGTGTAATAGGCTACACATTGTATTCTTTCATTATTTGGATGCACAGCATGTGCCCTTTTTAAAACAACCAAATTTCGCAGTGAGGCACTAGATAGAAGAATTTCGTCTTCGCTATCCGACAACATTTTGGCAACTGAATTATTTTTAGGTTTTGTCTCTACTTAAAAAATCGCAAAACGTATCGCTCTACTATAGAATATGTGTCTCTTCGCGTTTTTCATCTCGTCGCTAGCCTCGCCGCTAGTCTCGAGCCTCGTCGCTCCCCTATGTTTGTACCCCAAGGTTGCTTGATTGATAGCTAAACATCTGTCTTATTGTCCACGTCAAATTTATACGTGCACTTTTGACACCTTTTAAACTAATGTCTAAGTTTGTGTACAGGGTGGCCAACTAAGAATGCGAGGTACTGTATCTGGGAAACTATCCATCGTAGAGGCTTTGCGCAAAAAAAGTTATTACTAAAACGACCAATACCAAAACCTGGAAAATATTTTCAAGTTTCTGAAATGGCTGCTAGGGTGCGTAACTGCAATCTTGAATCTAAAAAAGTGATGTTTCTGTGAATTTTGCTATATTAACCTAATAAAAAAATAACTGATCTTTAAAGTCGAGCATAATCTGAACTTTTTTTGTTTGGCACTTTTTGACGTATATCTAAGAATAAAGTGGTGGGGGGTATTCAAAGGTTTTCTTAAATAACCCCCTGTATCTTCGAAACGGCTAAGCCGATTTTAACAAACTTGGGCGCATTGAAATGAGCTATTCTTGGGTTACAAATGTTATAATAGTTTTGTTAGTTTCACATGTCGTCGCTAGAGAGCTTTGTTCGACATTCCGACAGAAACGGTGAATTTTCGCAAAAAAATTAAATGCATTCGTATGACTTTTTCATGAACAAGTAGCTAAATGATGCCTAAACAAGATCGCGAAAACCGCATCTCGATATCTTGTTCCTAACCTAAAATATCGTCCAAAGAAAACTTTATACGAAAATCCCTTAATTTTTTTTTCAATTATATTTTGCCCCCGTAAATGCTCGAAATGCTGACCATCACGCTCTAAGCATTGCTGAAGCCTCTCATAAATCGGTCCTTTTTTAGGGCCACAACTTACATAATAGAAGCAATTCCAGAAAAATATAGTTAAAAAAAAAAAATTTAAGGCATTTTCGTATAAAGTCTTCTTTGACCGATATTTTAGGTTAGGAACAAGATATCGAGACGCGGTTTTCGCGAGCTGATTTAGGCATCATTTAGCTACTTGTTTATGAAAAAAAGTCATACTAATGCATTTAATTTTTTTGCGAAAGTTAACCGTTTCTGTCGGAATGTCGAACAAAGCTCTCTAGCGACAACATGTGAAACTAACAAAACTTCAATTAACATTTGTAGCCCAAGAAAAGCTCTTTTCAACGCGCCCAAATTTATTAAAATCGGATTAGCCGTTTCGAAGATACGAGGGGTGATCTAAGGAAACCTTTGAATATCCCCCACCACTTTATTTTTATAGATACGTCAAAAAGTGCCAAACAAAAAAAGTTCAGATTATCCTCGACTTCAAAGATCAGTTATTTTTTTATGAGGTTAATATAGCAGAATTCACAGAAACATCACTTTTTTAGATTCAAGAGTGCAGTTACGCCCCCTAGCGGCCATTTCAGAAACATGAAAATATTTTCCAGGATTTGTATTGGCCGTTTTAGTAATTTTTTTCCGCAAGCCTCTACGATGTATAGTTTCCCAGATACAGTACCTCGCATTCTTAGTTGGCCACCCTGTACATATTCCTTAATTAATTGAAAATGATTTAAAAATAAATCGAAACGTTTTTAATGTTTTTATTGTGGAGATTCATTTTAAAATTTATATTTATCATTAAGTTCAATGGAAAATCTTTGTCAACATATATAAATAAACGGTATATATTTTTTATAATTAACTCATTCTTTGGAAATACAATGAACCAAGATTCAAACACCGTGCAGTAAGTATACTTTAGACCCGCAAATAATAAGTGTTTTCTTTATATTGTTGTCATTTGTAGAATATAAAGTATTTCTGACGAGACACATTAATTAATCAATAATTAATTAATTATTAAACTAAATTTTGACAAACGTTTTGACTTTTTTTTGCTGTACGATTCCGGTTTCGAAAAAAATACTGTATACATCTCGGCAATAAAATTTTTTATTTGCCTCGGTCCAGAGCGCATCGAGTACTAAACTTCACATTCGTCTTGAAAAATAAATGCTATTGCCTTGATATACGATATAAACTACTATTGCCTTGATATACGATGTAAACTACTATTGCTATAACTCATAAAATAGTTACATTTCTACATTGTTTAGGGTTATTTACCCGTCCATGCTATAAAAATAAAATTAAAAAACTTGCACCTTTTCGACTTCCACAATTATATATAAACCTCTATTAAAACGTTAAAAAAATGACTGACGATTTTTTTGCGTTTTTCTAACAATACTGGTTCACCTCTATACCTGCCCTAAAGTTTCTCAAAGAAAAGAATTACAACGATCAATAACTTTTAAATGACGGGTAATTTATTTTCATTATAAATAAACTTAAATAAATTTCCCACAAAAAATTTTAAGCACTAAAATATTAATCGCCAAAGAATTTTTAAGCGTGGTCATAATTCATTGTAATATAGAAACAAACATTCTAAAAAGTTTCACTCTCTACATTTACGGAGAGTCTAATTAAAATAGACACAACGTTGCTATTGGTTTATCTTTTTTTTAGTCATTGTTATATTTATTTTTAAATAATCTTCTTTTATTTTGTAATACACTTTCACTCATCTCAATTGTTTTATCTATACGCATTGACGGAACTAATTCCACGAATTACAATTAAATTTGTAATAGTTTAGTTGTTTACTTACATTATTATTACATTATGTCGTAAACTGAAATGCGTCTAATTATCAAACATTCCAAACTATTCTTTGTGTATTCATTTTGGTATAGATGGATAAGTTAGGAATCTGTCTGAATTGTTAATCATAAGAACAGACGTGCTTAATGTAAATTAAACAGTAAAGGTTTTTCCGATCGGTTTTTAAAGAATTCTTTAATGGTGTTCATTTACACTTTCGGCCAGTCACCTTTAGTCATTTAAAATTTTAATTTAATGCTCGACTTTACCGGATTCTGCTTAAAAAGTAAAAAAAAAATAAGACTTTCTCTTGATGAATTTACTTAAAAATTAGGTAACAAGTTTATATGGCATTATATTTACTACTACGGCTCGTAAGAAAATTGAATACGCCTTCCAATATTCATTATATTAAAATGAAAGTGAAATTCTTATTTCATTATATCATATCTTTTTATTTTTTATATGTATTACATGGTTTTATTACATAGGTTTTCTAGGTATTTGGTAACGGTTATAAATTAGAAATTAAAAATGTTACTGTAATATTTGTATTTTAATTAGAAGGAAAGATGTATTTATTATCATTTTTACAAAAAAATTAAGTGAAATTTTTTGTTATACATAATTATTTAATGTATGATTCATTCGATTATTAACCAATATTCACGAATAATGTTTATGTAATGACATGGCAATAAAATGGTTTTCTATATTAATGAGTAACCCACACTCAATGTTAACTTCCAAAGAGGCGAGCACTAATGGGTTGTCAAAGATTAAAGCTAAGCGACCAGTTTTGACAAAAAAAATTGTCATCACCAGTCTAAATTAACACGTTGACTGTCACGAGACATAAATGTGGTGCCTCAGATTACTTTCGTTAACAGCCGCGTGATACACCGTTGGTGTCTCGACGGTAATTCCACACTATAGCCGCGCCCCAGTCCCGTATAAGTTATATGGGACTATAAGTATCAGAAACTGATTTTGGCTTTTGAATTTGGGATTCACGAGCGGTTGCTCATGACTTACAAATGTACGTGATTTATAAAATAAAAAATCTCGAAAATAAACTATTTTTATTAAATGAAATACAACATAAATACAAATGGTTCTCAAAAATATAAACAAAACAGAAAAATTGGTAACAAATAGGTACTTAAAAAAAATTATTTGGTGCAATTATGCACCTGAAAAAAACAACTAAGGCAAAAATATTTTTCACAGGCCGTGCACCTTAGTTTTGTTCGCGAAGCTTTTTTTTGGGCTTGGGCTCGGCCAGATTCTTTTTGAATTTGTTCATAACAAAGAACGCATCGTTGTTGGTACCAACATCTTCCAAAGAATGCTGAGGTTCTTCAGCTGCGACATTATTCCTATGTTGCTGAAGCTCAAAACCTAAGAGACTGGTTACGACTTCCTGCTTGAACTGGGTGATGGAGATTTTTTCATTCGCTACCTCTTGATGTAGAATATGTGCATTTACCAATGTACTACCAACAAGGAGCTCAATGGCGAGCTTGCGGTACCATTTCACACCTCTGCGTAATGACGTGGTGTAAGACTTCATTTGATCTGAAAGGTGGATGTAGGCTTTATGTTTGTTGTAGTCAACAATAGCACCAGGTTTTCGCAATTCTTTGTTATTACCAGCCCTAATGGTCAGTAACTCATCGGTATGTTTTGTGGACAAGGTAAGTACATCCCTTTTGTCCTTCCACTTCTGGAGAATAACACCTGAGTTACTTTCGGTTGCGTCGGTCAATCCTTTCTTGAGTTTTTTATTCACAACTTCTTTAGGATTCATTTTTCGCGTTGATCGGAGAGTTCCAACTAAATGAGTGTTCTTGGCAAGTAAAGCATGTGCCAAAGCCACACTAGTGTAATAGTTGTCGGTGAATATTGTGCGCCCCTTCTCAAGCAAGTCATTCGCAAGAATGAGTACCACTCTTTGATATGAAGATTCGCCCGGTGTCCGGTCTTGTCCACAATAAATCAACATATTGTAAGTATATCCCTTGTCGATGCATAGTTTGTAAAGTTTAATTCCAAATTTGTGCCTCTTATTCCTTATATACTGTCGGAAGAATAACCGACGTTGCAGCAATTGTGGCAGGTAAATATTATTTTATTATTTATATAATTGTGCGCTGTAAAGATTATCAATTTGAGTACAAAATAAATGTTATAATGGTCAGAATTTATAACTGTCAATTATTTTGCATTTGAATTGTTACTTTTCTGACAAAATCAGCGGAAATATTTCATTGATGTAATAAGTGATGGAAGGATATCGATATTATTATCGAATATAATCGACAAAGATTTGTCATTCGATAATAATTATTATACGATTGTAAAAGTCGAAAACTTGTTTTGGTTCAACAAAAATCATAAATCTTTGCGCGTAACGATTTTATGAACTTTGATGCTGTAATCTTGGTTTAGGTTCTAGTTGGCATTTTTTATTGCAGGAAACATTATCTGACGAAGATGACGATAATCTCTTTGGCGAATCGTCCGACGAATACGTTCCAAGTAGCGAGGACGAATCTGACGATTCTATAGAACAACGACCGTTACCGAAAAGAGCCAAGGTACGTGCTAATTTGCCAGAGTCCAGCTGTTCAAATACAACTTCGCCACATCCTTTTATTTCAAATACAAATTCGCCACAGCCAAGCTGCTCAAATATGCCAGATACCCAAGATTTGATTATGGACACGATTGAACAGGTTATTCAGGACAATGTGGCTTCAAGTAGTAGTGACGAAGGTGATGTCGATGATGAGCAGCTTCTTTGGGGTCCTGTAACTTGAACAAATTTGAAGCATTTTGTATTCACCGAACCTAATCCTGACGTAAATGTGAAACTTTATCAAAACTATTACGATAAATCGCCGTTGGATTTCTACCATCTGTTCTTAGACGAAGACATGCTTGAAATGATGGTTACGGAAACAAACAGATACGCATCTCAATGTCTGGCTAAAGAGAGTACACGAGGGGCTAGAATTCGTCAGTGGCAAGATACAAATGTCGATGAAATAAAAATTCATCGCATACTAATTTGGATGGGTCTTGTTCAATACCCAAGTATTGAATCGTATTGGTCGAAAATGACCATATACCATAATTCGATAAAATCTGTAATGTCTAGAAATCGCTTTCAGATATTATGTGTCTACAGACAGATTGCAGAAAATATCGCTCTCACAAAAAACTCAACCAATATTTCCAAAGCTATTTTACACCAAATGAAGTCATTTGTATTGACGAAACTCTTGTTCCTTTTCGAGCTTTTGTTCTTTTCGTAAGACATTTTGCCACTGAGATTGATAACCAGAACTTTCCAACAACACTAAACAATCAGAGCAACAATAATCTGAGAGGTTATGCATTTGCCGACTTCACAAACTACACTAAAATACTCTCATCCAACACGCACAGACCTGTCGAAGTGAGACACCACATTTGTTGCACGCGGCTATTGGGTTTAATTTCATATGTTGAGGCCGCGTGACCATAAGATGGGTCTCAAAAAATTTTCAAAAAAAATTATAAAAAACATTTTTTTTTGAAAATAAATTACGTACGATGGTTCTAGACAACTAAAGTTAACCTTTAAAAGAAAAAAAAAAGTTGGCCTCAGCGACCGATTTTTTTTTAGCATTACGGCAGCCAACGTGTTAAAGAAATAATGCATATGGTAAAAATCCTGTCATATCACCACTATTACACATAATTAAAATACTTAGCTTCTTTGGTTTTTTTAATGGCGTATTTTTATATAAATCTATACGGTTCGATAACAATTACAGTTATCGTCCTCAGTAGTGATATCTTTAAAAATTGTGTATAAAATATGAAAACGCAAACTTAAGCCTGCTATTAATATATGTTTAATAAACGTATAAATCCAACTATGGAATCTAATTTTAGTAACGAATAACTGGATCCTTAATAAATTAAATATTATTAAACTGGCTTAAAGATGACAAACCAGAACGCCCTCTAATGGTCGAAGGCTATCAGTGAAAAATCTCATAATCAAAGAGTAAATTTAATCAAATTTTAATCAAATTATGATGTAAGTGTAAAGTTGTGAAAAACTTTAATTTGAAATTCATAAAAGCATTAAGAAATAGAAATTTGACATACCACTTAAAGATCTAGTTAAATCTAACAAGGAAATAGTTTTTTCTTAATAATTGTAATTATTATTTCACAATGTTGGCGGGGTTCTTATTTAATGCTGTAAAAGGGCACTCGTCACGACTCCAAAATCGGGAGAAAATGCGCCACCTGTTAGATACATTTATAGCGGGAAAATCGAGGGGAAAACGTCATAAACTAGATCTTATCATGATCTAACAGGAAACAATAACGTTCACTCAAAAATAACACAATCTCCTCCCTGAAAATTCTACTACAAAAATATTTAAGCAAAGTTCACTCCAAACTTTAACAAAATATTAATAAACCGCAAAATTGCGAGAATAAAACTAAAAGAACTAATGAAATATTTCGATAAACTCGATAACATCATTGGATCAAATACGCAAAAATAGCTGATCAAAACTGTAATTAATTCTACAATTTAAAAGAAAAAAACTAAATCGGCATGATCAAATAAAATACACACACAAATTTATTAAAATGCACAGGAATGTTTACCTTAACTTGGTTCAGTCCCTTTGTTATACAGACACCTGGTGGAAACTCCACTCTACGGCGGCATCAGCAATAGGATCGAAGTTGAAACTGCGTCCGAACTCAAAATATGGCCCAACTCGTGAATGCTTCTCATCCCAATGCGTTTTAATTAATATTGCAATTGGTTGTACGTGACACTAATGGTTTTACTTTATTTTAAAAGATGAACAAGCTTATTTATTTACAGCTAATTATTTGTTATCGGTTCAGCTATACACACGAAGCCGTTAATATCAAACCTGAACCATATTACTATTGATCCACACACAAGATGCCATGAAACTCCAGAAGGAACCAAGGTCCGGCACTTATTCAACACCGAAACTATTTCCCTGGACGAGAAATTGTCACTGCACGTCAACAATAACGGTAAGCTAATCCAGGAGGAACGAAGTTATAAAATTATCTCCCAAATCAAGGGTAACGATTTCAACCTTCTTCAGTCGCAGCCATCTTCAATAATTTCTCCCTGCCATGTTAATTATCTAATCATACCAATTTACTACTTAAAATTTTAAATTGCGCCAAAAACGAATTGAATTCGTGAGCTTAACTGCAAAAATTGTATCATCCATAGAAACTACGTTCCCAAAAGGTACCTCTGTAATATGATATGCCTATGATAACGAAACTCTGCTATAATGAACCTTAAAATCACGTATACAAAATCCAAACTCTTTGTTTAAGACCAAAATCTTACCAAAAGAAAAGGTGACAGATTGATGGCTACAATTTAAATTCGCAAGGTAATAATTTTATTCTGAATTTAATTTTATAAAATGTAATTTCCCTTTCAACAAACGAAAAGTTCTAAAACTTACAATAAGGAAAATAACTATTATTTACAAAGAAACTAATTACCTCCCAACCAGACTACTAAAAGGATTTCACTACCTATCATAATTTAAACTTCCATCTAAATTTGATAAACAACCGAAAATTTATTTTTGTTAAAAAAAAAGATTCTAAATGCTATTACTATTTGTAGAAATTCGAAAACCTTCCAAATACATGAAAGACAAAATACTATCGAAAAGCTTCCAAAGAATTTATGCGTTATCACGTTCAATTGCATGAATTCATACTACATTTCAGATGTACGGTATTAACAAATAAGTTATAATTTCGGAATTAACGGCAAATATTTGATAAAATCAAGGCCACGTGACAAGTGGTTACTTAACATAAGGTCTAGGAAAAACAGAAAAAAATCTAAACTTTCCAAAAGCTAAAATTAAAATTAAGACGTACCATTATGCTTTTTTAATTATAAGATGCCAAAACGTATTTAAACGGGGGTTTTCTTCTTATCTATTGAAGTTATTAGGATGTTTATATGTCTCAACAGCTTCAAGTTGTAAACGAATATAATAATGAGTTTATCTTGACAATACTATCAAATTAAACGTCATGATTCCATGTTCCACAAGAACAAGATAACTTGTACACTCTGAAGGATGATGATGGGTTTGAAACACATTTAGGTAACCTTAAATGTACTTTAATATTTCTTGTAGGTTTAAAACAATCCTAATGTCATGATTAATTAGGATTTTTCAATTCTGCCTGTAACGTTAGTTATAAAACGAAGAACAGCACTAGTTTTTCATTATGGTTATGCATCTTTAAGTGAATATACATTAGTTTGTAGCTTTAAAAAATTCAAGATCACAAATTCGTTTTGCGCGATCCACTAAACAGTTAATTACACCAATTTGTTGACGTGGATGGTGGTTTGATAACATATAATGGTATCTGTCAGTGTGTGTCGGCTTTCGGTAAACCTTAAAATTTATGTGCTTCTTCTTCATGTCTCCAAATAAAAAATGTGTTATCTACATATATATATACCAAACTAAAGGTTTTTTTAGATGCATTTTGCTAATGTTTCAAATTTTCCATGTAAAAACTAGCTATAAGCGGGGTAAAAGGGTTACCCATTGCTACACCATCAAATTATTCATAGAATTTATTATTCCACTGGAAATAAGTCCTTGTAAGACAGTGCTACAAAAGAATTATTATGTCCTTTGGAAGATCAATATATTAAATTGTTACTTTTGAGAGACTTTTGAACTTACCTATTTTTTTAATGAAATCGGTAAAATTTTTAATATAATGGGGTATCTTATCTATATGAGGTTGTAATAAAAATGTAACATGTTTTAAAACAGTGTATGTAGGAGAACCAATTTGCAACGGGCGTAAACATGGACCAATTCCTTTTGCTTGTTTACACTCGCCACAAAAGAGAAATGTTACGATTCTTTTACAGTTTTTAATAATTCCAAAATCCTTTAATAAAAATTCGTATTGTTTTCGTGTGAATTTAAAATGTTTACCTTTAATAATATTATTTATTAATTCAAATTTAATTTACTTGCTATCAGGTTTCTGTCTGCGTAAATGAACTCTGTTTGCTTAAACAAATTCCGTTCTTATCTGGTTACGCCGGCTAGCTTGTTTATTAGAAGGAATGATTATTGTTATCAATTCCCAAAAATACTCATAAATGTACGTGAAATTATAAATTTTGCTAGAAGTTACTTTCCTTCACTATTAAAGCTTTTAATATTCGTAATAGTTAAAAATAAAAATATATCAAACGTTACGCTCATTTAATTTAACTAAACTCAAAAAATGCACAAATGGTTTGTTTACAATAACATATAAAAAAAACCCTATGATAACCCCTGGGTATTATTATGATATTTCGTATTTCTTATGATCTAACATGCACATATAATTTCCTTATCAGCAGTGAATGAAATTTGTTCCATTCAGTGTGGATAATTTAAACCACAACTTAAGGGAAAATAAAACACATAAACGTTTTCTTTTATTACGTAAATTTATCAGACTTACTTAGTTGTGTATGGTCGTGGAAGATTGGATGGCCTCGTTGCTATGCTGTTGAGTGGGGAGTCGTCTTTCTTTGTTCCCCACATATCTTCTTTTGGAAATTTGCCGCTGACCAATCACAATTTCAATTCCAACAACCTATCGATTTGATTGATATTTTCTGGATATTTTTAGTTTTTAATTATCACTTCGATGCGCCAGTTTCACTACAAATCGCCTGCAATTACAAACGGCAGTGCGGAATTGCATACATTACCTATTAATACTTTCAGGTTACTTGATCTTTATATGCTGATTTAATAATGCACTAGTATTCTATTTACTTATTACAAAGTAAGTTTTATCTTATTCTTATTTTTAAACACAATTCTAGAGAACGTGACCTATATGCATAAACGCGTTATTTAAATTATCTGCGTCATTTCTATTTTACAACTAATGTATACCTCCTTCTCACAATTTATATAATGATAGTATTCTATTTACTTCCTATTACAGAAGTTTAATTTCATTTTATGTTTTCAATGCTTAGACATAGTGACTATATACTTATTGTAACTAGGATTCAATCTTTTCGTATCAACTATTAGACTACATTTACTAAAGTAAACTGCAGTAGTCATTTCAACAACTTTATAATAATTACAGCTCTAGAATTTATTTGAGCATTTGTCTCAGGCATCCGTTAATTTAAATGTTATCTACTAACAATATGTACATTAACTTGTTGAACTAAGGTTTATGGATTTTCGTAGTCAACATTAAATACATTTAGTGAAGAGCTAAACCAGTTAGTTCATTTCTTAATTTTTCAGGAATAAGATACAGCTTGGAAATTCTCGATAATGTCTCAGGCATCCGTTACAAATTGCTCTAACAATAGGCCTTAAAGGAACAAGGTTTATGGATTTGTGATAGACCATATAGTTTTAGTGAAAGAGCTTCAGAGTTAGTTTATTTTTTATTTCTTCAGGAATAGGACCTTTTGGTAATTCTCGATAAAACATGTGCGCTTCCAACAGTTGTTCTAACGTTTTCTTATGGAGGTAACTTTGCATTACGTAATCTGTTAATATTATTATATTTTCATTACGTTTAGGATCAAATAAAGCATGGCGCTGACGAGAGGATAAGTTTGCTCTTTGGAGGTCTTGCATTACGTAATACGTTAACGGTTTTATGTTTAACTTCATTCGCAACATCAAAAGATAACGATTTAATAAAATACTCAACATCCGAAAGTATATCTTCAAAAAGTGTTACTCATGGTGTTATTCGAAAATTTCCGACCTTAGAAAGCATCTTCTGAAAAAATGTGATCGGAATGGTTTATAACTGTTTTTTTTTATTATCAAAAGGTTGTCTACTATAGTGTTGCTTGAATAATTGATCAAATGTTGCTTTTAACGTTTAAATGAAATATCAAAATTTATTTCTATACATTTAAAGGTCAATGAATGAATTTTATCCCAATACTCTCCATTCAATATAGATGAAATTTATAAAACTGAAAAGCTAAGTATTTTAATTAACGGCAAGAAAATTTGATATTAAGGAATATTGAATACAATGAACAAGTAAAAATTAAATTAAAAATGAGAACAACTTGAAGCATTAAGACTTTAAGCTGATAGCTTAAGAAGTAGTGGCTTCACTTCTGAAAAAAATTTTATTAATCATAATTTGTGATCTCCCCTATCACCATAGACGAGAAATTCGTTACTGGAGGCAAACATTGCATCATGTCGGGTATTCAGCATAGTTTCTCGTTGAGGAGGCCACAGGTTGGTATCAAATTTAATGTTTCTACATTCTTTACATTCACTTGCGTATTCGAATTTTCATGGTCCAAATAACTTTAAATTTGTTTTCGAGTTTACCTACATTTTGATTTATTACATCTGTTAAGTTCCAATAAGATCATTTAGTTAAATTTTATATTGCATTTTTTGTTAAATAAGTATGGAAGTAATCGTCAAGCTATTCTAGCCCTGAAAATTTGGGACCCCTCTGTTAATTCGTTATGAAGAGGATTTAACTATATAAGCACTAAAATAAGAGAGTAAAACTGTTACCTTTGAGAAAATGACAAATGTAACTCACTATTACGTGTTTCATTTCCTTATTGCCATTTTCTTTCCATTTATTTGATAATACTGGTAATTTTTCATATCTTCCTTTTTACCTCGCAATACGAAAGTATTGGGAGGTATTCGGTTGGCGAAATTTCGAGTGCAGCACGTTAGTTTTTGTGAATTATCGCAAAATGTAAAATAGATAGAAGGTAGATCCCAGCGTATTATTAAAGAGGATTACATTTCCTTTAAAATGACTTACCATATTTAGAAATTGCTTTACCATAAGTTGGAAAAAAAAGAGGTTCAAAAATGAAAGTTTCAAAATGTATGTCTGTCTGTCTGTATGTGTTCCAGCGCGATAGCGTCCCATGAGTAGACGGAATGATGACCTTTTGAGCGAAATCTGTCCAGTCAAAATGAAATTCCAGATTTCGACTATTATAGAGTGTATAAATACGAACGGCTGTTCGTAGCAAACCGGCACGTCTTTACGTAGGCAACTAAGTGAACCATCCTAGAATTGAATATCTATCAAGTTTTCGTTTGTTCGTCAACTCCTCCGGTAGCGCTGTGGCAGCGCGTTTGATTGATGTCCCGGCTTCTCGGGTTCAAGACGCATAATGTACGAGGATTTGTTAATTTTATCTTGTTAGACGTATTAAGGCATCTCCGGCCATTTGAAACGATTTTTGAAAAAAAATTTGTTACACGTTTTGGGCCATTTCTGGCAATTTGAGACGATTTTGGAAAACAATTTTTGGCCCTATCCATTTTACACGTTTTGAGACATTTCTGACCATTTGAGAAGATTGTTGAAAAACATTTTGGCCCTTGGGTCAAAAATTTTCAGATTTTTTTGCATTTTCACACGTTTTGAGCCATTTCTGACCATTTGAGATGATTTTGGGAAATAAACTTTGACATTATTAAGTAGGATTTATGACATTTAGGGATTAACGAAAGTTAACTATGGAATAAATGTAAAAGTGATAACCGCATCAATAGAAACATTTGGGTAACAAGGATTTATATTATTTTTTAATTTATATTATATTTACACGTTTTCAATTTAAGAACTAAATAAATGTATACTGGGTGATTATGATTATTTACTTTTTCTGATCAACTTTTTCGATTGTGATCATTTTTGTTTAGTACGTCAAGCTTTATAGGTATTATTTAAATAATAACTTAAATTTCTTGGTCGTCACATTTAATTGTTTCTGTCGAAGTCTTACGATTTTTTTAATAAAATAATTTAACAATTTAATGATAAGAAAAGACTACAAAATTTTTAGTAGCAAAAAAAAAACACAGTACACTAGTTATAAAACACATCAAATTCTTTCAATTTTACTTGTGCTTGTTTAAATTATCAATTGCGTTGCACACATCAGATTTTTTTTAACGATTTTATTCAACTCTCTTTGTCTGTCCGGTTCAAATCTTGTAATTGAATTTTCAACAACTTCCTGGTCTCCGATTGAGCTGAAATTTGGCATACATGCGTATTCTTGATGATAATACCCGAACATGTTTTTTTTTGCTTTGACTTTTGCGGCCAAATTTGGCCAAATATGGTCGAAATTTTTGTATATAAAGCTAGGGCCTTGAAATTCTTGACTTAAGCTTTTCGCATAATACCATGCACAAAAATATGCGACAAGCTGAGTTTTAATGTTAGGGGGCTGCATTGCGGCCAAATGAATATATGTATGTATGCTGGGAATCCATGATTGTGGCTGAAGGAGCTTGGAAAGCTCGAGCAGCCCGCTCTCCCCCTTGGGGAGGGAATGAAATACATGGCCTTTTCCTTTTTCCAAATTTGGCCAAATATGGTCGACATTTTTGTTTATAAAGCTAGGGCCTTGAAATTCAGGACTTAAGCTTTTAGCATAAGGCGCCTGGGTTGAGCTGAATTTCGGCCAAGTTCGAAATTTTCTTATAAAACTAGGGTCTTGAAAAATTAAGTTTCTTTCTTTGTTGGAACTTACACCCAAGCGACTAAAAAGTAGAAAATAAAAATAAGTAAAAAAAAAACATTTTTAAAAACGTTTAATAAAATAATTTTTTTATCTACCCATTAACATCAAAAATGTTTGCGACTAAAAATAAAAGTGTGGGGCATACATGATATCTTATACTTATAACAAAGCCTATCAACACCTACATTCAAACAATGAAGTGCAAGGCACTACAAAGCGCGCCCGCACTTTTATTTTTAATCACAAAAATTTTTGATGTTAATGGGTAGGTAATAAAATTATTTTATTCTTTTTAGTACATTTGGAAATAAAACCATTTTTTCAAAATGTTTTTTTTTACTTATTTTGATTTACTTTTCATTTACTGACAATTCTAGTGTCCCAAGAATTAGATGTTTGTTAGTTGCGAAATTTAAGCTAAATATCAAAGTCTTCTTATTCATTATTATTTAAATAAGCACGTAATGCTTAAAAATAAGATTTCCAAGTTGATCACCTTGTTGCAATTTCCATTTAAAAACAAACAATGTAGTTTACGTTCTTTCAAATTGTACAAAACTTTAAAAAAAAAACTTGCGGACGCAAAAATTAATTATTATTCCTTTCCAAATTGCTAAATTCCACGATTTTCATTCGTGATTAAAATACTTATCCAAAGGATAAAATCGTGTATTTTTATTTATGTTTTATACAACATTTAAACGTTTCAATAGCAGTTATAGCTATTGTCCTAGGTAATGAACTTGTTAATAAATATTAATGTCAACAAATTATACAATAGCTTGGACATTTAGGAACAATACAATATTTAAAAATCTTTTCTTTTTCTCTATCAATTTCCTATCCATTTACTATCTCTACGAATTTAATTACAACAAGGGCTACCGGGTAACTACTGAAGTAGACTATGAACTTAGCCTTTTTTTTAATTACTATAGAAGACGAAATCTATCTTATTTTTTGCACAGGAAATATCTTTCAGTTTCAAAGCATTCTTATCTTTCGGATTTTTCCGAAAATAATAGTCATTTCCACTCCCTTCTGAGTAAAATTTAAAAGTTAAAACTATACATTCCATAGAAAAAAATAAACTGAATGTTTCGTTGTTTTTTAAGAAACTTAGTTTTACCGCCAAAAAATATTAAAGCAATGACATTAATTGTTGTAAGTTGGATTTTCATACTCTCATTTAATTTTATCTTATGCGACGTTCGGGGGACTTGATTATCTCGCCCTGTTCAGGAATGCCATTTTGTCTTTCCCATAGCATGGCTCATTATTTTTGGTTTGTTTGACTCATATTATTTGTTTACGGGCATAATACTCACTAGAACACAATACCGCAGAAAATGCATGTGTCTGGCCTAGCTCAGGAGTAGGGTCGTTGTCCACACCTAACAAACTAACTAATAAGGTGCTTGTTGAAACTCACAATAGTCAAAAATTGGTAATTAAAAAAAGTCCAAAAGATGACACCTGCCTTTAAATTTCTAACATGATAACGACAAGAATACCGTCTAATCGTTCGTATAGGGCAGGAATACGAACTGTTTTCTCATCTTCATTTTCAGCTCAACCTGCAAAGTTTCCCTGCAAGATAGCTAACGTGATATTCTCATTTAAAAAAAGAGGAGTTTTAAATTGATAACACAACTCTGCGTAATCTTAATTCTATAATAAGGAAACTGATTGGTTGCTCCATTCAAATATAGTCTTCAATAAGAAAAAAAATCACCACGACAATCTAACGTTATTTATTAAACAAAATACGCAAACGACCACTATATCTCGCAAACCTGCCAATAATCGTCTACTTCATTATTAGAAAAAATAGGAGAATAATCATTGTTTACACTATTATTATAAGTTCTTGTTATGAACGAATAAGTTCAAAGGAAATATGTAATTAAAAATTATTACTAATTTTATTAAATACATAAATAAATAAAAAGTTTAGCTCGAGTAGGATTTGAACCTACGACCTGTACTTTGCTAGAGTACTTTTGACCTTATTTGTTCATAACAAAATATAATAATTTAACTAACTTTGAAATTAACAGAACCAAGTACAATGCAAATGATTACAAACAAAAGACGGAGACGGAATAAAGTTTTACTGGGGTAATAATAAAAAAATCGTTCATTGCTGTACAGGCTGCCCTGGTTAGCCTTAATCAGTAATCATAGATTGATCGTGGCAGACAAATTAAATCCACGTTAAGCGTCTTAAATTGTGTAAAATGTGCTATAAAGTGTCAGAATTGTGTCTAGAATATGTTTTTAAGATCGGAATTTAAGATAGACTGATGTTGACAAATGTCAGGGAAAAAACAGTGTTATTTTAGCGTTGAAATGGTAAAGCATATGATGGCAAATATTAGTTGCGTTGATCGGCCTATTTACACAGTTTTATAGCGCGAAGTTTCGTCATCAGACTTAGACCTGAGAAAGACTGATTTCGAATTTGGGTCGAATTCATTTACTACGATTTCTTTCCAAGCGCTTGACTACTCTCAGATTCAAACTTGGTAAAATTCACTTACACCTTAACCGCCGAATCATTGAATATATATATATATATATATATATATATATATATATATATATATATATATATATATATATATATATATATATATATCAAACTTTTCCGGAGTTGCGCAGTAGTTTATTGCGCGTAAGCTCTTCGTGCATTATTGGTATCCGTGTGGGTTTCATTCTACACTAGCTTGGCTTACGGATTTTCTGCCAGTGCAATGTACGTGGCTTTTTTAGAGTTTTCGACGAGTTATATTCTTGCCGTGTACAATTATCTGTGTCTTATCCCATTGGATTTGGTGGTCTTGGTGTCAGACATGTTTGACCATTATTGATCTTTCTGTTTCGCCTTTGCGGATGTTGTTCTTGTATTCCTGAGTTCTCACTTTGAGCGGTCTACACAATTCTTGGAATTCTGGTCTTCATTATGTGGTTTAGTTCTGATTAGTGTTCTCCTGAGCGTTCTTGTCGATTTGAAGACAGTGCATATCTTATATTTGCTGCCTATCCTTCGTATTTTATCCTAGGTGCCTGGTATATATGGAATTACCGCTGTGCATTTAGGCTCTTCTTTTTCTAAGCCTGATGACGGAAGCAGAATCTGATTCCGAAACATTGCGCTATAGAAACGAAAACTGTGCAAAACGACTGATATGAGATCACAGTTACAAAAGACTTATGATACAGAATGTGTTGCAGGGCCATCAAGTACGAGTTACGAATAACGTTAATTGTAATCGTTTACATCCAATTGACAAAATATAAAACTGTAAATGTTGACAAAATAATGACAAACGTCAACTATAATACGTGAACAGAACAGTTTATACATAAGAGTACTCAAGCAAAGTACAGGTCGTAGGTTCAAATCCTACTCGAGGTAAAATTTTTACATATTTATGTATTTAATAAAATTAATAATAATTTTTAATTATTGTTTATACTATACTATAGAACGTGCAATATACCAACAAAAGATTACTTAAAAATTCGTCGTGCTTAAAGATTTGGTGTTACAATGAGACGCAACCACATTCATAATAAAATCATGTATTAAAAAAAATAGCGCATATTGAAAATTGTATACCTAAATTTACATTACCAAGTTTAGGCACTGATTACGCGACAAAACAAAATAAAAAAAGGAAATGTCAGGTCAAATCACCAAACCTGTAAAATAAGGTAACCGTAGATGGCATTCCCCGGTAAAGCATACTTAATCCTAAACACCTCTGGCGCAACGAGAAATATACAGCTAAGTTACCTCTTGTTATGCTTAACAACAAAAACGGTACGGTGGGTCATGGATATGGAATTAGTTACTATTAATCATGGAGTCCAAAAAAAAACAGGAAATAGAAACTCGTTAATAACAAAAACAGCTACACTAAAGTCAACATCGGAATTTCACATTTAAAACAGGTATTTGATGATAAACATTATTTCCCCTAATAATGGGACAATCAGGAACTATCAAATAATAATAAAAGTTTAATGTTTCCTTACCTAGTTTTCCTTTGTTAGAAAAATTATAGAGCCGGTCCAAAAAATGCTGAGTTTCTTCGGCACTAGCTTACACTTTTGTCTTTTTCCTTTTCAGGAAATCTTAGCAAGTGTGTTAGTCCAAATTGTAGGTTCATTTCAATTTAAATTGGTTTTCTTCAAACGCATTGTTCGGGCGTACCAAAATTAAAGTTTCTAAATTTAGCTAAATTAAACCTAAACGAAAAAAAACTAACCTAAGTAAAACCAGAAAACACATTTAGAACTAACTATAAAAAAAAGTTCTCGATAAACGTCAAATTCGCATTTAGTACTGCAGATCCTTTCATTATTTTTTCTTATTTAATAGTTCTTATAAATGTTTAATATCAATTTTGAAATTTTAGACAGGCAATATTATACGACTTCTCATATTGGCGATTTCTTTATCGATGTGTACCTGATCATCAATTAACATGTTTTTCAATGAAAAACATAGACTATATTAGTTTTAAATGCGTATATTGAATTTGACACTAAAAGAAAGATGGATAATAACTAAAGTATAGACTTATCCATTTACATATTACAGTTGACGTTTGTCATTATTTTGTCAAATTTAGTTTTATATTTTCTCAATTTTATAAACATTACATAAACGTTATTCGTAACTTTGCTATTTACTTGGACATATTTCCCATTCTGCATTATAAGCTTTGTAACTTTGGTCACATATTGCAATGCAAAATATGTTTTAATAGCTTGTAATGGCAAACGTTTCGGAATAGTCACGTTATTCCGTCATCAGGCTTAAGATCGAAGTAACCAAAACACAGCGGAATCTCCAATATACAACCACCTAGATAAAACGAAGGATAACAGTCAAAATGAGATACCCGCTGCCTTCAATAATACAAACTTTAGGGAAGATAATAATAAACTCAATACATATAGATCAGAATTCTAAAATAAGATTAACAATTTTAACATGCAAGGCAGATCAGACTAAGAGATAGCAATAGACCTCAAAGTGAGACTGACACACAAGAACAACAACCGCAAACGCGATGATAAAGATCTGCCTCAAACATGTCAAACCTAAGACCACCGAATCCAATGGAAAATCTAGTGCACATGGCGAGATATAGCTCTGAAAATTCTGAATAAGCCACGTACTGACAGAAAATTCCATGCCAACTATGTAGAGATGTAAACCATACGGATCCCAATCTAACGCAGTAACATTGGGCAATCAATCTTTCAACCCTGAAAATTTTATTTATAGTTATTATAATATAATATCAATATTGAAATTTAGTGAGCATATAGTACGGCTTCTCATATTGGTGATTTCTTTATCGATGTGTACCTGATCATGATGTTCGAACATGTTTTTTCAATGAAAAACAGCGACATAATAGTTATTTATGATGGATTTGACACATAAACAGAAAGATGGTATAAAACTAAATGTATAGACTGTTCCATTTACATATTACAGTTGACGTTTGTCATTATTTTGTCAACATTTACAGTTTTATATTTTCTCAATTTTATGTAAACGATTACAATAAACGTTATTCGTAACTTGTGGTTGATGGCTCTGCAACATATTTGCCATTCTGCATTATAAGCGTTTTGTAACTGTGGTCACATATTAGTTAAGTTGATCGGCCGTTTTGCACAGTTTTTGTTTTTAGAGCGTAACGTTTCGGAAGCAGGCTCTGTTTCCGTCATCAGGCTTAGAAAAAGAAGAACCTAAATACACAGCGGTAGTTCCATATATACCAGGCACCTAGGATAAAATACGAAGGATAAGCAGCAAATATGAGATACCCACTGCCTTCAAATCGATACGAACGCTTAGGCGAACACTAATCAAACACAAACCACACAATGAAAACCAGAATTCCAAGAATTGTGTATACAACCTACCATGCTGTGGCAGATCATACATAAGAGAGAGCAGTAGACCGCTTAAAGTGAGGACTCAGGAACACAAGAACAACATCCGCAAAGCCGAAACGTAAAGATCTAGAATCGCCAAACATGTCTGAAACCAAGACCACCGAATCCAATGGGATAAGATACAGATAGTTGCACATGGCGAGAATATAACTCGTCGAAAATTCTAAATAAGCCACGTACATTGCACTGGAAGAAAATCCTATAAGCCAACCTAGTGTAGAAATGAAACCAATATGGATCCCAATAATGCGCGAAGAGCTTAGGCGCAATAAACTACTCCGCAACCCTGAAAAGTTTTATATATATATATATATATATATATATATATGTATATATTTAGTGACTCAGCGGTTAAGGTGTCAGTAAGTGAATTTTACCAAGTTTGAATTTGAAAGTAGTCAAGTGCTTGAGAAGAAATCGTAGTAAATGAATTCGAGTCAAATTTGAAATCAATCTTTCTCAAGACTAAGTCTGATGACGGAAGCAGAGTCCGCGTCCGAAACCTCGCGCAATAAAAACTGTGGAAATAGGCCGATCAACTCAACTAATATTTGCCATCGTATCCTTTACCATTTCAACGGCAAAATAACACGTTTTTTCACTGACATTCGTCAACCTCAGTCTATCTTGAATTGCGATCTTAAAAACACATTCTAGGCACAATTCTGACACTTTATAGCACATTTTACACAATTTAAGACGCGTCTGCCACGATCAATTTATGATTATTGATTAAGGCTAAACCAGGACAGACTGTACAGTAATGTACGCTTGTTTATTATTTCATCAGCAAAAGTTTATTCTGCCTGCGTCTTTTGTTTGTTATTATTTGCATTGTATTTGGCTCTGTTAATTACAAACTTAGTTAAATTATTATGTTTTGTTATAAACGCATAAGTTCAAAAGTAAGTATGTAATTAAAAATTATTATTAATTTTATTAAATATATAAAATAAAAAGGTTACCTCGAGTAGGATTTGAACCTACGACATGTACTTTGCTAGAGTACCGCTCTAACCAACTGTGCTATCGAGATACAAGGCCCAATGTCGCAGGGATTCACACATACAAAAACGAATTGACCAATATTAAATTATTATGTTTTGTTATGAACGAATTTCTCATCCTTTTGAATATTTTGTAAAGTTACTCTACGTAATATAAAAATGTAACTTCTTTATTTGTGAATGATTGATAAGATGAAGAAGCTTCAAGGATAGTTTCGTTATGATTAAAATTTGATTCTTGCGGACCTATTATCGAACGGATTCGTTTAAATTCGTTATTATCATACTTGATAATTCATTTAGTCATGATTCAGCTCGTTTTGATCAATATGTATACATTAAAGTAAATACAAAGAGAAATTTCTATGAATTATGCAATTTGATTTTGGAATAGTTAAACAAACGTTGACATTTGTGTGTACTTAAGACAGACAATAAATCAATAGTTCATAAATTAATTCCAAAATTCATAATGTTGGATTCATTTTTTGTACGAATAATGCAGACAAGTTTAACAATACAAAAAAGTTCTAAATTTTAATTATGGTTTTAAAATAACCCTAGCTCTCTGTACCCCCAAGTGATTTGCATCACATCACTTTGATCGGATGGGAGTTCATCAAAATGAACACTCTAAAATGACTGACAGTTACAAAATTAACCACATTCCGCCCTCAGTTTTCATGCTCTAATATTTCACTTAAACTTTCATAGATCATCACCAATGTACGCCACGAATTAGTAAAAAAAACGCGCATAAAATGTTATGACATAATTGATATTAACATGATCTCAATTGATCTAGATAACTAGGTAGATCACTTAATACATTTTAAAAACACTCGACCTGTAAAACAAACTGCCAATTTGTTCCTAATGTGTTAAAATCATATCAGTTGAAGGCGTGCGTGCGTGCCTGCGTGTGTGCCTGTGATGAATCTTCCGTGCACAACATTTCAAAAAATTGAAAACCAATCGCATTCAAATTTTACTCAAGTACTTATGACCTAAATATCAAGGCACCGGTGGTTTTTAGTGGCGAAGGATTTGCGGGGTAAGAAGTAAGAGGGGTAAATGTGATTTTCTTTAGGACGTGATAACTCAAAAAATTCAGAAGCTGTTATATTGAAATTTGGCATACGTATTTCGGTCATAAATGTCTAGATCTCATTGATTTTGATAGTAGTAGATTTGCGAGATAAGGTGATATTTTCTTTAGGCCGAAATAACTTGGCAAAATAATTGCACCCTAAATATCTAGTTCCCAATGATTTTTGTGGTGTTAGAGTTAAGGGGTAAGGAGTAAGAAAGGCAGATTTGATTTGATTTTTTTTCTTGTAATGTAGGTGAAGGGTTACGGAGTAATAAAAGTTATATTTACAAATGAGCGTAATGCAACTTTCTGTAAATGAACATGTAGCGCAATAAATAATACAAACCCACTGTACTGTTATATAAATGAATGAAAATTATTTCAAGTATTATAGAAATATTACTTATACACAGAGTATTTATAAATAAATAAATAAGAAAGTAAAAAATTACGTATTCTTTGACATTAGATAACCACACTAAAATTTTTAACAAGAATAATAAGCACTTTCTTAGACAGGGTTTTGAATATAAACTTATATTCAAAGGCAAATGGTAAGAAGAGAAAGAGAAAATTAGATTGCAGATTCAAGTCTGGGTAAACTTTATGTTAATTCAATAACATTTGTATGTATCATTCAAAATTCAATGATGCCCACATTACAATTTACATATAATATTATGGTATAATTTGAATGAAATAAATCTATGCATCTTAATACTTTGTTTTTCAGTTTCTAAATCTTTTACTCCCGTTCTCTTATTTAAAGTGAATCGACAGCCTACATTTTTTTTTAAATTATTATTAATTTTATTAAATACATAAATAAAAAATTTACCTCGAGTAGGATTTGAACCTACGACCTGTACTTTGCTAGAGTACCGCGCTAGCCAACTGCGCTATCGATATTCAAACCCCAATCGATGTAAATTTGGTCTTTATGTATGTATGTATGCATGTATGATTATATATATATATATATATATATATATATATATATATATATATATATATATATATATATTAGTCAAGTTGCTTTGGTATGTGTGAATCCTTGCGATATTGCAGGCTCGCATTCCATTAATATAAGTAATTTGATTGTAATCTCATTATATTTAGAATTTACATCAGTTCTACATACATAAAGACAAAATTTACATCGATTGGGGCTTGAATCTGAATTAATTCGTAAAGTTGTTACTACGATTTCATACCCACCATTTAAAAAACCCAAAAGATAATTATTTAATTATGTGTGATAATTGTGAAAGTTTACATTTTGATAATAAAACAGTATTTCACTGGTAAATGTACATGGAATATGGCGTAACTAGGTGCGTTCAAAAATATATATGTAGTGGATCTCAACACCTTTATAACTAAGATGCAAGGCATCTGATCCTTTTTGTCAGTATCTTTATGTGGTCATAAGTTACGGTACAACTAGTGTAACTAAATGTATTCAGAATGTGTATGTTACTTTTACAGGTCCGCATTTGCAAAAAATCAGGATCCAATTACTTTTGGATTTTTTACTTATAGTGCTCCCGAACAGGCTAAGATTTACCTAACGTGCTAAGTTACTACGACTGTTTCACCGAACCTCTCTAATGTGTTATTCAAAGGTCAGGTGACGTATGAAAGTAGATCACCCGTTGAACGACTCTATCTGAACTCATACATGTGGTCGTCTAAGAGTTTATTGGACTCGAAGAACGAAAGTGGTCGGTGGTTGATGACTTTCTCCATGATTTTCGACAGAATGGAAGTGATAGCTATTGGTCGATAGTTTGAGGGATCGGTTTTGCCGCCCTTTTAGGAATTTGAATTATTATTGATAAATATATTTATATTACATTAGTATCTTTAAGCATTTCTTTTTTCTTTCAATAATTAGATTTTAGTATATCTCGATATTTTCTATTTAGTTTACATAATTACAAACGTCCCTGTGCATATCTTAGATATCTATTTTTGTTGTTTTATGCGCAAACGCTTATTGAACAGGCTTAGTTCACTTCCTTTCTGTTTCTTCTACCGTACCGTTCGTTACGTTATCTTATTTAAGTTTTGCTTTCCTTTTATAAGGGTAATAATCCCTTGGCAGTGTCAAGGTCCTAGAATTGGGAAAGTACCCAATATGGTAATAATTTTATATCGTTGCAAAAGGTATGTTTCATGACGTCACGGAAAGTAGTTTTGTTTTGATACGGTTATAAAATCTAAGATAGAAACATTTGAGTTTATAACCTATCATAATGTAATATTTGTTGACATAGGTCAGTACGTTTTATGATTGAATACTGTGTTAATCATATTACATTTTGAATTTTAAGTAAAAGTAGGTGATAAGTTTATATAGTTGTATTGATTTAGTAATTATTTAAAATCGTAAATCGTTACGAGAAATATCGTTGGAGTTATTTTATGCAAAAGTATTCAGACATTTTGTTTTACTTAAATATACATATAACTACAATCGTGTATTGTTATTTAGATTAGCTATGTTAATAGGGTACAACCTTTCCCAATTTTGGTTGTATTTTAATTATTAAACGTATAAATTGAGTGGCGTCCGAGAATAAAATAAATATTAATACTGATTACATCTACAAATAAATCTCTGCATCCCTCACACCTGAAAATCAATTACCATAAGTTTCATAAGTTTGTACCTCACTGAGCTAGACCGTGGCGCGAGACGTTTATAATGAAATGTTTGCTTCCGATTCACAAGTAGGGGTAGTAAAATAATAGGCAACACCCTGTTCTACATAGGTGTTGTACGCGTAAATAAGGGCACAGTACTTGTATACAGCGAAAATCAGTGAACTCACCTTAAATTCAGTTAATAACGTTATGTGTTTGCAGTGATGATCTGTAATACCTGTGGCGAGGGGTAAACGACCCATAAGTTTTAGTGTACCAGTAGTAACAATTTTGAGTGTTTATAGATATTTTCAAGTAATTATGATAATTTGAGCAATTATGGTAATTTTCAGTAATTGTGGAAATATTTGAGTAAATTGTGGCAATTTTGGAGCAATTAAGGCAATTTTATAGCAATTTTAAAATTTCCAAGTAATTGCAACAGTCACAGAAAAACTGAGTTTTAAGGGCTTTATGGGTAACATCTAGAAGCAGCATAATAGTACAAACAAAATACATACCCCCAGCTAATCTACAACACTGTTAATTATTTTTCATACTGAAAAACGTCGTTTTAGGACGTTCTACTACGTATCTAGCCATGTTATCTAATTGTGTTGCTACTGGTTTATAAAATGTATATCCTTCAATAATGGTCGATACGTATTTATAGAAATAAAAAAGTCAGTGATTGTATATATTTCAGTGGGTACAATATTGCATTGTTTCGATAGAACATGAAGGTTAGCCTACGTGCGTCTGGTGCACGGTGTCTGCTGATTAGGAATTTGCGGACGTCAGTTAAGAATAGTTACTCTCGTGAATGGCACGTGTTTATCGCCGTCGTACAAAAATAGCGGTTTATGCATGGTCGGGTTATAAAGTACATTTTACGAATCAATTTAGCGGGCGTAAAATGCAACTTTAGCGCCCGCGAACTACTTCAGCGCCCGCGGGCTGTAAAGTAATTGTCGTTTTTTTTTGTTTTCAGAATTCACATTGGGTTAATAGTTAGATACAGATGGCGATCACGTATTCTAGTCTTATTGACTTAGTTGGTGTTTTTAACGCGAACCTACGTATACAAATTATTTTCTTTCCTTAGGTGTTAATAACCCTCGCCTAACGGCTCGCGTTCTTACTTACACGTTGCGGTCCATAAACGCCTGTTTTAACTATTATGTAACAAAAAAATTAGAAGTGGAAAAGTCAATAATAGGAACAATATTATCGATTACAATTGAGTAAGCATTCAAGATGTACGCATATTATATGGGGTGCCGCAGCTAAGTTCATACATTTTTTCTAATCTCGGAATTATGAACGTATTAACACGGAAGTCATTGGTACACAACATTATTTAGACTATTTTTGCTAAAAGGAGAACGAAGACGATCGAAACAAAAATTTATGGAAATCCTATTATCCTTTGTTTAGATTAGCTGAATGGTTAGTTACTTAAACTTATTAGAATGAACGGGGAATATAAAAATGGATGATTTTATTAGCGAATGTTGGTATTCCCAAAGCATAATCAAAATTGTGTATACTTCTTGCACAATAGTTCCTGCGTTATTCTCATACTGAGTGTGTTTGGTAAAACATTAAGTATAACCAAAGATGGACCTATTAAATATGGTAGACATTAGCCTCATGAGGATTTCTGAAATTGATACAAATAAAATTAATAAGAAGTATAAAGAACTTAAACGCCTGTATAAATAATTCAGAAACAAAATATAGCACATTTTGTTATTTTTTTTTTATTAGGTGTAGTTTCTTATACTAAAATCTATAACAAGGATGGTTGTAGTTTTTATTTAAATTTTTCCAGAAATCCTTATCGGATACACCAATGTAGGGAATTTTCAATTTAACCCCTAATAATCGTTTTTAGATGTAGAATTGCTTGAATAATTAAACTATTTCATCATTTTTTTATTTGAAATCATCTTTACTTAAATAAATAAATATACGGTACCGTTCTTGATACTTAATATACTATGAGATGAAAACAAATTCAGTAAAACTAGCAAACTAGAAAAAAAATTATAATATGGCCACTATTACAAATTGTATCTTAGTACTTTCAATGGAATAATCGCAGTGATCGTCATCTATTCCAACACACTCATCATGGACCCATCGTTTGCAAAAACAACAGAACTTTCTCTTACCGGAGATCTTGGAAAAGTGTCGGGACAAATGAAAAAATCTATATCCTCTTCCACATCGCATTTTTCCATCATCTAGGTTCTTCTTTGTTCCTTTTGCCACTTTGTGTTTTCTTGTTTTTCCCTTTTTGTGTTCTATTAACTGTTGCTTTATTTTTCAATTTAGAACTTTTTTTTTCCAGTGCTTCTTTTCTTTGTGGCTCATCTAAAAAATGGTCTTTATGAGGAAGCACTGAGAATAACGATACCAAAAAATTTTCGTTTATTAGTGCGTCATGGTTATGATGTCTTAGGAAATGGGAAAATATCTTTCGGAAGAATAGTAAAAGAGGTCCATGGCAGATAAATGGAAGTAGTGTTAATATCCTGAAAAATAACGGATGAAGAAGGGAGAATTTCTAATTCGCCAAGACCATCATGATCTGAATAGGACCGTTGTTCACGCTTTGTCGGACAAGGGGTTTGCTTAAGAGGAGTTGAAGGAGCTATTATGGTGAGATTTTCAGTTCGATGCAAGTTTTTGGGTTTGTCTTATTCCATGACATCGGCAGCTGCGAGGAAACATCTGGATTATAAGATACGGTTCCGACCGTCTTGAAACAATTAATACGGGGTCTACAAGCTTTCATATAGGATTCATTAAAAATTCTCGAAATACTGCAACAACTCTTCCTGGGTGATTAGTGAGCTATCATGGTAGTGATTGACGGGATACATAAAGCTAAGGTTTAATGGCTGTAGCGGAGGCAAGCAGAACAATGTGACAAAATTACTCGTGGCTTTTTGGATGACATTCAAATTGTTAGTATGGGAAAGGTGTCTGTCAAGAATTAGAAGCGTTGGGTCTTCTACTGATGGTTTAATGAAAGATATAAAATGATCAAACTAATTCGCAAACACGTCGAGATTCATCCATCCAGCATCGTTGCATCTGAATGCTGTCCTTGGCGGTGCCCCTTCTTTCAGCTCCTCTTTCAACCTCTTTTGGGGAAAAAATCAACATTGGTGGAACATATGAGCCTCCTGACGACATATAAATTACTGCAGTAGTAGACACGCCTCGTTCGGCAGACTATTCGGATAACTTGTTTCCTACCTCTTTTGGTAAAAATTTTACAACTTTTCCGTGGGATTGTACTCATAGACGTCTCATCTACATTATAAATTCTATGTGAGTGAAATGGTGATATCCATGGTCTTGAACAAAGTGAAGGTATACTGAAACCACGATGGCGGAGAATTGATGTTGCTTCGGGGATCTCAATAAGAGGGTACGGTGTCTGGTGCGAACACCATTCCAATCTTTATCATCCAAAAATGGATGCACATTGTTATTCTTGACTAAAATGGTTCGTGGCTTTCCTTTACATCGTCACTTTAAACCCCCTATTTTATGCACACTTTCAATAGCTTGTCTCATTTTATTCTCCCATTTCTGCCTGTCGTTTATATTTTTGAACCATATTGCCGCTCTGGAAAAAAAATATTAAGTTATTGATTTTTTATCATAAACTATTTAGTGGAGAGGGATAAATGATCCCGGGATCAGTCATGTGTATCAGGTAACCGCCAAGGCTTGGTATTTCGTAAGTATCTCAGTTTTTAGGCAAAATATTGGGCTTTCAGCAACTATATTACTGCTTACATTCAACTAACAGCAGAAACATACTGGTTGATGATTACGCAATAATAATACGCATGGCATTGTCGGTCGTAAAAATAATGCGAGAAATCGTTTTGCCGCAGGAATTATTTTGGGCAGCTCTCCCATAATCCAAAATAAATGCATAATTATATTGACTTTTCTGAACAGTTCAATATGTAAGTAAGGTCGTGACATGAATAAATTTCAATTTCCAACAGCACTTATATTTATACTTTACTCGTCAGATTATGCATTCTTCTCATTTCAACACATGCTTTTGAGGCAGAACGTGGTGGCTGCTCGGGATATCGTTTTACCTCAAATGGTCACAGTTAGAACGAGAAGGATATATACTCCAATGAGCAGTGTAAATATAAGTGCTAACCCTAAACTGAAATTTTACGAGCTGTAGTTGAGTAGGCAATTGTTTCATATTTGGTAAAACACTTACATACTGCGCATACGTCGCCTATAATCCAACCATAACATCTACATGGAATATTGCCCTCATTAATTATGCAGAAATATAATTATTGCAACATTCTGAAATTACCTAAATCAAAAGTTAGATGTCTACTTTTCTGTCTAATATTTAGTAAATTAAATAATATTGTATTGCTACCTTTATTTCCTAGTAAACATGTACCTATTATAATTAATTAATTGCAAATTAAATATGTAGTAAGAACTTTTCTGTACCTTGTATAAACTTGAACTGAACGGAAATTCAACAATTTTCATGCAAATATTCCACTTCAGCAATTGGGTTTTTGAAAAACATTTTTTTATATAACAAATGGAAAGTTCTATAACAAAACTATTTTTAGTTTTTTTTCGCTCTAATTAAAAAGGTATATTAAATTAAAAATACATTTTTGAACCCAGTGCCGGAAACACGCCGACAGTTCCCGAACAAACCAGAGCGCGTGTGACGTCACAATGTTTATTTTTACTCATCGTAGCATACAGCTGACACAGTGTTTTGACTTTTAATCGATTAAATCTTGTTATTATCGTCAATATATTAATAATTATATCAAAAATGTCAAACCTTAAAAGTTATCGTGCTTGCTTCGTACCATTATGTACTAATACTACAAAAACAACTCCCCAAAAAATGTTTTTAAATGTTCCACAAGATGTTAAACGTCGAAATAAATGGTTTCAAGCAGTGCGGCGATCTAATCCCAAAACAACATCAAATTTTTGTTGTTGTGAAGATCATTTTGATATAAGTATTTTATAATAATATAGTAATTAATAATTATTTATGTAAAGGTATAAATTGAATAAATAGAATTCGATAATAAACTCAAGAATCATAACTTTTAAAAATCATAGCATCAAAAACATTTCTATGAATAATTTAAAACGATTAAATAATAAATTTGTACACGGTTATTAAATGACTTCGGTTTAATTTAGTATTTTATATTTTAATTACGCGCTAGTTTATGTACTATACGAAATTGGATTTTAAAAGTGTATTTAATGGTGGTTCTTCCGTTGTTAAAATGTCATTTAAATAATTCTCATGATTTGATGTTTTTTTAGCTGAAAGAAGACACGGAGAATTATATTTACTATACTACAATGGGAAGTAGAGCAAAAATTAAAGTTGATGTAGTACCGCACAAGTTTAGTTGTCAACCTAACCGTAAATTTTATACACATGACTAAACAAGCTATTTGCACTAAATTTCGGATATTTTTAGTCAATTTACATGTAGTACCCGTTGACACTGTACTATTGAGATTTAATTTAACATTATGACGTCACAAATATGACGACCAATCGCAGCGCGTTTGTAGTCGAGTGATTCTTTTTAAAATTTTATCAATTTTAAATTGCTTATAATTTTTTTGCATCGACTATTAATATAGTTTATTGTAATGCTTTAAAATACATAAAAAAGAATGGATAAAATTTTTTTTAATAATCCAATTAAGCAATTTTCTAGTAATTTTAGCAATTTTAAAAATTTTGGTAATGTCATAGCAATTGTAACAATTTCAAGCAATTGTCTAGAAATTTTGGCAATTTTGCAGTTGGCAATTTTAGTGTACAGGGTATCTCATTTTCGGCACGTTTGCTACTTTTTTTGTGAAATTAAATAGGGTGCTAGCAGAATTTCCATAGGCCTTTTGGTTTCTGAGATACAGGGTGGAATTAAAAAGTATCATTTCATTATCTTTAAACTTAAGAACGAAGTTAAAACGTATTCCTATACATTTTTTTCCGTAGAATAGATGAGCGTGGTCAGTCTTTTCTAACACCTTCCGCTTTTTAGTTATCAAGCAAACATATGTTTTTTTAACATTTGAACAGTGGATCACCCTGTATATTATTTCATATATTTATTAGGTATCATGTATGCTTCCCAAAAATATATAATTGTAAGCATTTGCAAAAACAAACTCTTTTGTGTCCAATTAGTAGGTAGTAGGCTATGACTAATTTGTTAGGAACAAAAAATGTCAAATGTCAAAAAATTTACGGTTTTGTCAGTTTTTGATTATTAGTAAAATATTTTTGTTATTTTGGTGTTTCTATTTTACTATACTGTATATTTAATTTATTGTTTTACAATAATGGCGGTTTGCGAAAATAGTGAAAAGTATCATATGTTGGTTTGTTTTATACAATCTAATGAAAATCCCTAAGAGGGTAACGTATTTTGAGCGCTATGGTTAGGATTAAATATCCAGAGAGGCGGCAACCTTTCCCAGACTTATTTGCCCGCGTTAAATCAAATTAAGTAAGAACACGGATTCTTTATCAAGCCCCGTCTTAAGGCATATACACTAAACAAGGTAGAGAGAGAAAATAAATGAACGTATTGGGTTATACCGAAACCATGCTTTCATCTTCTTGCAAGCAAATAGAGGAAGCAACTGGTGTATTCAAGTCTGATGCTCAAGAAATTTTACAAAAATATAAGTATCACCCCTATAAATTACACATTTCAACATTTACACCCCGGCGATGTCGAACGCGGAATGTTGTTTTGTGACGCTTTGGATTTGGGGTCTCGTGTTTATTTTTGGAAGACTCATAGTCTACAGAATTTATGAAGGAGGTCTTACAGCACTTCGGTACCGAGAAATCCTTGAGGAAGTTATTCCAGAACTGATGGAAAATGTTCCATTGGCCCTTTATAACGCCGTTTATCTTCAACAGGGCGGTGCCCCAAGCCACAACTCTACGACTATAAGGGCATTTTTAGACGATAACTTTCCTCAAAGATGGATTGATAACTACAGACCTGTAAGAAGGCTTCCTCGATCTCCAGATCTTTCAATTTTGGTTTTCTCTGATGGAGTTTCATGCAAAATAGAATCTATAAAACACAATATCAGTCTGTAGCGGAGCTTCGTGCGGCAATCGATTTAACTTTCCGAAATTTGCAAAGAAGGCCTATAATTCTTTTTAACGTTGTTAGAAGAATAACGAAAATGTGCCAATTTTGCGTAAGGGAAAACGGCCGTAATTTTGAAAACCATAAAAAACTCAAAATTCTGTTTCTCTTTTGCTTTCTCTAGCTAAAGTTTTAAGTAAGATAGGTAATTATTGTTTTGTTTTGAGTAAAATTCAGTAATTTTATCATAATTGATTTAAAATGCTGTAATAAATAATTAAGAGTTGAGAATTAAAACAGATCTATTGAATTAAGTTTGACAGTATAAGTAATCAAGTATAATAATTACTTACATGGATTTTGTTTTTAATAAATTTTAGTCATAGCTTACTACGTACTAATTGGACACAAAAGAAAATTTTAGAAAATCTTACATTCTGAGCTTGATTTTGAAAATAATTGTATACAATTAGGTATTTTTGGAAAACCCACATTATAAGTAAATGTTCCATTTAAAAAAAAACATGTTTGCTGCATAACCAAAAAACGGAAGGTGTTAGAAAAAAAAACTGGTCACGCCAATGGATTCTACGGAATAGACTGCATAGCAATACGTTTTAACTACTTCGATAAACTTAAAGATATGTGAGATACGAGGGGTTCCCTCAAAATTGACACTTTTCAATTCCACCGTGTGTCTCAGAAACCAAAAGGGCTATGAAAATTCTGCTGGCGCCATCTTTAATTACACAAAAAAGGAGCACAGTGTGGGATACCCTGTACAAAATAATCTTAGACGGTTTACCCCTCGACTTGGGTAGAAGTTACCACTCCATACAAAAAAATCAGTCAAATTATTTGAGCAGTGTTGCTCTACATAACGCTTTGTGGCAGCCATTACGGTATATCAAACTAATCCTCTCTCTCCGTACGTTATCAAGGTCCATAAAAATGCTTGGAAACGTAAATAAAAGTACCTATTCGTCGATGCTAATTTTCTCTCTTACAACGAATTAACACGACATGTCATTTTCTATTTAGAATATAAACTGACGTATGTATGACACACTAAAATAATAATTCTAAGTACAAAGAGATTCTGGTAAAATTGATATTTCGATTATGCAACAGAAATTTTTATGAAATCTTCATGATAATTTCAATTGAAACTTGTTGTTTACAAATCAAAAGATTAAGTTAATAGTCAGACAGTCTTATCGCTTAATTAAAAGTTTAAATTCTTATTATTGGCTTGAAATTCAACATAGCCATAACAAATTACGTTATTAACTTATTATTAATTTTGTTTTATCAAAAGTTTTCAAATTTGTTCCCGGCGTAAAACTATCCATTGAATTATATTTCATATTTTGTACGAAAAATTTCAATCTTGGAGGACCTTTGGGGCGAGTTTGTCGAGGAGATGCAAAAAAATGAAAACCGCTTTACATTCCAACTGTTACATGTAAAATTCGATTCTAAAAAGTAGAGTGTGATTAATTACACTTTACGAAGTTAATTTACAATTAATCTCTACGGGAAGCTCCTTCACTTAGAAAATAGCAACTGTATAAGAAAAGTTAATTAAAGGTAATTAAAATTAGTGACAGTAAATTCAATAACTTTCATAAGCGATGGCAGTTATCTATTGAAATAGAAAGTAACCACTCAAATAATTTGTTTGACATACACTAATTATTTATTTACTTACACATACATTTTTCTTACAATATGACTATGCATATATCAATCTATATTGGGATTTATGAAAGCCACATTTATTAAATATTATTATATCTGTTAAACAAATACGTATCCTACATTATTAAATGCCTTAATTATTAAAGTAATACTGAAACTGAAACCAATCCGCATTATAAACAAAAGATAAATATTGTTGAATTTACTGGAATTTATCTGAATTTATTAATTGTACTTAACCCTAGAATCACACCGTGAAGGGTTTGGGCATGAATCACGCCGTGGGGTTGCCGGCTACCCATACTTAAAAAATCGTTTTTGGCCTTATGCGATCAATAAAACACTTGTAGTTTATTTTGTACATATAATCGACTATCAAAACAAAAAAAAATATATTGCACTCTTAAAACTATAAATTCAATAAAAAATTGGAAAAATAGAAAACATGTAAAAATCTTCTTGGTAACTTATAAACTTACAAAAACAACTAAAAAAAAAAACTAAAGAAGTCACTTACAAATTTTATTTTATTTCTTTTCGCAGTCTTGGCAAATACTAAGCCTATGTTCCGCACAAAGACTTCTTGAACAAAGTGTACACAACGTCTGTCCCTTTCGATGTTTTTTTCTGGGACAATAAGCACATCGTCCTGGTTTGGAAGAAGCTGTCCTAGCTGGAATGTCTCCTTCAATTCCAATAATTCCTTTTATGGACATACATAATTCTTTAGGAAGTCGTTGAGAGTTAACTCTTGTCGTGAGGTGCCCCTCCACTAATGCAAAAGCAAGCTTCTTCAAGTAGTCTCTTCTTTTGGGCCTTCGATCCAACTCGTTGAACTTGTGAACTACCAATGAGTTAATTCCTGCGGCGTCAAGTATCCCATGAAATATTCGTAATGGCCACCTACAAGTTTTTCTTGCGACCGTTGCAGAATGGCACAGCTGGTCAAAGGTGTCAACACCACCTTTGGTGCCATTATAAAATAGGATAATTTCAAGCTGGTTTGACTCAGCGTCGATTGATCCTTGATCGTGCATTGTCGACAGCAGCACTACCTTCTTGTTCTTTCTAGGAACAAACAAAACTAATGACATTCCATCAAATACGAACTGGCAAGAAGAAACCGGTTTGCCTTTAGTTTCAAGTAACTGCATTGGAATATCTGGTTTATTCTTCCGCATTGTTCCAACCATAGTAAGTTTTTTACTAGCTAATTTATTGGCCAGTGAGTATGATGTAAACCAGTTGTCCATGGTTATATTTCGGTTGCTGCCTTGAATACCTTCTGACAGCTGTAAAACATATTGGGTTGGGATAGGTTTATCAGAATCTCTCTCTTCTTTTCCTAAGTATGGAATTGCAGAAGACATATATGAAGTTTTGACGTCACACATCATTACAATTTTTATCCCGTATTTGTCTGGTTTACTGGGCAGGTACATCTTGAAGGGGCATCTCCCTCTAAAACTTAACAGTTGCTCATCAAGTGTTACGTATTCCGAAGGAACATAATTAGATTTACAATTACTGATGAAAGTATCCCAAATTTCTCTAATTTCTGAGAACTTATCATTAACGATTCGTTCAGGGCGAGTAGTCTTGTCGTCAAATCTAAGGCAGTTAATTAAGAAATCAAAACGATTTTTGCTCATTGTGGACCTAAACTGTGGTGGTCCTAGCACTTTGGACCACATATCAATAGTTGTAAGATGGGCATCTTTCAGAACTCCGCTGAGATATAGCAGACCAAATAAATCACGTAATTCTGTTGCGTGGGTAGAAACTAAATAACTCAGACATTCATTTTTATATTTTATTTTCTGTTGCTCGATTTCTTGGTTTGTATGCAAGACAACTTTGTCCACCATTTCATCTGTAATGAATAATTTCCAAGTCTCTTTATGGTCTTTACATTTTAGCATCACCTTTAGGACCACGTAGACTAATCATAAGAGTTTTCTTAGGCGTTCTTGAATTCTTCGAACTACTCGATGTTTTATACCATTTATGTCCATTTTTACCATATACTACGTTCCTTTGAGGCACATCATCTTCCATTTTGGATTCTGCGTCCAGTTCATCTTCCTCTCTATCGTCCGTTATAATGCAGTCCTCCTCCTCGCTCTCTTCGTCTTCAAAAATTGAAACATTTCCATCTTCATCACTAACATGTTCTTCTTCCCAATAACGGGCCAATTCTGCATCAGTTAGAGATCGTTTGGAATTTTATGACATTATTACAGCTTAAAACAAAAACATTCATAAAGGATCTAAAATTAACACAAATACAAAAATTACTTAAGAGAATTTTCTGTCGCACGAATCACACCGTGGGGTTGTAACAATCCTGTCACACAAAACTCAACTTATAAAAATAAATATTCAACTCAACTAAACGACACGTGTACACACTAATGCTACATACACTAGACTAAATAAACTCGTAACCCCCATTCGTACCCTGGCGTCTGCGTAATACAACTTCTTTGTAGCGACGGGTCGCCGGCAACCCCACGGTGTGATTGTAAGGTTAACCATGGAATTCTACAAAATAAGTTTAAAGTCGTAATTATAACTATTTGGTATACGCAAGGTGTTTGAATGTTTACATATATAAAATACAACTCGGACTACCACGCCAGCTACAAAATAAGTACAATAGCATTTTTAATTGATGAGAGTTGCCAAATTATGTCATCCAAAATTTTGGACCAAAATATACAAAAGTATCTAAAGGTATCCTGTCTCGTTTATTAATGAAGATAAATAATTAAAGTAATTTAAAAATAATTTAGAACAGAACTAATCAATATCAAAACAATAGTTAAAAATGTATTGTGTGACTTTAATCCAAAAATTGTTTCTTTAAGAAAACAATTATTTTGATTAAGTTTTTTAAACATTGTCTCACTACATCATTATTCTTACTTAATGGTCACTATTTTCAACAGTTCTATGGACTGGCAATGGGATCTCCAATTTCACCATCGATTCCAAATTATTTTATGGAACAGGCTGTAAATAATGCACCTAAGAGACTTTGGCTCACATATGTTGATATTTTGCCATCTGGACTTTTGGGGAAGAAGAATTAATGGTACTCCTCAACCATTTAAACAATCAATATACCAACATTACATTTACAACAGAAAAAGATGGTTGCCTTCCATTCCATGATGTTCTAATTGAAAGAAAATCAGATGGAAGCTTAACACATTCCGTATATCGTAAGCCAATTCACACAGATTATTATATTAACGCTTCATCGCACCATGATCCAGCACAAAAATTTAGTACGATACGAACTTTGTACAACCGTGCCACAAAGATTTGTTATCCAGGTAAACTAAGAAATGAATTAAACCACCTTGAAAACGTCTTCATAAATAATGGCTTCAATAAAGAACAAATTAATGTCATTTAACCGAGACAAACGATGCCTACGTATGATAAATTTACAACTTCAAATAAATTTGTCAGTTTACCTTTACTTGCAAATACAACGAATAAAATAGCTAAAATATTGCAAAAGTAGTATTAAAATTTGAAATCTTTCTGCCAAAGACCACATACCATTACATACATGTGGTGTTTACGAAGTGCCCTGCTCTTGTGCTAAAGTTTACACTGGTGAAACTGGAAAAATCATTCACACTAGGTTAACAAAACACACTTCAGCAGTTGCTGAACATGCCTTAAATACTTTGCACAATAGAAAATTGGAAAACACAAGAATTCTGGCTAACGATAGCAATCGATATACAAAGAAGATTCGAGAAGCTATTGAAATTCTGAAACAGCCTAAAAACTTGAACAAGAATAATGGTTATGAACTGTCCGATATCTGGGTGTCTGTTTTCAAGGATTGAAAGTTGTACAGCCTATAACAGTGATTTAGTTTTAGTTCTTTAGTTACCTTATTAATATTTGTCACTTTGATGCTACGCCTGGCGGACAGAGTTTCTGTCTGAAAGCTTACAAAATAAATAAATAAATAATTTCACACCATTTTTCCCAAAGAAAGTGTTATTTAACATGTCAATTGGTGAAAGTTTTAATTTTTATAAGTATCATAGTTATTGTATGTATATTATCTAAATCGTGTTCATGGATACTACGAATCTGGGAATCACTACATCTAGCACGTGTCTTTCGTAGTGTCTCACATACAATTCTAATTTCAAAATTAAAAGAGCGCTGCAAGTTTACTAAGCTTAACTGTAATCTTATTGCATCATACTTAAACGGTGGGTTACATACTGTAAAGGTTAATACGAAATATCCAATTATCAGGCGCTAATTGCAGGAGTCTCACAAGGCTCACTCTGGGACCTCTCTTCTATATATCAATAGACGATTTTCCATACCATTTATCTAAAGCTTTTAAATGTCGACACCACACTACGTATCTACGCGACAAAGATATCAGTCAAACTGTAGTATGTTCCCTTGACGCTTTACGTTTATCTAAAGAAGGTGCACTTCAAATAACTTGCCGTTAAATAAACCTAAAACTATTCAAATTGTACTTAAGACATCTCACATTTAAAAATTTTTAAGGACCAATAGATACCCAAAATTAAACTGTAGAGAACATGTACATTATCTTGCTATGATAATGTCTAGAAATATGTATGTATTGCGTCGTTTATCGGATAATGTTTTAGTGAACTTACTGAAATTAGTTAACTTTCTTCACTACAAAGCTTCTGAAACACAACCTGGGCAAACTCCTCGAGTATGTTCTCTGTCGTGCGATCATAGGTAGAATTGGATGTAGCGAAAATTGTAAATAACTTTTTATAAGCTTTAAGCTGTAGGCTTGATTTACTATGCCCAAAACGTGGAAAATTGCAACAATTAAGCAAGGTCACTTGAAAATCACTGCATAATATAAGAAGAACGTGTCATTTCATTTCGGTTTATCTACCACGGTATAAGAAGTTTTAACTTTATATCTTATCGGCCACATTTTGTCCAAATAATGGTGCGAGAGGTGATGGGCGCAGTATCCAATCTTTTGTATCAAGACATGTTTACTGCCACGCATAATTGTATATGGAACTAGTGCTTATGGAAGCAGGTCCTCCGATACTCTTTATTGTAAGGAATATGACTACTCGGAGCTACATTGATGAAGTGGTGTAGCCTCATTTACTTCTACACATTTGGGAGATACAAGATTACATTTTCCTGCAGTATTGTAATCTGCGTCGCGTTGCTTGTTTTTCTTTAGGCTTCATAAACCTGTATCAGAAATGATGACCAAACTAAAGGTTCTTCTAAAAATCCCATTTATACCAGATGATTTTCAATATAAGTTACCTATTGCGGGAAAGCACTTGCTCAAGAAAATATTAATATATTCAGTTCATTGCTAATACGTCTAAATGAAGTAACTTCATTACGGAGGTACGTCAACTCATTATTGCAAATAAATGAAGAAGTTGTATTGTTGTTACTAAGTTTGGGTAAATTACGTTCGTTAACATAGACAATACTACTACTAAGCTGCTCCAATTCCTTGTTGGTGTGTCAATATTACTGAGTGTATTTGGGATAGATCACGAGGACGCGAAGCCTGAATAGAATAGAGTTGTTTAAGAATTAGAATAGTAGTTTGTTGATTCGGTTTAAAGCTTTACAAATTTAGAAGTTCTGAGAAAAAACCAGATGATAGTAAATTCTTCAATCGGAATACCCATGCTCAGCGATGATAGAGTGTCTCAACAAAGTCTTGATAAAGTGTGAAGTATAGTGTAGGTCTAAGATCGTAGTAGAGGCGGCAAATAACACAAAAGCTCTTGCAAGCTGTTGCTTTACGAACATTAAAACTCGGTCAATTTTACTTGCAATAAATTAAAAAATTAACGTCCAGTATCAAGGAAGCTAAGCGTTTTCGGGTACGTGTTTTTCATTATTTTTATCCAAAGGGTGTCTTTAAAATTTTGGTTAAAGTGTTGGAACGGCTTAAATTCGTCATTTGAAATAATATTTTGACTTAATTTAAGTCCGGCAGGAAAAAAGTGCAAAATATAAATAGTTGAAACTGAACAAATATATTTATATATCACTTGCTTCCTGATGAAGAATTGAATTAATTTCAAATATTCGTTTAGATAGTGATTTTAATTCCACGCCCTAGGTGACACTCCTCTTTCTTGTGGTTCAACAATTAAAAGTATCAGACTGTATCAACTAGACACTTTTTTGTATATGATTAACGCTTTTGCCACGCCTAACCGTTCCAATTAAAGTTTTTCACAACTTTACACTTATCTCACAATTTGATTAAATCTTGATAGAAATTCGCTTTGATTGTGACTTTTTCACTGTTAGCCGTCGATCGTTAGAGGGTGTTCGCCTTCTTCAAAGCAGTTTAACAACATTTAATGTATTAAGGATCTAGTCATTCTTTACTAAAATTTTATTCCAAAGTTGGCTTTATACGTTCATCAAACTGTTATATTAATGGCAGGCTTTCACTTTTTCAAATTTGTTAAAAGATTTTACTAGTACTCAGGAAGATAACTGTAAGTATTATCGAAACGTATATATTTGTATAAAACATAAATACAAAAATACATCATTAAAAACCAAAAAAAGTTAAGTATGTGTATGCGGATAAGGTGAAGAATTCTCGGCCTGACAATGAAAGACTGTGACTTTCAGTTAAAAAATGATTTTATTTTTCTACGTAATCTCCCTTGACTTCAACACACTTGGTCACGCGTTTCTCCAAAATCTGTAATCCTTCCCGGAAGTGAGAGTCTGAAAGGTTGTAAAAATATTCATCTACGGCCCTCCCAACTTGTTCATTGGATGCGATGCGCTTCCCAGAAACAAATTTTTTCAAGGGTGCCAAATCAGGAGAATAGAGGGGATGGCTGAAAAAATCGTACATCAAATCCCGCAATTTTCCATCGCCAACGCACCCGTGTATGCAGGTGCGTTGTCCTGGTGAAAGATGATTTTTTTCTTCTTAAATCGAGGTCTTTTCTCGCGAATTTTGGCATCCATCTGGCGAAGAAGGTTGGAATAATATTCGCCTATAATTGTTCTGCCTTTTTCAAGGTACTCAATTAACAGGATCCCTTTCTCATCCTAAAAACGCTGGCATAACCTTCCGGCAGATGCGATCGATTTCGCTTTCTTTGGCGCTGAAGCACTGGCTTCCACCCACTGCTTGCACTGCTGTTACGTTTCTGTCGTGTAGTGGTGGACCCATGGGTCATCCATGGTGACAAATCGCCGCACAAAATCGGTTAGATCCCTATTGAATCAGTATAAATATTGCTGCGAAAATGGTTTCTGGTGTGGTTGCGGTTTTTGGCCGTCCTTCACGTAGCTCATCTTCGAGGGATGTGCGACCACGTTTAAATTCAGCTGCCCACTTTTTAACGGTTGACTTGGAAGGAGCATAGATCCCTTAAACTTGTGTCAACCTCGGATGAATTTCCTTAGGAGTTGATCCATCCAGAACGAAGAATTTTATGACCGCATCGTATTCAAGTTTATCCATTTATGTGTACTGCAAAAATTCGTATGAACAAACTACTTGAGAGAACAAGTTGAAGCTTGTCATAGGAACTAATGACACATGCACCCAGGCAGGAAACAATTTTTTCCTGATTGGAGCGCCATCCCTGTGTCAGGGCGAGAACTATTTACCGTACCCTTGTAGTAATGGTGAAAGTTTATATTTTCTATTCTTATTTTTGTTTGTTAATAGGGTAGCTATTGTATTTTGCTAGTTTCTACAAACCAAAGTCATTTAATAATTAAAAATTATCAATAACGACTACAATTTCCATCTGTTAAAAGTTTCTAAGTATGGTTTATTTTAAATACAGGGCCCGTCAGAAGACCTTCGAGGAAAATTATTAAAAAATTACTTCTCGTAGAATTATGCAACTTTGCACTGTATGTTATTGAACATATTGAGTTCAAGGTTATACCGGAAGTGTCTTATTTTCTTTATTTGAAATCAAAACATTCTGTATCTGGTTGCATTTTTGGATCCCTCTTTTAATTGTATTGCAAGTTGTGCAGTTTTTGGAATAAAGGTGACAGTTGGGCTCATTCGCTTTAAAATTGAATATATTCTAGAACGTAAAATATACTGACCTTAAATTTTCATAATGCGCAGACAAAGATTTGGAAACTATCTCCGATAACAATAATGTTGTTCAAATCACATAGAGAGTGTTCAAGTTTAACTTTCCTTGCACTAGTAGTTGCAGCAGTTGAAATCTACTTCCGATATAAGCGAAAGTATGCAAACGCTGCCATTATCTTACATGACATACAACTGCACAAGTTTCATATTTTTATGTCTGATGTTTTCAAAATCATTTTGCTCCAGGATAAATACAATGTGCCCTTACTAAAATTACACATTCTAGAATCTAGAGATACACTGTCGTATTAATTTAAATGTATTGAAATTTTTAAAAATTAAATGAAGGTTGTGATATTTAAAATAAGGAGTTTGGGACCATTTCCGGTTTAACCAAAAGTTGCGAAGAACAGGAAATGTTTTAACTTAAAAACTCATCCCTGTAAGTATCCAAATACGTCGTGAAGGACCCTGTACAAAAGTGAAGGTTATATTAAAGTATACATTAACACATTAATTTTTTTCGTTAAGTATACACAATTTATCAGCTTGTGTATATGGTTTTTATCTAATTGTTTTCTAAAATATATTAAAAACATAATAAAACACTTTGCCTTAGAGCATGTTAATTTATTACCTTGTTGTTGGTTACAAGTTAATTAGGTAACTTACAGCAATCGAATGTAATTTCCATTTCTCACATTCAGAGCTTTCTATTCAAATTGTCAACCGAAGCGACTCCTACATTATATTAAAATAGTAGAGATTATTAATTTGGTCATATACATTTGTTTCTCCTTAATGTTAATTTAAAATTTAAAAGAACTGGTTTTATAAATGGAATAGAAAATGAATTATGTTGTTAGGTATTGGGTAATTAATTTGAATACGTACTTAATTGTGGGAAACATAAGGTACAATTTCTTAATATTGATATTAAAGAACAAATAAAGATTTTTGATTATTCTATTATGGTAAATCACATAAATAATGAATTTAACAATCTGTTATTCTGTTAATCGTGAGAAAGATGTTTTCGGAACGAGCCGCAGGCGAGTGGAGCAAATCGTTAGAGTGATTAATAGCCCTTATGTGCGAGTTGTATACTATGCTTTGTCCACGACTACAAATATTTTTAATTTAATTCAAATACTCATTTCATTTAAAATTAACGCGGACTTATTTAAAATTAACGCGGACTTATTGATCTGTCAAATATGATGAAAATGTAAATGATTGGTTTTCATTTGTTTCATTAAATGCTAATTAATCTAGTTATCGTCAAAAACACACCAGTTTAAGAGGAATTAACATTTATAATATTAACCATAAATTATAAGGAAATTTTATTTATTAAAATTTATATTAATTGTAAATTTACAATAATATTTTACATTTAATGCTGACACTTCATTTAGTTTAATATTCTGTAATGTACCAATATTTGCTTCAGTAATAACATTACTGCTGCTAATATTTGTAATTCTATTACAAATTTTGTTAGCAGTATTCTGTTTATTTTGTGTGGAGTCATTAATGTAATCCTCAGCTACCGTTATGGACTTCCAGTCTCCGTACCTTTTTAAGGTATTAATATCACCAACTAAAATCGTAGCGGATCGTCTCAAAAAATTATCAATATCTGAACCCATTTTTATAAAGGAATTAATGCCAATTTTTTGTTTTGTTAATTTTGCGTTTCTCATCTGGAGAAAAACTATGTCGCTTTTCACTTCTCACTTAAATATATACTTTACACATTTCATAAAACTCGTTAGTTATTGTAAATTTGCGTATATTTTACCTCACAATACGATGGATGAAAATTTTCAGGGTGTTAAGTTACGGCACGATTTTTACTTAAAATTGGCCTTAACTCCTAAAATACCCCGTATAACATAGTAAAACCGTATATTGGAGTAATGGTCAGGTTAAGCCCTGTTCAACTTCAAAATAATATAGAGAGTGTTCCATTTAAGGAAACTATAATAATGACGTGGTCGAGTTATGGGCCATAATATGTAAAAAAAATAAGCTTTTCCAAAAACATAGTAAAACCGTATATTGGAGTAATGGTTAAGTTAAGCCATGTTCAATTTCAAAATAATATACGGGGTATTCCATTAAAAAAGTAAGTTTGGTTCACCCATTCAATATGGATGACCCTGTATATTCGAAAATATTTTTAAAATATGCTCCTGACTAGTCTTCAACTTTCATCTTTATAAAATTTTTGGTATCTTTTAGTATAAATAAGATATTGGACTACGACGGAGGTTTGACTAACCCTATATATATATATATATATATATATATATATATATATATATATATATATATATATATATATATATATATATATATATATATATAAATAAGAAACAATTTCCCATTTAAAAAAAATATAATATGAGCCTCTGCAATGAAGTATCTTTTTAAAACTCATGTGGTATTTCACTTCGGCCCTAACGGGCTTCGGCAACTAAATTCGACATTCGTCTCTTCAACTTTACAGCCTAGGATTATAAATAACCATTTTCTGTCAGGAGGAATTACCTACACTCGTGACCGTTGCTTAAACAAGGCAAATAACAACGCCAAGTGAAACAATCAAATTACTGTTTTGTATTTTATTTTATCCACGACTATAGTATAATATAGTCGTTATAGATACAACTCCGGTTAAGTGGGAAAACAGTTGTGTAATTAGGGGACCAATACAATGATACAAAAAAACCGATGGTGTGATTTTTTGTTTTTGAGATATTTGAAAATATTTGGATTTTTGCACTTTCTATTTTATTTTTTTCTGGCGTTGTAAATGCTAGAACAAACATACAAACACTTCTTCATGGCAACTTGTTACAGGCTTTAACATCTCATAGCCAGTTTTTCAATCGGACGTTTCATATTTTTATAGCCATCATCAACTTATTTTTTTTAAATACAGTCCTGGTATTTTGGAAACTGATTTCGAAAGGTTTTTTTATTACAAATTCATCAATGTATCACATTTAATGGTCTGATCGCGTTTTGAACCTTTTATAACCATCATAACGAAATATTTGAATACATACCTGCATTTTCAAGAAGTTGATGCATTAGCTTTCTTGTATGATTGGTACACACACCGTAATAAAGTTTCTTAATATTAGAAGTTAATATCAGCAAACAAATTGACGGTAAAACGAAAAACTACTAATTCCTTTTGTTTTTAGTATAAATTAAAGTAAGTCTTATAATAGTTGTTCAAAAAGTTCTCTATTATTTTCTAAATAAATAACACCGTCTTACAGTTGAATTCAAAACATTGTAAAGCATTTAAGGCGTAATACTTTCAAATGCTTCGAGAACTAAATTCCGCAATTGATTGTCACTTTCAATATTGTGTCGGTAAATATAATTTTTGAGCGATCCCCGAAGAAAAAAGTCAAGAGGTGTTATTTCGGGGGATCGCGCTGGCCGTCTTACTCTCTAATGTGTTCCAACCCATTATGCTGGAAACCTTGACGATAAATATTCCCGGACGACTTTGGAGTTATGTGCTGGAGCACCGTCTTGTAAAAACAATAACCAATAAAAAGCTTGAGGTAAATCAGCTAAAGCTGCTTCTACTTCATTTTCTAGTAAATTTTGGTAGCGTTCAAAATTTAGAGATCCGTTATAGAAAATGGACCTATTATTTGCATTCCGAATATTGCAGCCCACATATTAAAACCGAAGCGGTGTTGGTGTCTGCGCACTTTATGAACTCTAGGATTTTCTTTTGCCCAATAGTGAGCATTTCTTCTATTGAAAATTCCATTATTGGTCACCTGATTTTCAGCCGACCAAATGATGTTATATGGAAATTGCGCATTATCTGCACATTGCTTGGTATACCATTCACAGAACTCTCTGCGCCTCGTTGAATCTCCTGGTCGAAGTCCCTGACAAATTCTAAGTTAAATGGGTGTATGTTTTCTTTTTGTAAAATAAAATGAGCAGTAGAATGGGCCACTCTTGTTTGTTCAATGTGTCGTGTTGAAATGTCTGGATTTGCTTTTTCTTCATTGCAAGGTTTTTTTTACGGGAATTTACAGACTTTTTAAATGCACCATGTTGTCTTAAATTAACTGAAAAGTTCCTAAATATGGTTTTATGAGGCTTCTATCACTCTGGATATTTGTTTAAATACATGCGTTCCGCTTCTTTGGAATTTCGTTGATATGGTATGTAACACGATAACATATCATATTTTTCTTCATATGAAAATTGCGCCATATTTTTTTAATAATAACTACCACAAATTAACTAATTCAGAATTAAATACTAGCACTAGCTAAATAAAAATTGTACAATACAAAAATATGACAGATACTGAATTACTTCAAGGTCGTCGGTTTTTATTTATTCTTTTTTGGAACATCACATTGTTGATGTCGCAGATAGAACTATAAGATATTATTTATTTTTGGAGATTCATGAAAAACTCTTTACCAGCTTCGAAAAATCAATTTTTTTGGAAATTATATATATGTATGTTAGCAGTGTTTGCTAATATTCATTTAAATAGGCAACTTTAATGTTAATTTTACAAGCATTTAGTTTTTTATGTTAATTTAAGATAATTACTAAGACACAATTGTTCAAAATAATCAATACAATTCTGCAGCTTGCAACATTCATTTAAAGATTCAATCACTATCTGTGAGTCGTCTGCGTAGAGTAAGGAATCATATGTAGAATGAACAACAATGGTCCTAGATTCGAGCCTTGAGGAACACCCGAAGTTCCTGCATAAGGTGTAGATTTAAACCCGTTATATGTTACATATTGAAATCGTGAAATGAAATTTAAAAAAATTGATGAAATATAGATTGAACCCGCAACTGTTGATTATGTAAAGCAACAATGAGTGGTTAATGCGATCAAATACTTTAGCTATATCTTCATAAATAATTTCGACTTGTTTATTTTTATTTAGACTTTCAGACAAAAATTGGGTCAAGATAGCTAATCCACTTGTAGTTGACCTTTTTTCTACAGAACCATGCCGAATATCACTGATATAGGGCGAGATATGTGAATAAATTATGTTATAGAGTATTATTTCAAATATTCTAGCAAAGTTTGAAAGTAAAGCGATGGGTCTATAATTCATTAATTTTTTTGGACCACCATCTTTAAGTGTGTGTCCGTATACGAGTGCGTATGCGTGCGCGTGTGTGTACGTGCGTGCGTATGTGCGTGTACGTGTATCCTTTGTTCTTATTACGGTTGACGTTTTTCATTAAATTAGATTTCGTGATGATGGTCCATAAAAGGTTCAAAACGCGATCAGACCATCAAATGTGATACATTGCTGAATTTGTAATAAAACCTTTCAAAATCAGTTTGATGATGGCTATAAAAATACGAAACGTCCGATTGAAAAACTGACTATGCCATGTTAAAGCCTGTAAATATATATATATATATATATATATATATATATATATATATATATATATATATATATATATAACAAGTGACAAAATAAGCGTGTTTTTGCACTAGACGTGAAAGAGTGTGAGCAAAAAATAAACAATTTTGCATCGTGTTTTATATAAGATTTTTTGTAATTTAGTTATTGTGGAAAAAGTATCACATTCGATACGTTTTATACGATTTTTACCTTAAGTTTAAAATGACGTCATACAACAAGCTGATTCATTGTTGCCATATAGTAATATTTTTCATTAGTTTACAAATGAAACAGTTTTTTCGTTTCCTGAAGATTACGAATTTTGGTCTTACACTGTACTTTCACACACCGATTCATATATAGAAAGCAATATATTTATAATTTTATATGATAATCCAAAGACAAAATAAGTCTTGAAGTTCCAGAATATACCTTGTGGATTGGGTTCATCAATATAAATTTAAAAGTGTTTATTAACAAGAAATAAGGATAGATTGATAAATATAGGATATATTCATATTTAATTTAAAGAGAATTCATCACGTAAGTACTCATCATCTGCATCATCGTCGACTTCCAGATTTATAATCAGTGGAGGAACATCCTCTCGATCAAATACAACTTCTCTATCCCACCAGCGTTCTATTTTTTCCTCACTATGTCGAACTATCTTTAGCCCATACTTCGGCAGAACTACCATCAGAACCAACAAGGTCTCTGTAGTAATTTTTAGTTATACCCTAGATTTGTTCAATAGGGTTAAAAATACAATGGTAGTTGGAAGACGAATGCCCATATTGTTCAGCTAACCAATCAGCTACATTTACTGGTTGAGGTGTATGTCTAAAAAGAGAGAATTAATAATACAAAATATGAATTACATTTACAAAGATTTACATGTGTGCTAAACTTGACAACTGAATTTTTAAAATGGTTTCATCATATTGTATATTATTTTGACTTAACCGTTGCTGTATGTCAGCTTTTTTAGACGCTGTTGTAGGTACTGACATTCAAACCAATGCAGAAAGTTGTCTTGATTCATTTCTCCACGATAATCAGTATTCTTTGTCTTAGAAGAAAATACTAATGATGCACCATGAATGAATCCTGTAGCACAACCAGCATGAAGTATAAAATATCTATAATACAACATGATAATTACTACCATACACCTTATGCGATTAAAATTTACCTTGCCCCGCCAAATTTTGTCTTCTTTACACTGTTAATATTAGAATTTTGTCTAGACGACCAGCAGTACCATCTGTAAAGATCCATGTCTCTCCAAGAAAAACTGACGCAAACCTTCAATTTTAAGTCGCACATATTCAAGTAAAAAATAGACACGCTTTATAGCGATGTTAGGTAGCTCCATTAATCCGCGTCGTGGATCATTCTTGTTATTCTCCAAGCCAATTTTTTTAGAACCTTCCACAGAGATTTTATACAGCCATTAAAAATGTCATGTTCGCGTAATTTTCCTTGTAAAGTTTTTAACGTTACATATTCCTCTGCAAATAATTACACTACATAATGCAAAACACCTGTATATCAATTATCACGAGTCGGAGCAGTTACGTCATACTTAAATTTGTTTCATTGCCCCCTTTAGAACCCGCCTAGTGTGTACGAGAGGATGCAGATAGCACTGATTTAGGTTGGCAATTCTGTCCGGTGTTGCCAAGCATTTCTGACATTAAACATTTGACACAACATAACTTAAATTTTATTATTGTGATAAAATAAACATAACCCCTGAAGCTGAGATTTGACAGTTGCGAAACTGTTATTTTTCGTACTAGGACAACATCGGCGTCCTCTGGCAGTATTAATCTTAGTTACGCAACCGCTCTGACTCGTGAAAATTACTATATGTACTAATACTGTACTAACCCCTTTTGTCCGATATCGTTTTTTTTTGTGGGCTTCTAAGTACTTCACCTTTGTTGTGTTTAGCGGCAACGTTATTGACTGTTGAAGACTCACATGTAAGGCAGCTACAACCCTCTATAAACAAAAAATAATTTTAGGGATTTTGAAAGTGTGTGACATAACCTAAAACATCCTCAACAGGCCGCTCATATTTCAGATTTATTGCTGACAAGAACTTGTTGAATAAACCATTCGTAAATTGTTTATGATAAATCGCTGAACCTTGCAAACTATTGCCAACACTTAAGAACCAAATTTTACTGGTTGCATTGGGTTCTATATACAGAGTTGTTTAGAAAATTAGAACCGTTATATTGATTGCACTTTTTCACCAGGTATGTAATCATTTTAAACTCACCATATATAATACCACTAATGTGTCCATAATTATCAAAACGCTTTCTCCAGGATTATTTCATTAATTTTGATGCATGCGTGGTATTCGTATATTGTATATTTCCAGAATACAAATAAAATATATATATATATATATATATATATATATATATATATATATATATATATATATATATATATATATATATATAGGGTGTTTCCTAAATACGGTACATAACTTCAGGATCGTATTCTGCCACTAAAATAAAGGCAACTTTGCTTATAAAGTATGTCTCAAAAATGCTTCGTTACGGAAGTACAGGGTGTGAAAGTTTCATTGAAAAACTACAGTTTCTTTAATATTTCCATAACCACTTGAGACATTGAATAAAATTTTGCAGTGTTTGAGTTGATTATATATATATATATAAGCCAATGAACTAAACCTTTATTTCATTAATTAAAAATTTAAATTTAAAAAACGACACAACTTTTTAATTACTAAGCATGTAACAAAATTTAGAAAACCAACAATACTTGCGTCCAAATAAATGATTTTTCACTGTATTTTTCGGAACACTCTTTTCAATATTGCTATCAATGGTTTCTCACGAAATTTTACGAAATCGTTTCATTTTTACAATAAACTTAACTTAAATTTTTTAACGTAACTGTTAGTGTTTGACACATGCATCATGTTCATGACAAGAATAGCTCTGTTACTATGGTAGTTGAGTATGACGTCATTTCAGTTGAATTGCCGCTGTAATTCTTAACGTACAGTTTGATTATCTTAACGAAGTTGCATTGCTGTATAGGAGTAAATTATACAGCAGGAAAATATTCGTAAAAAACCTATAGATCTTTTTCGAGTAAAATAAAATTTTATCGTTATCATAGAGAGGGAGATACTAGATTTTAATTGTTACTATAGCGCCAATGTCAATCACGGTTTGTCAAAATATTACGAGAGATAATTCCCAATTTCGTGCTTATAAATGAGCGACTTTGAAGACTCTTATTTTACCAGTAATAAGGTGTATGTCGAAAAGATGATATTCTATAACTAAATTAAAAACAAAAATTAACATATTCGTTTAAAAAAAATCATTAAATTACGTACGTATTGTTACCAATGTATAATTTTATTTATTTATACAAAGTGGCAAGTACTTATATTACATTCATAGATTATATAAATTTATCCTCAACGGTTGCCGGTCTATACTCTACTCAATAAGGCTCGGCGACGTTATTAAGTACCATCTAGTTTGGGTATTATCGAAAGTTATGACAGTTTTAAGTGAAAAAATTGGAATGGATCAAATGATCTTTTAAAAGACGATATCTAATCTTTATTCATATATAACATTACTCGAATTCGATATGAATGCAACTTATTAATTCCAAAGTCAAGAAATTGAACTAAAGTAATCTAATGTCACAATTTAAAGAACTGAATATTTTTTACTATTCTATTAAGTATATAATTTTCTGATAAATGTTTGAGTAACAGTATAATCTAAACTGTTATTTTCTAGTCTTTACTTATGGTTAGCCTATGATTGTCTGAATTTATTCGATTTATTTAATATCTAATTCTCAATAGTTTCATTTCGTCAACCATCGGTAGAATCCGATTTATCTAGAGAGCCTTAAGTTTTTCCTTTTTTATTTTATTATCTGCTTCTATTTCAGTTTATTGGAAACTATTTTTTTAAAGCTTGCCGACGTAAGTTATAATAATAATGTAAATTCCGACTTAATGTAATTTAAAAATGATTACACTGAGCAACGTCTATTTAGGTATTTGTTGCCCATAATCGTTTATTTATTGATTATCCAAAAAAAATGATTAATCCTTTTAAGGTAAATCGGTTCATAAAAAACAAATTATTTACACACCGAGCTATTTTTAAATTAATCTCTTTTTTTTAATTTAGATAGTAGCATATGAACCGGAAAATATTTTTAGCTTTCCAAGAGAATGTCATGTATTTTGTAATTTTTAATGCAAACTGCAGATTAAAAATAGCATAATGATATAATTAATTCATAATTTAAACCTTAAAGCTAAATATAAATTATTAATTAATTATGGTATAACAGATGAAAAATACGATATTTTAAATACATATAACATAAATCATTCCATTCCAAGTAGCATAAAAATTGAAATTTCACAACATAAATTTACTTTTATTAGTTTCCTTACGATAGTACTTTCCAATTTGGTTTATCGTATCAACACCTCTTTATTGAACATGTGAAATAAATACGACGTTAGCAACATCAACGCCTTTATAGAAATTTTTTTTTCATTTTGATAATACGAAACGATAAGGAACAATTCTTTTTGAAAATGTTTTCAACAGCAAACACTGTTGGATATATTTTTATAGAAAACACGGTCAAATTTTGTTTTAAGGAATGGGAGTAGACACTTGACGCCACATTTATACTTCATTAATATTTAGAACTACACAACCTCTGAACCCTTGGGAATGAATTCTGATGTTGGTCTTTCCTCACCTGAGTGTAAAGTAAAGTTCGTAGAGCGCCATTCAAATAAATAAACCAGTCCATCTTGTATTCGGGCCAATGCTAAACCTCGACGGCTTCCAGTTAAACACAACCAAGATTATCTTCAGATTTCATAACGGCGGTTGAAGATGCTCCTAAAATTAAGGCTATTTCGGACAGGATGGCGGTTTGGCATATAGACAGAGGTCACAGTTTCCAATTTTTCAAACATGTATTTTTGCCAATGAATGATTTTTAATAAATACGGGCAGTTATTCAGTAACGGTTAGTTTGCGCTACCTTTAGCTTTTAATTCAGTAACTATTAAATAAAACTAGTTATGCGAATAAAATACTGCAGTATCTCATACTACTCAACAGGTTGTAGTACGCTTTCAATTCTTAATAAGATGGTGGAGTACTGTGTACTTCGCTTCAATATCCGGTATATAACTAGCAGATGGTTATCTGCAAGCCCAGTCCTCCAATTTTCAGTCAAGAATTTGGTTTTAATTAAAAATAAATTAATTATTGATATTTGGTTAATATATATATATATATATATATATATATATATATATATATATATATATATATATACTAGGGATAATTTAAACTACCTCTCCTAACGTTTAATTAGATATAATATGACAAATATATGAACTGCAGATATGGCAGATTATTTATTTAACATGACCGCCATTACGCTGACGACAGAGTTCGTATCGTGCTGTCAATTCTTGCCACGTAGCTTCTAACATATCCAAAGTAAATTTCCTAAATGCTGCTGTGATTTTTCTTTCCAAGTCATGCGGCCGGTGCGCGTATACTGTATTCTTTGTAAACCCCTATACAAAAAGGCAGGAGGTCAGGTCTGGCGAGTTTTCGGGCCAAGGAATACGTCCATCTCGTCCACATCAATCTGTCATTAAGGAACTGGCGTACTTTTATTGACCAGTGAGGTGGTGTTCCATCTTGCTGGAAAATGACATGATTTTCGAGTTGAGGAACAAAGAATAACTGCAAGATGTCTAGATAAGGCCCTGATCTTATCGTGTTTTTAACAAAAAAGAAAGGACCGTACATTCTAAAGCGGCTAATGGCGCACTATACGTTCACTTTAGTGTAATTAATACGTTGCATGCGGATTATGCGTGCCCCAAATTCTAATATTGTGGGAATTCACTCTTCCACTAACAAGGAAGGTAGCTTCATTAGGAAATATCCACTTGTCTAAAAATTTTAATTTTCTTCCAACTGCTCACATACGAGCATACGTAAAATTAAGCCTTGCTTCATTACAGTGTTTTAGAGCCTGCAAACATTGTAATCGGTATGGTAATCTCGGACTGTACGGTGGCATGTCGTGTATGATACATTCACTTCTAAAGATAAACGGCGCAATCTTTTATTGCTTGAGCCACGTGAACTTCTTTAGCTGGGTTGCGTCGACGACCACCAGAATTGCGCCGACGTATGAAACCACTTTCTGTAAACGAGCGGTACCAACGCCTAATACCGTCGTATTTAGGAGCTGTTCTGATGTTATATACTCGTCCTTACTCTCTCTAAACACGGATAACATTTTGGAATTGTTTAAACCGCAAAACACATTACACGTTGCTACATTGTAGGTACCATTTTTAACCAAAAAATTAATACATATAGTTACGTAATCGGACATACGCCTACTTGTAGCGTAAAACTCCCATCTTTCGTTGTTACATTAGTAGCGCTACTAGAGTTAAATGCCTAGAAATTTTGAAATATTACCTTTTTCAAACGGATCACCCGGTATTTCAACTTGTCCAATGTTTTGCTAAGATTGTGCTTATTTTGCATAGAGACATTATCATAATAGTGGATTTCTCCCTGAAAAATTCTCATCAGTTCAAATATATTGGGATCTGCTTTTCCGATCCGTCTGTTGAGCCTGTTAAGCCCTCCTTCTACAGAATTTCTAGTGCAATGTCGTTCTCTATGGAAAATCCATATTCGACGAGAATTATCAATCCATTGATCAATGAAATAATCGTTGTATTTAACAATGGGTTCGTCGGTAGGGGAATATTTCATTATACAAAGTCAATCATCTGTAACTTTATCGTCTGGCAGATGAGCTAATGCAGCACACCTCCTTGTGTGACTCGTTACTTCCACGTTTTCCTTGTACAAGTTTGTTCGATCTAAATCTTGTACTTTACGCCAAATAGCTTGTTTAAAATAAAAACTATATCCTTTGATAACTGTAGAAACTTCTATTGCAGTATGTGCGGCAAAAAAATCGATAATACATTTTCACAACTGTTTTAATAAGGAGAGGTCATTTGTACGTGACCTCTTTTTTGTCAGGTAGCAGGCCATATATACGACAATCAATATCAACGTGAGTTGTGTATAATTGATAAAACAGTAAAGTGGAGCTTTTAGAAGTCCCAACGAGTAGGAAGCAAGAACCTCCAGCCAATAGGTGATATTCGTCCATTGCCAATACAAGACTTTTGTCTTCCACACCATCGTCAATCATGACATACACTTCCATAAACTCTGGAACCCCTGCAACTTCTCGTTTTTTCGAAAACAAGCTAATGTCTAGTGATGTATGTGGCTGATTATATAATGATGTAAACTTTGAAATATTTATACCGAAATCCAAGCATCTGTAAATCTGTAAATAAGGTCGTTTTGATTTAAAACTTGATAAAGCTGTGGTTGGCGGTAAATTTATGTTGATATATTTCTTTTACTGCAAAAAAATTAGTTTTTATGGAATTTAAAGTATCGAGAATATTCAATTCCGTGAACTTTCTACATTTAATTTAGCAATGATATATGTATAAAAAATATACTTAGAAATTTAATATCTTCTGGACGAACGAAAGGGGAACTTTTCAAGTAAAATTGTTCTCAATATGGGTTTATCAAAAATAAATCAATCATGTGATTTTGTTCGAGTTTTGGTTATTTTTGTACATAAGCGTGTGACGATAGGGATGTTCATTTCACCCCTATCGTTGATTCAGTTTGAAAATGAACGTGAAGCATGAAGAATATTACGCATCCAAAGAACATTTTTTTATTGAATTGGTTTGTTTAAATAAAGTATTAAAGCGAAATTTAATTATTCAACTAACCCCCATCTTAGGGCGCAAAATATCAGTCAGGAATTAATATTGAAAGTAAAATATTTGCATATGTGAGATTTTATAGCACGGGTGGGTGTGGGAGTGGGAGAAGAATGCAATGTAGGCCTTAGTCAAACCTCTGTACATTTGTGGTTTACGTTTTGTACAGTTATAACTATGCCTACTTTTTTTAGATGTACTTATGAGGTGACTGACTGCATTGATGAACATTTAGCACCATTCCCTAATAATCATAGAGATTTTAATGCAAATAAAAAGCTCTTCATGTGACGGTTAATTTCCCTGGAGTAATAGGACTAGTTGATGCGTAACATTTATTCTTTGATACAACGTTTAGTGTCTTTATGGTCACCATGAAGTTGTTTTTTTCAAATTCGGACCTGCCTTTTTTATTGCAAATATTAATCAAGGCTGAAAATCCAAGTTCAGCGATACATCACTTTCAAGGTTTTTATGAAGTTTTATCTCTAATAACTTATATCGTCAGCCACAAAAATGTTTAATTCCGGTCCTGTTGTAATTCTTTGGTAAATTTGTTTTGATATCTTCATAATTACAATAACGATAGTCTTACTTCGATTAAAAGATGTCATTGTCAGTGACATTTTTGAATTAGCGTATTTGGTTAACACAATTATTTCTGTAGTTTTCAAGATAAAAGATAGCAATGTAACCCAATAATAATATCAATGTAGAAAAAACGAAGAGCAATTTTTTTATAAACGAAAGAATTACATTAAATGCTCAAATTGACGTCCTCTCTGTTGAATGCCTTTACGTTTCCTGCGCATGCAATTTACACAACAGTTGTCTAGCATGGCGGGTGTAATGCTATTTCATGCATATGTTATTTTTTGTTTCAAATGGTTGATATCCGTAGTCTTTGTCGAAAAGACTTTGTCTCTTATGTATCTCCAGACAAAAAATTTAAAATTCCGGGGATCAAGCTGGCCAGGAAATCGGTCCATTGTTTCCAATCCATTTTCTTAGGAACGTTGTACTCTCACTATTGCTGGGTTATGGGGCTGAAAATTGCTGAAAATACTCTATTCCACATCGGATGCTTAGTGGCAATGCATCCAGATAGCTGTCAAATTCATTAGTTAAAAAATGTAAATACATTTCACCATTTAAATGTTCATCGTCAAAAAGGGACCTAGCATTTTTGTTCCAATAACTCCAACCTTTCTTGGAAATTCGTTTCGCTATGTGAATGTTCATTTACATTATTCCACCTGTAATGGATGGAATTCGTCACTGCATATAATTTTTTTACAAACACATATTTGGAACTTCACGATTTTTACGTACTCTTTCCTTAAGGTGATGAACCTTCCGTATTCGGTAGCATTTGTGTTTGTTTTCACAATTTTTCTTACTGATTTTACAGTAACCCCCAATTCGTGGCTAATTTCTCTTAAAGAGCAAATTTGGTTAGAAATATTCTTATAATTAACAAACCCTAAAATTAAAACCATTATTGTTACACGTTATAAATTTTTATTATGTAGTATTTTATGACCCAAAACATCTATTTGGTTCCTTATACTTCCAGAAACAACACATTTTCTCGTTTTCTCTTTATTAAGTGATCCAAAGTCTCTTAATCTTTCCAATCTTCTAAACATTTGAATATGTGAAATGCGATGATTTTGGTATAACTCAGCATACATATTTCTTGCCAAAATAGGATTCCGGTTTGATTTGGCATAAGTAAAAACACGTCAGTCTTCTCGTCGTTTGAATACATTTTTAATAAGTAACTAACTGCAAATTTCTGACAGTTTTTAACATAAACAACTCATTTAGTATTCATGTCACAAAAGGCATAGCACACTAGTTTTCAAAGGGTAAAAAAATAATATTCTATTTATTTTAGTTGTATAGTTACCAATTGCAAATAAATTATTTCTTAAAACTAATATTTTCTTTGCGTTTTGGATTTGATAATTATTAAATAATCTTTAATGAAGGTAATAATCCTTGAGTTACCCCGAGATCACTGTAACATTGGTAATACTACTTTTGAAATAAAAATACAAATGTTTTGGATGGTATGGTGTGTGTTTTACTAGATTTATGTATGGGGTGGCCAACTAAGTATGCGAGGTACTGTATCTGGGAAACTATACATCGTAGAGGCTTGCGGAAAAAAATACAAAAACCTGGAAAATATTTTCAAGTTTCTGAAATGGCCGCTAGGGGGCGTAACTGCAATCTTGAATCTAAAAAAGTTATGTTTCTGTGAATTCTGCTATATTAACCTAATAAAAAAATAACTGATCTTTGAAGTCGAGGATAATCTGAACTTTTTTTGTTTGGCACTTTTTGACATATCTATAAAAATAAAGTGGTGGGGGTATTCAAAGGTTTCCTTAAATCACCCCCCTATCTTAGAAACGGCTTATCCGATTTTAGCAAGCTTGGGCACGTTGAAAGAAGGTTTTATTGGGCTACAAATGTTAAAATAATTGAAGTTTTGTTAGTTTCACATATCGTCGCTAGAGGGCTTTGTTCGACATTCCGACAGAAACGGTTAATTTGCGCAAAAAAAATAAATGCATTGGTATGACCTTTTTTCATGAACACGTAGCTAAATGATGCCTAAACAAGCTCGCGAAAACCGCATCTCGATATCTTGTTCCTAACCTAAAATATCGGCCAAAGAAAACTTTATACGAAAATCCTTAAATTTTATTTTTTAACTATATTTTTCTGGAATTGTTTCTATTATGTAAGTTGTGGCCCTAAAAGGACCGATTTAAAGGAGGAAGGTTTTAATGCCCCGTAAATGCTCGAAATGCTGACCATCACTCTGTGCATTGCTGAGGCCTCTTATGGGTAGACAAACTGCAGCTTCAATTTCGGCTCTGAATAGGTTACCTAGAAATTGCGATTTTAAATGTTTGTAAATTTATACACCAGAATAAAATCACCCTTTTGAAATTACTACGGGCAAGTAAGCAATGCTAAAAGTTATACGAAAGGCCTATTTTTGTTTGTTTAAATGCATATTCACTATGGATATATACGAAAATACAATTAATAGAAGCAGGCAATGGAAACAGATACCTAAACAAAACATACATAATCCTCAAATTGTCAATAGTTGTCAATACTTTCGCGTTACTTTGAGCAATTTTGTGCTTTCAAAATGCGTTTTACGAATAATGAAGCTGTTGATATGCTTGCGGTTTATTTTGAATGTCTTCAGAATGCCGCAGTAGCTAAAGAGTTTACGCGGCTCGATATCCAAATCGGCGTCCTTGCGATGTAAGAGTTTTTCCCCGATTAGTGGCGAGCTTACGAGCCAATGGTAGTTTTCGGCCTACGTTTCAACGGCAAAGAATTGGAAGAACACAAGAAAATATTAACCGTGTACTGGGCTATATTGAAGGAAATCCTCATGTTAGCACAAGAGCATTATCCACTGAGTTGGGCATATCACGGACAACGTTCAAAATATTTTGAAGGACCATAGGTAAGTTCTAATGGCCATCAAAATATATAGGTATTCGTTTAAACTTTTTAATTACTTTAAGAATGCACCCATATCATGTCGTTTTGCATCAGGCCTTGAAAGAGGAAGATTTTGATCGAAGGTTAGACTATTGCCATTGGATGTTAGGCATGATACGCGAAAATAGAGAATTTTATTTCAAATTCTTTGGACCGATGAAGCCACCTTCAGTAGTGACGGGGAGTCAATCTGCATAATATGCATTATTGGTCTGAAGAAAATCCCCATTGGTTGCGTTAAGTTCAGCGCCAAGGACGTTGGAGTTTAAATGTATGGGTGGCATACTGGGAGGCAGAATTATTGGGCCATATTTTTCGAGCAACCCCTAAATGGCAATGTATTTCTTGACTTTTGGCCAATCAATTACCGTTGTTGTTGGAAGATGTGCCTCTGGAAACAAGGCAAAATTGTTTTTGCAGTTGGATGGTTGCCCAGCACATTTTGTTATTAATGTGCGAGAGCATATTAATGAGTATTTCAACAGCGGTGGATTGGAAGAGGAAGTCTGTTTCCATGGCCTCCGCGATCGCCAGACTTAACTTGCCTCGATTTTTATTTATGGGGCGCTTAAAGGACATCGTGTTTCGGACTCAACTACTACTAGAAGATATGAAAACCGGATTCGTAACGCAATACGTAACATACCGAGAGCCGAAATTGAAGCTGCAGTTTTGTCTAGTCATGAGAGCTTCAGCAATGCATAGAGCGTGATGGTCAGCATTTCGAGCATTTACGGGGCATTAAAACCTTCCTCCTTTAAATCGGTCCTTTTAGGGCCACAACTTACATAATAGAAACAATTCCAGAAAAATATAGTTAAAAAATAAAAATTTAAGGGATTTTCGTATAAAGTTTTCTTTGGCCGCTATCGAGATGCGGTTTTCGCGAGCTTATTTAGGCATCATTTAGCTACTTGTTCATGAAAAAATTAACCGTTTCTGTCAGAATGTCGAACAAAGCACTCTAGCGACGACATGTGAAACTAACAAAACTTCAAATATTATAACATTTGTAGCCCAAGAATAGCTTATTTCAACGCGCCTAAGTTTGTTACAATCGGTTTAGCCGTTTCGAAGATACAGGGGGTTATTTAAGGAAATCTTTGAATACCCCCACCACTTTATTTTTATAGATACGTCAAAAGTGCCAAACAAAAAGTTCAGATTATCCTCGACTTTAAAGATCAGTTATTTTTTTATTAGGTTAATATAGCAGAATTCATAGAAACATCACTTTTTTAGATTCAAGATTGCAGTTACGCCCCCTAGCGGCCATTTCAGAAACTTGAAAATATTTTCCAGGTTTTTGTATTGGCCGTTTTAGTATAACTTTTTTGCCAAGCCTCTACGATGGATAGTTTCCCAATACAGTACCTCGCATTCTTAGTTGGCCACCCTGTACAAAGTAAAACTATCATTGCATTAGTTATAACGAAATTGATTCAAATTTACTAAAGAATTGCGACAGTACCGTAATTAAACATTTTGTCGCTGACGATGTAAGTTATAAAACGTCATAACACGGTTTAGAAGATAGTAATGCAAAAAATTAAATGCATTGGTATGACTTTTTTCATGACAAGTAGCTAAATGATGCTAAACAAGCTCACAAACCGCATCTCGATATCTTGTTCCTAACCTAAAATATCGAAAGAAAACTTTATACGAAAATCTTAAATTTTAATTTTTTTAACTATATTTTTCTGGAATTGTTTCTATTATGTAAGTTGTGGCCCTAAAAGGACCGATTTAAAGGAGGAAGGTTTTAATGCCCGTAAATGCTCGAAATGCTGACCATCACTCTGTGCATTGCTGAGCCTCTTATGGGTAGACAAAACTGCAGCTTCAATTTCGGCTCTGAATAGGTTACCTAGAAATTGCGATTTTAAATGTTTGTAAATTTATACACCAGAATAAAATCACCCTTTTGAAATTACTACGGGCAAGTAAGCAATGCTAAAAGTTATACGAAAGGCCTATTTTTGTTTGTTTAAATGCATATTCACTATGGATATATACGAAAATACAATTAATAGAAACAGGCAATGGAAACAGATACCTAAACAAAACATACATAATCCTCAAATTTTCAATAGTTGTCATTCTGAATGTCTTCAGAATGCCGCAGTAGCTAAAGAGTTTACGCGGCTCGATATCCAAATCGGCGTCCTTGCGATGTAAGAGTTTTTCCCCGATTAGTGGCGAGCTTACGAGCCAATGGTATTTGGCCTACGTTTCAACGGCAAAGAATTGGAAGAACACAAGAAAATATTAACCGTGTACTGGGCTATATTGAAGGAAATCCTCATGTTAGCATCATAGAGCATACCACTGAGTTGGGCATATCACGGACAATCAAAATATATAGGTATTCGTTTACAACTTTTTTAATTATTAAGAATGCACCCATATCAATGTCGTTTTGCATCAGGGCTTGAAAGAGGAAGATTTTGATCGAAGGCTTCAGACTTAATTGCCATTGGATGTTAGGCATGATACGCGAAAATAGAAATTTTTGATTTCAAATTCTTTGGACCAATGAAGCCACCGTTCAGTAGTGACGGAAGTCAATCTGCACATATGCCATTATTGAGTCTGCAGAAAATCCCCATTGGTCTGTCTGAAGTTCAGCAGCCAAGGACGTTGGAGTTTAAATGTATGGTTGGCATTACTGGGAGGCATAATTAACTTGGGCCATATTTAATTCGAGCAACCCCTTAAATGGCCAATGTATTTCTTGACTTTTGGCCAATCAATTACCGTTGTTGTTGGAAGAATGTGCCTCTGGAAACAAGGCAAAAATTAGGTTTTTGCAGTTGGATGTTTGGCCCAGCACATTTTAGGTTAGAATGTGCGAGCATATAATGCAGTATTTCAACAGCTGTGGATTGGAAGGGAAGTCTGTTTCCAGGCTACTCCGTCGATCGCCAACTTAAACTTGCCTCGATTTTTATTTATGGGGCGTTAAAGGACATCGTGTTTCGGACTCAACCTACCTACTAGAAGATATGAAACCGGATTGTAGCAATACGTAACATACCGAAGCCGAAATTGAAGCTGCAGTTTTGTCTAGTCCATGAAAGCTTCATTCAAGCCAAGTTTGTTGAAATCGGCTTAGCGTTTCGAAGATACAGGGGTTATTTAAGGAAACCTTTGAATACCCCACCACTTTATTTTAGACATACGTCAAAAGTCCAAACAAAAAGTTCAGATTATCCTCGACTTTAAAGATCAGTTATTTTTATTAGGTTAATATAGCAGAATTCACGAAACATCACTTTTTAGATTCAAGATTGCAGTTACGCCTAGCGGCCATTTCAGAAACTTGAAAATATTTTCCAGGTTTTGTATTGGCCGTTTTAGTAAACTTTTTTTTGTGCAAGCCTCTACGATGGATAGTTTCCCAGATACAGTACCTCGCATTCTTAGTTGGCCACCTACAAAGTAAAACTATCACTGCATTAGTTATAACGAAATTGATTCAAATTTATTAAAGAATTGCGACAGGACCGTAATAAAACATTTTTGTCGCTGACGATGTAAGTTATAAAACGTCATAAAATGGTTTAGAAGATAGTAATGTTAACGCATGATAAAAGAAACAGCCTGTATTATTTTTTTACAACAACCAACAGGATGAGAAAAATAATTATGAAATGATAATGATGAATAATAAAATGTTTAATTTTGTAAGAACCAATTTAATGGATTGTATCCTCCGCTAATTAAAATTATGTTATTAAACAAAATAATAAAATTTCAAGGTGTTTGGCACACAGCGGAGTACTTAAAAATTATATTCATTTCATTCTATACAATAGTTTCTACTGTTATACAGTGAATGGAAAATTTTGAATTTTTTTGCATATTTCTGAATTATTTTATTTTTTATTATATTACTGGAATACTGAATAATATTTTTATCGTACTCAAATAACCTGTTAAGTAAAAAATGCTAATAAGTCACACTGTATGCAGCGACTAAATCAATGTTTCGTTGTAAGACATTGTTAATTATCATTATAATAAAAAAAACGAGAACGAAAACTAAACAATTGCATTTTTCCCTTCTACCAGGTATCACCACTATAATTAACCTTAACTTTATTTAAATAATTTACACATTACGATATGATTATAAAATAATAATAAATGCTAATTGTGTTAAGGTTAACTTCACATTGAAAAAACTAACCGTGGACTTTATCTACGAAAAATTGACAAAAAATCGGAGGTACCTGATGACATGAGAAATTAACTATGAGCAACCTTGTCTTAATTAGTTGCTTAAGAGAAGCTTTCTAGTTAGTTAAATTTTGTAATCATCGCTACAATTCGTTCTACTTACACTGTAATTAGTGACATAGATATTACATTGAGTAATAAAATGACGATGGTTCTACATTATATTATGCACCTCATAATGTATATTACAAAACCTTTCAGAAATATCGAAAGTTTTTTCTGGTGAATTCTGTTGCATAAAACTGTGTGTCACGATTTTATTCTGTTTTAAATAAAGAAAGAATTAAGTTATTGTTTGAGTAGATGAGATTTGTCACAATAGGTCTTAGTGGTTTTGATACAAAACAATTATTGCAGTTAAGTCTCTATTATCTCCTTTTTCGGCAAGCATCGTGACATACATTATAATTTCAGGGCGTGTAAATTGTTAATAGGAAAAGGCAGTATTGAATTTTAATAACTGTTAGCTAATGTAAATAAATTATTTATGGATTCTTGGTTGCAGTATATCTGGGTGGCTAATGAGATTTTTATGTACTGTGTAATTTAAATTTGTTTGTACGACATGTTGACATTAATTATTTACTGGGGTATTTATTTAATCCAATATTCTCTATTTGGAGAATCAATTTAATGATATACCGGGTGACCCAGTAGGTTCGAACCAAGCTTATATCTTTACGTATTTTAAATTAAAATTTGTTTGTACGACATGTTGATATTAATTATTTACTGGAGTATTTATTTAATCCAATATACTCTGTTTAGAGAATCAATTTAATGATATACCGGGTGACCCAGTAGGTTCGGACCAAGCTTATATCTTTACGTATTTTAAATTAAAATTTGTTTGTACGACATGTTGATATTAATTATTTACTGGAGTATTTATTTAATCCAATATTCTCTGTTTGGAGAATCAATTTAATGATATACCGGGTGACCCAGTAGGTTCGGATCAAGCTTATATCTTTACGTGTTTTAAATTAAAATTTGTTTGTACGACATGTTGATATTAATTATTTACTGGAGTATTTATTTAATCCAATATTCTCTGTTTGGAGAACCAATTTAATGATATACCGGGTGACCCAGTAGGTTCCGACCAAGCTTATATCTTTAGGTATTTATGTATAGATTTTGATGCGATGTTGTATAATTGCATTAGAGACCAATTCCAATTGTGTAGTATACTAATATACAAAAACAAAATGGTTGAATTGCGGTTTAGCTGAAAATTGCATAAAATATCGATTTTCAAATGGGGCAATCTGTATATTTTTACATATTTGAATGTTAATCCAAATTAGTAGAAAATTTTTAAAAATTACTAAACAAACATTTTTTCAAAAAAATATTTTTTGAAGTTTACATGTTAAAAATAAGCAAAAATGAATGCATTTGATTTTAATTATTCAAAGTAATCGTTTTATCACTTGCAGTTGTGGGGTGTGTTTTATAAAACAGAACATGATTCAGTTTGATTTTTTGAAATTTTTTTTTGTTTTTATTAGCAACTAGGGGTAGGGTATCAGGTATCAGAATAAACTAAATAGCATTTTATTATATTAAAAAAAAAAGAGTAGTTACCAATTTAAATTTTTGTTATTTTTTCTACATGGTTAGATAGATTTTATTCTATAGAACCCAAATGTGTAAAAATAAACATTTTTTTAGAGTAACCGTTAGTCCGCAGTTTGGTTACTTTATGCCAAACACTTATATTTGTTTGTTACTGTACCAAATTTCATCAAAATGTATACAACAGTAAGATAAAAACTTGGTCTTACCTGGTGACTGAGCTAGTAGCGTAGTGGTGACACGACCTGTTTAGCATTCGGGAGGTAATAGGTTCGATTGCCGTTACCGTCTACCTTGTATGAGGTTTTTTCAGGGGGTTTTCCTCATACACATGTAGCGGCATGGTCACTGTGTGGTGTGTACGCAAACCATGTGCAGCTACTTAGGCGAATGCTGAGGTAGTATTTTCCCCCTCAGAACCTTTAACTTCGTTCCTTCCGATCCTATGCTGACCACACCCATCCTTAATCCCACCATGCATATATATGTAATGTGTGTATGTATGCTGGGAATCCATGATTGTGGCTGAAGGAGCTTGAAAAGCTTAAACAGCCAGCGCTCCCCCTTTGGGAGGGAATGAAATACGTGACCTTTCCTTTTCTTCCTTACCTGGTGAGTCACCCGAACTACCCTAAGATATATAGAAATCCGGCTTACCTCTAGATCTGCCAATATTTCTAATGAGCTTTGTGTTGTCTTGGTGTAAATATAACTAGCCAACAAATTTTGATCCAATTAATGTATATTTTCACCGTATTACAGTGCATAATTACGAATACTTGTCTTTTGTGCATAAAAGTCGTGTATTTGAAAGTAAATTATACAAAATCTATACGTTTCGATAAGACAGATTTCAAACGTAATTCAAGTGACAATGAATAAGCGTGCTATAATAACAGCTGCATTGCGAAGCCTACTACTGATTATTATTTTATTGTAGTAACGATAGTTAGACCTTTAATAGATTAAATATTATTAAACACTCTTGAAAATCACATTACAGAACTCCTGGTAACGGATGAAGGCTAACAATGAAAAATGCCACAATCAAAATACAAATTTAACAAAATTTAATCACATTGTAGTGTCGTAAAATTGTCAAGAACTTGAATTTAAAAATGGTACAAGTGTCTATGACTAAAAACTTGACATATCAATTAATGTTCTGTTAATACATATCAAATTTCATAAGACCTATTATAATTTTCATTTAATTTTAACTGACATGATGAAACTTAATTGCAATGTATGACAACTTTTATTATACGAAAAAAAAATTGTTTACTGGACTAGTAAGGTATGTGACAACTTTTAGCATTCAGTAAAGGTTCGATTGCCGTTACCGTCTACCTTGATAGGTTTTTCAGGTTTTCTCTACACATGTAGCGCATGGTCACTTGTTACGCAACATTGCAGCTACTTCGAATCTGGTATATCCTCAGAACCTAACTTGTTCCTTGATCTATGCACAAATTTAATCCACATGCATATAAGATGTGTATGTACATGGGAATCCATGATTGTGCAAGAGCTTGAAAAGCTTAAACACACCCATTTGGAGAATGAAATACGACCTCCTTTTCTACTGGAGTCACGAACACCTAGATTATAAATGTCTCTAGATCTGCCAAATTTTAATGAGCTATTTGTTTGGGTAAATATAACTAGCCAACAAATTTTGATCAATTAATGATATTTACCTATATATTATAATTACGAAATTTTTGTGCATAAACGTCTATATTGAAATAAATTATAAAAATCTATAGTTTCGATAAGACAGTTTAATAATTCAAGTGATCTTTTAACTTTAATAACAGCATTTGAAGCTACATGATTATATTAATCAAAACGTGTTAGACCTTATTAAATATATTAAACCTTTGACAAATATTTAGAACTCCTGGTAACGGAAAGCAAAATGAAATGCCACAATCAAATAAATTTAACAAATTAATCACATTGTAGAAAATTGTCAAGAACTTGAAACTTTAAATGGTACAAGTGTTTTGACAAAATATGCTAAAAATTAAATTAATCATCCATAAGCGATTTATAATTCATTTAGTTTTAACTGTATTAATTTATTCCATACTTTATGACCACCCGGTATTTAATTGATAGGCAGTTATTTTCAGGTCTAGAAAAGCCATAGCAAAAAACCTAGACATTCGTAAGGTTAAAATTAAGACGTACCTTTTTTAATTACAGAATGCAAAAACCGCTAGTGCCCGTTCTGGAGTATCATTTTCATTTTCAAGGCAGTTTAATTGTTAGAGCAGGCTTGATTTTTTTGTAAATTTGTTCGATATACTGACAACGATAACTGTACTTATCGAAACGTGTAGGTTTTGTATAATTTATCTTCTAAACACAGAAGATAAGTAATTATGAGTTTATATCGTGTAGTTTACATTTTCATACTAGAGTACATATTTTTTGTGCTTATGCTGCGTGCTGTCAGATTTTATCGTTTTAACGTTTATTTCATTAACCCGTCTCATGTATATATATACGTATATATATATATATATATATATATCATTCTAGATCACTTTCGTTGAATGACAATAGTCACTTTTATGAGCCCTATGAGGGCTGCCGAGTCATATTCGATCTATATATCATATATCCATCCTATTCTTTTCTCGCCACTATAATTATATATATATATCAAATCGAAAGTCCATATATATATATATAAGATTAATGTGATTTCTAAAGTTAAACTGAGCGTAAAGTCACTTCATTCGGATATCCTATGAGGGCTCTGTCATCGAAAGTACCATTTCTGATCCATTAGTGTAATATCTGCAATATCAGGGCTAATTCTTAATCTGCGCGCCAACTTGTAAATTTATTCTTATCGAATCGAGCGAGTCCAAAATTAACAAAAATGATTAATGTGATTTCTAAAGTCAAAAACTCGGAGCGTAAAATCCTGCCTCATTCGAATATCCTAGCTCTGTCATCGAAAGTACTCACTTTCTGATCCATTAGTGTAATATCTGTGGTATCAGGGCTAATCTTAATGCTGTGCGCCAACGCCTTGAACAATTACAATCTGACATTTTGTTTCTATAAGAAACATAGGTCTCCTCTGGGAACTTAATTCTCTCGACTTGCAATTTCCTTAATGCAGGCTTGACCCTAACTGTCGATATAAATGAGGAGTATGTGCATATCTCAAACAGTACCAGCGGCGTAGCGTAGGGGTGGCCGGAGCCTCGCAGCGCCCCGGGTGGCAGTTTTTCGGGATCGGCGATTTCAGGAATACCCCAAGTAAGACGCGCTTGGAACATGTCTGGAAATAAGATGCAATAAGGAAAAATATTAAAATAGAATTACATTTTAATTTGTAAGCAACATGATCAATGTGCACTTTACTTTAGGCTCTAGTAACATGCTTACGTAGAGCAGCGCTGGCGGAAAACCGCAAACGAGTGCAATATGATGAATCCCGTTCACAAAGTCGTTTTTTTCTATATGTGTATTGGGATTTCTGGGAAATGTGTATGGACTATCAACTAACACACAGTTTCAAATTTTCCAAGTGGAAAAATTTCGAAATCACATTTGATGCAAGAACAACTATCGACAATGAAACTCAAATAGTGTTTGTAAAAAGTAAACAAAAGTGGCGAGACATCCTAAGAAGAATACTTGAGGAACTGATTTATATACTTACGAAATATTCGGTCCCCTACTTATCACCAAATAGCCCAAAATGAGTTTATCTACTATTTGGAAGATCATATTCCACGAAGATTCTGAAGCAAGTGAAAGAAATATATTATTTCTCCATTATGTTAGATAGTACCTCACAAGGACCAAACGAGTTAAATTCTGCGGTATGTGAAAGTTGGCGAAGCCAGAGTGGAAGTGGTTGAATCGTTCGTTAATTTTATTGAGGCCAAAGGCAAAAATGAAGAAATGGCGAACATGATTCTTACGATGATCGACGATATTCAAAACTTCCGCAGCCAGGAAATGTTGCAGTGATGTGCACGAATTAGCTCTGTGAATTTAAATCCTCAGTACGTTGCCTGCACTAATTATTCATTGAATTTAGTTGGTGTCTTCGTATAGTTTTCTTCTTCAACACACCGCTGGGCTGAAACAACAATTACAAACCAACAAGGCGAGTAAGTGAAACTCGCTGCAGTGCGACATGACGCTGTCGAGGTGATACTGTGGGATGTTGAGTAATCTGGCAGAATCAACGGATGGAAACGCAGCGACAAGATCTATTGCAGAGCAATAGGAACAATGTGAAGCTGTGCTCTCTGCAAACGTTTTTGCTAGAAAATTGTGATACGCTTGTCAATGATGCTTTGAGTTGCGCTGAGCGCACGTGCAAAGAGCTTGATAGTGAATTAACGACGCGCCGAAACGGAATAAAAAAAAGAACAGATTTTTCACGCCAGTGAAACTACTAGATCCGGTATTTAAATGTGACCTCATTACTGCCTCTAATGTCACTGACATGGTAGAGTTTGAGCGAGAGAGACAACGATTGCAGAACCTTCTTGTTGTTGTAAAAGACCTGAATATCACGACGAAGGGACGGTTGATGGATTTTGTAACTAATATAGAAATTTCATCTTGGCATTTCAGTTCTCAATATTGTAATCATGTTACGTATCTTTTCAACAAGTGGCAAGTTGTGAACGTAGCTTTTCCAAGCTTCAATTAGTTATGAACTATCTAATGTCAACGATGAGCATGCTTCAATTAAGCAGTTTGGCAATTTTGTCAATTGAACAGAACCTGACCAAAGAAATTGATCTTAATGACGTTATAGCAGACTTTCTCTTACGAAAACACGTAGAATTGTATTGTAGAGAATTTAAAATTTATTTTAACTTTAGTACTGTTTACCAGATTTTACTTTTATTTTTCACCCCCTCTTAAGGGTGGTAATTTATGATGGTGCCCGAGAGCCAGCGATTCACGGTATGGGAAATTTCCTTCATCATGGAAACCAATTTCCCAAAAAGATCGCAAGACCGATCCCTTTGACAACCTATCATTTGATATTAAGTTAATTTTGTCTAGTCACACCATCCTTGAATGTAACAAACTCCTTACTGACAACAATATTTTAGACAGAATCGTTCAATAGATGATATTACATTTGTGGCCAAAGTTTGAAATGATACATTAGAAAGATTCGGTGAGCTAGTTGTAGTCACTTTAGGCATTTTAAAAGTATTTGACCCAGTTTTACATGGATGTTTTCTTGATAGAAGACAAATATGTGTCGTAGTTAATGTGATAGCTTCTACACATTTTCTGCTATGTATAAATGATCTAATTTTTTCAACAATTATCCCAATCCATTGTTTTTCAGTGTAGTTTATTTCATTCTAATGAAGATATTGAAGCTGAAGTGGTCATTTCAATCAAGAGATGTTACGGTCGAAAATGAAACTAAAACGGCAGGTAAGATAATTAGAGTGCACCGGACTAGCTCGGTGGGACAGAGGGCGTGTTTTTGAATTTAAAAATACTGAAGGTGGTTAGTCGTATTGTCGAAGGTCGAAGATAAGGGTGCGTCGTAATTAGAATAAAGTCAAGTAAAAGGGCGCCAAACTGTTATTAAGACGAAATCGGTAAGAATACACCTGGGCACACGCAATAATTCAGCCTTCAACAGTCAAAAGATCTCACTTACCTTACGTTGGCTACCTCCAGGTGCGCGTCGGAGATGCTTTGCAACTTTAGCCCTAGAACAAATCTTAAAAATATCCACACGCGCATATACCAAAATAGCGTGGGCGCAAAACAGCTGTTGGGTTTCAATGACTTCTTTAACTTTATATTTCGTTAGGTTCCCCCAACGCTTGTGAACAAAATAATTCAAACACAATAAAAAAATAATGAATGTTAAATATTACGCTTAAATCTCATTGACTCAAATTTAAATACTACTCAATTCCAAAGCTCTGTCATTAATTGAACCCCAAACTAAAATAATTAGACATAAACTAGATAAACGTCATTTGAAATTACTCTAATGGGTTACGTTAAACAACACAAAATATTTAATAAAACTAAAAAAAAACTCTATGATCCTGAATGCTTCAATTTTAGGAAATTACCACTGATTACTTTTAACATGAATCAATAAAAATTGAATCAAAATTTAGCTTTCAATAAATTCTTTAGTTTGAATAATAAAATTACTACTCTTCGTTAATTATTGCTTTCGCTGGTCGGGAGGAGATCACAAATTAACACCATAAAATTCAATTGATTGTTCGTCTATTATATCTAAATATATCTCAAAAAGCACAGAAATACATAGATTTATTTACAATGGTTTCAGTTTGATTTAAAATATTAAATACTAGAAAACGGAAACATAAATGGTCAACCTTACAAGCTTACCAGGTGACCTTTGATTTTAAACTACGGAAATAGAATTATCTAAATGTAAATAACTTCAAAACAATACGTAACCAATTGGTCACTAAAAATCAATTTTACCATACGAAATGTTCATATACATAAATTTGCAGTACATTTAGTTAAATAATAAAAATACAAAATACCAAAGATATCGCAAATAAAAGCAGCTCGTTAACCTTTAAATTGAGATAAACATGAGAGCAACAATTACTGCAAAAATATAACAAAAAAAACGACTGCGTTTATTCGCTCGTCAACCAATAATTTCACCAAGTTTACAAACAAAGTTATGATAAAGCATTCACAATAACGCACAATATTGGGTTACCTTCTCTACCGGCAGCAACAAAGGAACGGGAACGGCTCCAGGATACTAGTAAAATGGCCTCTATCAGAAAACCAATACGGCAATTTCCCAGTCTTAATTTATGTCTCCAAAACGAGTAGCTTTTACACACGAGATATTTACACACTTTACTGTTCAAATCGGTAGCACGATTTACAAGTCTGTTTAATTATTAAAATGGAAAGAAAAAAAGGCCTATTTACAAATTATTTACAGTGAGACTATCAAAGGCTGTTTACAAAAGCACAAAAACACAGGATTCGGGCACACAATACTCCACCAAAAAAAACATCAAATCCGCAAAAGCGATAAAAAAAACTCCGTAATTCAGTAAGCACTGGTTAATCACTGTCCTGATTACGAAATGGTAGGACTAGTAGACCACGATATATCACATAAAGTTCTCCGGCCTGGTGAATCAACAACAAAATCCGCACATAGGGAAACCGACTCACAGTCCACGATACATTCGATAGAACCGGGAATATCGACGGTAAAAGCGGTCCCCTCCCCCATTCCACAACTTCCTCCATCAAACCAAGACAAAGACTGAGCACATACATTCAAAAATTCTTCAGTTACGCCATATTCGATTTTAAAAACGACAATTAAATCATACTACTCATACATTCAAATTATAAACGCGGTACAAAAGATAAGCCCCTTCCCGTAAATGATCGAGAAACATTGCGTCATATTATCACCTTTACACAAGAATTTTGCAAGGGATGGTTTTCCAAGTAAGCAACGCTTATCTACTCTACAATACTTGAAGTTTGATGAGTTCATATAGTAATCCAGCCAAATATTGCTTGCTCCTATAACGATTGTTTTTAATTGAAAGTGAATCGGTAAACTGTACTGCACAAAAATCTTGGCTCCGTTCGTGAAATGGAAGTTAACAGAAACATAATACGAAAAACACCTTGCGATTTTATCTCCCAATAACAAACGACGTTTTTAAACATATTTTAAACCTTACGAAAATTTATATAATTTCCATCCTGATGTAAATTAATTCTAACAAAGAAATTCATTTTAAACTAAGTACGACAAATTCTAATCCGAAATACTATATAAAGCAAATGATATATCAATTTAATTTAACTTTATAAAGACACATAAAAACAACAAATTTCGTTAACGTGAGTAGACAGAAAAAGAAACGAAAAGAAAAGAAAACGTATATATATATACAAGAACACACATATATTACACAGAGTGTGCTCTTAAATAGGGAAGCAATAATCTAACAAAATTCAGGGTTGCCTGGATTCCGGCAAAAAAGAACAATAAATTTCCTGTTGTAAGTGTAATGGCTCAAATGTCAAGTTTCCAGACTCTATTACTAAGTTAGGAGTGTCTGCATCTTCTGTCCGCTACTAAAACAGCGGCTCGAAAAATAGGCTTTTTATGCAGATCTAAGACCTAATTCAACGCCATATCAATTTTAATTTGCATCTCTGTCACACAATTCCTCGAACATAGGACAATGTTTTATCTTTGTCTTATAGCTATTGTACCGGTTATTATGCCCGTGAATTACATTTTGTCATAGTATCTTGGACCACCTTTGCTACCACTCTGTTCCTTTATCAATACGCAATACAAATTTCAATTTATAAACGGGCGCAATCCATGTTCTTCTACACAGCTACTAAACTCTGACGTGATCTTCCTAGTTCCTGGTATGTAAAAATTTGAGGTAGCCAGTCATAGGCATCTATCTCTTGGCAGTCCAATATCCCTTTATGCGTCGTCCTAGGTGTTCCCGAGTACATTAACACTCTAGGCTAAACTTAGCCACAATCACAATTATAAAAAAAAACGTGTGCAATTCAAATTATTCAATAACTAATTTGGTTTTCTGCCAAAAATAAACAATAAGAATTTTCAAAGTTAATTTGAACGATGTTGGAAGCCACAGTAGCATCAAAGTAGATCTCCCCACATGCATTTATATATTTATAATTTATAATCATTTACATTATTTATCTGTCATTTGAGACAGGGTACAAGGTTGTAAAATTATCTTTCTAGTATCATACAAAACTATCCTCTCAGCATCTTAACATCACGCTGGAATTGGTAAGTTTTCATTTTTTTACTGAAATCTCCATTAATTATATCTACATATTAACATAATTATTTTATGTAACAAAGAAACTTTGGCTACAGTAACTAATGTAATAGTGAATCTTAATTTTATGATACACATTGAATCTATATGATATACAATAAGTGTATATATATATATATATATATATATATATATATATATATATATATATATATATAACACATTAATCTCTGACCTTTGTATAAGTTAAAGTTAATATCACAGATAAGTACTATGCCATGTTTAGGTCTTTAATTTAACGTTACTTCGCTAACACATACTCACTGGCATAATAATAAATTAGTGTACATAATGACCGTTTTTATTTACAAAATCTTAAATTAATTGTAATATTTACTTGACTAACGACAAATTAATTGTTATTTGCGAACGCAACGTTTAGTGTTACTGTGTAATGTGCATGTGCGATAAACATTGATGAAAGAATAGGACTTACATAACCTAATTACTACAATTTGGTGCTGTATACGGAAGTTTTAGGGTGGTTCTATACCTAATTTAGAATCGAATCCGTTTTTGCACTAACATTGTATTTTATAAATAATAATAAATACTAATGAGTCATATAGGTACGATGCAGTACCTACACTTTTTTGTTGACATATTTTATTACACCACCACGTAAAGATGTATGACACATTATAGCACGTTTACATAAATATTTGGTGTTTTTATATTTAGCATACAAATTTTTACAATAGAATGTATCATTTTTTGAGCAACACGTCTTACAAAAAATAAGCAAATCAATTAACGGGTTGGATTTGCCGTATGCTAATTTTTTTTTTAATTTTAAGGGTTTAAGTAATATAAAAGAGACTGATTCTGTCATGCTCCAATTGTGAAATGCTATTATTTACATTTTAATCAGATACATTAACATAGACATTTGTTGAAAACAGCCGGAAGTATAGATTTCATCAGATTTTACATTTCAATGATTTGGACTATTACAAAGTCACGATAAAGACCTTGAAGTTTCCATATATTCACAAGTGTTCTCAATCGATAAGGTTTCAGAAAAATGTGAATTACCATAGTTGATTGATGTTCCTTTTACCCAATTTTATATTATTGTATGGTACAACGGTATATTATATAAGATTGGTAAGTACTAAGTCCAGGGTCTGGTTTTTCCACTTTTCAAGACCTCTCATGAAGGGGCATAACCCTCGAATACCGTAAAATAACTTTGGCGCTATCGAAATTTTTAAATAATTAAAGTCATTTTATACCATGTCGTGTCTCAATATAATAATAAATGCAGTTATTTTTGGATATTTTTTAAAACCATCAATTTCTAGTCACGTGTATACGTCATAACCAATAACGTGATTATTATACTGAGAATAATCTCTAGTACTTATTGCCGGGAATTGTTCGTTGTAGATTTTGTTTGCGCTAACAAAGGTATTTAAGAAATTAATATGTTTGTGGTGGAATTAAATGTATGAGTCAAATTATTATTGAGTCAAATATAACTCGAGAGTGAGGATAAATTAGAAAATAATTAGATAAATTCCAATATCAAATCTATCGCATGGGTAACTACATTTTTGTTAAATGCATTTTTGATAGTAACATCCGGCTGCCTGGTTGTTAATTTGATTGTTTCTTTGCAAAGATTTTGTTTAAAATGCTTAAATAATGTTTAATGTGGACATTTGTGTAAATATGATTAATGGATACTGTTAGTGAAATTAAAGGATATACAGTCTGCTTGTTTCAAAAACATACTAGCGCCAATATTAACCCGTTAGTGCCCGTAAATTTTTTTGTTTTGATTCTCGGAAAACTATATAAATGGATATATATATATATATATATATATATATATATATATATATATATATATATATATATAAAGCTAGGGAGGTATGCACTGAAAAAACCCTAAAATATGCATGCAAATATGCACCAGAAACAGTCAAAATAAGCACTAAAATATGCTTTTATGCATTTTAGTATGCATAATAAAACAACGAAATAAATACTCATTTTATCTTATATTTATATGTTATTTATTGTAAGAACTACATATACAAAAAATACACAAAAAATAAGTATAAGTTATTTTATTTATTTATTAATAAATAATAATTACTATATTTTAAATTGTAACCCTTTATTATATTACCTTTATTTATTTCTGTTAAAACAATATACTATTAAGTGTTTTTCTAAGTTGTCTAAAGTAAAACTTTGCCGTCTAGCTGTTAACACTAATTTGTACATATTAAAATTCTTGAATCTCAATAGTTAATTTATTTATTATTTGGTTATTTAAAAAAAACAATTTTGAAGTTTAGAACTTAAAAAAGTTTGGATTGTAAGTTTTTATTATAAAAATTTTAATTTCACTTTTTATTAAATAGTTTAATTTTTTTATTGAAAATATGGGAAGTTAAAAATATTTTTGAAAAGTAAAACAATTAGACATAGAACTTACCTCGTTGCAAACTGTCCAAAAAAATATGGTTTTTCATCAATGATTTTAAAATCGGTTTTATTATTAATCCACTTCTTGAGAAGAACAATTTTCATTTCATTTCACATTCTGATAAACCCTTCTGTGAAGAAAATTGGAATAAAACTAAATAAAGTAAATGCAAGTTTTTTCTTATCCTTAAATTTAAATGGGGCTGGCAGAAAATGATTTTATTGGCTAAAATCAATTAGATTTCCCTTCATAAAAATCAAGGACGATTTTAATAATACAAATTATGAAAATTCCGTTATTAAGCCTCCGGCAACAACCTATAATACTACTTTTACGGCGACATCCGGCTTATCGCTTAGCAGGATGTACTTACTCTACCTGCTCACAAAGAAATGAAGTACAATTAAAAATTTTTTTGCGATTTCATTGCAAAAATGGCTCAAAATATGCACTTTTAATAAATGCATATGCATTTAAAAATTTTGTCAAAATATGCTTATATGCACTTTATATGCATTTTGCATATTTCCTGAACTCTCTCTCTCTCTCTCTCTCTCTATATATATATATATATATATATATATATATATATATATATATATATATATATATATATCGTGTCCAAGATAAGGATGCCCACTATGGGGATCTCGGAAACGGTAAGTGATGGAAGGTCGGTTAAATGGAACAAATGTTACGCATTTGAGAGGATGTATTTATGGTCTTTGTAGAACCATCATCAACTTTATTTTTTTAAATACACGAAAAAATTATTTAATATTTAAATTCTCGCCTTGATTCTGAATTCAACGATATATCACACTTTATGATACGATGTTTTACATTGAATATGAATTTTCTCATCCGAAACGTATCAAAAATATAAAGTGTGATATATCGTTGAATTCAGAATCGAGTAGAGAATTTAAATATGGAAAAACTAATTTTTTCGTGTATTTAAAAAAATAAAGTTGATGATGGTGCTAACAAACGAAACGTTGTATCAAAAATTGAATAACAGCATTAAGTAGAGCTAGAAAAGTGGCAATGAAAATGTGCTCTTCTTTTCTTGATAGCTCTTCAAACAAGGTCAGAAAAAATAAAAACGAAAATCAGAAAATTCAATTTTTTTCAAATATCTCAAAAACTAAAAGAGATATTCGAGTTCTACAAAGACCATAAATACATCCTCTCAAATGCGTAACTTTTGTTCCATTTAACCGACCTTCCATCTCTTACCGTTTCCGAGATCCCTATAGTGGACATCCTTGTCTTCGACACGGTGTATATATATACTAAATAAGATGTATTTACTAATATTTTAATTTTATTTGATCGCAAAACAAAAAAAAAAAAGAAAATGAAACGAAAATGAACACATTCTAAAATTATAAGTAACATCTCTAAATATTATTACATTTATAATAAAAATAAATAATTTTAAAAGAAACTATTGTTTATGGTAATTTTTAAAAAAGATATTTGGTGAAGGGCTACTCTGCAGGTAACGGAATATTTTTGTTCCCACATCTTTATAACAGCCATGCTTGTACACAACATTGATCTATTGTCCAGTTAAAGAATGACCACCACCATTTCTTAGTTCTTATTGACGTAGATAAGAACTGATCATTTAAATCAACGCCTCCCATATTTTTGTTATAGGCGGCTATGGGTGCTGGAATTTGTATTTGGATTTTCTTTTTTTCACGTTTAGAATATCTCTCTATAGTTTTTAGAGGTTGAATATGAACGCAGTTGGATATAGCAGTCAGAACGGCATTATCATTCCAACGCACGAGTACTAACTTTCCATCGGTTTTGGGCTCCATTATTCCTCGGCTTGTTTTAGCGAATAATTTGGTATCCCAAAAATTGGTTCCTTTTGGCACGATATTTTGTCGCAAGGTACCAGTTCTCCCATAGTTTAAACTTGTAAGTTTGTCTAAGAGCCCAACCGATGAAAATAAATGATCAAAAATTAACTTTGTGCCTACTGGAAATCCAGTGTGCTGTGCTAGTCCTGCGACTCCACCTTGCCCATATGAAGATGCATAGTAAGGTTCAGCATGATGAAAAACTCCTGTCTGGTTAGCCAAATACCGTAATTTGAATCCAAACGTTATAGGCTTACCACGAATAAATTTTTTTGCACCGTGGCTACCAAAATATGGTGCAATGCTTTCATCTATACTGCAATTTTGTTCTACAGAAAATTGCTTGAAGCATCATTCAGATGATTAAAAATTGGTCTGACTTTATAAAACCTATCAGTTTCATCAATTTCAAGATTATCAGCTACATGTAAATATCGGAGAATTTCGTCAAAGCGGTTTCGTCGTATAGAATCTGCAATCACTGGATAGCAGTCACCGTCTCTTTTCCAATACATTCTACGTGCAGGTAATATATGGTATCCGGAAAAAAGTACTACACCAATAAGTACTTTTATATCGTTTTCTATTACGTGAATGTTATCATTTCGTTTTTGAATGGAATATAAATTTGTTTGGGTTGTTATTAGTTGGACAAGTTGTTCAGAAAAAAATGAAAAGAATGCATGGACAGGTTTGGTAAGCGTATTTTTCAAAAAATCTTTAGTCGATGGGCGTGAATGCTGAAATTCTGGTATCTGGAACGTGATTTCTGTTTCATTTTATATTCTTTCCGTTTGTTTATTTTTTTCCCTTGTCGATTTTGCTAATTGTTTACTTTTCATAATGGTCGTCGATATTTTCCTTCTTTTAGAGGCGCGTTCAGCAAAAGGAACATTTTCATCGCTTTCACTAGAGCTTGTTTCCTTTGAAGTAACAGCTTTTACATTGTCATCTAACGTGGTATTTTTATTACTGCCCCGGATAGTAACAAACTTTGGCAATAAAATTCTGCTAGGTAAGCGATTTATATCGCCAGTTTATATCTGTTTCGAAAGGCGGCTCGATTGCAATAGATGAAATATCCAGATTCTCATCGTTCTGCTAATAATTCATGAAAAAGAAGGCCTTTACCATGTGGACCCCTTCTATACCTATAAGCGCGAGAAATAAAGATCTAACATTAAATAAAGTCAAGTTATACTTACAATTAAAAATTATTATTAATTTTATTAAATACATAAATAAAAATATGAAAATGTAAACTTTCACCATTAACACTCATAATAAAATACTTATCTTTTTGGGATTTTTAATGGTGTACTTTAAATTATACAATCTAAACGTTTCGATAACACTTACAGTTATCTCAAACTGTTATATTAATAGCAGGCTTATGTTTATGTTTGAATTTTTCAAATTTGACAAAATTGTTTACTACATCTTTAACAATTTTAACTAACATTACTACTGACGAAGATAACTGTAAGTGTTATCGAAACGTTTAGATTGTATAATTTAAAGTACACCATTAAAATCCCAAAAAGATAATTTAAATAAATACTCGAGTAGGATTTGAACTACACCTGTACTTTGCTAGAGTACTCTAGCAAACTACGTCATAGGTTCAAATCCTACTCGAGGTAAACTTTTTATTTATGTATTTAATAAAATTAATAATAATTTTTAATTACATATTTACTTTTGAACTTATTCGTTCATAACAAAAAAAAAACATAATAATTTATACTTACAATGATTCATCCATATTTTGTGTACCACTCTCAAACTTTTCTAAATATAATATACAATCAACAACTGACAACAAAATACGATTGCTCTATGAATAAAATACTCAGCCACTTGTTACGGATACAAACAAATCACATCTAAATATGGAATACAAATCTTTAAAAACGGAATCTAATAATAAATCAAGGTCAAATTCACAGAACTGTTTACTTAGAGCGATATCGAATATGCCCACTGACACTTCATGTACCACCAATTTTTATCACAGTATAATATATTCTAAATAAAAATTCAACTTTTTTATTGCAGCGTTGTTACACAATGTGTTTAGTGCACGAACGATATAAAAAGTTTTTTAATAAAGTAATGTAGGCGGAACACCAAAAATAATTATTTTTGTATCTAGTGCGCGAAATGCCACTTTGGTGATCGAGAATTGAATTTTTTAACGAGGCGCAGCCCAGTAAAAAAATTAGTCGAGATCACCAAAGTAGTTCGCGCACGGGTTGCAAACAAATTTTTTTCTACAACCATCAAAATATGAATATTTCTTAAAATTATTTTAAGTAATTTTTTTCTTGGATGTTTGCTTGACTGAGAACCACAAAAGTTAGAATACAATAATCTCATCGAGTTTACATGCAGTGTGCGAAATATGTATTTCGCACATTGTTTCGCACACGTTGTTATGGTAACGTGGGAAAATAAAAAAAAATGTCATTTCACATATTGTTATTAATGCGTGAACCTCATCATTTTTTGATGTTTGTAGAAAAACATTATTTATTAGAGTGCAAACACGTTTGGCAAACTGTTGTGCAACGGGTTGTATTTTTACTTATTAAATCAAAAACTACCAAATCTAAACTTTAGGAAAAAATATGGCATATAAACAACATCACAAAGAATATTTTTATATATGTTTAGCAGTAACAAGTCTACATAATGTTAAAAAAAAAAATTAAGATACGTTCGTACATTTATGTGCCGGTGGGCATTAAGGGTACATTAATACGACTCGTTATAACGCATGGCATGGTTAGAAGGTAAGTGTGTCTGCAGTTTTTCTGACCACACTATACGCTAAAGGCGTTTTAAATTGTGGTACTTTCGCCATAAAGAGATATCAATAAACTAAGGCATGTTTGGCACGGCACTTAAAAGCGTAAACTACCGATACTTTAAATCTTTTACTTATTTTTACGTTCATACAGAAATGCATGATTAAAGGGAAAGCGTTAATTTATACAAATTGATATATAATAGTAATAGGGAAAGGCTTTAATGCGATTTCAATTATGTATATCAAATAGATGATGATGAATAGTTAAAGTGACGTTTTCACTACACCATTAGAGAATGCAATTAGAGTAAATTAGTGGGAAATTAGTTCCTTATTGTCAACTTATACAGGATCATCGAAAAAGATTGCATATATTTTAAACATATAAAGTTCAATAACTACTGGAGATAAAAAAAGTTAGTAATTAAGTTTTTTTGGTTACTTTAACCCTTTAAGTGGCAATAGACCAACGGTTAGTTTTTTGTTGAGTAGTGACTTTGGGGAGTTATATGGATATATTTCCACGCTACCATATGTTTGTTTTATTAAATTTGACAAGTACGTCAAAAATAAAGGGTGTCCCACTGATCATTAAACAAAATGTAAAAACTATAGAATTCAATGGGATAATAATTTCCCACCAAGAATAATGCAGGAAACAAATGACTACAAACTATAGGTACTGATACTATATTATAATCAAAACATACCTACATAAATAAGATAGTGAATATATTCAAAATTACAAAGGTTTATGAAAATCAGCAAAGCATTCTTTGCATAGTGCTACATCGCATTTTATACATAACATATTGCTCCTCTTCTCTTTCTTATTAGTACTGCAGTGACCGCATCGGCGGTATCTAGGAATATTTTTAGGAATATGGTCCTCCACATTTGCCAATCGAACTGTATTCATCACTGTTACACGCTCATCGGAGCGATTTATTTTCCTTCCTACACCTTTTGATGGTATAGGTCTCCTTCGCTTCCTATTGGAATAGTTGCCAATGCGCTCATTCACCAAGAGTGATCTAAAATATAAATGACTATTGGGTTTCGTTCCTCTTTCTGTATGGAGGTTTTGTATAATATGTAGCTGTTAACGATGCAGGAGATATAAAGAGATTTTAATACACCAACTCCTAAATTTTTAGTTTATGGAATAAAAGGACATGAACTGATCAAAAGCATTAACGCTGCCCATATGTTGATTATAAGCAGCAATAATTTCAGGGCAGTTTATAGATAATTTATTCTCCATATTATCACTTCTAGGTACTGTAGTTACAGAGCTTGGATTATGTATTGTTGATATAATAGACACTTAGTTCCCCCGTCTTTCCATTTTGCCTCCAATGTCTTTGGATTGATCAAAATTCGATTCTGTTTTTTTTAGTTCTGGATCACTCTTCATATTCGTGGGAAGATATTTTCTGTTGCTTCTTATAGTCGTACAAGCAAAGAGGCTTTTATCAAGTAACGTATTCATGAGGGGCAACAAAAGAGTAATTTTTGTGTGAAAAGGGCCACTAAAATTCAAGACTACTTTTTCACCTAATGCTACGGGTATCCCGTTTTGGCACAACACGCGCATACTGTGAAGCCCCTCTTGCTAGGCTTGATAGGCATATACTGCTTCATAGTGGAGCGGCCTTTGAAACCTATCATTGTTTCATCAATTGAAATGTTTCCGCTCGGTGAGTATTGTTCCAAGAAAGTTGTCTGAAGCTGATCAATTATAGAGCGAACTGGTGCTTCCCCTCTGCGGCATTCGTAAGTTATCATTAAGATGAATATATCTCAATATGTATAAAAATCTCTTTACAGGCATGCTCCGGATGATTCGTTCGACATGAAAGTTTTCATCTTCTGGGCAGTAAAGCTTCATGCTTGGTAGCTTGTGAAATCCCATTAGTACTATGATCCCCTAAAAGGTTTTTAGTTCTTCTAAGGTAATATCTTTTTGTGATTAATTGTCTTTGACTTCATTTTGAGGTCCTTCATTCCCGCGAAGTTGGCAAGCGCACATATTACTTTCATCTATAATTTTTTGTAAGAAGGAATCAGGCACAACTTTTAATAAAATAGACAGAGGACTGCTAATGTCAACTGTTACTTTAGGTCCATTAACTTTAGTGAACTGAGCTTCTTTATATTTTGTAGCATTACTGGTTTCCTTGATCCAAACTTATTGCATATTATTTTGCATTTCTTCTCCAATATCTTCTTGACTTTTTTTATCTTCTTCACAAATGAATTCTTATCTATCAGAAAATTTTTATGCTCTGAGGCGTTGTCTATGAACATATTTACCACCTTGTCTAATCGTTTCCAGTCCTTACTTGGATTGACTGCTTTTTCACTTTCTGAATCTTCCCTTCCTTCTTCTAGCTGATAGTCAGGGTCGGCTACAGGGTTGTCGAAACTTTCAATATCGGTTATTTGAAACACACATTGACTTCTTGATTCCCTACTAGTTGATGGCATAGAACATCCTGATGAAGATGGTCGAGTTGAGCATGAAATGTGTAAAATATCTTCAGCGTCGGAGTTGCTTTTACACTCTGAATCAATAGCCTTCTCATCCGTAACCTCCAATTCTTTTGTTATATCGTTAACTATTTGTTCCAGTTCTGTCTGCTTCAAAAATTGCCTCTTGTTCACAAAAAATAATAATAATTCATCATATTTGTGTAATCATGATATAACCTATAACATTGTCATGCCCACAATTAATACTACTATTAAACTTTTTAGCACACCTACTTTTTGTGCTTACATTCAATCTCTTGAAACTGTTGGTACAATCGTTTTATGCTGTTAACGTAGGGTGGATAAATACGTCGGAAATGCAACTGAACAATTGATACTGATTTGAACTCAGCTAATAACAACAGCACGCACTGTGTTTTCTCTTGGATAGTCGCCATTGTACTGACTGTTTGCAATGATAAGCGCTCTGTCACTGAACATTGATCCTGCACATAATTTGACGCTCACGTAGAGGTGCAGTTACATAAAAAAAACTCGCTGAGTTACTGAATACATTGGTAAGAATAACAGACTTTGTTTGTAATAATTCGTTAATTCCTTAATTATTTGAAAATGTTTTACTTTACTTCAAATGTAAGTGTGATTAACAGAGAAAGGATCTAATGTGATTTCAATAATGTAATTAGTGATTTTGTTCAAATTTTGGTAGGTTATATTAGTACCAGTTTGGGATTTTTTACATAAAAAAACAATGTGGCCAACTTCAGGTTTCACCGGAAATGACGTAAAAATTGAAAATGTAAATGAAGCACCCTTTATATTTTTACATATTTGGATTCTAGGCCTTCAAATACATACAGTTCATCTGTCGAATGTCAACTCAGACGCATTTTTAATTTTGTTTTTTTAAATATTTTTTTAATTTTAGATCATTATGACGTCATCTAAATTATAGATAGTTGACGGACAGTTACCCCCACAATATTATTTTTCCTAATAATTAATTTTTGTGAAGTTTGTTAACGATCAAATTTAAAAATTACGGTTTTTTTATCTAAAACTCACTGTTCCCAATAGAAACATACTTTGGCCACCTTGTATATTAAATTTCCTTAGTTCCTAAATAAAGCAGTAATTTTTAATTTTCTAATTTTTATTAACATAGTATGCTCCTGAAGCCGACTCTGTCAAAGTAAAATGGCGTTTTAGTTGACATTTGGCAGATAAACTGTATGTATTTGAATCCGTAGAATTCAAACATGTAAAAATATACAGGTTATTCTATTAAAGTTTTCAACTTTTGTGTCATGTCCGGTGAAACCGGAAGTCGGCCATATTGCTTTTTTATGTAAAAAATCCCAAACTGGCTCTAATATAACCCATCAAAACTTGAACAAAATCTAACGACCCGTATAAAAGTTACTATTTGGTTTACACCCGGTATACGAATAATAAGCTGTTTAAGAACACATAGTAAGTATGTACAAGCGTATACAAATAGGAACAACGAACGTTCAATAAAATTAATATAACCATTAGACCCACATTAGATCCACTGGTAATATGGCTTGCAAATACCCTAATTTTTTTCAATTGCATTGAATTGACGGACATACCGGAAATGAAGGTTTCACTTAGTTTTATAGCTTTCGCTACTTATCCTTGTACTGCTACAACAGCACTGGACCAAACATTGCTAGATTTTTTTGTAGTTTTTCAGGCAACTTTTAAAAGTTTGTAAATTTGCTTTTAAATGCACGACTTCTGCCCAAAAAGACAAGAACTTCAATTTTGAATAATTTTGAACCTTAGTCGTGAAAGTTTTTATTTTCATATGCTTAGCTTTAGACCAAATGGACCATATTTCTTTAAAAGTTATTCTATCGTGTTAAATTGTGTATTTGGGTATAAATTTCACAAACTTTATACGTTTAGACAGCAATTAGAGCTGTGATCATTCATAAAGGGTGCAACCTTTACTTAACAATTAATGAGTTAAATATTTCACCATATACTGACGAGGATAGCTGCAATTACTGTGGAAAGGTAAAATTACTATTATATTACAAACTTAAATATTGTATTTTGTTATTTAGAGGCTTTTTTTGATTCTATATTGAAAATCAAGTACAGTTTTGAAAAGAGAACAATTAACCAAAACGGTTAACCTGCAGGTTCACGCGCGTATCTCTAAGCGTCGGACTGTTCATTGCTAAATATCAACTTATGAACAAATTTTTTTAACTTGTTTGTATATTTACAGTCAACATTAAAATTCTCACCACATTTCATGCTGTATGCTCGTGGTCGGAATCATAAAGTTGATATTCAACATACTTTGTAGTTTCTCACGCTAAAGTGGCCAACCTTAAAAATTGTAATATACTTTATTCATTGTATCAGTGCAACAAAAATGAAAAAATTGTTGATGTGAGTATATCTGATATTCCCATCCATTATGCGTGTGGAAACTTCTCACTTTCGGGCGCAGACACCAAAATAGGGCTAACCTAACACATACTTTCCGGATATGGCTTAAAATTACTCCATATATCCCAACATAACCTAAATTGAATAGTAACAGAAATACATTTTGTTCATATTTCCTAAAGTTTTTTTCGTGTTACTTTGAAAACTTGCATAGCGAGGTTTTGAAAGTGGAAAAATTAAAATTCCGTATTATTTTTTACGTATTTCACAGGGAACGCCACCCATTGGAAGTTTCATTGTCATCATTAAAATACCAAAACTTTTTTATTAAACCCCGTATTCATATTTTGGTACAAATAGGTATATTACCATGGGCGTACCCAGGATCAAAACTAGAGGGGGGCAAGCTTTGGTCGCTCAGGTTGTAACATTTTAGAACGAAGAAGGCGAATAAAACCAAAATTTAAAGAACTGTTTTACTAATTTGTTAGCTTGAAAAAAATTTAGATTTTTATGTCTTATTTTAATCTCATTTTTCTTTCGAAGCAATCCAGTCCCGACTTTCCTTGAAGAATTTCCGATGGACGCTCATCAGACACAACCCAGTCAGTCTGTCCTGCCCCATTGTACTTCTCAGCCAGGTCTTCACTCTTCGAATGGTACTGAAGGATCGTTCAACTGTAGCCGTGGTGGGCGGGAAAGTACTTAAAATCAAGAGTGCGTGCCTTGTTGCAGGGAAAAATATATTAGCTTCTTCTAAAAGTGAAGCCACTTCAATGTCCTTTAATTTGTCTCCTGGTAGATCCTTCTTTTTCCACAGATTATACCACAAATCTAATTCTGCGGATATATCACCCAACTCATAAAAGTCCTTGAAAGACTCTGCATTTTGTTCCAAATCTTTGGACGCCATTTTTAGCATGTATGAGGGATGAAGATGAGATAAGGCAAAAGCAGGTGTATTTTCGTGTGAGAATCTAACATTCAAAGATAAAGTTAGGGAGTCACGATAAGGGACATAAGGATTTGACCAGTGTTTCCTCACCATAATCAAATCCATATTTTTACTTTGCAGAACGTTCACAACGGGTGTCAAAATTGCAGAGTATTTTGCAATCATGACTAAACCTATGATGAAAATTGGTTTAGTAACTGCAGCGTGCAATTGATAGGCAGATTTTCTTGTAGCATAGTTTCCTTCGACCGAGAGATGTTCTAATGCATTGACGATTTCATGGAAGCTTTCTGAAAATTGTCTAATGCTCTTGTATTTCTCAGACCACCTAGTTTCATAGAGTCTTGATAGATTAGGAGCCAAATTCCTGCGGGCTGGCGTCTCTCTAAAGAAGCATATTGTATCCTTAACCGTTGCAATTGTGTTTCTTATTTTCGGTAGATTGCTTGCATCATTGACAACAAGATTTACTTTGTGGCTTCAGCAATGGAAAAATAAAGCTTTGCTATACTTTTTCTTCAGAATGGCGTGCACAATACCTTCTTTTCCAGCCATCGTCGAACAACCGTCAAACACAAATCCAACACAATTCTCTGCTGAAAAGTTATTATCAACTAAAAACCTCTCAATTGCGCTAGCGATTGTAGGGGCATCTTGAGATTGCTGGAATTCCAATCGCCCAGTCATTTTTCCGCTATTTTAATACAAGGAAGTATGGCTGAGTTAGAAGCGTTCCACATGAATAGCCTTTGACTAATCTCAGTATTAACGGATTTCGGAAATAAAATGTATTTTTAATGATATATGACTTATTAAAAGGATAAATGTTAATATTGAATGCTTCAAAAGTGTTAATTATGTTATCATTATATTTTTATGTTATTATAGTTATATTATTTTCAATTTTTATATATTAATATTATTAATATAACAAGGACAACGCCGCAATACCGAATTTTACCCTCTGCCTCTTCAGGTTGAGACGTCGTAGTATCTAGAACCGTGCATCGGACTGTATTTGTATGCAGTTACACCGATCCAAACGGATAGCGGAATTATATGATTTTTAAGAAAGAAATGCTTAATGTATTTAAAACAATTGTGGGATAACAATTCTTATCAGACACTCAGGGTATAGCGCATCAGTTATATTAAACAGCGGAATACGTACATGTGCATAGGTACTATGAGAAAATGAGATACAAAAAATATTAGTAAAAGAACCTTGTTTATATGGACGAGGGTTAGAAGCAGGAACGTTACATTCGCAAAAGTAGCTAACCTTAATAAAATTGTAAGACCACGAAACAACACTAATTGGTAAGAATCAAATCACCGATTTCTTGCTTCTAGGGGGGGCGACTGCTCCCCTCTGCCCCTCACTGGGTACGCCCTTGTATATTACGTAATACTTTAAAGTTGCTAAGTTAACCGTTTAAGAGATATTCACTAATTAACTAACGTTAGAGTAATTTTGATAAGATTGGTTATAAAATTACAGTACATAGGTACTTTATAACTTCGCTTCTCTAACAAGTATGTAACAGATAATATTTCGCAGTTCAAAATAGACACCATTTTCTTCAATAGGGAAGGTAAGTTGTGAAAGTAAAGGGTGATTCAAAAAGCGCGCCGGTTTTAATTATTACAAAAAACAAAGTTTATTTTAAAAAAATCATTTACAAAAGACATACAGCTGTTAATCATACCTACCTTCCCAATTTAGGAATGGAAAATTACATGGGGCATATGTTCCCCTCTACTTTGCTGGCATGCCAAAACTCTCTTCCTGGAATTGTTGATTTATTGACACTATCACGAACTACAGCAATGTTTTCAACAAACCGGCCAGATCTAGGACGACCAGAATTTTTAATGTTGAGTTTTAATCCTGTTTCAATAAACTTTGTCGTAAGCATGCGCACTGTCGATTCCTTCGGAGCTTCATTACGCCCGAAAATCGCTGTCGTCGGACAGTTTCTGCAAAACTTTCTCCGTTTTGATAAAACGTTTTCACGATTAACACACGTTATTCAGTAGAAAAACTTTCCATTTTGACACAGAATGAAATATGAATATTAGCAGATGTCAACTTTATAAACAACTATGTTGCCAAGCAACAAACAACAAAATGGCGAGCGATTCAAAACCGGCGCGCTTTTTGAATCACCCTTTATATATTATAATTGTAACTTAATTAATTCTATCCAAATAACTCCTAACAGTAGTAAATACCTTAACGATTAACTCAAACCATTAAATTTAGCAACTTGGAGCAAGTATGTTTTTTTATATGGTCTATTATTTAATAATTTTTACTAAGATTTGTATACAATGCAAGGTCAAACAGTTTCGGCAAGTCAATGACATGAAACTTCACCCTATCCGGTACGTGAAAGCTAACACCAAACTTCATTTTTCCATTTATAAAACCCCGCTACTCAAAGTAACATTATCAAAACTTTAGCTATTAACTCTGTAGAGACCAGCTCTTACATGGTTTACACTGACACCATGCATCTCCCTTGTTATTCAATTTTGGATTAAGGTATATTGGGTTATGTTAAATTAGTTTAAGCAGAGAGGTATATAATCTTACATTGTACAATTTTGTACAAATTTGCAATTTCCCGACATCCTGTATATGTAACATAATCCAGTATGTAATTAAAATACTTAGCTTTTGAGTTTTTTAATTGTGTATACTTTATATAAATTTACACGTTTACAGGTATAGTCCTCAGTAGATGGACCTATAAGAATTGCTTGAGATTTTAGAACAAATTTATGAAATATCAACAAGATGAAAACGCAAATTTAAGCTTGTTATTAATATAAACGTATAAAGCCAACTATGGAATGTAATATCAGTAAAGAATAACTAGACTCTTAATAAATTAAATCTTGTAAAACTGCCTTGAAGATGGCAAATCAGAACACCATTCTAACGATCGAAGACTAACAGTGAAAGATTACACTTAATCTCCAAAATTATTGTTTATTTATAACCAAAGTTGTTTTCGTGCACTCTCGTGGATGTAAGTAATTTGTCGGTGTAATTAAGCCTTGATAATAATGTTCAGCGACATTGAATCTAACATAGGCTATAGAAGATATATATATATATATATATATATATATATATATATATATATATATATAGGGTGTCCCAAAATTAATGGAACAGAGCACTACTAGATTTATTACAAGAAAATAAGTCGATTGAACCCAACATGCTTTAGTCCAAAAGTTGATATTTACTGAGATATGGGGTGTTTGTTAAAACAATGATTCCATTTGGATAAGTATCTAAATACCTGCACTTCACATGACGTCCATTGAAGTTTTCTTTTGCATAAATGCATACCATATCCCGCATCTATTCTTAAGAGTATAAATTATGTAGCGGCATCTTTCAAGTATATTAATAATAGTCGTAATATACACAATCTAATTACATACACCAAATTAAATCGATAGATGTCATCAGTACTTACGATTTTGTTTCATAAAACACCATGCTACTATGTTTTTTTTTACGTTGTTCTATTCATTATGTTTTTCATTACAACTAACAAACGCACCGTAAATATCAAACTTTGGACTACATCATGTTGGGTTCAATCGACTTATTTTCTTGTAAGGAATCTACTGGTGCTCTGTATCACATTAATTTTGGGACACCCTTTATATACATATATCGCCACGAACGCAATCAATTAAATTAAAATGTATTAACTAATTGGTAATGTTTTTTTACAAAAAAAGTGATATAAAAAACAAATACCACAAAACTAACACACCCCCGAACAAAAACTGACCATGCTTTTTTTTAAACACCACAGTACTATCAAATAAAAATTCAGCGCATTTTACAACAAACCTAGCACATCGTGACAGAGTGCTGTTTTTTGTTTTGAGACAAAATACTGGTCATGCTACTTTTTTCACGAGAAATTGTTTTATGCAATAAAGAACATGTGATAAAAAAATTATTATTATCAGTACTAGCGTATTTATATAATTACATTATAAAACTGTGCGAACAGTGCAAAAATGAAACTGAATCTTTTTGAGTTCATGTTTTACATGTTCCTCAACACTTTTATTCTATTCTAAAACAAAAATTACTATACGTTTCTTAAGATTTCTCACTTCTTTAGGTAATGTCCAAGGTCTTGTACTTAAAACAAAAGTCAAAATACATTTATAAGTAATTTCTAATGTTTAACGCTTGTACAACATTATGAATAAGTACGCGATTTTAATATTTAATGCATATAACAATAACATTATTAAAATAAAATTTAAAAACAATTTTAACAAAAAAAAGTAATTTCCCCGATGGGGGAACTCTCATTGCTTACATTACCAGTCTGATAATTTGACCGCTAGATCAATAGTTCTATTTATGTTTAACGTTTATTGTTAGCATATTATTAAATTGTTACAGATTTTTAATTTTTACCATTTTTGACCATTTTTAAGCTGAAACTATATATATATATATATATATATATATATATATATATATATATATATATATATATATACAGGGTTGGGATAAAGTATGGAACCAAGTAAATATCTTTAAAACGAAATGGACGATATCTTTGAAATCTTGCAGGTAAGTGCAAGGAGGCAAAATGCTCTGATGTACATTTTTTTGTTAATAATATACTTCCGGTTTAACCAGAAATACCCTCAACTTTTTTAATTATATTTTTGCAGATTTTGAAATATCTTGTTATTTCGAATTCGTACATACTGGGTTTAGTATAAAAAAAAAGCTGTAAAAACAGGAATACAGCACTTTAATTAACCACTTGTAAGTTTTTATACATTAGACTAAAACACATTTGGATAAACAAATTGATGTTGTTTGTATTATGAGTAAGAAATAAACAAGTACTGTCTAGTACGTAACTGTTGCCGAACTGTCCAATTGTAATTTACGGAAATAAATTATACGATTAAGAATGGTTAATTTAAGTGCAAAAGATCGTATTGAAATATTAATGATGATTGGTTATGGTGATCGTGTTTTGAACTCATGAAGAAGTGTGACCTATTTTTAATGATTTGCATCCTGAAATAAATCCCATATCACGTTACAGTTACTAAAACATTAGAACATTTTAATGCAACTGGGATGGCCTAAAATTTGCCAAAAACAGGATGACCGTGGACCGCAACGAACGAAACTATTAGACAAAACATTGCAATTGATTTAGAGGAATCACCTCAGACTTCTACCACAATTTTGGCACTAAACCATGGTATAAGTCGATGTTCTGAAGAATTGTCAGACGATGATTTGGACCGACGGCCAACGACTGATGGACATCTTTAGTGTCGACGAACATTTTGCATGTTATGTAGTGTTTTCCGATGAGGGAGCTTTTTGTTTAAATGGAACAGTTAACCGTCATAACTCAAGGTATTGGTCAAATGAGAATCCTCGTTGGATTCATGAAGCACATACCCAGCATCCACAGAAGATGAATGTTTGGATGGGAATTGTTGAAAATAGGCGTATATGCCCATTTTTTATAGATGGGAACTTGAATGGTGACAAGTATTTAGATTTGCTGAATAACCAAATTATTCCTGCACTTCAACAGAATGGACAGTTACCACAAAATATTTCGTATCAACAAGGTGGAGCACCTGCCTACTATGATAGACGGGATAGGGATTTCCTGGATGCGAATTTTCCAAATCGATGGATTGGACGTAGAGGATTCATAGAGTGGCCTGCTCGTTCTCCAGATCTTAGTCCATTAGATTTTTTTCTTTGGGGTTGTCTAAAATCACGTATTTACCTTAAACGACCTACATGCTTGCAGGAATTGAGACAAAGAATTATTGATGAATGTGAACTAATACGTGGAGAAGTCTTGGAAAGAGTGACGCAAGAATTTGTTAATAGGCTGGCATATTGAACGGCAAACATTTTGAACATTTGAAATAATCTTGTTTAAATTATTCTAATTAGTCTAAAGTAAATAAATTTAGTTATTCTACAACTAAAAGTGAGCTATTTCTCGTTCTTACAAATTATTTCCACTAAACCTTGTATGTACTAATTCGAAATAACAAGATCTTTCAAAATCTGCAAAAATATACAGGGTGTCCTATTTTAATTAAATAATTTCCAAGATACCGTCCGTTTCGTTTTAAAGATATTTACTTGGTTCCATACTTTATCCCAACCCTGTATACACACATATACGTTTTTCGCATTCCAGCCGAAAACCTTGGTTAAAAGTCTTAATTTATATAAAAATAATTTTTTATTTAAATGCCATTTCTAGTGCCTCAATGAGCTTCAAATTTCATATCTAATAGTTTTTTTAGTATTCTCCATGCGTGTGAGAAACTTCAATTTAATAGCTCCATCTAAACGACTAGTTTACTCTAAAAAATTTGAAAGCTGTGTAGGTTAACAGATACTTCCGGTGCTCCTATATGTCCCAAAAGTTGATCCGGATCTACGATTTAGCCATAATAGCCGCATCCCAAATTTCATCGCAACAGCTGCAACGGTCTGACCGCTATCGTGTTTACATATATACACACACAGACGGCATGCCAAAAATGGCCAAAATGGATTCAGAGATCCTCAAAACGTGAAGATCCATCAAAATCTCGAGGTCGATTTTTTTTTCATGATCGAATACCTTCCCTTTACTATACTTCGTGTAGTATACGGGTATTCAAAACGTGAAAATTCGTCACAATCTCGAGGTCGAATTGCTTCGTGATCGCAATACCTTCCCTTTACTATACTTCGTCTAGTATACGGGAATGTAAAAAGTGGTATAAAACTAAGTTTTCTAATTTTATGTAAACGATTACAATTTTGATGTTAAAATGGAAGGCCTCGCACCAAGAAATGTGTAAACAGCGCACTAATTGCGAAAATAACTATTTGTTAATACACTCATTAACACTAAATGTAAACTAACTTAGAAGATTATTCATAAGTAGTAATAACGTATGGTAATAATGTATTAAGTTTGTTTTAAACAAAGCATTCATTAAGTGAATATGATTTACGTTAATTAGTTCTGGACGTTTCAAGACGGTTAAAACGAAAACTAATTATAAATTAAATTGATTGTGGCTTTCGTGGTTTCTCAAATTGTCCATTATTTTAGTGTTGACGTAGGCTTTATTCTTTATGTAGTCATGTGTATTCAAGCAATACTTACTGTTCGGTAAACCTTTTGCTCTTGTTTAAAGTTATGGTAATCGAAAAACTGAATACTCTTGCAAATTTTGTGTTCTAATATTAGAGGTTAAACGATTGAGAGAATTAAAACTTGATTATGTTTGCAAATACTATGGCAACTTTCGGTAGGTCATGAGATCTTCACCCTGGTCGAAAGTTAAGACTCGCTTATGTTTAGTAACTTCAGCTTGTTAAAGCTAGTCTGCTTTTTCCGTGCCCAGAAATATTTCTGGCCGGACAGTATATTCTTTATATCTCACAAATCAAGCATAACCTAAACTACTGCTCAATTGACATTTACCGTTGTTAACAACCAAAAAAAAAAACAATCGGTCTCATTACTAATCTGTGTCCTCTTAAACATTATACTCTGTTGGGCTTTACTTTACAATTCGCCTCTCTGACAAACCTAGTCGACATTGCAATGCAATTTTAAATACCCAGGGGATTCTACTATCTGTATTCGTTTGTTCCCGATCATTTAACTTACTACTTTTTGGTTCCTACAGTAAAACTTCTAAATCTTAACCCTTTAAATTCGTATCAAGGAGCATCCGCTTTGACACTTCAACAACTACGTTACGTAGTACTCAGGATTGGCACAGTCATGGATTGGCACAAATAAAAATAAAATTGTTTAAGATATGAGACATCTTTAGAGCAAAAGATGCAAACTGCACTGATTGGAAAATAGCACATTTAGATCCATAACACTCCGATCGTTAAGCCAAATTGTACTGGATATTCGTTTTCACTATTGTCAATGACTCTGGTCTGAGGCCCATTTCCTAAAAATTCTTTTTGCAAGGAAAGGGTTCCATTTCACGCCGTGAGGTTGTAAACCGACAGATAATCGGCCAAAAATATACTTTGATTCTACTGAGCTATCTTTCTTGTTAGGTTGCAGTAACCATCCCAGTGGCTAACAATTCAGCTCATATCCGACTTGTAAAGAATTAATACGCAATAAACCGTTTGGTTTCAGACCAAATCGAACTTCTTGTCTAACGTCTTCAACCACCAAACTTTCTATCTATCAAATGCTCACCTACCTTCCGCAAAGTATCATTTGCGCAGTTTACCGACAACGCGGTAACCAGCCAGAAGACTGACAGATTAAATATACTGATTATCCAACAGCTGCAATGTTCTAACAGGTGGAATTTAACTCTCAGCCAATATCTCGCAAAACATCATAAACAAGACCTATACCACATTAACCTTATCTTCCGAAAACAAAGAATGAAATCACATATTCAGCAATAACAACTTTAAAAACGCTTTACTTGCACCACGACGTTATGACGACTCACTCACCTCCAATACAAATAATAATCATTCAAAAACATTTTGGCCATGAAAGGACCATTACAAGGTTGTTATACCACACACTTAGTTGTATATTTGTAGTAGCGCTAACTGCGTATAAATGTTAACGTTATTTTTATGTGCTAGTATGTTTTGTGTAAGAAGGACCTACTTATACGGATGTGTTTGCTCATTTGATGTATATTTACGAGATCTATATCTAATCGGATGGAGGGATTATCATTGATTGGTTACTTTCTCACTTTGAACTGATTTAAAACCTCTCGAAGGTGGGCAAATTTTTTTTTACAATTTTCCTTAGAACATCGTATGAACTTCTGCTTTTCCAGCCTTCGTTCCTTATTATTCTGCTTCACGTAACAGTATAACGTGTTTTTTAAGTTTCTTACTAAGGAAAGTGCTCTTCAGTCGGTCACGTGTGATCACGTTTTTACTTATTTTACATTTTACCTATAATTTAGCATTACGATATACTTTCGGATCCTATTGTTGTGCTTGCATTTACATTGTTCCCAAGATTTGAGCTGCATGTTTGCCTCAGGTATACTGCCCTACTTGTAAACGCTTATACAAGGTGGTGCAGAGGAAACGCATGTTTTCGAACAGCTAGTACTCGGCGACGTGAGGATATTGACCTTGAACGAATGTTGGCAGACGGCCCATACAATGCCATTTCAGTCGCTATGGAGCGTTGGAGCGTACAACATCGTGTTCGTTGTCGAGCAGTTTTTAGAAACAATGATTCTGTAGTCACAGTGCAACGTCTTTTCCGTCAATATTTTAGAGTTGGACGTCGAGGTGCAGTGCCTGATCGAAATACCGTACTCCGATGGGTTGCAGCGTTTAGAAGTACTGGTTCTGTGATGAAAAAGAAACCACCTGGTCAGTTCGTACTCCGGAAAATGTAGACCGAGTCAGAACGGCAGTTGTTAGTAGTCCTAGACGATCGACTAGACGACATGCTGTAGCGCTGGGTACGTCACGTCGTTCGCTTCACCGCATCTTACATGATGACCTCAAGTTCCATCCGTACAAAATAATGATCGTCCAGCAGCTTAATGAAGGGGATTTTGTACTGCGCAGTGAGTTTTGTCGCATAATGGATGAAATGTTTACGGAAGATCCTGATGTTACAGTCTTCATGAGTGATGAAGCACATTTTCATCTTGACGGTTACGTCAATGTTCAAAACTGTCGGTATTGGGCATCGGAGAACCCACAAGAATTACACCAAAGACCTCTGCACAGTTTAAAGGTAACAGTGTGGTGCTGATTTCAAAGTTGGGGATTGTCGGACCCTATTTTTGAAGAAAGGAATTGCAGTTACTGTTACATCAGCTCGCTACGTTGAAATGTTAAACAACTTCCTTCGTCCAGAACTTGAAAGGCGTCAAGTGAACATGAGAGACATTTGGTTTCAGCAGGATGGTGCCACAGCTCACACGGCGAGAGCATCCATGGAAGTGGTTCGACAAATGTTCCCAGCACATGTGATTTCGAGATTTGGTGATGTTCACTGGCCCCTCGCTCACCCGACCTGTCGATATGTGACTTTTTTGTGGGGATATTTAAAATCAAAAGTGTACATCAACAAGCCTCGCACACTCGATGACCTTAAGAATTCCATTCGTCAGGAAATTGAAGCCGTGCCGAATGAAATGTTGGAGAGCCGTCCGTAATTTTCAGGAGAGGATCCAAATTGGTATCCAGCAAGAAGGACGTCATCTCAAAGACATTATTTTCCGAACCTAAATATGGTATGTAATTTCAAAACTGCATTAAACAACCTATCATTTAATACTTGTTTTTATTATTTTCAACCCATTGTGTCCCAGTAATTCAATATTGAAAACATGCGTTTCCTCTGCACCACCTTGTATAAGGATTATGTGTCTTTTTTATTTACTTTTCATTATAACAGTTAACATTGACCTCATGGGAAGCGTGTAAATAATCCTGTACATAATGCACATTAACAACACATATCTGAAGAAATAATTTATTGACGGAAAAAATTATTTATAACTTACAGTATAAAAGTGATCGGTCACTCTTGGTGAATGGGTGGTTGTGTCTGTTGTTACTCGCCAGGGTCGATTACGAATCACTGAAATGAAGACAATGGTCACAGATTTTCTTTTCACAAACACAACTATTTACCAAGCCCTCTTTGGTTAAAACTAATTCATACGGTTATGAAACTAAATGGACAGTCGCTCGGTAGCGATAAATCAACACCAATAACTTTAATTTATTTAAAATATTTGAGCAACTATTTATCAAATGGAACTAATTATGCGAAAGCGCAAGGTTGACTTTACCTCATAATAACTAAAAGGACGTATTACATTACTGTGCACGAAGTAACGTATGGTTATGTCTGGCTATATTATGGTTTATGAGTATCCATATACTGCGTTCAACATAGAATAATGCCCCCAAAGCATAGAATAACGAACATTCTTATACTTTTAGTAAAAAATGTGCCAATATGATAGTGACATATATTATTTAATTTTACAAAGAAGTTTAGGTGTTTAGTAAGTAGTGCGAAAATAACGTAACACTACGGAACTAATGTATACGTTAACACCTCGGATTTGTTGGTGTCATAAATATGGTTCCTTGTAGGAAACGGAATGAAAAACTGCTAATATCCTTTTTCATTCTTAATGTGGACGAAAGATTCATTCCAAACGGCTCAAATAAATCGCTTAAATTAAACAAAAAATCGCAATAAACAAAAAATTCAGGTCAATGGCTTTTTCTGGGAAAAGAAGTAGTTTACCCCCTTCCCCCGGAAATTATGTTACAGACAAACAAAACGCACACAGTAGTGCATTTTTGTAATTCTTGAAAAAATGCATTGAAAATATACCTTACGTGTCACAGTAAATACGCGTTAGACGTTTATGAGGAACGGTTTAAGATACCCAACTGAATTTTTGCCCAAAATGGTTACGTCAAGAAGCTCGATATATGGATCCCTGACTAGCTTAAGGCATTTGGCGCAACGCATTAGCATCTGCGATTCGCATCTGAAACGGAACGAAATTGATCCATTTACTGGCGACGAAAAGTGGATAGTTTATAACAACGTTAATCGGAAGAGATCGTGGATGATGCAAAATGAACCAGCCCAGACGACATCAAAAGCAGCGATTCGCCAAAAAAAGATTATGCTGCCAGTCTGGTTTGAACTTTTACCAAACAACCAAACGATCAATTCAAACGTATACGTTCAACAATACGCCAAACTGAGGGATGCAATTCAAGCAAAGCGGCCAGAAGTGGCAAATCGTAAGGGTGTTGTTTTCCACCATAATAATCCAGAGCCCCACACATCTTTGGTCACTCTTCAAAAATTATTGGATATCGATTGGAATGTGTTATCACATCCGCCATATAGCCCTGATCTTGCGCCTTCAGATATTTATTTCGTTCCATGCAGAACTCCTTAAATGGTAAAATTTTTAATGACGCTAAAAAATGATGTCAAAGCACACTTAATTCAGTTTTTTTTTAACAAAGATCAGAAATTTTATGTACGTGGCATTATGACATTGCAAAAGATCATTGACACAAACGGACAGTACCTAACTGCGTAAAGTTATATTCATTTTAAAGAAAAACAACACCAATCCAAACAACTGATGAAAAACCAAGAACGATTGAAACTAAAATGGACACGATTGAAAGTCAAATGAAATTAAAACAAGCCAATAAATGGAAAAATAAAAAGAAAATTAAAAAAGAATATAAACAAAATAGCAACCTGGAATATAAAAGCCATGCTTGCGCCTGGGAAGATGATGGAGATGTCTAGGGAACTAATAAAATATGGAGTGAGCGTAGCTGCACTGCGGGAAATAAGGTGGGGAGGTCGAGGGGAAATAAACAAGAAAGACTTCATAATGTTATACTCGGGAGAGAACAAAACTAGGTCACAAAGAAGCAGCATTTATAATAAATAAAAAATTAAATATTATCTCATTCAAACCAATTAATGGCAGACTATGTTCTGTAAGAGTGGAAGGAAAACCTTTAAATTTATCTGTAATATGTGCGTACGCACCCACAGAAGTAGATGAGTAGGAAGAGAAAGATAAATTTTATAGCGACCTAGAAACGGAATATGAAAAAAACGCTGAAGCAGGGGAGACATGAATGCGCAAATTGGAAATGAAAAATACACAAAAGAAGTAGCAGGAATACACACAAATCACTACAAAACAAATGACAACGTAAACAGAATTTGCAACGTCGCGGCTAAAACAAACATGATCATTAGTGGTACCAAATATAAACGTAGAAGAATACACAAGAAACGTGGATGCCACAGGGCTCAAAAAAGAGGACACACGTGCTAATAAAGAAGAAACAAAATAAGATCATAAGAGATGTGAGGTCGTACAGAGGTGCGAACGCACTTAGTTATCGTGAAAATAAAACAACAATATGAAAACAAGTAAAGGTGCAGGGAATATAAAATAGAGAAATTATATAGCAAAAATGGAATAAATGAATACATAAAGGAAATTAACGAAGAAGGAGAAAAGCACAAGAAAAAAACAGATATAAAGAACGAATGGAAGGAGCTTAAGTGCATAACTGAGAGCACTAACAAAACCATTGGGTACAAAAGATGGATAACGAGGAAACAGCGGTATAACGACGAATGTCAAGAGAAGATAAATAGACAAAATAAATCCAGAAGAAAATGAATAGTAACTAAAAAAGAAGAAGACTTAGAACATTATAAGGAATGCAAAGGAAGCAGAAAGGATATGTAGACAAAAGAGAAATGAATGGATTGAGAAAAGGAGGATGACTACAAACATAACAATTCCAAAAATTCTATAAGCAAATTAAAAACCACAAGAACACATTAAGAAACAGAGGACTAAACAATGAAAAAAAGAAATATGGAGGGAGTACTTTCATAAACTACTCTATGAAGCAACAAAAGAAAGTGATAAGTATGAGGAAGAAGAAAAAAAGAAGAGACAGAGGAAGAAGAAGAAACAGAAGTAGAAGAACCAAATCTGGAGGAAACCATACAAGCGATAAAAAAACGGAAAGACACCAGGATATGATGAACGGAGAACTATTGAAATACGGAGGAGAGAAGTTACAAGAAACTATACATAGCCTGATAAAGGAAATATGGAGAAAAGAAAGGATGCAGACAGAATGGGAAATGGGGGTAATCATAGCAATAGGAAAAAAGGAGACCTGTAACAGTGCAATAACCATAGAAGAGTAACACTGTTAAACAACCTACAAAGTACTTACATCAATATTACAGAGAAAACTAATGAGTTATGCTGAGAGAGACTTAGAAGATTACCAAGTGGGATTTCGATCAGGAAGGTCCACAATCGATGTATTATATGTAATGTTACAAATACTGGAAAGGAGCTATAAGTATGATTTAGAAATACGTGTGGTATTTATAGATTACAGACATGCCTTTGATAAAATCAATAGGGAAAAACTATTTCGAGCACTAGAGAATATGAGGATCCCGAGAAACGGAAACATTCAGAATCAATCAAGAAGTAAGACAAGGGGATGCGCTATCGGTAACATTGTTCAACCTGGCAATTGAGAAAACAATAAGAAGATTAAAACTAGAGAAGCACAAATCTTGGCATGTGCCGATGATATAGTGATATATCAAGATCATTAAAGAAGTTAACAAAATGTTTAAGAAATTCGTTAAAGCATCAAAAAAGGTAGGGTTCGAAATAAATGGGGGTAAAACAAAATACATGAAGTGCACGAGAGGAAAGGATATTGCAAAGAGAACAGTCAAGATAGAAAATTACGGGCTTGAAAAAGTAAAGGATTTCAAATACTTAGGAATACAAATATCATGCAACCACGAACGAAAAGAAGAAATGCAAGAAAGAATACAAAGCATTCTATGCAAACCGAGAAATGTTGAAATCGAAAAATTAAAACTAACAACCAAAATAAGGATATCCAAAACACTAATCAGACCAATAGTGCTATATGCTGCTGAAATAATAGGTTCCACACAGACAGAAAAGAGCAACTAAGAGTTTTTGAGAGGTCCTAAGGTCGATAACGGACTCAAAAATATGGGCAATGCCGTAAAAGACAATACATGAATCATGAACTCACAGAAATATTGAAAGAAGAGGACATAGTAAAAGTGATGACAGCGCAAAGGATCATATGGATGGGACATATAATGAGAAAAAATGATCAAAACATACTAATAGGAATAATAACATGGAAACAGGAGACAAACAGACCGAGAGGGCGACCAAGGATAAGGTGGTATGATGAAGTGAACGAAAACCTAAGAAAGATGGATGGCAAGAACTGGAAGAAGAAAACAAGAAATAGAACATAATGAAGAGGAATAGTTGAAAAAGCTAAAACACATCAGAAACTGTAAGAAGCGAAGTACTTGAGGAAAATGTGGAACAATCCACCCCAGGAAATGGATTACCCTACACCGGAAAGGAATGCTTATATTCTTATAAGAATGGAATGCCTTTATTATTAACCGGTGTGAAGAATTGGTCAATCCTGAACTATATAATTGCCCACGCAGATATCAAATTGACAATTTCAGATGTTATTACTATCTATATGTGAAGTAGTGTGATGAGACAACCTTAATCTCGAACTCGAAATAAGATTTGACTTTCAGATTATTCATATAATGATATAGTATGGAGCTGCTGTCAGAGTGAATTGAGACAACCCTTAATCCTCGATCTCGAAAACCGTGCAAAGTATCAAGTTGACATTTTCAGATTATATTACTATCTAATGAATAATAAGGGATTAAGGATTGGTCTCAATGTTCACACCCTTAGACGGCAGCTCCATCACGTATTATTTTTTGTCTTTATTATTAATTAGTTAGTAATATAATTTAAAAATGTCAACTGCACGGTTTTCGAGATCGAGTATTAAGGGTTGGTCTTAATTTTCACCCCCCTTAGACGGCAGCTCCATCAGATATTATTTTTTATCTTTATTATCAATTAATTAGTAATATAATCTGAAAATGTCAAATTGATACCGTGCATGGTTTTGGAGATCAAGTATTAAGGGTTGGTCTCAATTTTTACCCCCTTAGACGGCAGCCATATCACATATTATTGTTTTACCTTCATTATTAATTAGAGAGTAATAAAATCTGAAATTGTTATCTTGCGTGGCCTGCAAATTACTTCATTTATAAGTTACTGTGACTTCGGTAATCATCGGAAAAACTGGCCGCTAGAACTGGCCGCTCTTTACAGCGGTTTATTATTATTATTGTATGAAAGTCAATGGCAATGTCGCCGAAAATATTTCCGATAGGTTTCGAATCTTCGAGAACCCTTTTTGCCAAAATTTTAGATACGTATTTTGAGCCGTTCCTCATAAACGTTTAACTCATGCTCATCGTTACACTTGCATCAAAATAAAAGCACGTTTATGCTTTAAAAAAAGCTTATAATTCTTTTCTCTAAAATAATTTTCTTGTGACATCCTCCTTGTAAACTATTAACTTCAATAAATTCAAAAAGTTTGTCGGTAGGTCTGTTGCTTACCGCAACATAAACATTTTGTAATTACTTGATATGTACATAGTATTTATTCATCTTAATAAGTTCAATACGATAGAGGTTCAACTAGTACTTTTTTCTTTGTCTATGACGAGTGTGACGTTAAGATCATTTACACGTAAATTTGTTATTAATACGAGGTTACAATTACTAATATGACCTTTTGTTGAAAATCGGGATTTCTATTGGAAAGTAAAGCAAAAAATTTAAATATTTTACAAAATGATTGTATGTACTTGAAATACAAACATATTTTAAGTAATTTAGACCAAGTTCATGTGTAGTTTCGTGCAAGGTTAAATGTCATTAATTTCTAATTAGAATCAAATAACCAACTTAAAAACATATTGGAAATTCTAAACGGTTATCTAAGCAAATGGAGAATTCTAATCATTGAATTCGTCTTAAATCTTTATGCAATGCTGCTTTCACTACTGTTGCAATAATATTTTTACATAACTAAGCAAAAGTTTAACAAAGGTTGTATAATATAAATCAAAAATTGTTAATTAAAACATTAGAGAACTGAGTTCCAGGAGGTAATTAGTTTAATCTAATAATAATTGTCCAGTAGAGGGGTTTAAAAAGTATACCAGGAATAATATGTTATTTTCTATTATGTTTATTACAGAAACTTTCAATTTTCTCAATCATTACAATTGTAAATTAATAATAGATTTGACCATGCTTAGAAATCACTATCAGCAAGATGGCGTGTTAATATAATTATTATGTAATAAATATCAAACTTAAAAGGGAAACATTTATAAAATAATACGTATTGTTTATATACACGGTAGTGACCTACATAAACGAAATATGTTGCAATGCAATTAATTATTTAATAATATTGGTGCTTTTTACCTTTATTTTATAAAGGTAAGTCCAAATATTCCTTTATATTAATTATGATTGGTTTATATAATATTTAATACCCTTTATGGAAAATGGGAACAGTTTGTCTAACATACAATTCACAAATATTTACTTAAACATTTTTGTCACGTATTGTAATGTGGAGGCCTCGACGTGATTGTTGTTAAGATATTACTTAATCATATACGTGAACAACCATTATGTCATTTGTTTGAAATAAGGGGAAGTTTCGCCATTTCAAATTTTTTTATATTGTCATTTTATACCGTAACTGAATATTTTATTATAAGATTTGCATACCAAAAAAATTTATCTTCTTCACTATAAGCAACGTTCATTAAGTATAGTATGTATCATTCTAATTTATATCATTTTCTTTTGTTCTTATCTTTACCATATCAACGGTATAAATTAGTCATAATGAAAATAACAATGTTAAGAGATTTTAATCTAATGTTATTTGCAAATTGGGTTTCACAGAAACTTAATATGTACCTACCTACCTATTACAAGGATAGTATGCAATAGAATTATTATATTAAAGTTAAAATGCTTAGCTTTTGGGTTTTTAAATGGTGTATTTTTATATTTATATGTTTCGATAACAAATACAGTTATTGTTTTCAGTAGGGGCAATCTCTTAAAAAATTGCTTAAAATGTTAGAACAAGTTTGTGGAAAATGAGAAAGATGAAAACAAACATCTAAACCTGCAATTAATGCAAGTATACAGTGTGATCCAAAGTAGAGGGACCATTCAATAACTTCTTTATTTTACGATATATAAAAAAAACGAACACAACTATTGTTTTTTAAAGGACGCCCTGTATATTTTTTTAGACTATCTGATTCCTCATTATTTTTTCTTTCTGTAAATATAAAATTTTATGGGTATTATATCAGAAAATTTTGTTGTAAATCGCAAAAAAACTCTTTGAAGCAGTACAAGATCACTATTTAAAAAACAAAATAGTTATTGACATGGAAAACGGAAACAACTGCTTTGTGAAGTTGTTTCAGATTGTTTCACATCTTTCAAGATTAGTTTTTATATGTAATTACTTAAGCTGTGACGGCATTTATAATTACAACGTTATTGTATGCAATTATTAGGCAACTACATAATGAATAATAGTGAAAAGGTCGATTTAATGTTAATATTTGGCGAGTGTAATCGCAACGCACGAAGATCAGTCGAACTCTATGCAGAAAGATTTCCTGACAGGTATCACCCTTCACATACTTACTTACACAAAATTGAAAATTCATTAAGGCAACATGGAGCATTTCCTGGAGTAAGAATCCAAAATAGAGAACCCCATAGAAATAACCCAATAAACGAAGAACGAGAATTGCAGAGTTTAGCGTATGTTCGACTACATCCACGTTCGTCTATTAGGCATGTAGCTCAGGAAGTAGGAACATCAGAAGACATTAAAAAAACACAAGCTGTACCCCTATAAACCAAATTTAGTGCAACACCTACGTCCAGCAGATCCCGAACGCCGATTAACATTTATTGCGTGGTTAGTGGAACAACTGGAAGATGACCGAGGCATTTTAGCCAGAATTTTGTGGACCGACGAAACAAAATTCACCAATAATGGTTTATCAACAAACAAAATAATCGTTTCTGGCCGGACGAAAACCCACATTGGACATTAAATACAAACCATCAAACCGTTTGGGGTACTAACGTTTGGTGCGGTTTAATAGGAGACAGATTATTGGGACCTTTTTTTATGACGCAACTCTCACTGCAAGAAGATTTCTTCATTTTTTAAATACTGAGCTTTTGACTATGTTAGAAGATTTTCCACTAGTATTGCGACGAAGTATGTACTTTCAGTTGCACGGAGCGCCAGCTCATACTTGTAACATTGTTAGTGAATATCTAAACGAAACCTTTAATGGGCGTTTAATTGCTACCCATGGACCAGTGGAAATGCCGCCAAGATCGCCTGATATTACACCTCTGGACTATTTCTTATGGGGCTATCTTAAGACACTAGTTTATGCAGATCCGCCACAAAATGTAGAGGATTTAAAAAACAAAATCCGGTTGGCTCGTATGCAGTTAACACCCGATGTGATACATAGAACAGCACATCATGAACTTCTAAAGCGGCTAGAGGCAATAAAATAATTTTCCTGCATACCATCTTTGTAGTTAAAAAATACGTGCTTATTACTTGTTGAATTTTGTATTTTGTTTATGTATCCGTTTCCAGATTTCTTACTATTCTAATAAATACTAATAATAAAAGCAGTTTTTTCCGTTTTCCATGGCAATAGCTATTTTGTTTTTTAAATAGTGGTCTTGTACGCCTTCAAACAGTTTTTTGCGATTTACAACAAAATTTTCTGATATAATACCCATAAAATTTTATATTTACAGAAAGAAGAAATAATGAAAGATGAAAACAAACATCAAACGAATTAAAATGAAGTAATTGACCAAGTAGAGTATCAAGATGACAATTTCAGATGTTATTACTATATAGAGAACTATGTCTAGTAAATTTGAGATCAACCTTAATCCTCGATCTCGAAAATTGATATCAATTTGACATTTTCAGATTATATTGTTAACTAATTGATAATAAAAAATAATATGTGATGGAGCTGCTGTTGGGAGTGAATTGAGACCAACTTAATCCTCGATATCGAAAACCGTGCAAGTATCAAGTTGACATTTTCAGATTAATTATCTACTATTAATAATAAGGATTAAGGTTGGTCTCAATTTGAATAGACGGCAGCTCCATCACATATTTTTGTCTTTTATAATAGTTAGTAATATCAGATTAAATGTTTCACATGCACGGTTTTCAGATAGTTTATTATGTAATTACTTAACTTAGACGGCAGTTCCAATACATATTATTTTATCTATTATTATCAATTATTAGTAATATAATCTGAAAAGGTCAAATTGATACCTCATGGTTTTGGAGATCAAGTATTAGGGTTGGTCTCAATTTTCATAGACACGATCAATATTGTTTTACCTTCATTATTAATTAGATAGTAATAAAATCTGAAATGTATCATCTTGCGTGGTCTGCAAATTACTTCATTTATAAGTATGTGACTTCGGTAATCATCGGAAACTGGCCGTAGAACTGGCCGCTTTCACTGGTTTATATTATTATTTACGAAAATTAATGGCAATTTACGGTATAACCGAAAGTCGCCGAAAATATTTCCGATAGGTTTCGAATCTTCGAGATTTGCCAAAATTTCAGATACGTATTTTAAGCCGTTCCTCATAAACGTCTTAACTCATCCTCATCGTTATACTTGCATCAAAATAAAAGCACGTTTATGCTTTAATTCTATTCTCTAAAATAATTTTCTTGTGACATCCTCCTTGTAAACTATTAACTTCAATAAATTGATAAAGTTTGTCTGTAGGTCTGTTGCTTACCGCAACATAAACATTTTGTAATTATTTAATATGTACATAGTATGTATTCATCTTAATAAGTTCAATACAATAGTATTTTTCTTTGTCTATGACGAGTTGTGACGTTAAGATCATTTACACGTAAATTTCTTATTAATACGAGGTTACAATTACTAATATGACCTTTTGTTGCAAATCGGGATATCTATTGGAAAGTAAAGCAAAAATTTAAATATTTTACAAAATTTGTACTACTTGAAATACAAACATATTTTAAGTAATTTAGACCAAGTTCATGTGTAGCTTCGCAAGGTTAAATGTCATTAATTTAATTAGAATCAAATAACCAACTTAAACATATTGGAAATTCTAAACGGTTTTCTAAGTAAATGGAGAATTCTAATCATTGAATTGTCTTAAATCTTTATGCAATGCTGCTTTCACTACTGTTGCAATAATATTTTACATAACTAGCAAAAGTTTAACAAAGGTTGTATAATATAAATCAAAATTGTTAATTAAAACATTAGAGAACTGAGTTCCATGAGGTAATTAGTTTAATCTAATAATAATTGTCCAGTAGAGGGGTTTAAAAGTATACCAGGAATAATATGTTATTTTCTATTATGTTTATTACAGAAACTTTCAATTTTCTCAATCATTACAATTGTAAATTAATAATAGATTTGACCATGCTTAGAAATCACTATCAGCAAGATGGCGTGTTAATATAATTATTATAATAAATATCAAACTTAAAAGGAAACATTTATAAAATAATACGTATTGTTTATATACAGGTAGTGACCTACATAAACGAAATATGTTGCAATGCAATTAATTATTTAATAATATTCTGCTTTTTACCTTTATTTTATAAAGGTAAGTCCAAATATTCCTTTATATTAATTATGATTGGTTTATATAATATTTAATACCCTTTATGGAAAATGGGAACAGTTTGTCTAACATTTAATACAATTCACAAATATTTACTTAAACATTTTGTCACGTATAATGTGAGGCCTGACTGATTGTTGTTAAGATATTACTTAATCATATACGTGAACAACCATTATGTCATTTGTTTGAAATAAGGGAAGTCCATTTCAAATTTTTTATTGTCATTTTATACCGTAACTGAATATTTTATTATAAGATTTGCATACCAAAAATTTATCTTCTTCACTATAAGCAACGTTCATAAGTATATTAGTATGATCAATCTAATTTATATCAGTTTTCTTGTTCTTACTTTACCATATCAACGGTATAAATTAGTCATAATGAAAATAACAATGTTAAGAGATTTTAATCTAATGTTATTTGCAAATTGGGTTTCAAGAAACTTAATATGTACCTACCCTATTACAAGGATAGTAGCAATAGAATTATATTAAAGTTAAAATACTTAGCTTTTGGGTTTTTAAATGTTGTATTTTTATATTTATACGTTTCGATAGCAAATACAGTTATTGTTTTCAGTAGTGGCAATGTCTTAAAAAATTGCTTAAAATGTTAGAACAAGTTTATGAAAAATGAGAAAGATGAGTAAAGTATAACTAAATCCTTAATAAATTAAATATTATTAAACTGCCTTGAAGATGACAAACCAGAACACCCTCTAACGGTAGAAGGCTAACAGTGAAAAATGTTATAATCAAAAAGCAAATTTAATATAATTTGTTATAAGCTTTGTTATGAACGAATAAGTTCAAGAGTAAATATGTAATTAAAAATTATTATTAATTTTATTAAATACATAAATAAAAAATTTACCTCGAGTAGGATTTGAACCTACGACCTGTACTATGCTAGTGTACCGCGCTAACCAACTGCGCTATCGAGATTCAAGCCCCAATCGATGTAAACTTTGTCTTTATCTATGTAGAACTGATGTAAATTCTAATTATTATGTTATTCGTTCATAACAAAAGTTATAATAAATTAATATGTCTAGTTGCCTTGGTATGTGTGAATCCTTGCGATATTGCAGGCTCAATTTGATTGTAATCTCATATTTTGGTTTTACATCAGTTCTACATACATAAAGATAAAATTTACATCGATTGGGGCTTGAATCTCGATAGTGCACTTGGTTAGCGCGGTACTCTAGCAAATACAGGTCGTAGGTTAAAATTCTACTCGAGGTAAACTTTTTATTTGTGTATTTAATCAAATTAATATATTTTAACTAATACAATTTAATCAAATTGTGATGCAAGTGTAAAGTTGTGAAAAACTTTTACTTCAAATTGACAAAAGCATTCACAAATCGAACCGTGACATATCAATTAATGATCTAGTCAAATCTAACAAAGAAAAAGCGTTTTTAAATAATTGTAATTGTTGTTTTACAGTGAAAACACAATGTAGTATGTTTAATATGAATTTTAACTTTACTTTTAATTTTATGTATGTTAAATTATTGTACTGTGGTGACTTAATATGTAATTGGTAAAGCATTTATTTCAAGTTCTAGAAAAAAACAGCAAAAAACCTAGACACACCAAAAGCTGAAATTAATATTAAGTTATACCATTATGCCTTTTTTTAATTATAAGTTGCTAAAACTTATTTAAACGAAGATTTCCTTCTAGCCTATTGAAGTTATTAGGATCTTTATGTATCTAAGTAGCTTCAGGTCGTAAACGAACATAATAATAATCAAAGTTAGTACCATGCTTTCAATTATTAGAGCATACTCAGCTATCGCAGATTTCTCTGGTTGACCTAATCTACAAAATCCCATGTTCTTTACGTATTGTATTAAAGCTACGTTTTGTAGTTCCAATGTATGCTTTTTCACAAGAACAAGATAACTTGTACACTTCGGAAGATGATAACGGATTGAAACATGTTTAAATGACCTTAAATGTTCTTTAATTTTTCTTGTAGGTTTAAAAACATTGCCAATGCCGTGACTAATTAGGATTCTTTTAATTCCATCTGTAACTTTAGTCACAATAGGAAGAAAAGCAATACCAAGATTAAGCACTAGTTTTTCTTTATGGTTACGTCTACCAGGTGTAATAACATTATCAATATCTTGAAAGTGAATATGCATTATCTTGTAGCGATTTTGTTAAGTATTTATATTCATCTTTCAAAAATTTAGGACCAATTCGTTTTGCTCGATTGTCTATAAAGATTTAATTATACCAATTTTTTCACGTGGATGGTGGTTTGATAACACACACAGTCTGTGTGTCGGTTTTCGGTAAACCTTAAAAGATAGTGAATTATTAGTTTTACATATTTTTACATTATTACATACACATTAGTATGTCAAGAAATAGTAAACTTGCATTAGTTCCATTCTGCATGGCAAACTGGATGCTTGGATGAATACCGTTTATAAAAATCAATAAAGGTTTTTTTGTTGTATTATGTAACGCTAATGTCTCCATGTAAAAATTAGCTGAAAATAACTCGTAGTAAGACAATGCTTAAAAAGTGTTATACACGTATGAACAATTTGGTAAAAAGTGAAACAAGATCAAAACTGGCCATTACATCACCTTCTTCAATTTTTTGCAGAAAAAATTGATAAATTATTCAAGCAACATTATAATAGACAATCTTTTGATAATAAAAAAACAGTTATAAAACTTTCTGATCATACTTTTTAAGATAGTGTTATTGAAGCGCTTTCTAAGAGCGGAAACTTTGCGATAACACCAAAAGTAACCTTTTAAAGATATAATTTCCAAATTTAAGAATTATATTAAATCGTTATCTTTTGATGCTGCGAATTAAGTTAGTTATCAAATAATTAACCTATTACCTAAAGCAAAACCTCCAAAGAGCAACTTATCCTTTCGTCAGCGACGTGTATTATTTGATCTTAAACGTAATGAAAATATAATATTACAATTAGATAAAGGTAATGCAACTGTTATTTTAAATATGAACGAATATAACATTATAGTAGAACAATTGTTGGAACCACAGACTTATCCTGAACTACCAAAAGATCCTACAAAAAAAGTATATTTTGAAAAATAAAGAACTTATTAAATTATCATCTGTTCCTGAAGAAATAAAAAAGAAACTAACTAACTCTGAAGCTTTTTCACCTAAACTTTCCAAAAATCCATAAACCTTAATGTTCCTTATTGTTAGTGCAACTGGTTCCACTACATGCAATCTTGCAAAACATCTTACATTTTTATTACAAGCTCAAACAGGCAACACCACCCATTTTGTTAACAATTCTGTCGACTTCATTAAAAAAAAATATATACTTTCAAAAATGGTGATCAGTTTTGATCTTGTTTCACAGTGCCTCTAAAAGAAACTATTGAATATATTGATCATATTTTTCAAAAGGATATAACAATTCTTTTTCAACACTGTCTTACAACGACTTATTTTCAGTGGAATAATATATTTAACTTGTTACCACACTTTTTTTAATTCACTTCACAATCAAATCAGCTTCACTTTGAAAACTGAAAACAATAATAAACTTGGTTTCCTAGGCCTGTATCTTCGGTGATCATTAGCTGACTTATCATACATCTGATTACTGAACTGTTTCAGAAATCAAATTTTTTTTGAAAATCGAAAGTGTTTTTTTTTTAATTTGTTATGCGTTCCAGAAAGGAAAAAAGTAACTCATTGAAAAGGTCGCCATTTTGTTATACCTTAATCAATTGTTTTAAAAGAGCTTTCCAACGATGATCCCCATTTCCATTTAATTTTTTTTACAAAATGGCATGTGGCAGCCATCTTGAGCTTTTGGTCAACAAAATTTATGCTAAAATATGCCCAACAAAAAATAAAAATCGACCTATGCGGGAGATTTTTCCAAAAATAATTATTTTGGAAATTATAAATTTTGTTCCAAACTTTTATATATATATATATATATATATATATATATATATTCAGAATTCTTTATTCCTTTATGAGTCATTAATTAAAGTTATACATATACACAATACAATTTTAATACATATATTAAAAACATGGCAGCTAGTCAACGATAAAAAATATGTAAGTTATTAAAAATTCAAAAAACATCGGTTATTAAGACAAAATTCTTACAAAATTGATTAATTTCATAATGAATGTTCAAAATATCCACCGAAAACGTCAATACAGCATTGCAGTCGACCTTCAAATTCTTGACCGACATTTCAACATGCGGTGATAAAATTATCACCGATTTGATAGCCTATTCTGCGATTTTGTTTTGCATTTTGACTAATGAAAGTAATAAAAAATGTACCATGTGATTATATTCTAATTATATTCTCAGTTTAATGACAGAAAGAGATTTTTTTAACTATTTCTATAATAACAAGTTAGCCGTGGACAAACGGCAGATAGATATTGTTCAGTAATAATTAGTAGCTTGTCATTTAACCAACTTCTTTGAGATTGTGTAGTGTTTATTAATTTGTAAACACTTGAACACTGTTTGAAATGAACGTTCCTGTTGAGGAATTAACAGACATGATATAGGTACTGGGAGATGCTGGAAGATAGGTGGGAAGAGGAGGACCCATTGCATGGCGAGCTCGTTCACCAGAGTTAAGAAAAATTTACTTCTTCAAGTGGGATTGTGTGAAAAACCGTGTGGATCAAAACCTCCAACCACACAAGATAATATGAAGAATAGCATACGAGAAGCGTTCCAGAGTATTAATGTAGAGATGTTAAGAAATGTCATTCGAGAATTGGAAGATCGACTGCAATGCTGTATTGATGTTTTGGGTGGACATTTTGAACATCTATTATGAAATTAATTAATTTTATAAGAACTTTGTCTTAATAACCGATGATTTGCTAATTTTTTATAATAATTTGTCACACTTTTATTTGTTCACGTCTAACTTGTTATAATAGAAATTTAAAAAAAATTCCTTTCTGTTATTAAATTGAAAATATCTCAGAAATTAACGATTTTAGCTATAGTCAGTGCTTAGTAAAAATTAAAGAACATAAAGGGTATTTTCACTTTTTAAAATAAAATACAGGGTGATTCATTTGAAAAAATTGACAAAATTATGTGTTCGAGTTTTGGCTCGCTGTATATTCAATTGGTGCAATAATAAAGAAATAGCACTTTCTCGTAGGTTGTTCTGTCTAGGGTATACATGACGTTGAAATGAGAATGATTTTTGTGTACAATTGACCATAACTTTTGAAATACCCTGTATAACGTAACAAAACCCTATATTGGAAATATGGGGGAGATGAGCTTAATCTAAATTTGAAATAATATATAGGGTGTCCCATTTTAAAAAAAAAGTATGTTTGGTTCACCCAAATAATTTTATAATGTGAAGTTTGAAGTTGCCTATAATTTTTGTAAATATCAGAGTCCGCTTCCGAAACGTCGCGCTATACAGGCAAAAACTGTGGAAATAGGCCGATCAACTCAACTGACAGCTTGATGTCACAATGAATAGTCCTCTTAGTCCTGTTATAGGTAATTTTACATGGAAAATTTTGAAACATTAGCATTACAAAATGCGCCCAAGAAACCTTATTAATTTTTATAAATGGTATTCATTCAACCATCCAGTTTACTATGGAGAAGGAAACTAATGGATGTTTGCCATTTCGTGACATACTGATATATAAAACTAATAATTCACTATCTTTTAAGGTTTACCGAAAGCCGAAACACACTGATAGATACCATTCATAATTATTATCCCACCATCTACGTCAAAAAATGGGTGTAATTAAATCTTTGCTGTATCGAGAAAATGAATTGGTAATCCTGAATGTTTAAAAGATGGGCATAAATATTTAACAAAATCACTACAAGCTGATGGATATTCACTGAAAGATATTAATAATGTTATTACACCTGCATAACCATTAAGTTGGTATTTCTTTTCTTCTTTTGTATCTAACGTTTCAGACCAAATTGAAAAGACCCGTTTAATCATGACATTAGGACTGTTTTTAAAGCTACAAGAAAAATTAAAGACCATTTAACGCCATCAAACCCATTATCATGTTCCGGAGTTTATAAATTATCTTGTACTTGTGGAAAAGTATACATTGGATCCACAAAACGTACCTTTGACAGAAGACGTGTAGAATATGTGAGATATTGTAGAGTCTGCGGTAGCTGAGCATGCTTGAAATCACATTCAGTTTGATAATATGGAAATATTGTCAAGACAAACTCATTATTATGTTCGTTCACAACTTGAAGTTATTCAGATATATAAACATCCTAATAACTTCAATAGGCAAGAAGAAAATCTCTGTTTAAACAGACTTTGCCATTTTATAATTAAAAAATAGCACAGTGGTACATCTTAATTTTAATTTCAGCTTTTGGTATGTCTAGGTTTTTTGCTGTTTTTTTCTAGACCTTAAAGTAAATGCTTTACCAATTATATGTTAAGTTACTGCAGCATTACAATAATTTAACATATGTAGTTGAAATTAAAATTAAAATTAAAAATTACACTAAATGTACTATATTGTGTTTTCACTGTTAAAATAACAATTACAATTATTAACAAAAAACTAGATTTTTAATTGATGTCAAGTTTCTATTTGTGAACACTTTTATCTATTTCATATTAAAATTTTTCACAACTTAACACTTGCATCATAATTTGATTAAATTTTGTTAAATTTGTTCTTTGATTATGATATTTTCTGTTAGCCTTCGGCCGTTAGAAGGTGTTCTCATTTGACATCTTCAAGGCAGTTTAATAATAATTAATTTCTTAAATATCTAGTTATTCTTTACTAAAATTAGATTCCATAGTTGGCTTTATATGTTTATCAAACTGTTATATTAATACCAGGTGTATGTTTGCGGTTTTATCTTTTTCATAAATTTGTTCTCACATCTTAAACAATTCTTAAAGATATTGCCACTATTAAAGACGTTATCGAAACGTATCGATTTATATAAATATAAATATAAAAATACACCATTTAAAAAACCAGAAGCTAAGTATTTTAATTATGTGTAATAATCGTGAAAGTTTACATTTTCATATATTATAGAATTATTCTTTAAAACGCTTTTCTTTTGCAGTGAAAACGCAGCAATGGGCGATAGAATTGAGCCCGTATCACCAAATATTCCTAGTCCAGATTTGGTTGGCGTTGCAATTGAACGACCTCCATTACAGCATCAACCATCATCGGTATGGATCCGAAGACAGCAAGCTGTATGCGTTCGACATGCTTTCAAAACCTACGGATCCAAAAAGAATCCCAATCACGTACTTAGCGATCTTAATATGACAGTTGCCAAAGGAACAATGTAAGTCAATGCATGACCAAGCTATTGTTTTAAATCATTTAAATTATAGATATGGGCTGCTAGGTGCATCTGGTTGTGGTAAAACCACTTTACTTTCATGTATAGTAGGAAGGCGTAGATTAAATACGGGGGAAATATGGGTGTTGGGTGGTAAGCCAGGTACTAAGGGGTCAGGTGTTCCTGGTAAAAGAGTAGGATATATGCCACAAGAAATAGCTTTATATGGGGAATTTTCAATTAGAGAAACCATGATGTATTTCGGTTGGATTTTTGGAATGGATACGTCCGAAATAAATGAACGCTTACAATTCTTACTTAACTTCTTAGACTTACCCAGCCAAAATCGTTTAGTTAAAAATTTAAGGTAAGTTGTTAACATCTGCTTACTTTTTAATACAATATTATTCCTAGTGGTGGGCAACAACGCAGAGTTTCTTTTGCGGTAGCTCTCATGCATGACCCCGAATTACTAATTTTAGACGAACCCACTGTTGGAGTCGATCCTTTACTAAGACAAAGTATTTGGAATCACTTAGTTCAAATTACAAAAGACGGAAATAAAACGGTTATCATAACTACTCATTACATCGAAGAAGCCAGATCAGCACATGCTGTACGTAACCAACTGTTTGGTTGAGAGAATCGTTTAAAATCATCGTTTTCAGATTGGTCTAATGCGGTCCGGAAAACTTTTAGCAGAAGAATCGCCTCATGTTCTTTTATCCATGTATGGCTGTCAATCGCTAGAAGAAGTATTTCTTAAGTTATCAAGGAAACAAGGTCAAACCAATGTCGCTGCCGATTCTAATATTAGCAATAACATTAGCTTAGCAACAATGAATTGGGGAAAGAAGGACTCCATTTCTGTTACTGAAGAAAGTGGAGTTGTAGGTTTAAATTTCCATCAAAGTAAAGAAATTCTGTTGCACGAAGGAAGTAATGGCCATTTAGAAGTAAGTACCATTAAGTATAATAACATACCTTAACCATTCTGTTTAGATAAATGGTGGTGCACCATTACCGGCAGTACCAAAGCAACCAACACATGAAACCTGTGATGACTGTTCAGATTGTTTAAATATTACAACAGCTGGTAAAATGAGAGCTTTGCTTCAAAAGAATTTTTTAAGAATGTGGAGGAATGTTGGTGTTATGCTGTTTATATTTGCACTACCTGTAATGCAAGTAATCCTATTTTGTATGGCGATAGGACGAGATCCGACAGACCTTAAACTTGCTATAGTTAATCACGAAATGAACTACACAAACATGTCGTACCAAAATTGCCATTATCAACCTGGATGTAAATTTAGAAACCTTAGTTGTCGATATCTGGAGAATTTAAACAATAACACGATACATAAATTATATTACCCTGATCCTGAATCAGCAGTTGATGCTGTAAGAGAAGGAAATGCTTGGGGAGCTCTTTATTTTACAGAGAATTTCACTGATGCTCTGGTAGCTCGGATGGCGTTGGGAAAGGATGCTGATGAAGAAACACTAGATCAAAGTGAAATTCGTGTTTGGCTAGACATGTCAAGTAAGATATGCAAAATGAAAAACGCGTTATTAGGAGTGTGGTGGTATTAAAAACTTTCTCCACAACGTTTTATTACATGCTTAAGTAACAGTTGTGAATAGTTTCGAAATTACTGTCATCTTCGGACCTTCAAATGCATGTAACGTTCAGTTTTCCATCACTTTCACAAATACTCTTACATAGTGCATAAACTTAATTTGTTATTACACTAGATGCTTTTTAAGGTTCGAAGTCGAAACTAGTCACCATTTGTTAATTTGGAGTATATAAAAACATTGTGGAGATTTTGAGTATTACTACACTCCTGATCATTACAACAATCATTTTGAGATTGTAATATGTAGTTAAATTTATAAAAACGCTTTAATTCAAACTTATTTTAGATCAACAAATTGGAGTTATACTTCAAAGGGATTTGCAGTTATCATACCAAGATTTTGCAAGGGAACTGTTAAAGTCTTGTAATCAAAATCCGAAAATTGCTGAAATTCCCATATCGTTTAAGGAGCCTCTCTATGGATCAACGGAACCATCTTTCACTGATTTTGTCGCTCCCGGAGTAATTTTAACGTTAGTGTTTAAAAAATATTTTAATAATTTAATAATCAAAATTGTTTAGGATCGTGTTTTTCTTGGCGGTAGCTCTGACATCATCGGCATTGATTATAGAACGAATGGAAGGTTTACTAGATAGATCATGGGTAGCTGGTATGTTATTTGTATGTTACAATGTAACTTAATTAAATATGTTATTTAATAGGTGTTACTCCAGCTGAAATTCTATTTTCACATGTAGTAACTCAGTTTGTTGTGATGTGTGGACAAACAACGTTAGTTTTAATATTCATGATTTTGGTATTTGGTGTTGAATGCAAAGGAGAAATTGGATGGGTTATCGTATTAACTATACTTCAAGGACTTTGTGGAATGTGTTTCGGTTTTGTCATTTCTGCTATTTGTGAATTGGAAAGGAATGCTATACAGCTTGCATTGGGTAGTTTTTATCCAACATTACTACTAAGTGGTGTTATTTGGCCAATTGAGGGAATGCCGACAGTACTTCGGTATATATCAACGTTTCTACCATTAACATTGGCCACGACGTCACTTAGATCAATTTTAACCAGAGGATGGTCTATTGTAGAAAAGGACGTTTATTTAGGTTTCATTTCAACGACAATATGGATTGTGCTGTTTCTTACGATAAGTTTATTGGTTTTAAGGTTTAAGAGAGGATGAGTGCATGCATATTTTGCTAATTATTTAATGGACAGAATATTTTTGTATGTGGTGCTAGCTTAATATGCGGGCACTGTTTTGTACCTATTTGTAATATAATAAATACTGGTTGACTTATTTAATTTTTGTGCATTTTGAATTAGTTTATTTATAAACAATAAAAATTTTACTATATTGTTGTTTTTTATGAATACAATATGTGAATTGTTCCAAAAAATATTTGCTTGATTATGAAATTTAATGATTTGTGACAAGAATTTTCTGGTTATTAATGAGGTAAACCATGACCACCTACATACAGTATAACAAATTAAAAAAAATTGTTGTTATATTACAAAGGTAAATTGCACCACGGTCTAGCTCAGTGAGGTACAAACTTATAAAACTTACTAAAATGGAGAACTCGTTCATCAGGTGTGAGGAAAACAGAGATTTTTTCGTAGATGTAATCAGTATTAGCATTCGTTGTGTTGGGCACCACTCAATTTCTAGGTTTAATAATTAAAATACAACAAAAATTGAGAAAGGTTGTATCTCAAAGCATAATAGGTAATCTGAACCAGCACTAAACAACTGTATTTATATGTATATTTAATAAAGCAAAATGTCTGATTAATATCAGAATAAAATAACTAAAACAATACTTCTTGTACGGCCTTACAATCTTAAAATTACTAAATTAAACACTGTAGATAAGCTTACAAACTATGTTTACTTAAAATTCAATCTATTCAACATGTATTCAATAATGAAACGTGTATTGACCTATGTCAACAAATTACAGTTGTGATAGGTTATGAACTCAAATGTTTTTATTTCAGGAGCAGGACTCAGCGGTTCCTTTTTTTAACTGTTATCAAAATAACACTAACTGATTTGTTATTTACTTAACTGCACTGAAAGAATAAGTACTTACTTGTACAAAATAAATATTTTAATCTCGTCTTAAACGAACTGTAGCTTGAGAATTTTCATTTCCAATTCCAAGACAAATATACGATAATGTAAAGGTAATTTCCATTTGTAATTAACGTACAAATAACGAAACAGAGAAGTATAGGTAAGCACTATAAGTTTCATCTGTCTTCAAGATAAAAATTAAACGAACGGTAGCGTATGGTAAAATTCGGTAATTGACACAAAATGTTGATCCTACAATAATGGAAAGATATAATGAACGCAGATTCAAACGACGAAAGCTGTTGATATAGCGACGAACGCAGAATATGTATAACAGCATATATGATTTATGCAAAACAAAGGTATCTCCATTTATGTTCGTAAAGATGACATTGCATTATCCCGCCATTTTGACAAAGTTAAGTTCGTGACGTCATTCCACGCTTCTCAACGATACGTAAATTTACCAAAATAAAAGCTTTTTCTTAAGATAAACGGTTTCCTTGTTCCTACCTTTGTTTCCTTCTAAAAGGGAAGCAAAACTTAAAAAAAGATAACGTCTGAAATGCACGGCATAATAAACGGAAAATGTATAAGCATGTTCAATTCACGTTGCGCATAGAACTAAAATTGGATGTCTAAAATATACACAGGGACGTTCGTAATTATGTAGACTGAAGAGAAAATATTGAGGTATAAAAATTTAATTATTGAACAAAAAAAGAAATGCTTAAAATACTAATGTAATGTAAATATACTTATCAATAATAAAGCAAATTTCGAAACTTAAATTAAGGTAACGACAGACAAGAATTGACACGTTACAACAGGACAGCCTGGTATTACCAAAAGTAGACAGCTTTTCATGCTATTGTAAAGCATCTTATCAAATGTGATATATTGCCTTCCATTGATGTAAATAATAATACGTCTTTCAATCGTTGTATGTTGTTGTGTAGGGATCATTATACTAGTGGCAGTAAGATACGTGGTTTATGTCAAATAACCATGCACTGGTAAAACAATTATGGTGAAATATCCAAAATTAAAGGTAAATATCCTATTATACAGTGTCTACATTTTGATGCTCACCATTGGTATCTCGGTTATTAGAAGAGATAGGGCAACGGTTAAATAGGGAACTCTTTAAGATACATTTTCGGTGTAAACAGACACCGCCGATTTTCATTTGTTTCCAGGTTATTAGCGGTATCTTTTATTTTTCTTATGGTGGCCATATTGAATTTTTGGTCAGTTAGGTAGTCCTTAAAAAGAGCTTTTCAACATACCTGGAAAATCTTTATTTGTAGGAGAGGTATTAACAAAAAATTAAATTAATCTCTAATATGAAATTAGTAGGCTTTGAAATTAAACACCAATGAGACATGAAAGCGAAAAAGATACTGTAAAATAACGAAACGATAAGAAAAGTCATCACAATAAAAAGTAAAGAAACAGTACTAAAAGTTCAGTCACTTACAAAAACTGTTCAATATGACGACCATTCTGTTCCACATACTTTCGACGCCCTATTAACTTACAAACTTTATGAAGTGTGTTTTCGTTAAATGATCTTAGCACATCCATCACTCTTTGTTCTAATATTTCCCTTGTTTCTGGCGGTTCATAATTAAATACTTCATTGTTAGTGATACCCCTTAAGTCGAGGGGGGTAAGGTCGGGTGATCTCGCAGGTCATTGTTTGAAATCACTCTTATTCAAGTTTCCTCTCAAAAAATGTTGCACGTCACGAGTGTTATGGACCGGGCAACCATCCTGCTGGAATGTTTTGAATGCCGTCAGGATTAATAATTTGTCTCAAAGAAGGCATTATCTCATTTGTTAGTAACTCCAAATATCTGTTACCAGTTGAATTGTAATCAATGACGAAAGGACCTATTAAGTGGCTATCTAAAACTAAAAGAAACTCAAAAAACAAAATAAAGATTTAAACAAAATTTTATACCAATTAAACCGCACCAAACATTGAAACCGAAGAGAACTTGAAATCTTCTTTGCTTTACCAAATGTGGATTTTCAGTAGACCAATGATGATAATTATGCCTACTGAACAGTCCACAATTGGTAAATCATGTTTCATGTGTCCACAGTATTTTCCTAAGAAAATTACCATCAACTTCATATTTTTGTAGGCACCACCTGATAAATTGTACTCTTCGGTGATAGTCATTATCGTTTAAACCTTGTTGTTGGTTTGTAAGGGTGGTATTTGTTTTTCTTCAAGGTTCTCTGAACAGTGGATTAATAGCAGTTTTGCGAGCCACTCGGCGAACTGATGTGCTTGGATTGATCGTAACGTTTCGCAAAATATTATTTCGGCGTATACGTTAACATCCTAGTTAGCTCTTTTTGTTCGAAACTTCCAAAGTTCAGTAAAATCCTAATTATCCTGCTAAAAAGTGTCCTGCGTGGTTGCTGTCTTTTCGGAAAGCGCTCAGCGTAAATCGTGCACGCATTTTCAGAGTTTCTATTTGCTTTGTAGTACACTTGCAACATACCAATTTTTTCTTCGTTTGAATATTTGTGTCATTATCAATATATATTAATCTTATACTCAATAATAATTACTTATCAATAACTACGAGTACCCAAGGTATTACTTAACTAATCTCTGTAGGACTAATTGTACTTAGACAGCTCACCATTTTGTTTTGCACTAACGTTTAATTCCATGGATTACTAATTTTATTGAGAAATTTTTGTTAATATGAAGTTAAACGTCAGTATCTATTCGTTTTATTTTTATTATTTATTTTACAGTATTACTTAGCGTATATTCTTTCGCTTTCATGTCTCATTGGTGTTAATTTCAAAGCCTACTAATTTCATATTAGAGATTACTTTAGTTTTTTGTTAATATCTCCCCTACAAATAAAGATTTTCCAGGCATGTTATATATACATCGTTGAAAAGCTCTTTTTAAGGGCTACCTATCTAACCCAAACACGAATAAGGCCACCATAAGAAAAACAAATCATAGCGCTAATAAGCCTGGAAACAATTGAAAATCTGTGGTTTTCTTTTTATACCGAAACATTTTTTCTTGAAAAAGTGTCTGAATAATGTAAAAGTTTAATAGCGGTAATGTTAGGCGTTATCTAGTTATTAAGGAAAATTGAAATGGACCAATTTTGTTTTTTTCAAAATATCTTGCAATATTTGAAATGAGGTTTGTTGTGAGAACTGAATTCTGCAAAACATTTCCCATTTAACCGTTGCCCTCTTCTAATAACCGAGATACCAATGGTAAGATTGAAATGTGGACACAGTGTATGTACTAATTGGCCAAGTTATCTTTTGAACAAATTCAGACGCAAAACTTATTTTAACAGAAAGAACACGTTTATGGAACACTCTACAGAGTGGTTTATAGAAGAATATACTAACACAGTGTTTATTATATCTCATACTGAATAAAATTTTGGAAATGTTCGCATAAAAATACTTCACTGTTCATTACAAAAATTGTCCCGTAGAACACTTCACCATGTTGCAGAAAATATAGTATCAATGATTGTGAAATATTGAACAGAAACAATAGTCAACATTTATAATATTTTGCATAACCAATGCATTAAAAAAAATAGCAAAGAATGAAGGATAAGAAAATTTGAGCAAGTGGAATGGACCTAAAAGAGATAACACTCGCACTAACCATAATGGTGGAGCGAAATAGAGCAAATTGCATAAACAATTCATATAGAAAATAAATGAATGGAATCATGTGATGATGTCATAATCTATTATTGATACTGAGGCCTTGTAGGTAGTAAAATGCAAAACAAACATGAATGCATAAAAATACCTGGTCCTATTTGTATGCAATCATATTTATTTCGTTTAAAAATTTGTAGTGTGAGAGTAAAATAAGGTTCTTCTTACTTTTTTATGCACAAAGTATTGTTTTCCTGAAAGACTGAAGTCAAAGTTTTCAACGGATTTGCACGTTTTCGGTATTTTGAAAACTATCTAGTGTGTTGCCTGTATATGCACGTGTTCGTGTGCGCATGTGTTGCGTATTGTGTGCGTGCGTGTGTTGCATGATGTGTGCGTGCGTGTATGCTGCGTATGCTGCGTGTTTACGTGTACGTCCGCTGTTTGTGTATTTCTATATGTGGCGCGCTGTTTTTATGTGCGCTTGAGCGCGTGTATTGCGTTGCGTGGCGTGCGTGTGTACATGTCGCGTGGCGTACTGCGTGCGTTGCGTGCATGCGTTGTGCGTTGCGTGCGTGTATGCGTGTGCGTTATGCGTGCTATGTGGGTCTGTACATCCGCTGTTGTGTTTTCTTATGTGCTGTGCGCGTGCGTGTTTTGTGAGTGTCGCGTGTGTGTGTTGTGTGTGTGTGCTGTGTTGTGCGTGTGCGTGTGTGTTTGCGTGTGCTGTGTTGCTGTGTGCGTGTACGTGTGCGTTGTCGTTACATGGTGTTGTTGCTGTGTGTTGTGCGTTGTGGTGTCGTGTATTGCGTGTGTCGTTTGGTTGTGTGGTGTGCTGTTCGTGTGTGCATGTGTGGTAGTTGGTGTGTTGTTGTGGTGTGTGTGTGTGGTGTGTGTGTTGTACTGTGTGTGTATGGTGTGTGGTTGTGCTGTGATGTTGACTGGTGAGTGTTCATGTGTGTGTGTACTGTGTGGTGTGTTGCTGTGTGTCTGTATGTGTTATGGACATAATGATGGTGTGTGTTGTGAGATGTTGTGTATATGTGCTGTAAATCTGTACTGTGTCGTGAATTGCGTTCTGACTGTGCCGTGTTTGTATGGTAGAATTGTGATCAGTGAATGTAGAGTACGGTTGACAGTGGTGGATGTATTAGCTGCAATCATGGTATGTTATGTATAGAATAGTTTTTATTGTCTAAAAATCGATTTTAGGTATGGCTTTTATATTATTTGTTAAACAATCTAGTTTTGTTTAAGCTTGTCGTTGTTCGTTGATGTTCAAATTCAGTTGACGTCGAGTGATAGGATCATGACTCGTAGTTTTATGTTTGATGATGACCCTCCTAGAAATGGAGAAGTGATGGTTTAAGATAGGTTGTGAATTACTAAATCAATGTTAAATATTTAAATGAGTATAGAATAGTATCTTTTAAAATTGCTTTAAATGCTATTTATCATTCAATATGTGTTAGAACTTAACTCTTATTTTAACATGTTGTGTGTATAATGTTTCAATTCTTCTCACACGTTATGGATACATGAATCGAATTTTTGTTATTGGACATTAATCCAATATGCAACCATAGAAAGATTTGTCAGTTCATAGAGTAGGTTTGGAATTATATAATCAATTATAAAAATTGTGAACAAATATGTGTAGGGGAAAGTATCAAAATTCGCTTTAAACGACATTTATCTCATATCAAATACAGACGTTGAGACACTTCTGCCGTAGCCCTACAAGTGTTTCATGTAGTATAAAGGTATCTTCCATCAAACACGTTAGTAATAAATATGAACTTGATTGCTATGGAAGTTAAATAATGACTCAGAACTCATTAAACTTTCACGTTCACCAGATAAACAAAGAAACGTTAATCGCTGATGGTATATACATGAGAAATTTCTTTAGTTCGTGCCAGTCGACCATTGATTATGATAGCTTAGCTATTGAATAGCTTTCGGTGTTTCTTAATTTTTGCATGGTATTTTATTTGTTACAGATTCTGCCACAGTTCCAGTATTCCCGATTTTTTTATTGGAATTTTGTCAAGCGCAATGCAAACTTGCGTTAAACTTGTAATGCAAACTTAGTTGTGCAAATGCAAAACAAGCCAAAATGATGATTGGATACGGTGAAAGAAGCAGAACTCGCGAAGAGATATGTGTTTTATATTTAAATTGAATATCCAACCCAGTGTTAAAAATATGGAAAAAGGTTAGACGAACAGTCCAAAAATATTAATGGAAGAGAAACGGTTCACTACAAATTACAGACAATCCGAATTCTTCAATTAGACAATTCGTATACTATAATAACTTGTCAAAGAACTGTACTAAATATATTTTACCAAGCTTCACTATTATAAGCATAGATCGGAAACTATATGAATATTGTTTTAATAGACGGTTTCAGTTCTGAGAAGAGATTATGGGCATATGCAACATTGCCCGTTTCTTACGAAAGGCGTACAGTTGTGTTACTGTTTTTGGAGCCTTTTGATGTCCGTTGTGTCTAAATATAATCTACATAATCCACTTTGCTCAAAACAAAGCCGCTATACGATGGGTCGTTTTTATATTCTCCGACTAGGCATGATAAGGGGAGATTAGAACAACAACAGAAATTTATTTTTCAGTATAGGCCCCTTGCTTTTCAATACAAGTGTTACATCGTTTTAATAACATCTTTAACCCATTATAAACTTTTTGCAAAGTTGGTGTAACATGCGTTAAATTCCTATCAATGGAAAGCCTAAGATTGTTTACTTCATTAACAATGATCTATTTCTTTTTTTGCACGTAGACGTTTACCACATGTTGCACTTTAGCTCTATCCACTGGTAAATAACAGAACAACATTAATGGAATCAAATAATGTTTTAATATACATTGTGTACAGGGTCTTCCATTTGAAAAAGAAGAGAAAATGTGATTATTACGTTTTGACCAACCCTGTACACAAGGTAGCTATTATAACAAAACAAAAAAAAATATATTATCAAGTCCCAGAAATATGAAAAACTTTTGATTACCTGAAAATGTGTTAATATATTTGGCTTAATCGGCTACAGGTGTTAAAAAGGAGTAGGAACGTTTCGCCTCCACCGTTTCGCCCCCACCGTTTTGCTCTCATCGTTTCGCCCCCGCCGTTTCGCTCCAGGCGCCGATTCGCCCCCGACCGTTTCGCCTTCGGTACACATACACTAGGTAGATTTTTGCATTAATTGGAATGGGAATAGTAATAACACGAGGGGCGAACAATTACCAATAAAATTCCACACATTCATTATAGTTTTCAAATATTTCTTAGGAAAGCTATTACAGTGAAATCTCTTTAATCTGAACCTACTTTGAATATCTCATTACAAAGCGGTCCATTATTACCACTAGAAAAAATAAAAAGTATAGTGTAATTTCAACAAAAATTAAAAATATTGTAGAAAGTTATGGTAGGATAGATGATATGGATTATTTGCTCGGTAGTGCTCATAATTTTGAATTTTAAAACATTTTGTAGCGTATATTATTAATAAATATTATTTTGAAAATGATGTGGCTTTAAATTTTGTCCAAAACGGTGGGGATTCAACAGTGGGGCTAAACGGCGGGGGCGAAACGCCATATAACCGTTAAAAGTCGTCAAATATATTACATAAAAATTACTTTAATTTCCAACACCCAGTATAATCTATTGTGTGTTATACTGTGTTGTGGAATAGAAAAGGTGATCAAAATTTAAAAATACAACAATATACATGGTGTATCATTAAATAAAATACTCGTTTAATGTCTTCTACATTTGCGTACACTGCGATTGTCCACAACTTTTATGTAAAACATTTTTTTCTAACTTTAATAATAAATGCTTAATCGACCCAGGCCGTATATTAATTAGCCTTTTTCCAAGAAGAATTGTGGATTCCACAGTGGAAGTATAACTTGGACTGTTTATAATTATTAGCAACCGTTGCTTTCAACCCTGTTTTAATCCGCCTTAAAACGCTATTAGTCCTTTTCCGTCAATGATAGTTCTTGTATACTGGACTAAAGAGTCAATTATGCTGCAGCGCAACTGTAGACCTATTTCAACGACTTAATCTCGGAAATGAAGCTTTCGTACCAACATTTGTGTTCAATGTAGTAAGTAAATTGGTTTTACACATTTTTTAATTAAACGTCAAACTTATATGTGGAATTGCTTTTGGACTTTTTACTTTCCCTTTTCTGCACTTTTCTGTACTATTTTGTACGACTGACAATATCAACATTCTAGACATATCATTGTGATTACTTAGGAAAATAACATAAACATTTCTTAGTGAAATTACACGATCACCTTTAATCTCAAGATTACTTACTGTAAATGTAAACTCCGCCATCTACACACTACCGCTACACCTTTGACTCTCTCATAGAACACATCGAAACAGGTTAAGCTACAATTACGTTAATTTCACCTGGTTATCGAAACAATCAATTTATGATAACTAATTATGTACACCAATCTTCTGCCAGTTTGCACAACTGGAAATTCTGTAGCTAAATATTGAACGTAGTGATTTCAATTGAACCATTTAGTTGTATCAGTTGTACGAGATTACCTTATAAAATATTGAGCCAATTCTATTTATAAAATTTATCTTCCATTTAGGATAGAGACTGTGACACGAGCATCTATTTTTCTTTATTATTAACTTGAAATACAGACAGTTTCACATAAAGATCGATTTGTTGAACGTACAATTATTAACGTTTTGGTACATAAAACCTTGAGCTCAACGGTCTACCTTGCTTTTACTTTTACTTATAATTATTGCGTTCAGTAAACAATAATAATTACAAATAACGAATTACTTTGACGTGCTTTGTGCACAATTAAAATTTTGGTAATCTAATTTTTGATGCTTCGTTTTCTACCACATTCGTGGTAGAAATTTACAGTGTACATTAATTTGTTGAATAAAACAATAATTTGAGTAACTTAAAATTTGATTTCTTTTTTCATATGTTTATTAAATAAACGAATGTTTAGTTAAGTGAACACTTAATTTCTTGTTTTGATTTATCTGTCTTTTTATACATGTGCTTCTTAAAATTTTGCCTTTCAGCTCCCTTCTCTCATTACTCTTTTTTTTTAATTTTTAGGGTTGTATTTTAGAAAATTCATGGCGCCTATTATTACCATTAAAAGGCTTACTTTAACCAACATATATACTAGTCCAGTGCAAATAATACATCTTCTGACCATGCAACCCAAGTGCAGTAACTACTTTGCTAGCTGTTGGGTTATACTTTCTAAGTTGTGCTGGGTTAGTCTCCCACTTACAATCGTTCTGCGGTGTTGCCATAGACCTTCACAACGATTGGCACATGTGTTAGAAACGTTTGGGTCCGATCGCGCGGTTTATGGTAAAACTAATATAATTGATTTGCTAGGGTTCGGTACCAATTTAACTTGTTTTGAGTGTTAATAATTTTAGAAGATGCTGCTCGCGCGGAAAGTAATATTTTCGTCAAAATTTATGAGGAATGTAGCAAATGATAAACATACGTAATACAAACTATACTTTATTAAATTTACATCTTTTATTATATCAGTGCTTGTGCCTGTTTGTATAGTGTGCACCATTTTATTTTTCGGCCGCATACGACGTATATGAAGCATGTTTTATATAAAAGTTGCTTGAATTTAATTTCGCCATAACCTAGAAATATTTTCCTGAACAGCGGTACATAACCCATCTTTCTTATTTTAAATGGAATGGTATAGTTTTTGCTGCGGATTTCGTTTCTACTCTGAAAAACAAACACTTCCTGGTAAAGATGTATAGCTAAACTTAACCTTCTTCTTTTTTTAGCACTTTATCCCATTTTTCTGCTTGTCATATTTCTTGGGATTCGGATATCCAGTTCTCCTTCCATCGTTTTGGAGGTCACCTTTGAGGTCTTCTGTTTTGTGCGTTATGTTCTCTAGCCCACTTCGCGAGTCTCCCTGGGTTCATTCTGTCCACATGGTTTCTCCATGGTCGTCTTCTGGATTGGGTCCATCTAACTACGTCTTCTATTTGTAATTCTTCCCTTAGGTTGCTACTTCTGATGTGGTCGCGCAGTGTTACTCCTTTTATTGCCCTTAAAGTTTTCATTTCCGTAGTTCTCATCAGCCTTTTGGTTTTAGATGTTTCCGCCCGAGTTTGAGCTCAATATATTAGAATAGGTCTCACACATCTTTTATGGATCCTTGTTTTGATCTCTGTTGACAAATATTTATTTCTCCACACTACATCTATGAAGCTTCCAGATATCCTTGATAGTTTTATGGAGTTTACTGTAACCTCATCGGCTAAGTTTCTGTCATTTGATATTTGAGTGCCCAAATAATTCAGCTTCATGACTTGTTCTATTGTCTCACCACCAGCGATCAGTTTGCATACGATGAGGTCTTTTGAGATTAACTTTGATTTGGTTTTTTTCTGCAGATATGATCATGTTGTATTTTACGGCAGCTCTTTTGAATTTAAGTAGGAGTCTTTGCAGATCACCTTCATTTTCCGGCATTAAAGTGGCATCGTCCGCATAACATAAAATTCTTAGCGATTTATTTGCTATTTGGTACCCTAAGTGTATACTTTGACTTCTTCGATTATTTTACTCATTATGCCTTGACTTGTGTTTTGTTGTTGGGGTTAAGGTCTTATCCCAATGTATTTACTGTTAACCTCGTGACGATGTAAAATGTTAGTGACATCAGATAGCCGTATTCGGTCAAATGCTTGTGTTAAATCTACCATGCATAGTAATAGAGGCTTGTCGAATTCAATTTCTTTTTCTATTACCTGACGTATTATGTTCTTCGCATACTCCTACTTAAGGTTCGAGCCTTTGGGCTAGTATATTCGTGAAGATCTTTAGTGCTGCACTCACTAATGTTATACACCTGTAGTTTTTCGGTTTATTTTTTACACCTTTCTTGAATATAGGTACAGTTATACTGTTTCTCCATTCATCTGGAATTTTCTCTTCCCTTATAGTTTTCTGAAAGAGAATCGTTATTTCTTCTATAACTGCTGTTCTTCCGTATTTTATCATTTCGTTACCAATGTCGTCTGTACCTGGGGTTTTTCTGTTTTTTAATTTGTTCACTACTGATTGTACTTTGTCTAATGTTATTTCTAAATGGTGCGTTTCATCGTTGCTTTCTGATATATCTTCCCCCTGGTCTTCTCCCTGATCGCTTATGTCTTCCGTCTGTTTTTATATATTTCCTTGAAATAGATTGTTCATTTTTCTGGGCGTATTTTGGTTACTTGTGTTTCTTCGCTTATTGGCATTTTCCTGTTCCGAAGCACGTCTTCCATAAAGGTCGTGTTGCATTTCTGATGAAATGTATGTTATGTTCCTGCGGCGTCTTTAAGTTTCTATATCCTATGTATGCTTTCCGTTTTTCATTGGCCAATTCTTTTACTTCCTCTGTGAACCAGGGTTTGTCATTTCTTTTACCATTTATGTTAATTTTTCTTGTTGCTATCGCTTCTGTTGCACTTGATATTGTTGTATTTAATTTTTTACCATGCCTGCTTTGCGTTGTCTTGTTCTACTATATTAGTGTTGGCTATTCTTTCAGTCTCTGTTGATATAACATTATCGAGCTTGCATTTCCCAAAGATTCGATGTTGAATGTAGTTGTATATTTTGCGGGTTTCCGTTTTTTATGGTTGATTTGGTGGTGGTACTTGCATAGTACTAATCCGTGTTCTGTTGTTGCATTGGCGGACGATAGTACTCTTACCTCTAGGATCTCTTCTGGGTTGTACTTTCCGGTTTGTTATTATAAAATCTATTATTAATCTTTGTCCCATTGAGTTATTAAAAGTGTATTTGTACTGGGATTCATTATTGAAATAATTGCTGTTGATGTGCAGTTCTTGTTGGGCGCATGTTGTTATTAGCGTATCCCCATTGTCACTTACAGCTTCTTCATTAAATCGTTGCATCACTCTTGGTATCGGGATGTTCTAGTTTTTCTTCTCTACGTTTATTCATATCTGGTGCATACATACTTAAGATATTTAAGTTAACATTTCCAATTTTAAGTGTAACCTGCATTACAGAGTCGTCTATATACTGTATGTTGTCAATCATTTCTTCTAATTTTGAGTGTATTAGGATTCCAACTCCAGATTTTGCTCGTTCATTCTTTCCTTTATCACTGTAGAATCATGTGTAGTTTTTGTATTGTAAGTTTCCTTTACCTTTCCTTTTCGTTTCTGACAGGTAACGTATGCCAATTTGTTTCCATCTCTAACAAATCTCCTGATGTGGCCATTCGTATTATATTTTTCTTTTTCCATTCTGGTTTCCGTTTTCTCGCCGCATCGTTATTCCATGTGGTCCGTCCTTGTTCCGAGGCTTTTTCTGTGAGCAATATTCCAATACACCTCCAGGAGGTTGTTAGCCTGTCCCGAAGATGTCCCTCCCTCTTTATCCGTGCTTGGAACCGGCAACAGTACCACTGAGCTACTCATTTCACCCGATGGCGCTGCAGGCGGATTTCTAAACTTAACCGTTTTTGAAATATGTGTACTTTTAGATAAAGTTTGGTTACTACCAAATTTATAAATTTGTAACTCCGCATTAATTTGTGCTTTTAAGAAATATTATGAATTATTTAGTTTTTATACAGGGTGTAGCAGAAATATGAATTTATAGTTTTTTTTGTTTGAAATGTAAATAACTATCTTATCTTAAATGCAACACGTTATATATTATTCCATTATTCGAAAGAAAATTGAAAGACCTACATTTTTTGTAATAAGCAAATTTGGTCTATCTGCAACGGTTTTTGTAATATTTACAATTTTAGGATTTTTATTTTAATTCTTTGTGATATAATAAATGTGCTCCTGTATAATATTAGGTATATTGACCAAAAAACAATCATAACAGTTGCCATACTTAATTAAATGGCAAAATGTATTGACTTTTGTATTATGAATGCAATTTCATAAAAAACTTTTAATAGATATAAAAATAATTCTATGAAAAAAGAAACTTTCTTAAAAAGCACGCTTTTATTTACGCGTAGAAAGTGCATTAAAAGGAGAAAATAATTTTTTTCTTTGCACCAAAATGTGATCAAAAATCTTTACGACTAAATAGAAAAGCGTGGGGCGCTCATCATAATTCATTTCTCTATGCCACTCAAGGTAAAAATGATTGAACAACGTATATAAATACCTTAAAACCAAGTATGCATTGTGCAGTAACAGAAATCTGTTATTTGTTAGTTATGAGTGCCCTCTATTATTTTGGGAGGAAGGAAACTTATCTAAGGCACAGTATAATAATGAAACAGTAAGTTCACTCTCAGAGTGGGGGTTAGCCTGAGTGTTTTCTTTGCGCATTGTAAGCAGCCATCTTTTTGGAAGAGTTCAGTAGCGGAACAGCATTCAGTTTTTGGATGTACCAGTGGTAGCGTCTATAAGTTTGTGGAGTGTAAGACTTTGTAAGAGAGTGTTTTTTTCAAAATGTATAAAACCTCTAGTGGAACAGTTTGTGCGGCGAGAAGATGTAGAAACAAAAGTTATAATTGTCCTTTATCGTTTTTCTATTTCAAAAGACAAATCTAGGTAAATTATTTTATTTTCATCTATATGCCTAAACCACAGTATAAGAATGAATATGAACACTTTAAGTTCACTCACGTATGCCGCCTTTGTTTTCATTCAGACTATAGGCGGCCATCTTTTGGAAGATAATCCAGTATCGTATTAAACAAAATAGTGAAACTATCGGTCAGAACCGTACTATATTCACAAAAGTTATTTTATTTTACGCTATAGGGATTTTAAGTAACAAATGATTGATTAGAGCCAATAAATTAACTTACACAAAATTTTCATAGACCTGTTTATTGATTTCTCCATATAATTAACGTATTCTTATTTAAAGACTTATTGTTGATGTCTCTTAAAGTATAAACAAATCTTAATCTAAAATACAATTTTTTAAATACAAACATAAAAATCTTGGCATGGGATTGAAAAGTATTATCACTGCTTAGATCTACTAAAGTACTAACACAATTTTTTACTACAAGCTTCTTCAAACATATTTTTATAAAAAGTTTCTAATTTACTTATATACTTAGACAACAAAACTTAAAATAACAAAACACATTCGTATTATCTGATCTTTGCAGATTGAGCATATTCCTCACAAGTAGTACATGAATGAATATTTTTACATTTTTTAATAAGGCAACCACAAACATATCGCTCGAAATTGTGTTTTATGATAATTACTATCGATAACATTGATTGATCTATCAACGGCTTATGTTGAGTCTGCAGGAAAACTTCTTTCAATGTCAGAAAGCTTAAGTAGCATTATCCCATTATCTTGAAACCCTACTATTTGATCTGAACCAATTGAATAAAACAAATTTGCTTTTATAGCCAATTCATCGAACAACAACAGCAACAAAATTTATCATCTTAATTAAATCCGGTAACTTTCATCTTCAGCATTTGGAAAAGTTCGGGGTTTCCCAAACCTGGTACCATTTTAATATGCCTTACAAGTTTTATCAAAAATACAGGTGAAGGTGGACAAAACTGATTCATCAGTTTTGTCTTGTAAAGCTTACTGAAAAATATAGAGCTAACCTCTACTCTGAGAGTGAACTTCATGTACATTATTCTTATACTGTGCCTAAACTAAGTCTGGGCATTTTATAAACCGAATAAGCTGGAATGTCGTTCCTTTAGCGGTATCAAGCGTTTTTTTTAAGATTTGCATTTAAGATCTGACGTCTGGTTAATCGCTTGCGGTCCAGAAGATCTTCGAGAACGTCAACAACTTAATAATTACCGGTTGTGTGCAGCTCATTTTGAAGAACACGTGTACACAAGTAAAGAAAAAATTCGATTATTACCAACGGCCGTACCAACAAAATTTTTTGAATTGGAAGGTTCAAGTTCAGGAACTAGTTCAACTTTACTGGACGATCATAGCTATTGCCGCAAAAATGAAAGCAATGGTAAGTTTGAATCTTTTGTACACATTTTCATGTAGTTGAAAGTTGAAAATAATAGTTATTTTGTGAGATGAATTATTATAGCAAATTGCATATTTTAGGTCAAATGGAAGAAGCTTATGAATTGGAAACAGCCCCCAAACTGCAAATTCTGCATAATTTAATGATTCGACCCCCAACTACGCCAACTACACCTCCGATACTTTCATCTTCTCCTGGCAGTTCTCAAACGGATTTGAGCTTGTTATCCGGAACGCCGCGTATAAGTAAGCTAAGGAAATCGATTAAAAGATTGAGAAACTGTAATGAACAGCTAAAGAAGGAAAACGAAAAACTGCATCAAAATGGTTGAAAACACGAGATGATCAACCTGACATTTAGTTAGAGCAGTATATGTCACTGACATGTAAATTATGTCTTAGTAAAGATTTAGTTTCGTTCATAAATGCTCAAGTTTCGTTAGCGCAAAACTTCCGAGAGGTCGAAGATATTCGTTAGAGTTTAAAACTCATTGTCTCGCTCTATATTTTTCAGGTAGTAGTTTTATAAGACAAAACTCATGAATCAGTTTTGTCTACCATCACCCGCAACTTTGATGAAACTTGTAAAGCATATTAAAATGGTACCAGGTTTGGAAAACTCCGAACTCCAAATGCTGGAGATGAAAGTTGCCGGATTTAATGAAGATGATAAATTTTGTTTACTTTGCTTCGATGAAATGGCTATAAAACAAATTTGTTTTATTCAATTGGTTCAGATCAAATAGTAGGGTTTCAAGATACAGCTCACAACAAAGTTTTTCAATCTGCAAAACTGCCCTAGTTTTTATGTTACGGGCATAAAAAAGTGGAGCCAACCATTAATCTACTGTTTCCATTATACAAATTGTCAAGCGCGTGATTTACAGAAATTGTTAATTGGGTTAATCTGCAAGGTGAATGACATTGGCTTAAAAGTTTGTCTAGTCATAAGTGACATGGGCTCGAACAATCTCGAACTTACACAGAGGCTTGAAGTAACACCTGAAGAACCATACTTTATTGTACGTGAACAAAAGGTTTTCTTCATGTTTGATTCACCTCATTTAATTAAAACTCTTCGAAATAATCTTCATAAGCATAATTTTCAGTTGATAGATGGAGCTGTTATATCTTTTAAATATATAAAACAATTGTACGAACATGACAAACAATATCCCATACGAGCTGCTCCCAGGCTATCATCATCGCACATAAGCCCAAATAATTTCGAAAAGGTGAAAGTTAAATATGCCACCCAATTGTTGAGCCATTCTGTAGCTGTTGTTGAATTTTATATCCGTTTTGGAATAATTGAATTAAGTGGTGCTGCAACAGCACACTTTGTGGAGATGATGGATCAACTTTTTATTTACTCAACTCGTCCAATTTGTTCGACTCGAAAGAGCACAAACGGCCATACAAACCAGAAAAATACCAACTGGATTTTTTGAAAAACTGTTCTCACTTTTTTGAGACAGTTAAATTAGTAAATAAGGACAAAGTTGATGTGACAAATCAAATCAAGTTTTTAAGATGTTTTAGAATCACTATTAAAGGGTTAATACTATTATTTGAAATGTTATCAAACAAACATAAGCTTTTTATTAACGCGTAGGCTCAATCAGGACTGTCTTGAAAATTTGTTTGGTGCAGTTCGACAGCAAATTGGAAATAGCATGAATCCCACACCGATACAGTTCCAACAGAGTTTTAGAAAGCTGCTGTGAGGGTGATAGCGACAAAATGCTCCTTAAGCTTTGTGACATTGAAAGAAGTCCTGCAGACTCGACATCAACCGTTGATAGATCAGTAAATGCTATCGATAGTGATTATCATAACAATGATAACTTGAAACACAATTTCGAGCGATATGTTTGCGGTTACCTTATTAAAAAATGTAAAAAAATTCATTCATGCACTACTTGTGAGGAATATGCTCAATCTGTAAAAGATTTAGATGATACGAATGTATTTTGTTATTTTAAGTCTTATGAACAAATAGAAAAAACGTTTGGAAGCTTGTTAATGCCACACGATAATTTTGTTGTCTATATAAGTAAATTAGAAACTTTTTATCAAAATATGCTTGAAGAAGTTTGTACTAAAAAAAATTGTGTTAGTACTTTAGTAGATCTAAGTAATGATAATACTTTTTCACACCCATGCCAAGATTTTCCACATTTATATTTAAAAAAATTGTATTTTAGGGTAAGATTATTTTATACTTTAACCCTTCGTCGGGCTCAATATCTTTTGTGACATGTTCGGGCGCCATGGATCTGTGAGATCCATTTTCTTCCTGACCACCTCGTTCCACATTTAAGCAAATCCTTCAGCAGTTAATCAATTTTTATTAAAATAAACAAGTTATTCTTCAAAGCATTAATATATTTTTTCACGTCAATAAAATATAATGATACAAATATAAAAAGAATGAAAAAAATAGTAAGGAAATGCAAAATATAAGCATAGTAATATTATTAAATTTACCTCTAAGTTGTTTATACATTGTTGCAAGGTTTACAGACAAAAAAAGCATGTGACAAACAAATTGTTTTGTTGCATTTTGACATATATTTTGACATTCTTCTAGTACGAGTCTCCACTAAGCATGGTTGGCATCTTAGTCTTTTCGATGGTACTGGGGATGATTCTTTAGTTGTTTTTTCATCAACCGGACGAAATCTTTTTAGTTTCAGCTGAAGGTCTACTGGCAATCCAACAGATTTCATGCTTCTTCGCGTAATTTCTCCTAAGACTAACTCGTGGGACAACTGCTTCAGGTACAATCTTCTTCGCATTGGATCTAGTTTATTACCAAGGTATATAACTTGGGAGTTGATACCACTTATATTGAGCATCGTGAAAAATATAACTATTGGCCATCTTTTGACGTTTCGAGCAGTATTGTACGTTCCACACATCTGGTCGGCTGTGTCCACTCCTCCTTTTGTTGAATTGTAAAATGTAATTATGCTTGGTTTACTTTTTTGTTCGGAAGCAAGATCAATGGAGTTCCCGATAAATAAATTTTTGTGCGTAAGATGGTTTAAGCAGGAATGTCTTTTAGTCAACATAAAAAGAGCATTCAATTGACGTAATTTTAGTATCAGTGTCAATTTGCTTAAAATGCGGTTCATTATTTACATTTTTTAAACAACGGTTGCCGCTAATTCATCATTTAAACGTTTCATATATGAAAATTCTGCGACATACTTTAAGCGTTGTGCGATGTGTGTAAATAAGCCGTAGCTTTTACGACTTCAAAATTACGTTTACGTGTCGACGTTGAGGAAGAATATCTGCTATATTTTTAAATAAACGGTTTTGTTTTGTAACTCATAGAAGGTGAATGTTAAATAACGGATGCTACCAATTCCTCATTTAAACGTTTTGTGTATAAAAATTTTTTTACGTTTTTTAAACGTTGTATGGTGTACGTAAATAAGACGTTGCGTTTACAATTGCGAAATCCATTTTGTCTATAGACATTATGGAAGTATATATACTATATATTCATATGAACGGTTTATTATGTAGCTCATAAAATATAAATGTTAAACAACGGATGCTACCAATTCATCATTTAGACTTTACAAGTATGAAATTTTTTTACGTATTTTGAGCGTTGGATGATGTATGTAAATAAGACGTTTCCTTTACGATTGCGAAATACATTTTGCGTATAGACGTTGTGGAAGTATATATACTATATTTTCAAATAAACGGTTTATTATGTAACTCATTAAACATAAGTTTTAAACAACGGATGCTGCCAATTTATCATTTAAACTTTGTATGTATGAATTTTTTTACGCATTTTAAGCTTTGTACGATGTATGTAAATAAGACGTTTGCTTTACGATTGCAAAATATAGTTTGCGTATGGACGTTGTGGAAGTATATAATACTATATTTTCAAATAAACGGTTTATTATGCAACTCATTAGATACCTATAAATGTTAAACAATAACAATACATACTTGAAATTTTGCATTGTTTGTAGTTGTAGTACAAATTATATGCCCAAGTATTTAATATTATACCTTCAAATTTAATAAAATTTGTAGATGGTGAACCAATGTATAATAGCATGATATATTTCCATTATAAACATGATTTTTAGAAAATGCGCCCTACATGGTATTAAAATTTCAATGCGTCTTTAGCATAATGACGCTCTTTCGACGTGAAGAAGCGTTTAAAAAATTCCATATGCAAATATACATCTACGAGTAGCTTGTTCGTAAAAAGGAAATTCCCCAGCCTTAAGTCTGTTTAATGACATGGACTTGACCATAACTGTTATCATTAGTCAAGGGTTGTGGGAAACTACCTGCTACTTGTTAGGAACAATGAAACGGGTATAGGTTTGTACATTTCGAACAGCAATATTTAAAAATATTGTCTTCAGTTTTCCTACGAAGTACGAACTAATCAAAGGGGTCATTCAATAAGTGAAAGTGCATCTCTTTTGAACTTGCAACAAATCAGGTAAGTTTTTAATTGATAATACTATTTGTTAGCTTTTTCTGAAAGTAGCCTTTTGTTGTACTACAATAGATTTACCTGTTATCTGTGTGTAATAAAAAAGAAATTAAAAAAATACCATAATCAACAATAAAGTCTGTTATTAAAACATGTGCATGTGGTTCTGTAGTTCCAGAGCAGAAATAGAAGTCCCTTATATAAGTACCTTCAGAACATTTCATAATATTAGTAACATTATGTAGGATACATATATAATTAAAATACTATATTCAATGTTTCCAGGAGCAGACTACAACGAATTGGAAAAAACGCTTACGACAGAAGTGGACGAAGAACTAGACCAATGAATAATAATAATTATGTCCATAATTAATAAATGAAATATTTTTACATTTTATTTATTCATAAAACAAACCTAATATAAGCGTTTCAAAATATCTACGAAATTGTGACTCTTAGAAATAGACATCGTTGTATCGGATGCGCGATTCATTTTCAAAGCTGACGTAACGATGTAAAAACCACGTACCGTTTACGAAGGTTTGCTAGACGACGATAATTGTTTGCAATTCTGAATTTGAGAAATTGTCATGTTTGCATCGGAAAGGCGACTCATTTTGAAAGCTAACATAACGATATAAAAACTACGTACCGGTTATGACGGTTTGCTAGACAACGTTATTTATTTGCAATTCTGAATTTAAGAAATAGTCATGGTTACATCAGATGAACGACTCATTTTCAACGCTGACATAATGACGTAAAAACGACGTACCGCTCACGACGGTTAGCTAGACAACGTTAATTGATTGAAATTCTGCATTTTTGGAAGTCATTATTGAATCGGATGTGCGACTCGTTTTAAAATCGGGCATAACGATATAAAAACTACGTAGCGGTTACGACGGTTTGCTAGACAACGCTAATTATTTGAAATTTTCTGAATTTAACAAATAGTCATTATTGCATCGGATGTGCGACTCGTTTTAAAATCTGACATAACTATGTAAAAACTACGTATCGGTTACGACGGTTTGCTAGACAACGCCAATTATTTGAAATTCTGAATTTAAGAAATAGTCATGTTTGCATCGCATGGGCGACTCACTTTGAAAGCTGACATAACTATATTTTTTTGGAATAGTCATTATTGCATCGGATGTGCGGCTCGTTTTAAAATCTGTCTTAACGAACTAGAAAGTACGTACCAGTTACGACGGTTTGCTAAACAACGCTAATTATTTGAAATTCTGAATTTAACAAATAGTCATGGTTACATCAGATGAACGACTCATTTTCAAAGCGGACATAACGATGTAAAAAGCACGTACCGCTCACGACGGTTTGCAAGACAACGTTAATTATGACCGTTTGAAATAGTTATTATTACATCTTTACGCTTTAGTACAAAATACGTCGATTAATGTTGGTCATAGTAACGTTTCAAAGATATTACTTAACGACGTATTTCAAAGGGACTTATATGTCTATCTGCCGATCATCGTTTGTTCATCGTAAAATTTGAAAAAATATGTAATACCTACGTTGTTATGACCAAATTTATAGAAAATTATTTACCGGGTTGTCATTATCATGGAGCGTGGACACAAGGATGACATTCTTTACGGGACTTTTGCATGTAACGTATGAAACTACAGTAGTCCCTTTTTTGAAACCAAACAAGCTGGCATATAGTTCTTTTTGCTTGGTAGAAACAAATAAAGGCGTTAACTCCTTCTTATTTTTTTTACTGTGCCGACATAGGACAATTCCTTTTTTTTTAGATCTTCGACTAGCTGAAAGTCCGTAAACCAGTTATCTGCAGTAATGTTGCGGCCAGACCCAAATAAAGGTCTAGCCAATCTCTTGACTACATCGGAAGGCTTGTTGCTTTGCAAATAAAGTCCTTGTGGCTACTTTCCAGGATAAATTTCCAAGTTGTAGGAGTAATACATTTTTGCATCGACAAGTGTATATATTTTAATACCGTATTTGTTCGGTTTAGAAGGTATGTACTGCCGAAAAACACATCTGTCACGGAAACCTGGCAGCATTTCGTCGATTGTTACATTTTCTTCGAACGAATAGCTATTTCGGCAGTTCTGTACGAATTTAGAGAAAATATCACGTATGGGAGCAAGCCTATCTTCTGCGTGTCTTGTTGATCTGGTATCACGGTCATCGAAACGTAAACATCGAATTAGAGTCTTGAACCTTTTGATTGACATCACGAGGCTAAATTTTTCAATTCCATCCCCGTCCTTGCCCCAGAGCTCTTCAAGACTCTGCTTGTTCCCTTTGTGCGCACCTGCCAAGAACAACAATCCAATGAATGCTTTTAGCTCTATTATATCGGTGGTTTTGATGTCCCTCTCTCGGGAATAATTTGCTTTGATACATTGAATATATTGGTTAGTGTATTTTACAATGTCTGACAAAATGTCGTCGGAAAACAAACAACTCCAACAATCTACTGCAGTTTTTGATGACTTAGCGTCTCCTATTACACCAGGCATGCAAGTAAGTATGTTGTGGGTTGCCCTTCGTACGGTTCTCAATGAAGGAGTTCTTTTCCACTTGGTAACTTTATTTTTCCTAGAAAAAAGTCTGATTCTGGAGATAGATCTTCGTCATCAGCAGATTCGTCACCATCCTACTCTGATTCCGAGTCACCATCCCGTTCCTCAACTTCGTCTTGACTATCAATGTCACTTTCATCTTCAAAATTCTCAGCCAAGAATGAATTATCCTCACTATCCTGTTCTAATAAGCTCATCAAATCTTGTACATCTCTCATTGGAAGTATTATACAATTCTCACTCATTTTTGAAAAAAATCTAAACAACAATAAAAGAAACAATAATAAATAATTTTCAACTTTGAATTGTTGAAAGTAGTCAGCTTTTGCAATGTCAAGCCATTGTTTTACTGTATTTAGCTATAATGCAAATAAAATAATACATATCTCCTAGAAAATCTAAATGTTAGTTAAACAATACTTTCTTTGCAAAAAGTTGCACAACAGAGCGCAATGGATCTCACAGATACTTTTGTCAATAACGTGAACAAAGCAATGCCAAACGACAACTGGTTAATATGTACTCAAGACTCATTTGGTAACAAACAGCTACTGAGGACCGCAACCGGCGCCGCCCACAAAGTAGCGAGAGAGGGAATGAAACGTCATCGCTGGATCTGGCAGATCCAATGCGCCCGACGGAGGGTTAAAAGACAGAAACAATAATTTTAAGTCTTCTTTAAATAAGAATAAGTTAATTATTTGGAGAAATCAATAAAAAGGTCTATGAAAATTATGTGCAAGTTAATTTATTGGCTCTAATCAATCATTTGTTACTTAAAATCCACTTAGAGTAAAATAAAATAACTTTTGTGAATATATAGTACGGTCCTGAGCGATAGTTTCACTATTTTGTTTAATACGGTACTGGATTCTCTTCCCAAAAGATGGCCGCCTATAGTCTGAAACAGATCAAAGGCGGCATGCGTGGGTGAACTTACTGTTTCATTATTATACTGTGTCTCAGGTTTACAACTCAAAAATATTTAAGTGCTGTGAAAATCTAATTTACTTAATGTCAGTTTCAGTTCATATTTGTGGTTCCTGACAAACTCCATTGTTTTTACTCAGTGTTGTAAACTTATTTTGTTAGTCTTTCAATAGATATTAATAAGGAATAAAGTCAGTTCGTGAATTTGCTTTCTCGTTTTTTAAAGGAACAATTAAGAATTCCTATTTCTAGAACTACCTAAGTGACCTGATAAATATGTTGCGAACTTTTGTTGCACATTTAGTGTACTTTTCTTTAACTTATTTATTGGACAATTTAATATTTGCTTAATACTAATTTTCTCTACAGGACTAATCACAATCAATCTTTATAAATTTCTGCTAAATAAGTAACAATGCGCAGTTATTAACAGGAGAATAGCTAATTTACCAATAACTTAGAGCACACATTTTGAACAACAATCAGGATATGGCATTGTGGTGTTCCCTTCTAGTATGCTTGTGCAGTTATCGTCCTTCTCAATTTCTTTACACCTGAAAGCGCAATTATACAAATACTGAACTGTTAAATATAGCTCTTTAAAGAAAACATTGTGATATACTTTACTACAGTCAATAATAGATTTTACCCTAAGTATAATATTCCTTTGTCTCCACAAACTGCTTGGACACAATCATTCAACTGCTTAAAATCGCCTTTCTTCATAGTTTCCATGTTTGGATCTGCGCTATGACATTCATCTGTTGTCTCTGTATACAATTTCAATAATTAATATAAAAAAAACATAAAAGTTACCAACCTTTTGTAAAATTAAGATACTCTATACCATACCAGCTAACAACGTTTTTATTGAATGCAAGAAAAATAACTAATAAAGCAAAATTTTTCATACTTCCAAATCAAACGTTAGATAATTAACCAATTTTACTTTATTACCAGTTGAATTTAGTCAGTAGGCCACTTATTCTAATTAGGTTAGTAGCTATTTGCAATGAAGGTTAGAGGTCACATCAGATAACATTTAAGATTATATTGGAAGTATCTGTATGTATATTTATGAATGTCATCAAGACTTTACTGAATTATTAACACATGGTAAATCACTTTAGTTTGATTTATTAGAAAATCATTTTAAAGACACGGAAGATGGAAATCATAAACTGAAGCAAACATAGTTTAAAACTGTGAAATTCTCGCAAACCTGATCAGTACGATTTTACATTTCGATTTAATTTTAAGGACAAATTTCTGTTATATGTTTTATGCATTCTACTTTTAATGCCAAAAGTGTTAAAATTTGCATTTTATGTTGTGAGTAGGGAGTTATAGGGAAATAGTAAAGCAAAGTACTCCAATAAAAAAATAATTGTACGTAGATATACGTTTATGCATTTCTAAATTAATCCAAGGTAGTGAAAGAAATTTTAATTTTACTGAAAGATCGTGCACAATAAACTCTATTCTTCTTCGTTAGTAAAAAAAAAATAGTTAATGCAGATAATAATGCTTTAGGTATATCAGTAAATAATAGTTATTTACATTGCACAGGTTTTCCATACATCTATATTTTGTACATTTTTAGCGGAATTTCGTTTAAAAATATATTTGTAGACAGCCTGACTGTCGGTCTGTTCGTCGAACTGAATATTTCGGGAAACTTTCACTAAAACATTCCTTATAGTTAGTAATAGCTACTGTATGACAAAAATCTTGTTTCTAGGTCTGTCGGTCAAAAAAGGTACACCCAAAGACGCACAAAAACAACGTTTGTTTTTAACATTTTCTTTTGTAATTCCTATTAGAAACAATATATCCGAGGGACGAAAGGGACGGCAGGGACAAGACGGACGAGACGGGCAAGACGGGCGAGAAGAACGAGCAGGACGAGAAGGACGACAAGGACGAGAAGGATGAGAAGGACGAGAAGGACGAGAAGGATGAGAAGGACGAGAAGGACGAGAAGGACGAGAAGGACGAGAAGGACGAGAAGGACGAGAAGGACTAGAGGGGCGAGAGGGACGAGAAGGACGAAAAGGACGAAAAGGACGAGAAGAACGAGAAAGGCGAGAATGACGAGAAGGTCGAAAAGGACGAAAAGGACGAGAAGAACGAGAAGGACGAGAAGGACGAGAAGGACGAGAAGGACGAGAAGGACGAGAAGGACGAGAAGGACGAGAAGGACGAGAAGGACGAGAAGGACGAGAAGGACGAGAAGGACGAGAAGGACGAGAAGGACGAGAAGGACGAGAAGGACGAGAAGGACGAGAAGGACGAGAAGACGAGAAGGTCGAAAAGGACGAAAAGGACGAGAAGGACGAGAAGGACGAGAAGGACGAGAAGGACAAGAAGGACGAGAAGGACGAGAAGGACGAGTAGGACGAGAAGGACGAGAAGGACGAGGACAAGAAGGACGAGAAGGACGAGAAGGACGAGTAGGACGAGAAGGACGAGGACGAGAAGGACAATAAGGACGAGAAAGACGAGACGAACGAGTAGAACGAGAAGGACGAGAAGGGCGAGAAGGGTGAAAAGGACGAGAAGGACGAGAAGTACGAGAAGGACGAGAAGGACGCTTATATAAAACCATATAAACGAGGTTTAGGCCTATATCTACAACCGTATTCAAAAAACCCCCACTGAAACTACCACGTCACTCCTTAAGCAACGTTGAGCTATCTAACTTTGTTGAGAAATTAAAAATCCCCTATTTTAGAGGGATATATATGCGAGATAAATTACCTACACGAATGCATACGAATGAACATGGTATCGTGAATCTGGATGATCAAAATAACAGGGGTACACACTGGACGGTTTACATCAAGCTTAATGGACGTATTACATATTTTGATAGCATAGGACATATTAAATCACCATTAGAATTAATTCACTATTTTAAAAGTGATGTTAGCAGAAACACGATTTACTATAACTATACCAAAAATCAAAACTTCAATACATACAATTGCGGTCATTTAGTCTTACGATTTTTATATGACGGTTCGTTTTGATTCTCAGCAGTCGTTGCTTGATCGTAATGTCGTACACATTTACATTTACCGATCCAAGCAGTATTTTGCAAGCCAAGTTTAACACAGCGATTTATCTTGATAATGAGTCGGAATATGTAATGGGGCTAACTAGTTTTGAATCTTTCAATACTGCACAAAACGGTACTTCCAAGACTAACCAACTGATATTTGAAGGAACTAGAATTACAATACCGCCAGGATCATACGAAATTGCAAATGTGAATAAACCTATAAATGATACAGCGAAGGGTTCGAAAAAATTTTTTAATTTACGGGTGAAAGCAATTATGAAAGCAACACATGATATTAACTTTAATGTAAAAAATTCTATAGGACCTATGCTGGGATTTAACAAAAAAGTTTGCAAAGGTCATGAATTACATACCTCTGAAAATCCTATTAACATTATTAAGATTAATTCGTTAATTATCGAATGCAATCTAACAAGTGGAAGTTTTAAAAATGGGGAGGCGTCACATATTATTCATCAATCTTCCCCAGTGTACCAGCGGGATACAAAATAATTGAATCCCCTTTACATGTCATCTATTTACCTATAAATACATCCACCAATTCAACCATAACACTTAAAATAGTAGACCAAGACGAAGACCTCGTCAATTTCAACGGTGAAGTCATAACGATAGGATTACATTTGAAGAAAAGATGGTGACGCGGTATAACACATGTACGTGTAACCACAACAAGGTGAACTATAAAAGATCGAAGTGTGGAAATGCGAGAGTCAGTAAGCGGTCAACCCTCAAAGCATTGACAGCGCAAAATAGAGCATACTTGCAAAGTCTTGGTTTCATAGTAATACAATGAGTATATTAAACGTAAACGAACAAGTTGTTGTTGATAATGCCATAGTAAATTCCGGACTCCACACCCATCAACCATATACTACGAGATTGGGAAACAATAATGAAATCAGTATACCCATTCAGGAAGACATGTGCACTTTACCTTCAGAAAGTTGTCTACGTAGAGGGAAGATTGCGGAGATAGCATGGTGCCGTCTCTAACCACGCGCGGTTTGTGAATAATGGCATTGCATTTTTATTCAGTGAAATTAGAAACGAAATGAATGGAATAGTGGTAGATTCCGTCACGAAGGTTGGATTAACGTCTACAATGAAAGGATTGGTACCATTGACACCCAACGACCTCGCTCGTCATGAAAACGCAGGTTGGTTTCCTACCTCAAATAGCACACTAACAAATGAGCTAGGGTATTTTAATGTCTGTGTCCCTTTGCGAATGCTACTTGGCTTTGCGGGAGACTACAATAAAGTGATTTTGAACATCAGACAAGAATTGGTTTTAATTCGCAGTAACATTGATGCCGATGCGGTAGTTTCAACAGTTGCGGATGAAGCACTAAAAGTTAACATAGATAAATATATTGGAAAGTTCCGCTCATCATTCCAGCATTAGCGGAGGAATTGGCGTTAACGAAGTACATTGATAAAAATGTGAATACTCCAGTAGCATTTAGAAGTTGGGAAACACACATATATCCAGCAGTTCGCACAAGAGATAAACATACATGGGCAATCAAAACATCGACCTGTATAGAGACACCAAGATACATTATTATCGGATTTCAAACGGGGCGAGAAACTAATGTTTCTCAAGATATGAGCAGATTTGATAAATGTGCACTAAAGAATATTAGGGTATTCCTTAACACGGATCGTTATCCGTATGACAATTTAAACGTGAATTACGATAATAATTGCTTTGTTACATTGTATGCAATGTTTGCTAATTTCCAAATGTCCTATTATCAAAGAGATGGTCAACCATTACTCACACCTAATCAATTTACGACAGTCGCACCATTGATAGTGGTAGACCGTTCGAATCAAAAAGAGACATTACATTCTAAAGCAGTAGTACTTCGTGTAGAATTCGAAACAGCAGTCAACATACCCGCGAATACGACAGCATACTTTGTTATACTCCACGATCGCTTAGTTACGTATAACGTGTTAACCAAAGCAGTAAGACAGCTGTAATACGATGCCCGTCATAGTCGACGTACAAGGCTTTAAACTTTCAAAAGTTTTTATACCGAAAGAACTCGCAATTTTTAATGGAACACAAGTGGCCCACTACATGTTTAAATCACCGTATCCATGGCATACGTTAGATGCGGAGAGTCGCCGTCAAGCTACTTGGTTAATTCATAATCAACACTATATAAAATGGGAAGAGGGGCATACACCACCACACCAATTTCGCAGAATTCTCAGTCGCTTGATTCAACCTACAGATACTGTCTACGTCAAGGGTAGAGAGAAAGCGGATTACATCAGAAAATTTGTTACACAACCCGTTATAGAACCTGAGAACATCCTACTCTTCCTGCTGTGCAACCAGTTTGTTATTATCATTGTAAATCATTATGTCACTGCGCACTATCTAATGTGCACCATCTGTACGATACTTATGTAATGCATTAAAGCTTGTACACTTTTTTTAAATAAAAATTGTAAATATATATTTTTGTTTATTTCTTTTATATATCACACAATATGAGTACATTCTGTATATATATATATATATATATATATATATATATATATATATATATATATATATATATATTCGCTCGATAATGAATTATGGCATAATAATAGTATGTATTCCACTAAAAAGTTACTACATTAAGTAGCCGACCTGGAATGGTGTATCGATATAATACATGTTAACATGTATGGTTATACATGTTCATGGCTTCATTACGGAGATAATATATACACTCCTGAAACTAACAAGCATCAGTACCCAGACTATTAGCTACTAACTGAATTATACAAATTCATTTGCCTAGCAACCTCTAGTAGACCACTCAAAGGATCGACGTTCTCCAATTCCGGAATTCGGCAATGCCCCCACGCCAATGTTGTACACATGCCACGCAATTGGTACCGTTTGTCATCCTGGGACCGAAAGGCGACTTTTTTTAACATCTCAGTGTATATATCGTGTAAAGTTGATCTAAACACGAAGATTTTGCATATTACTCTTTTATCAGACGCCTCCGCAACAGATTTGTAGTCTACCTCCGTCAGCACTTTTTGAATAACGATTTTATTAACACTTTTCGCTTTCTTAACCACTTGATCATCAGCAAGATTTAGACAATAAGATTTTGATCCTGCTCCATAAAAATATTGAATAGTTTTCCCATGCAGACCGTTTTGATAGTTGGATGTGTCATATTCATCAACATTATTCTGCATATGAGCATACACATCATCAGTTGTTATCTCGACAATTAAAGAATCTGTGTCTGTATAGAGCAACGTTACATTATTACCGTAATGACTGCGCAAGATATCGTAAAAAAATCGATACATTATAATTTTGGAAAGATCTAAAATACTAAATCCAACATATACGGGTTTGTCATAAGTAACGACCTGTTTGGACAATTCCACTGCAAATTATTTATCAGTAAATTGAATAAAATTCTTAAATTGCGGTTTTGCGACGTACCGTGCTAGACCCAAGCGACGTCGTTATGTTCCCAATGTGTTAATAACTTTATTACTCTTCTTTTGTCGACATTCTCCATTGTTTTACCAAATACACCATTGTTCATGCATTTAAAGAAATTCTTTTCGAATTTGTTCTTGGCTTAATTTCGAAGAGTTGTATTAAGGTCTACGTATGGTACTAGCCGAGGACTTTGTCAAAACTGTAAAACTCTATGAATATGAGTAACAATTAACCCATGCTGTATACATTGTTTTAAATATTAGTAATGTGTAATATAGTTGGTCTTATCACATAAATTAGGAATTAATTTTTCCTCCTTGGAATGTGGTGCGCAGATCATTTCGGGGCAAATAGGATAATCATTGTGTCCATCATGCAGGTGGTGCGTATAGTGTACCTCTAGCACATACCCAATATCAGCATCGTCATTAATCTTCAGTACATCAAAGTTTTGAATTTCCTCTTCAGTTAACTACATAAACCCATTATGAGGTAGGTGTTGCCGCATACTACATCCGTATAAATTCGTGGCATCTAAATACTGTAAAAAGACTTTTGGACGATTATGATCATAATTTGGGACAAACTCGTTGTTAGCAATACTTCTTCGCTTAACACAAATACTCACTCCACACGAATATCTTTCTTAAAAAGTGGTACATATCCATATCAGTCAATAATTCTAACTCTACTTTAGTACATTTCAACATGGCATCCCGCGTCAATCCAGGTATTGTAACATACTGCGCTGGTTCTAATCCATACATGTCTATACATAGCCGCCTAAAGTTTTCGAACACGTAAGCCAAGAGCAACACGTCTGATTTTAAATATATGTCAGCATAATGCACGAGTGTATTACACTTAAAGTGATCCCACACCAGTAAGATGCGACAGTATTCTTCCTCGGATATATTTTCATCATGCATTTTATCGTAGAATTTGTCATAGGAAGGTGCTGCGACATCGTCTAATCTATTAAAATTGTCCTGCGACATCGTCTAATCTATTAAAATTGTCCACGTACGCGTAGGGGAAATTACCTTTCTTTCTAACTAAGGTAAAGTCATTATCATCAACAAAATATTTCCTTACCTCTCTACATTGATCATCTGATAAATTATGAGATAGAGTATCCAAGGATGCCGCCATGAACCTACAACTATCGACGAATTGCAAATTTATGTACTTCTTTTCCCTATAGCCGCGACCATTAATGAATTCGTCTACATAAATATGCTTACCGAACGTTATATATTTCTCGCTATTAACAGGAAGTACGGTAATTTCTTCCGTTTCACTCGCTAACTGTTTGTTGAACAGGTGGACATCATAACTACTGAGCTTATAGAAAAAAACTGGGATAAATGTAGGTAATTGATAGTTTAAATTGTAATTTGAATGTGTCGCACCACGACATTTAGCAGTGACATGGCAGTGATCTCGTACTTTGGAATTTGTAAGATCATCCGTATCACCAGTGCATCAGTTAGTGGTAATATTGGAACAACAGTTTTCAAATGCTCATTATATATCCGTTTCACATCACCCTCGAATCGTGTAATAAATACTTCCGCGGCATTAAACCCCCTATAAAGTTCAAATTTGGACCAAGCATCGTTTACACCGCACTTAATATAATAACCGAATGAGTATGGTTCATGTTTATACGTTTTTATCGTGAACGGTTGTTCGGGATCGGGTTCAGCCGCTTCAAAATCTGCGTATATAACGAATGGTAGAAACTTCTGTTTTTGATAGTTTCGAAACGCATGTATATTTTCCACATAGAACTCCCCGGTTCTGTCTTTTTTTTGCATCGCGCCAGGTAATTTAGTGTATACGAAATTACAGTCATGAGATATGTGTCGAGTTAATTGCTTCTGCGTTCTAAAGTAATGAATACACGAATCACAAAAATATTTTGCACCATTACGTCGACTTATTTGGTTGCTAAGTAAACGTGAAAAATTTTTTATCCATGCATAATGCTGAATATCCGTTTGGTTACTGACTAACAGCAACAAATTAACATGAATAGGGTGTTTAGCTCTTGTATAGTAGAGAGGACCCACTACCTCAGGACTACGATGACCATCACGATACTTATCCTCCAGTCCATACACATTGATGGAGATATTATTGTTGGACTCAAACGTTGAGATGTTAGTCAGCTTAACAGGAAATTCTACACCGTTCCAGTTAAACAACGTCCTGAAATCAGGGTAAGAAGTCGTCCGTTGTGGAAACCCCGTCGGTGTCAGTAATGCTACTTGTTCATGAAAAAAATTCATACCAATGCATTTAGTTTTTTTGCGAAAATTAACCGTTTCTGTCGGAATGTCGAACAAAGCCCTCTAGCGACGACATGTGAAACTAACAAAACTTCAATTATTTTAACATTTGTAGCCCAAGAAAAGCTCTTTCAACGCGCCCAAGTTTGTTAAAATCGGATTAGCCGTTTCGAACCACTTTATTTTTATAGATACCTCAAAAAGTGCCAAACAAAAAAAGTTCAGATTATACTCGACTTCAAAGATCAGTTATTTTTTGTTAGGTTAATATAGCAGAATTCACAGAAACATCACTTTTTTAGATTCAAGATTGCAGTTACGTCACCTAGCGGCCATTTCAGAAACATGAAAATATTTTCCCGGTTTTTGTATTGGCCGTTTTAGTAAACTCGCATTCTTAGTTGGCCACCCCGTACTTAACAGTAGTTAAGTTGGTGAGATCTGAAACATCAGTGTTAAAGCCAATCATATCTTTATAACGCGCTGAACTACTTTTAATCGGCTTGGACAAGTTACGAACAATATATCTATTTGTAATTAACGATTCTTCATCTGTTTCTAAGTATTTTAATGTTTGGTGGTGTCGTTTAAAAAATCATCCAACGAATCCATCATTTTCTTTTAAGATAATTTTAGCCACATAAAGCCGGAAAACTGCAGCCGTTTTTCCATAAACTTTAACTACGCAGAAGTCACCTATATTAAAGCAGTTATCATCAATAGGCTCTTCATCCTCTGAAGACCAAAATTTCGAATCATTATCATCATCGCTTGTATCACTAGCGTCATCGGCAATAATTCTTTGCGGCTTTTTTATTTTTTAGAAGCTGCATCTTTTTTTCCTTGTATAGCTCCTTCTCTGCCCTTGTCTTCCTGTTCTCGTTTTTTTAGATATTCATTTGAAGTAATTATTTCGCATTTAGTAACTAATCTTCGCCTCTTTGGCTGTGGTTGTGGCTTTGATTCTTTTTTTAAAACGTCTAATAGTATATCTTCAAATGTCTTGCGCCACTACTGGGACCGACTGTACTTTTTCAGGACTGGATATGGCGATTTCTTTTGCAGGATATGCTCCACTATTGTGATCAACATCCACACTTTGTAAACCTATTGAAGAATTGGGATGTGGATTATTATAACGTCTCAGGTTTTCAGGTTTAAAAACACTAGGCGAAATTGCATTTTTGTTCGCTCCTTTAAGATTTGGGTCATATATACCGGTGATGGCAAAGCCATTAATAACATTTTGAGCCGGCATCTCTTGTGTAGCTTTAGTAAGGATTGTTACAAATTCTGCTTTGGGGATTTTTTTTCTAAGATTCTTTCGTTGCCATTTACATAGTTCTTTGTCCCATCTAGATTTAAGGCTTTTGAAAACTGCGAGATGAAGCGGATGTAGTAGATGTGTGGTATGAGGTGGCAATTTCATAATGGTTACCTCATTTTCTTGTGCTAGTTTAATTAACTTTGTTGACACGTGTGTAACGTGACCATCGTAAATTAAAAGGACCGGTCATTCAGGACCAATGTGGTTTAAAAAAACATTTTTAAACCAATTATAAAAAAGTGTGGTTTCCATCCAGCCCCGTTCACTAGCAGATATTGCCGTTTGCGACACATCGTCATTAAACCAATTCTCCATCACGTATTTACCTTTAAATACACATAAGATAGGTAATAGGTAATCGGCTGAACAACACAGCAACACCGTGCTATTTTCTCTGCCTGAAGAACTTGTTTTACGTTGACTCTTTACCCCAATTGCCCTAACGATCTTTGTTTTAGAAGGATCGTAGCAAAACGATGTTTCATCACAATTAAATATTTGTGAAGGTTTTCCATTTAATTTTAGCCCATTCACATGTTCTGTTAGTTGTTTAAAATAACCCTATATCACCCAGGGATTAACCTGAAAACAAAAATTAAAATAGATTTATCAGTCTTTAGCAATATTAAATATATAACAAACCTGATCACATCTGACGTATTCTATACTTTGAGGTTTCTTGATGGACAATGCATGACGACGTCTAAAAGACGTAAATCAGTCACTCTTAAATCTAGTTGACATATTGTTTTGTTTTATGTACAGTTCAACCATATCAAAACTTCCTCGCGACAGAGCCCGAACCCATTTTTTCCAATACGTTCAAACAATTTGCTATCTCTTTTTCTTCGTCTTCTGAGAGATATGAAGATACTCCTCCTCCCCCTTTGCCATCCACAGAAGTATTACCTTTACCCCGATTCCCTAATACGTGATGTTTTAATGTGGATCGTCGTATATTACAAAAAGTAGCTGCTCCACAGGTGGTTTTGTTGCCATTTTTAACATCAGATAACGCTTTTTCTAAGTCTTCTCTGGTATATGTAGTACCGGCACCCTTCTGCGTCTGTCTTACATAGTTACGCACCATTGTCTGCAAAACATTACTTAAACACGTTCAATTTAGAATATACAAGAGGGGTGTCTGGACCCTAGTGGTCCAAGTACCCCAAGATTATGGCCCAGGTACCCCGTTTGCAAATTTTGGATGGGGTAACTGGACCATCCCCTTCCACGTTTTATCACTGTAAATTATTAAGTACTTTCTTAAAATAAAGTGTAAATATTATCCCAAAAATAAAATATTTTTTTATTGCTTATCTGTAGGTAGATGTGGTTAAAAATAACACTAGTTACAGCACGATGTTTTACGATATTTATCAGCAAAACTTGTTGCCACCATGAAATTCCACATTTAACTGATTTTTAGGTTATGCGTGTTGTTTTATGTTGTTAGTACTCTACTTAACCATAGTGTAAAATAAAATAATTTAAACGATGTGGCCCAGTTACCCTCTGGATCCAAAACCCCGACAGACCTTACTAATTTGTCCTAAGAGAAACAAAAACAATTTATTTAGATAAAATAAATAAAATAAGCATAAATAGGACCATACTTTCAAAATATTTTCAAATATATAGGGCCACCCATATTAACAGGGTGAATCAAACTTATCTTTTTTTATATATTTTTACATTTTTGTATTCTTCTCGATTTACTCGTTTCTGCGGTTTTACAATGTTATACGAGGTAGTTTATTAATTTCGTAGCATTGTACAGGTTTATTTGACTTCAAAAAATCTATTTAAGTTCAAACGATTTTTAATATAGTTTACTATTGTCGAACATTATTAACATGGCGGAATATTTCTTTTTTGTATACAGGATTAGTCAAAAATTGAAATGGTTATTTTCTGGGTTTTTAAATGAAACCCTGTATTTTAGTATTGTCATCAAATGCTACTTTAGGGTACTTTATTATTTCGAAGAAACAAGAATTAGGTGAAATTGTATTAGGTTGACTGTGCAAATATTAAACCAAAAATAATTTTTCAAAAAAACATTACATAATAATATAGACTGACCCTTAATTGGTCAATATTTGGTGAGATATTAAAGTACCTAAGTCCTTAAGATTGTTGGTGTGTAAAACATTAATAAAACACACACTATTCTAGTTGGCTGTGACTTTGACAATTATAGGTTGTGAAGATAGCTTTCAGACAAAAACTCAGTCCTTCGTAAGGCGTATTATCAAAGTGACAAATATTGACAAGGTAACATCAAAGTGACAAAAATTGATAAGGTGGAAGCAGATTAGAGAAATAAAATTAAATCGCTGTGGTAGATTGTACAACTTTCAGTTCTTGAAAATAGACACCCAGATACCGGACAGATCATATCAATTATCCTTATTCAAGTTGTTAGGCTGTTTCAGAATGTCAATAGCGTCTCGAATCTTCCTTGTATACTGATTTCTATCGTTAGCCAGACTTCTTGTGTTTTCAAATTTTATATTGTGCAGTGTTTAAGGCATGTTCACCAATTGCTGATTTAGTAGGATGAAGTAAGCGTAACATCTGTTGTGTTCTGTTGACCTGGTATTAATGCTTCTTCCAGTTACTAAGTGATCTCCAATTTTACCATCGATTGCAAATTATTACAACATTAACTTAGATATGTTGATGATATTTTGCTATGTGGCCTTTTGGAGAAGAAGAATTAATGGTATACCTAAACAATTTAAACAAAAAACATACCAACCTTGAATTTACAGTAGAAAAAGGAAAAGATGATTGTCTTCCATTCCTTGATACTCTAATTGAAAGAAAACCAGATGGACGCCCAACACATTCCGTATATCGTAAGCTAACTATTATATTAATGCTTCATTACACCATCATCCAGCACAAAAGTTTAGTATGATACGTACTTTGTACCACCGTGCCATAAAGATCTGTCATCCAGATAAACTACAATGAGTTAAACCATTTTGAAGAAGTCTTCAAAGATAATGGCTTCAACAAACAACAAACGAATGATAGACCTGCAACTTTAAATAAGTTTGCCATTTTACATTTCCTTGCAAGCACAACGAATAAAATTGGTAAAATATTACAAAAGCATAATATAACAGTAGTTTACAAAAGCACTTTTAAAATTCGAAATCTTCTGAACATGTGGTGTTTACGAAGTACCATGCTTTGTGGTAAAGTCTACATTGGTAAAACTGGAAGAAGCATTAACACCAGATTAACATAACAAAAAGACACGCTTATTTGATCCTACGAAATCAGCAATTGCTGAACATGCGTTAAACACTCTGCACAATATAAAGTTTGCAAACACAAGAATTCTGGCTAACGATAGGAATTGGTATACAAGGAAGATTCGAGAAGCTATTGAAATGCTGAAACAGCCTAACAACTTGAACAAAAATAATGATAAGAACTGTCCGATACCTGGGTGTCTATTTTCAAGAACTGAAAATTATACAGTCTTCAACAGTGATTTAATTTAATTCCCTAATCTAGTTAAATCTTGTCAATGTTTGTCACTTTGATCTTACGCCTGACGAAGGACAGAGTTTCTGTCTGAAAGCTTGCGCAAAATAAATAAATAAATAATTTCACACCATTTTCAAAAAAGAGTTATTTAACATGTCAATTGGAATTTAAATGTTTGTTCAAATTTTTTCAGTATCTGAATAACCATTAATTTGATAAGAAAGTGTGAAAACGTATTTTTTAAGGATAATTTATTTTCACATAACTTTTCTTTATAAAACATTTTAATACAAAGCCAAAATGCATTAAAAATTCATTAAATGATATTGAAAATGCTTAAACTGCATTATCGATATTTTTGTAGAAGCGGGTGGCTTTGGAATTTTTCAAGTTAGCATAGATGACATAGATTGTTTTCGTGTTTACACTGTTGCCTATTTTCGTTATGAACTAATTAACATGGAGGTTGCATAATTATCCTTAAAAAAATATTATTAACAGGTGAACTGCCACGGCGGTCGTATAGGACCGCTGTGATATGACATTGAATGTCTAGTTTTATTCTGCCAGAGGTCGTTAAGAGGGTCGCTCACAAAACAGCAAACGACAACTGTAGCATATAGGCTTAGCATATCACTGCCAATTTTCGCTTGCACAAAACTGGGTGGGAATGGGTAGGTGAAAATACAATATAACTGACATGTTGTTTTTTTATTATTTACAAAACTAAGTAGGTAATTATTTCGCGTAAATAACATGTAAGACTAGTAAATATAAAAAAAACTAAAATGCTGGAAAGTTCACAAGAACCATAGTAGGTAGCAACTTTTTATACCCGATTTTTTGCGATTTCTCCTTTCATTTCTTTGAATAACGACCTTTGCAGTTTTGCCTTCCTTTTTGAGCAAAATATTTCGTTTTGCTCGGGTTCATCCCCTCCATAATTTAAAAGCGATTTTATTAGTTGCTCTCGAAAATTCGTTATTTTCATATTTTTGTCGGCCAACTGTTTGAGTATTATGTGATAATTCACCAAGTGTAGTGCCCAAGAGAAATTCAATGGCAAGCTTTGTATACCATTCTATGGATTTTCTCAATGGTGAATTATAACTTGACATCTGACCCGATTGGTCAACTGACGATTTGGCTTCATTGTACTCAATTAAGATTCGAGGTTTCTGTACGACACCACTACGCCGTTGAACTTCAACCGTTTCAGTTGAATATCTGGTAGATAGAATAAGTACGCCCCTTTTATCTTACCACTTCATCATGCAAACACCTCTTTCATTTTCTAGCTCAAAAACTTCCCATTTTCTCTATTGTTTATCAATTATTTCTGGGGGTTTCCACGACTATTTGATCTTAGAGTCCCAATGTAATGAGTTTGATTGTCAAGAAAAATATTGGTCAACACGAGGCTTGTATAGTAGTTATTAGCTACTACAGTTCTTCCTGAACTTAGCAGGTTTTCTGATAATTTGATTACAACACTTATGGGAGCAGATGCAGTACCTTCGTTTCTCTATTTGCCGGTGTAAATTCTTATATTCCAGGTATATCCATTGTCACTACAAAGCTTAAAAAGTTTCACTCCCACCTACTCAGATAGACATCTCACTTTTTCAAGGCTTGCTCATGTAATTTTTTACACTTCTCTGATACCACACTTAGAACCAAATTAAAAAAAGTTAATGATATGCTAATATATTTATTTGTTGTATGTACAACTGTATTCAGTGTATTATTCAGATATATGATTTTCTCTAGGAATAAAACATTTTGATTTAGTACAAGTGCAAAAGATCCTTTCCACTTCTGTATCATTACACCTGCGAGGACGTGGTGCAAGTAATTGAGCGTACGTGCAGTGTGGTGCCCATCGGAGATGCTCCTGTAGCGGAGTGTCAGATGACCGCCATTGGTTTATTTGAACTCTACACATGAAGCATTCAACCGTATCGTCTGAAGATGCTCCTCTAAAGGACTATCAGATGTTCATCAGCGGTACATGATGGTATACCATCACAGTATGATTGATATATTTAAGCGTATACACCGTGTGGTGAGAATCTGTCTGTCTGTCTATCTCTCTGTCTGTATGTCTACGTGTCTGTTTGTCTGTCTGTATAGTAGTCGCCGCGCTTAGTCAGTTAGTGTGGAAATATATCATAAGTAGAAGGACAGCTCTATCAGTTATACTTACTATGCGTGACTCGATCACTTGCAAAGACCACTTGTCGAAGAGCTGCATTACGAACTCGGATGTGTTAGTAAAGTCCACCAATCTCTTCGACAGTTTCCAGTATCATCTCTAGATGTACAATGGCGTGATCATACCCACCGTACATACATACCGTGAACGTGAGACGGTCCCATGTGATGATACAATGTGTGTAGAATAGCCAGTACCACCCGGCAATAATTAGAAACGCAGAATTGCGTTGAGTGGTACCGTCTCCCGACGCCATCGTACACAACGTTGTATAGGGGTGGAAGCATAGTGCGGTCATAGGGATCTGTGTAGCCCAAAACCAGTCATCGTCAAGTTCTTCGTCGTCATTGTCATCCACGTCGTCAGCGTTTTCGTTATTTCCGTAACCCTGGACCTGCGGAGCGACATCTGGAGCACTGCCGTTGTCATTCTTCTCGTCCTGTATGCTGTTATGTGTCTGTTCCTATGCACTTAGTTGTTGTACTACGACTGACAGTTCGTGAGCGCTACGTTCCAGTTGTTGCATGTTGTTAGTGAGAGTGTTCATAAAGTTCTTCTCATCGCTACTCTCTTCAACCATGATTTCGTTAAAAAAATCAGTATGTGTTTCGCGAAGTAGTCGCTGTTGTCGTAATACGTCATTGTCATAGTCGTCAGAATCATAGCTGTAGGCAGGGTCTATGTCTACGTCGGAGTCGTAGATAATCGGGAACTTGCTCTTGAAGTCATTGTATGTTCGATGTGTCAACTATAGATTCAGTTGTACGAATAATTGGTACTGTTTTCGTTTCGCTAAATATAGGTGTTTCCCCACTAAAAACAACTTTTTTCATGCATTTTAGAGGACATTTTCAAGGTCTGAATATGTGTGCTCAGCAACACTCTATCCAGACTATCATTGTTATTGTTTTCTTACCCGTGCACTACTCTACCCCTCAACCTGATAATATCCATCATACATATTATCCTATTCCTGGCGATATGTTACGTTGCGTCCTCGTTCGTATCGCTGGATATAACTTCTTTTCTTAACAGTTGTAATACATGGTAGTAAAGCTACAAACTAGCAAAGAGCAATAAACAGTTAAAAAAAGGAATTATAACAAAACACGTAACTCTACCCGTCCACTTATACATTGTTTATACATTCTCTCTGTTACAGATCGCAATAAAACGTTTCAATGTGAATGTCTGAATACATTTCCAAGAAAAGACTCTCTACTGCTACATCAAAAAACTGCGTGTAGGATAAGTATTCCAATTACCCCACCTTCAGAGATGCCGCAGGCTGTACCGCAAAATCGTACCGCACTTAGAAATGTGGTGCAACCAAGTACTTCCGATGCGTACAGAACGGAACATAGCCATATTGCTGAACATCTTGCACAACCTGGACCATCAGGGTTAAACAACTTAAAGAATAATGTGCAACACAGACATGCTGACGATTCTTTTGCAGAACCAGGACCATCGGGTTTGAACAACTCACGGAAGCGTAAGTCAGACAAAAGCAGCGAACCAGTACATAATAAAAGTAGCAAAAGTGTTGAAATTGTGCACTGCACTGATTGTTCGATTGATGTTCCTCCATATGCTTATCAACAACACCTTAGAAGCAATAGGCATAAATCAAATGTGTGTCTACTCGTTGATACTGGGGTTGAAGTGATTCGCAAAGCTTTTAAACAACGCATTGTTTCGTATAGACTATCACCATGCAATACCCATACGGATGTGCAGACGTTTATGGGTGACGTTAAAGTGAATGTTTTGAAACTAATACAAATTCAGTTGCAGAAACACTTCTCGTTGAAATGTAATGTTGAGTTGTTTGGGTTGTACTTTCTGAACAGTAGAGAAAGTACAGAATTAAAGTCCTTTCTAACGAAATATGATATATTGAGTGTTGGGATAGTGTTGGAAGAGTATTTTCAAAGAGTAGTGGAAATCTTGGATGCTAAGCAATTAGAATTTCAGCATAAAGAATCTGGTAAGTGCGAATTATGAGTAGTAGGGTAATACATTATTAATATATGTTGTTTCGTAGGGTGGTCGCTGGTGAATTTCGTATATTTAGAGGTAAGCAAGTTGAAATTTTCTCCCACTACGAGTTCATCCTATATGAATGTCCCGCCTGAAATTTCGCATAAACAAGCCATAGTGAATGTGAATAATATTGATAATTGCTGCTTAAACAAGCTCGCGAAAACCGCATCTCGATATCTTGTTCCTAACCTAAAATATCGGCCAAAGAAAACGTTATACGAAAATCCCTTAAATTTTTATTTTTTTTTAACTATATTTTTCTGGAATTGTTTCTATTATGTAAGTTGTGGCCCTAAAAAGGACCGATTTAAAGGAGAAAGGTTTTTAATGCCCCAGTAGATGCTCGAAATCGTGACCATCACTCTGTACATTGCTGAGGCATCTTATGGGTAGACAAAACTGCAGCTTCAATTTCGGCTCTCAGTATGTTACGTATTGCGTTACGAATCCTGTTTTTCATATCTTCTCTAGTAGTAGGTTGAGTCCGAAACACGATGACCTTTAAGCGCCCCCATAAATAAAAATCGAGGCAAGTTAAGTCTGGCGATCGCGGAGGCCATGGAAACAGACTTCCTCTTCCAATCCACCGCTGTTAAAATACTACATTAGTATGCTCTCGCACATTAATAACAAAATGTGCTGGGCAACCATCCAACTGCAAAAACAATTTTTCCCTTGTTTCCGGAGGCTCATCTTCCAACAACAACGGTAATTGAATGGCCAAAAAGTCAAGCAATACATTACCATTTAGGGGTTGCTAAAAAAATATGGCCCAATAATTCTGCCTCCCAGTATGCCACACCATACATTTAAACTGCAATGTCCTTGGCGCTGAACTTCACGCTACCAGTGGGGATTTTCCAGACCAATAATGCATATTATGCAGATTGACTCTCCCGTCACTACTGAAGGTGGCTTCATCGGTCCAAAGAATTTGAAATAAAAATTCTCTATTATTGCGTATCATGCCTAACATCCAATGGCAATAGTCTAACCTTCGATCAAAATCTTCCTCTTTCAAGGCCTGATGCAAAACGACATGATATGGGTGCATTCTTAAAGTAATTAAAAAAAGTTTAAACGAATACCTATATATTTTGATGGCCATTAAAACTTACTTATGGTCCTTCAAAATATTTTGAACGGTTGTCCGTGATATGCCGAACTCAGTGGATAATGCTCTTGTGCTAACATGAGAATTTCCTTCAATATAGCCCAGTACACGGTTAATATTTTCTCGTTTTCTTCCAATTCTTTGCCGTTGAAGCGTAGGCCGAGAACTACCATTGGCTCGTAAGCTCGCCACTAATCGGGGAAAAACTCTTACATCACAAGGACGCCGATTTGGATATCGAGCCGCGTAAACTCTTTTAGCTACTGCGGCATTCTGAAGACATTCAAAATAAACTGCAAGCATATCAACAGCTTCATTATTCGTAAAACACATTTTGAAAGCACAAAAATTGCTCAAAGTAACGCGAAAGTATTGACAAGTTGAGGATTATGTATGTTTTGTTTAGGTATCTGTTTCCATTGCCTGCTTCTATTAATTGTATTTTTCGTATATATCCATAGTGAATGTGCATTTAAACAAACAAAAAATAAGCCTTTCGTATAACTTTTAGCATTGCTTACTTTCCCGTAGTCATTTCAAAAAGGATGATTTTATTCTGGTGAATAAATTTACAAACATTTAAAATCGCAATTTCTAGGTAACCTATTCAGAACCGAAATTGAATCTGCAGTTTTGTCTACGCATAAGAGGCCTCAGCAATGCACAGAGTGAAGGTCAGCATTTCGAGCATTTACTTGGGCATTAAAAACCTTCCTCCTTTAAATCGATCCTTTTTAGGGCCACAACTTACATAATAGAAACAATCACAGCAAAATATAGTTAAAAAAAATTTATGGGATTTTCGTATAAAGTTTTCTTTGGCCGATGTTTTAGGTTAGGAACAAGATATCGAGATGCGGTTTTCGCCAGCTTGTTTAGGCATCATTTAGCTACTTGTTCATGAAATAGAATCATACCAATGCATTTAATTTTTTTGCGAAAATTAACTGTTTCTGTCGGAATGTCGAACAAAGCCCTCTAGCGACGACATGTGAAACTAACAAAACTGCAATTATTTTAACATTTGTAGCCCAATAAAAGCTGTTTTCAACGCGCCCAAGTTTGTTAAAATCGGATTAGCCGTTTTGAAGATACGGGGGGTGATTTAAGGAAACCTTTTAATACCCCCCACCACTTTATTTTTATAGATACGTCAAAAAGTGCCAAACAAAAAAAGTTCCGATTATCCTCGACTTCGAAGATCAGTTATTTTTTTATTAGGTTAATATAGTGGAATTCATAGAAACATCACTTTTTTGGATTGCAGTTACTCCCCCTAGCGGCCATTGCAGAAACTTGAAAATATTTTCCAGGTTTTTGTATTGGCCGTTTTAGTAATAATTTTTTTGCGCAAGCTTCTACGATGGATAGTTTCGCCGATACAGTATCTCGCATTCTTAGTTGGCCACCCTGTGCATGTTAAATAAAAATGCATTCTTTGCTCTTTACTTACTTCTTATACTTATCATGTTTTTTTTTGTTTTTTTTTCGTTGCCTTAAATGTTACTTTGGTATGAAAGTGTGTATTTATTTCCTCAATAAATGTTCTTAATTTCTTTAACAGATGTTCTTTTTTCTCGCCCAAGCAACACTTATCTTCATTACATTGCTAGTTAATAACAGAAAACATTATTCTAGCTAATGTTGGGTATTTTTATACACTATTTATTGGAGCCTAAAAAGTCCCAGATTCCACGGTTTATAATAAAGCATACATAAAAATTGGTACATGGTTCGGTTTCCCCTTTTCTTTGGAGCAACTGGACCCTTGGCACAATTTTAAAAAACAATTTAATCGTCCTGTATATACTTTTTCGACTTCACTGAAAAAACCGAAATTATTGAGCGGACACGTTCTCTGTAATATTTTAATTATAATTCACCGAAATCATAAGACGTTGTACAGTAATCCCGACAGACCTTAATTGAACTTCCTCGCAGTAATGACGCACCCTGTATGTATATGTAAGTTGGAGGGCAAAAATGACTAAATTACGTATCTTACAACTACGTATGCATTGTGCAATTACAGTAATGTGTTATTTTTTAGTTATGACTGCCCTCTTATTTAGTTGGGAGGAAGTAAATCTATCTTGAGGTTCCCTATACGAGTGTCCACTCTGATAAAAATTTAAAGCCCTACTTATCATAGGTTGTGTTTTAGGATTTTTTTGCTTACATAACAGTTCTTTATTCTAGTTTTACATGTAAGTAAGCTAACTTCATTTTTAATATTTCAAACACAATAATATACATTTGATGCTTGTCAATGTTATGTCAAAATTATCTTGTTCGAAATGCAAGAAACCGTTTTATCAACTACAGATCCTAGTACTTCTGAAACACCTCGAAGTATTAGTGTACGAACGATTACAAGACTTGTTTACCCCACAATAGAAATTCTTAAAGGCTACACAGATTCTGGTTATTGGTGTAATTGGCATCAAGTCTTAAATGATCTTAATATGAATGTTTATGAGGGTGAAATGTAAGTTTAACTTATAAATATGTTCTATTGTATTGACACGCTTTTACAGCTACACGCTTCTAGGACCTCGAAATTGTGGAAAAAGTACTGTTCTGAGTGTTATTTTAGGGTTTACAAAATTGTCCGTAGGAAGTGTGAAGGTATTTATAAGAGAAAAAATTACCTATGACAATTCTTTCAATTGATAGGTATTTGGTTTTGATCCCGGTCATAAATTAAGTGGTATTCCAGGGATAAGAGTTGGGTATATCCCAAAATCAAAAGGTTTATATCCAGAATTCACTGTAAATGAAATACTTCAGTATTATGGATGTTTGCTTAGGTTGAAGTTCACATACATCAAAGAGAGAACTACCTTTTTGATCAATTTATTGGATTTGCCAACTGATAATCAATACATAAAATTTTACGGCGAAGCAATTCAAAAAAGAATATCTTTTGCTATCGCTCTTCTCCACGAGCCTGAGCTTTTAATATTAGACGAACCTTGTGATGGCATGGATCCTAAACTGACTCATAGGTTTGTAAATTATTGTTTTTTTAACAGAGTAAAAATATAGTTATTTTAGTATATGGAAGCATATGAAGAAATTATGTAAAGAAGACAAAACAATCCTTACTACAACTCAAACAAGTGAAGAAGCGAAATGGGCGGATCGGCTTGGATTAATGCGAAATGGACATATTGTGTTTGAAGGGGAAACAAACGACCTTTTACTAATGTCCAAGGAAAGGACAGTTGAACGTTTATACCACAAAGCATACCTTGTTGAACCGGACAAACTTAAATCATTTAAAATTAGTCCTAATACGGAAACTGTTGATCTTTTTCAATCATCGTCTTCAGAAGGCTTTTTGTACAAAGGTGAAGAACAGACAGAAACACAAAAAGCAATAAAAAAATCTAGAACTTTTTCGAAACATTTGATTGAAAGGACAAAGTCTTTAAAAAATGTTGTACAGTGCTGGTCAAGGATTACTATATTTCTGATCTTAATTAAACGTGATCTTATTATCTCTTTGCGAAAATGTATCCCTTTGATATTATTTATGTTCTTGCCTGCGTTCTACTTAACACTGTTTTGCTTATCAATTGGAACAAAACCACGCTCATTACCTTTAGGAATAGTAAATTATGAAAATCCAGATACTAAATGTACGGATTATGATTTCATAAGTTGCAGGCTTTTGTGGCAAATTGATAAGAAAACTATTGATACACATTTTTTTGGTTCAAGAGAAAGCGCATTTGAAGCAGCGAAAAATTTGGAGATATTGGGAGTATTAATTATAAGTAGTAACTGTACAATGTATTTTAAAGAAGTTTTTGCAAATTTAATGCTCGGTAGACCAAAAGCAATGTCTAGTGCACCAATTGCACTACACTTGGATTTTAGTAGTAAAATTATTTCCAACACAATCGAAATGACTATAAAGGAAGCTGTAAGATCTATGGTTGCAACTCTTAAAAATAGAGATGCAGCGAAAAACCTTCATTTTGATCATTTCATTAAGGTGTTAAACAATCAAAAGCCCGAATAAGATATAATTCCTTTTTTAGATCGAAGATCCTTTGTTTGGATTAAATGTTACACCTGATGTTGAGCATTTGGCTCCTGGACTTGTAATTTCTTTTACATTTAATATTATTGCATTTGTTGTTGCCGCCCAAATTGTAAAGTACCAGCGTTATTCCATTTTTTCTAGAAATTATTTAGCAGGTATGTGGTTTATAGAAAAGTCATTGCTTGATTTGAATAATTTGATTATCTAATTTAACGATTTACTTTGTGAGGGGAAATTGATAAACTGTTTAAGGGGGTAAGGAAGACAGAAGGGACCAAAAATCGATTTTTTTTATTTCACTTTTTTAAAATAGACTCAAAATGGAACAGACTACCATAAACCGCATCTTTTTTTATGTATAGAAGTGGTTGAAAAATTGAATCAAAGTGGGGGGTTACCTCATAACTTCATAAGACCGCGAATGAGGCCGAGCGCCGTGCTGCCTTGCACACGACCCCACTGTCTCCCATCTCCTAAGTTCCCATCCAAGATCTGGCTATTTTAGTTCATTCAATTCATTATTTTATTTTATGTACTTATATTATTTATATATGGTATGAATTATTGTAATATTTTTATAAAAATTGAAATAAGTAATTATTTTTGTTTACTAAAAAAAACTACAACAAATAGAAAAAAAATAAACAAGATGTATTAGTAATAAACAAAACAACTAATAAAAAAAAACAAACAAACACGAAAAACTGTATACTTTCAGTTCAAGTTCAAAACGTGCAGGAATAAACAAAATTTTTGTATTTTGGGAGAGTTATCTTTATTATTACAAATGATAGGACAAATTTAAATTAAAAAAAAAAATTATGTTTTACAGTAACAAGTGCACTTTTAGTTTTTTTGCGTCTCCTGAAAAGTATACTTTTTTTACATTTGCCCCATTATCTCCAAAGCTACAAACTCTAGGAGGGTGTTTTTTTTTATTTTGTTGGCAAAACCACTAAGAATCTACCCTGTGGAGGGAATTTTAAAATTCAACGATCTTTTTTGTTTAGGGTGAAACGTGTTAGTAAAAAAAAGTTTAAAAAAAGAAAAAAGCTTAAAATGGTCAACAAAATGTCAATTTTGAATTAATCTTAAAATCCTTCACCATAACTGTAAAATGGTCTAGAATAAGTATATGCAAAATTTCGCTAAGTTCGGCCAAACCGTTTCAGAAATAATGGGTCATTTGTGTGCCATAAAAAACATGTAAAAGTCCCTGACTTCCTTAACCCCTTAACTTGAACAATTCAGTTCTCCAAGAAGACAATTTGTAAACTTCGAGTTAAGGCAGAAGGTATCGGTCAACGTGAAGGATATTGTTGGAAAATCTCGACCACCAAAACCTTTACAAAAATAGCTCAATCAAAAACGGAAAAATCCAATACGACGCCACCAACTTAAAGTTTATCGAAGTCTTATACTTATACAGGGCGAGTCATTAGTGCGCCGTCGGAAGATCCTTTCTTTATTATTAAAAATAAAAAAAATGTTATAGAGCCGATCCATATCAGACTTAGATGTGCATCGAATAAAAATAGTTTCATCCCTATAGGGTGTTCCATAATTGCAGGACCGGACTCAGTTTTGTTTTGTTAAATGGAACCCTATATTTATTTAATTTTATTATTATTTGTCTTGTTGAATGCTAAAAAACGATACTTCGTTTTTAAATTTATTTTGGCGTTGCCAAGTTAGAGCATTTTTCTTTAAAAAGTGAAAACTTATACCTTTACTTAAATTGTTCTGAAGACTTTAATATTAACAGTAGAACTGTAAGGTTTGGCAGACGGGTAAGCAAGACCTTTCTGTATCTTTTGACCTTCATACTTCCTGATTATACTATACTGGGTGTTTACAAAATATGGTCAATTTTTGCAAATTTGAAATGACCATAACTTTTGTTTTTTAAATGGAACACCCTGTATTTTATCATGTCATCGTGTTCTGTTTTTAATTCTCTTACTTTTTTATTAAGCATGTAATATACCTAACGTTACGCGTTCTCGAAATATTTAAGATTTGTTGCAAAATTAATGACAATTGTGACAAACTGGACAGTCTATACAAAGGTAATAAAGCAAACAAAAGAATTTGTATTTGAAAAATCTTAAATTATTGAAAAAATTATAATAAGTTATAACTAAATCAAATGCTCGATGTGTCCACCATTTTCTTGCAAACAGGTGTGAATTCTCCTCAAAAAAGAATCTTCAACATTTCGCAGCATATTTTGGTTAACCATTTGAAATGCATTCCGTATTCTAATTTTCATATCTTCTTTGGTGGTAGGAGATTCTTGGTATACTAAGCTTTTAATATAACCCCACAGGAAAAAATCTAATCTTGTCAGAGCAGGAGTCCGAGCTGGCCATCCTACTGGCCCTCCTCTCCCAATCCATTTATTGGGAAACGTTCTGTCTAGATGTTCTCTAACAATGTGACTATAGTGGGGCGGGGAGGTGCACCATCCTGCTGAAACCACATCCTTTGACGTATATCTAACGGCAATTCTTCAAGGAGCGGAGGAAGAAATTCAAGATAGGTTTGACCATTAATGTTTCTTTCAAAAAAGTAAGGTCCAATTATATGGTTCCCTACTATCCCGCCCCACACATTTAAAAACCAGCGATGCTGATGATCTATTCTTCTAATAGCGTAGGGACTTGTATTGTCATAATAGAAATTATGTCTGTTCACAAAACCGTTTTTGTAAAAGGTTGCTTCGTCGGTCATCAAAATGTGTTTAATCGTTCCAGTGTCCACTGGAAGAATTCCAAGCGTCTTTGAAAATCATTTGCATTCAGCTCCTGGGCTAGTTGAAAATGGTATGGATGAAATTTATTTTTTCGAATAATCTTGGTTTGACTAATACCTAAATCAGCACTGAGGTTTCTTGTACTAACGTTTGGATTTTCCTCTACACTGGTTAGTACCACAAATACGTTTTCTTCGTTTATAACCCTTTTTATCGTTCTTTTCTTTCGTATTGTACATGTCCTGTTCTTTCAAATCTTTCTTTGAGTTTTTCAAATATCCTTGGATCAGGATGTCTGCGCTCAGGAAATCGTTGTTGATAAATTCTGGAAGCAAGAAATGAATTTCTTTCACCTTCGCCCAAAGCGTAGACCATGTCAATACATTCATCTTGTGAAAATTTCATTTTTCACACTAAACTGAGGAACTAGTAAATGACGTTTAAGACAAACGTCAGGAATTATAAATCGCAGGCCTACTGGATCCCCTTTTTACACTTATTGCCATATTATAAAATTATGATTTTAAAAACTCGAATAAGAAGCAAACCTTTGTCCATTAGTGTTTATTGGACCATATTGTTAAGAAGACATTTACGATTTGTAAATATTCAAAGCAAAAGTCGTGATTATTTTATTAATTTTGCAACAAATCTTAAATATTTAGAGAACCGTAACGTTAGGTATGCTTAATAAAAAAGTAAGAGAATTAAAAACAGAACACGATGACGTGATAAAATACAGGGTGTTCCATTTAAAAAACAAGAGTTATGGTCACTTCAAATTTGCAAAAATTGACCATATTTTGTAAACACCCAGTATAGTATAATCAGGAAGTATGAAGGTCAAAAGATAGAGCAAGGTCTTGTTTACCCGTCTGCGAAACCTTACAGTTCTACTGTTAATATTAAAGTCTTCAGAACAATTTAAGTAAAGGTATAAATTTTCACTTTTTTAAAGAAAAAATGCTCTAACTTGGCAACGCCACAAAATAAATTTAAATACGAAGTACCGTTTTTTAGCATTGAACAAGACAAATAATAATAAAATTAAATAAATATAGGGTTCCATTTAACAAAACAAAGCGGAGTCCGGTCCTGCAATTATGGAATACCCTATAGGGATGAAACTATTTTTATTCGATGCACATCTAAGTCTGATATAGATCGGCGCTATAACATTTTTTTAATTTTTAATAATAAAGCCAGGATCTTCCGACGGCGCACTAATGGCTCACCCTGTATATTGGAATTAAACATAATGAGTTTATATGAATGAAAGTTTGTCCATTTTGTTTGGTGTTGTATGGGGACGGCCTAAGAATTTTCCTACAGCAGAGGCCAACTGCTTGTCGTAAGAGGCGACTAATCAAATGGTTGTGGAACGATCGGTAAGGAACGGTATCTCCCACCGCTATCAAGGCTGCTGTAGGTGAAACTTCTCTTGCGCCCAAGCAGGGACTTGATAGATGGATTATTCTTGCAGAGTTATGTGTGTGGTGGGCGTATATTTATAATGAAAATTTTTATTATTTATTGATTGAAAATTTATTAGAAGCTGTCATAATGTAAGTTTAGCTGTTTAGACTTGCCTCGTCTCACATGGCCGTATATTTAAGTTGTTTTGTTTTGATAAAATTTTGTTTTAGTTTTTCGTTGTGTATTGTGTATTGTGTATTCGCTCACTTACGTATATTGGATTTAGATTAGTTAAATTAGCTGTTCTTTTAGGTTAGGTTAATTTAGTTTAGGAATTCTAATTATGATACTGACTGACGATAATATTTTACTGATATTTCACTTCCCGAACATGACATGCTACTGAATTGGACGTTTTTTTGGGTGAATGTGTTTATTTCATATTTCTATTTTTGTATGAATCAGGTAGAAACCAGTTGAAAGGAGTCACCTAGGGCACGGCTACCGGATCTACCAGCGTCGTTGGGCATTGTACTTCGCGTTAGTGCGAATGCGCCGTGTGGGCGGCGATACCTCACCAATCACGAGTCGGAAGCTCGAATAATTATAACTGTCTACTGCTTTTGCGGTTTCATAGATTTTGGATTTTTGAGCGACTGCCCCCATGGATCTGGACCGCTTTTCGCACAGCCATGTTACGGTGTGCTTGTTTCCCACTCTGTTTTAGGTTCGATGCCCTATAGCTCTCGGCTGTATGGTATTGACGGTGGTGCGACACAGTTATGTGCGTGCGTGTGTGACGGCGAATGGAGCTTCTTCGCTCTCCACCACTCACTGTTAGTTGTGGCTCCTGGAGCGGGTGCTTGTGGGAGTGTGTTTTCGTGTATGTTGCATGATTAGGACAAAGTTATGCAATATTGGTAGTAAAGTTTCAAATAAATTCAGTACTAATGTTTTTGGCTTTAAAGTGTAATATGCATTGAACTAGTAAACATTATTCGTATTTAAATGTGAATCTCATAACGGAAATGTATACAGTGTGTATCATCCAAATGGAATAAATTCCATAATAAATAAATGGGGGCGTGTCCGAAAAAACGTTCGGACACGCCGAGTGGTATTTTTAGTTGCGCATTTTTTTTAACAAAATTTTTTTATATAGGGTGTGTCATGTATAGGTGGCCAATACCAATTTTCTTACTTTAAATGCAACTCTGCATATTATTCAATTTGTGGATTCTTCAAAAAATTCTACACATTCTATGTACAATGTCCTATACCTATCTTCAACTGTTTTGTAAATATTAAGTGTTCAGATTTATACAAAAATTAATATTAACAAAAGAAAATTATTTGATTACAGAAATTCGCTACAACACACTCAATACTTATTTTCCATTTAGGTCTTGGTAATGAGAAAGAAATAAAAAACGATTGTAGCGTTCCTTTTCACTGATATGAAATAAAAAAAAAGCTAAAACTTGGTTAAAACGCCTGGCCTTAATAAACTGTTCTCTGTCAGCATGACAATAGTCAGTGTTATAGTCGTTTGAATTTCGTTAATGCATATCAACAAAATGGTTCATTTAACAGAAATGCACAAAATAACAATTCTACAGATGATTGTTTATGGAGATAACACAAGGACACAAATGGAAGTTGCTCGCTTATTTCATGAAAAATTTCCAAATTAGCCGCCTATATCCCAAGTGACAATTAAAGAAAAGCAGTTCCGCGAGCTTGGACATGTAAGGCAGATAAAAAAAGCAGCTGCCAATGCAATAAGTGATGGTACCAAATTGGATATTACGCTTAAGTTTGTGGAAAACCCACATAATTCTAGGCGAAAATCAGCCCTAATGTTTGATGTTAGCCATTAACCGATTATTGGAACATTAAAAGAAAATATTTGTGAAAAAATGGTGGCAATGTTAAATAACTATATGTTCCAATTAGAACATGTTTTGTTTTCTGATGCGTGCACCTTTACAGTTCACGGCCATGCTAATCGTCAAAGTTGCCGCTATTGGTCTAGGAAAAACCTCACTGGTTCAGAGAAGGACATACGTAATACCCTGAAAAGGTTAATGTTTGGGCAGGAATTGTAGATCATATCATTGATCATTCATTGATGGCAATTTGGATAACCATAATTGTTTAACACCGATTTCCACAAACTTATATATTGATCCAGCAAACCCACAAGTTCCAACTAACATGATATGGTTTCAGCAAGATGGAGCACCGTGCCATTACCAAGTCAATGTCCGGCAGTACCTCAACCGAATATTTCCAAACCGATGGATAGGGGACGGCGATCGGTGGAATGGTCAGCACGATCCCATGACCTGACGTCATTAGATTTCTTAAGGGATATGTCAGAAGTATTTCATACTGAACTAAACCTCTCGACTTAACTGACTTAAGAATACAAATAACGTCTGAGATGTTGAGTAACATTAGAAGAAATTTCTATTTAAGATTAGGATGTTGCCAAGACGTTCGCGGCGAACATTTTGAACATCTCCTACATTGAAATTATCAAAAAATAAGCAGTATTACTTATTAGTTTTCAGTGTGTTAATTTTTGCAATAAATTTGAGAACACTTAATATTTCCGAAACTGTTGAAGTTAGGTATAGGACATTGTACCTGGAGTATGTCTACAATTTTTTTCTGAAGAATCCAAACATTGGATAATATACATGGCGTTGCATATAAAATACGAAAGTTGATTATTGGTCGTTGTTACATAACACTCTGTATAAAAAGTTTTTGTGCAAAGGAATGCGCAACTATAAATACCAATCGACGTGTCCGAGCGTTTTTTCGAACACGCCCCCATTTATTTATTACCGAATCTATTCCATTTGGCTGATACACACTGTATATTTAAGAAGATACGCCACTGGAAAGGGATTGAAAATGAATTGCGAATACATTGAAACGTTTTGTATAAATATAACGTAAATCTTATATTCAAGTTCAAAATAAGTTTACAAGTTAATATTAAAACATACTAAATGAATTTTAAACGAAGAATAAATTAATATTTATATTAATAGTAAATTAACATTCAATTCAGAATTTATAAAAAATAACGAACCGTTGCTGGAGGTTACGTACAGAGGAGCCACTTATAAATAAAATTTATACTAAATTTATTGTTAAGAGATAAAACAAATTAAACAGCGTTTGAAAGATCGTATTTTGGTCAATCAGAATTGCATATTAACTAATCTTTAACATAACTGCTACCTACTACGTTATTTTTCCAAGAGTATGTCAGTGGAGACTAATTTGAAATCGTAAAAATTTCAAATATTACAATTGAAAGTCTTTTGTCGGCAATAATTTAAACATAAGGTTGCTGAAATCTATTTGTGCTTATATACTAGATTTAAAAGGCCCAAGTGTCAAATTATCAGATTTGGTTAAAAAGATAAATATGTATAGTGCGTTCAAGTTGAACAAGTGTATATTCAACAAAGGTGTGCTCTATGCTCGCTTTTCCTTGAGGGAACTAACAAATAGAATAATTTATACTTATACTTATAAATATAAAAGTAAATGGTGAATTGATGTGATCTACAATTACTTGGTTATAATTGCAAAGCCAAAGGATTTGTTAAAGCGTAGTATCTAAGCTTGGAACTTAACAAATAAGATGAATGTTAAACGTTTCAAATAATTGCATCTTAAATTGCGACAGTATTCCAAAATAAATAGTGTTGTTATAATAAAACCTGAACTCACCTTATACATGTATGCGAAACAGCTGATTGATGATAAAAAACGGTTGTCGGTCGTACCGAAAGAAAATAAATTGGTTTGTCAAGAAACCAATTGTAGTTCAAGGTGATTGAAACATTGTTATACCACACTTACCTTGGTAAGTGTTGGTACATACTGTGAGCCAAAAGGAATATCGAACAGAGGATTGTTCTTCAATGATGTAAGATACCTTATGTTTTTATATAATATTGAAATAAGTGCTGGAAGTAGATTTTATTTTCTTTTTTTTTATGAGATTAATTAAAATTATTGATAGAGTAAATAGATTGTATCAGAACTAAATTATTGAATCTATGTTATATGTACGAGACCGAATCAAATATTAACCGTACTTTTCTTTTTAACGCACCCTCGATGAAGTGAGTAACGTGACGTCTTGATATATGTTGGGTGGGGATGTAAAGTGGAGGGGAGTAAATCTGTTCGGCTCGCCAGAGTAGATTGGCTGTTAGTAGCATCATATCTGAGCAAGAGGTGAGTAAATTTTTGTCGCGGAAGGGCGTGGAACCTGCCGAAATTTTGCGTCGACTAACCGCACAGTTTGCTGAAAAAACGCTTTCAAGGACCCAAGTCTACGACTGCCACAAAAAAATTTCCGATGACCTAGTCAGTGCGATATGAGACCCATGCACACCGACCGCGGCAAGATGGGTTCCTCGCCTTTTAACGGAAGATCATAAAGCAAACCGTCTTGTCGAGTCTGGAAGACTTTTGGCACGACATTGAAGAGAGGGGGATGATTTCTTGAGACAAATTGTCACCTGTGATGAGACGTGGATTCACCATTACACCCCGGAGTCTAAGCAGGCAAGTATGGAGTGGCGAAAATCTGGAGAAGCAGCACTGCGTAGAGCCAAGACCCGTCTTTCTACTGGAACAGTTCTTGCAACGATTTTTTGGGATTGTAGAGGCATATTTCTCGTTCATTTCTCCATGAATGGCGAGCGGTGTACAGTTAATGCTGCGTACTACTGCCAACTACTTGACGAAGTGAAACTGGCCTATTGACGAAAAAGGTGTGACATGCCTATTCGAAGTGAAATTCTGCTCCGTAACAACGCTCGGCCACATACAGCTCCATTAACTCAAGAAATATTGGACGAATTGCGGTTTAAAAGTGATTCTCGCTCGTATATAGATTAAGTAGCTGGATTCAGAGATAATGGGTTTATACAAAAGATGTCAATGTTCATGCCTGTGACGTTATGCAATAAATTTGTGACATTTATTTAATGTTTAACTTCAATTGGTGTAGTCGATTTGTACCTTGGAGTTTATTATTCCAGTTTAATGCAAATTAAAGTAGATAATACCACGATATTAGGCTGGAAAGGAGTATTGGGACTTAGATTGATTGTGGCATAGAAATTCTATATTTTTGACAGCAAATTCAAAAGGGGTTACTATAAATTTTTTAATATCATAATGATTTTAGTTATAAAGTGATTAAAAATATAATTTATTTGTCATTGTTCCTAAGTAAAGGGAGCGTATAGCACATCAGTTGTATATTATTAGTTCAGTCGATGAATAATTTGAATGTAAATCAATATTTATCACTAAAGGTCAGAGTTTAATTTAATTAAACTAACTGAGACAGATTTTTCACAGTATTTGTATTAACAGGTAAATTGAGAAACCATATACTATTATTATTTCGAAAGATTTAGAAATAAATTCAGTACTAACTTAAATTACAGTTCATTTTATTGATGCACTGATTCTTGAATAACATTACTAAATACTAAGAAAGCTCTATTCACAATTCAAATTAAGATACTTTATCAGAGTTGATCTGGTTAGTTTCAATTAGAAATTACCATACATCAGTATCAATACTCGATGTCGGAGATGTTTTGAGTTTGCTGTGTATAGATTTCAGGACCATTGAATTATCGTTATTTGTCAACGTTTAACAATTTATATCGAATGTAAATTATAATTACATGACGTTCATATATCAAAGAGCTAGTCTGGGTAAATTATAATTATTATTTTATTTTATCTTACTAAATCATTAGCATATAAAATAATATTACAGTTTGTCTCTCAACGTGTCAGCATAGGTTAGCTGTTACATCACAATTAGCTTTATCATTCATTACATTACAGTCTAGCGCTCATCATGTGGGGCACGCATGCTCATTGAATCGTTACAATAGCAAAATAAAATCGCAAAAATAAACTATAAACTAACAATATTTCAAATGAATAATAAATTAATTCCAATACTAATACGGTAAGTGGAAAAAAACTGTCAAGTTCAAAACGGTAATTGAACAGTGTATACTACATTTATCTGAGATTCGAAAATATACGAAATGACATTATTGGTTTAGCAACTATTATCAAACTTAAAGTTAAAATAATATTAAACATGCACATCCTGTTTTCAATGCATATAGTAACAACTACAGTGTTTAAGTAGTAACGAAAATCATCTTTCTTTAATTGGCATGTCAAATTTTTAGTTGTGTAAAATTACATATACTTTAGGTATCATTATTTTTCATCCACCACTTCCAGCCATACCTACAGATAGCTAAAACGAGAAGTAATGCGTTTATAGTATAACCATTGAGAAAAATTTATTGGAGTGGGTTGCACCTTAGAGAATAAGTGAAAATACCAGCGGTCAAGAATAGGAATAGTTACAGACCAAGTAGGAGTAATGCAAGCAATTGAGCATTCACCCTAAGCCGGATATTCGATTTTTAATACTGCACGCTGAAGTACATGTGGCAAAACATGTTCCTTACCAATGAACAATTGGAAAATCGTGTTGCTGAAGTAGTATGACCTATCTAGCCAAAGGTCTTGAAGAACTTTATAGTTTATTCAACCACATTAACGAGTGATGGTCAGTGATTACCGAAAAGTAAGATCCTTCCATATTTCACCTACTTCAAACAGCCCATGCTGCCCCAGAGATTTTTCTCCACAGTGGAGTAATGTCCTTCTGTTTTAGTCAAGACTAATGTAACTAATGACATTTTCTCTTTCCTCAGTACGTTGGTTTAAGCCAGCTCCGATTCCTGAGTCGGAAATATCAGTTTGAATAACGAACGGAAGGGAAAACTTTGACCAAGAAAGAATAGAAGTAGAAATTAATTGTTGCTTCTGGTAATTAAAACTTTTGGCACTTCACTTAAAGCAAACCTTTTACGAGTAAGACAAGTGAGAAAAGCAGCAACCGTACCAAGCTGATTTAAAAACATCACCATTCGTCTTTAACGAACAATTCATGAGGCGTCAGTTTCTTATCGAAAACAACGTAAAACAGCATTTCTTTTCCTGAAATTTTTAAAAACATTAAGTGCCAACTGTCAGTGTTTGAAAGCTAATCTGCGCAGTTGCCAGATTTATCTTTTAGTGTATGCAACCATCCCACGTGAACTTGTTACACAATTAATTGAAATCGTTCAAATGTAATATTTTATGTTTAATAATTCACAATCAAAACAAATATTTGGGTCGCGTAGTTTATTGATGTATGTGAGTATGAGTAAAAGCGCATATCCACAAAGGAGAAAAGATGAATAAGGTTAGGCTTGATTTGTAGATAATTACATTTTGCACGTTACAGATTTAAAATATTCTATCTAAGTGATGAAAAATCCTCCTGGATTGGTTAAACATATTTGAAATCTAACTATGGAATCTAGTTTTCTTGAAAATAGCCAACCAGAATACCCTCTAACGGACGAAAGCTAACAGTGAAAGACGAAACCTCGAAGTATATGGTTCATGAATTAAATGTTTATTCATCACAAGATTACAATGAATTAAAGTTTACAGTTAAAATTAAAACCCACATCCTGTTTTCAATGCATAGCAACAACTACAGTAATTAAAATAATTTTTTTGTTAAATTTGTTGTGATTTAGCTAGATCTATAAGTAGTATGCCAAGTTTTAGTTGTGGAATCTTTACTTTTTATTGTTAGTCTTCGACCGGTAAAGGGTGTTTTAATTTGCCTTTAAGGCGCTTTAATAAGATTTAATTTATCAAAGTTCTACCTAATCCTTTGCAAAATAAAATTTAGTTTCCATAGTTGGCTTAAAACAAATTTAACTAACATAGCAGATCTGTTCATTGCGTTTTTACATTTTATCAGCTAGTACTGACTGTGTGTGTGTGTGTGTGTGTGTGTGTGTGTGTGTGTGTGTGTGTGTGTTGTTGTGTGTGTGTGTGTGTGTGTGTGTGTGTGTGTGTGTGTGTGTGTGTGTGTGTGTGTGTGTGTGTGTGTGTGTGTGTGTGGGTGTGTGTGTGTGTGTGTGTGTGTGTGTGTTGTGTGCTGTGTCTGTGTCTGTGTCTGTCTGCGTCTGCGTCTGCTGCTGCGTCTGCGTCTGTGTCTGTGTCTGTGTCTGTGACTGTGCCTGTGTCTGTGTCTGTGTCTGTCTGTGTCAGTGTCTGTGTCTATGTCTGTGTCTGTGTCTGTGCCTGTGCCTGTGCCTGTGCCTGTGCCTGTGCCTGTGACTGTGTCTGTGTCTGTGTCTGTGTCTGTGTCTGTGTCTGTGTCTGTGTCTGTGTCTGTGTCTGTGTCTGTGTCTGTGTCTGTGTCTGTGTCTGTGTCTGTGTCTGTGTCTGTGTCTTTGTCTGTGTCTGTGTCTGTGTGTGTGTGTGTGTGTGTGTGTGTGTGTGTGTGTGTGTGTGTGTGTGTCGGACGCGATATCTGTCCAATTATTTAGCTATTTGTATGTAATTCTGCGATCCGGTGATAGCGATTATACATCCATTAAGTACTGTAAGTGGCCAATAAATAATAATTTTAGCACCAATATCTTGTGTAATGTTACGAATACGACCACTACTTTCACATTAAGATCTTTAGAATAGCATTTTTATAGAATCTGGCCCTTCGTCACATTGTTTACCTATTCCGTTATCCTTGTCTGATGGACCACCTCCAAACGCCATACCAGATTGTTGATTTGTTTGCCTACCACCTCTCCAACTATCACATCTGCTAAATGGACTAGGCCACAATTCAAACCTCGAACGGGACTCTAATAGCTACTACGCCACTGCACACCTATTTCCATCTCTCTACCATTGAAACTACAACGATTTCCCTTTCGCATTGATTCTCTATGAGGTGGTGGCCCGTGCTTAATACGCCTGTCACAAATACTGCATCCCCGCCACATTACTCTTACCAAAGCGATTATGAACACAGCCACCTTCTTCGTTTCCGGAATAAAAATGATCAAAGTTATGGAAATTATACGTTGTAATCGGAACTTTAATTGGGCTGGACTTAGAATTTTTTAATTTTTGATCCTATTTTCAATGCGTTATCAGAGGCTTTACCGGGTGTTAATAGAGGAATTTTCCCATCTTCACAAAGATAGTGTTTGAATTAAAGACCCATGTCATCAGCCGCTTCCCGTTTTCTGTGGGACTATTAAAAACTGTGATAAGATATAATCCAATACCATTTTAAAATCATTGGAAAAGCCTTTTTAGTAACAAAAGTAGTATGTCCAACTACTATTTTCAGTTTTCTAATTTGGATTATGTTGGGCGCCAAAATTAGATGCCTTCAAGGACAGGAAAAAGCAAAGCATGAGAAAATGTATCATTTTATAGAGTTAAACAGGAATGACGGGTACTGGTCATTTAGAGTCGTAGATTCTAGCAAGACAACACTATACGGGTACAGGCATCAAAATGGGAATTCATATTAACCTATAATAAACATCAAAATATCAGACATACTTTATACAGTAATCTGAACCTAATTTTTTTTTATAATATAGTTATATCACACCTTAACGTTAAGCTGGATTCAATTCTCTACACAATTATATACGACGAACAATACACAGTGTATCGACTAATAACACTACCCATCACCAAATGCTGTGGTTGTTCAAAATTCTTATATGTTAAACAATCTCCTTTTAAGCAAGTTGCATGTAAATACTTTCGGTGTCAGATGTTATGGACACCACAATAGAGATAAAACTTGGCAAATTCCGTTATCCATAATTTACACAGATTTGTTTAACCTATTTTCAGAAATTCAACCTTTACCATCGATGCAATTCTCGTACAATGTCAGATTTAATATAGAGTACAAAACAGAAAAATGGTACACACCATACATAACCATTGAAAATGCAAATATACAGAATGTTTTTTCGATCCGAACGTCAACAGCATTTTTAAGATAAACTTTGGTTTTCTACAAAGCGTTACACAATAAAACATTTTTTTTCTGAACTGTCAAGAATATTGAAACCAAAATAGGTACTGTTTGTCGGTAGGTTAATCAATACCAGAAGAATAGTACGGCCTTGGAATAAACTTAACATAAATCATCTTTGAATAGCGCATTCAATTTTGAATAAGAAATGCCTTTGGTCGTAAATTTAAAGAAAAGGACATTTTATTTAAACAAAATACAAGAAATTAGTGAACAAATGAACAATAATTAATAATGTATTAGAAATGAAATGTCATATGAAAGACACATTTTGATCTACCGAGTCCAAGTTTAGAAAACGAACCACGTACTAGTCTCATCAAATCTGTATAAATTAAAGTGTGATAGTTTGACACGTTTCGTGTTTAAAATTTCGAATTTGTATTTCCTCGTCGGTCGTATTTAATATCCTTACCGGAATTATTTTTTAAGTAGCCTTACGTAATCCCCGCATTAAAAACTCCACTCACTAGTTGTTGGGTAAAATTACGTCCTTTTCTATATGAAAATATTTAATTATCTCTCACCGTTGAGAAATTATAGTTGATGTAATTATATTGTGAATGTAGTGTAACTATGTACTCTACGCATACGGTTATTGTAAAATCCATGCAGTTAATTAAACCGTTATAATTTTGACAACATTGTTTCCTAAAATCCCATCTATATTTCGTTTCGAATTTTTAATTATGTGCAATTCCTGATTTACTTCGAAATTTCCTAAATGTAGCTTTATATTAATATTTGCCGGACCTTGCGAAATTATTTGTCTGCTAATTTTACTTATATTTACACTATGTAATTTATTTAATAAAACAACCCCGCACTTTTTTTGGTACGAAAATTTGATTTTATATCCTCCACTAAAGTCTTTACATTTTTGTATGATGTATCTAACCCAATTTTTGCATTTTCAGGTCATCTAGTTTCCAAAACGTACTCAATAAAATTTTTATTTTATTTTGGTTTAACAAGCTTGCGTATAATTTAATTGAATCGATTAGTTGTTTTGTGACTTCTTCGTTCCCTGTCATATATGGTAATAAACTACCTGCAGTTTTAAAATCAAAAATTTCCCTCATTTCAATTGATTGCATTACAATTATTCTACTTTCTAACAAACAACATGATTCACAATCACAATATTGTGTCACTAAAATTATTTCTCTTATCCTTTTAATTAATTCTTGTTTAAACGATTCTTTATACTTATCATGAAAATCTAACCTTTTTCTGTCAAAAAATGCACTAAACGATGATTTGACAAGACATGAGTCTCTAGAAGTAGTATCCACTAGCGGTTAATATGAACATCATTTTTGAGTTCCGCCATATTTTATACCGACAGGTAAAGAGCAGTTAATCTGTGACATTCAGTTAAGAGATTGCAATATTTTAAAGACGCTTAAATAAAAAATTCTAAAATGGATAAAAACGCTATTCCTGGTGCGATTTAATACTTCTTTTTAAGAAAAACACTACTTAAATGTTCACCGATACGCAGTAGACATTCGGTGACAATGTACTTTCGAAAGCAACGATTTGTCGCTGGGTTGTACAATATCAGCATGGTGATTGAGCATTGAAGGTTATGGACGACCACGACTTTAAAAAATGGTAACAACTCTGGAAACAGTCGATGAAGTGCATGGTATTGCTTCGAAAAATCGAAGAATAAACATTCACGAAATAGCTATGGTTGCAGGCATATCAACTGAGAGCATATATCACATTTTGAACGTAGAATTGGGCATGTCTAAGCGGTCAGCAAGATTCGAAAGAGATACTTCTCATCGACTATCTCACAAAGGGTCAAAAAATCAACCGAGCATATTAGGTTACACTTTTGAACCAAATGAAAGGAGCATTTACTCACAAAGATCCGGGATGGTTGAAAGAAATAATTGCTGCAACAGTGCAATATTTTGATAGCTTTGAAGATCACTACAAAACAGGCACAATGGCCTTTAACGTTGCTGTTCCAAGGAGAATATTAATGCTCTAACTCATGTTTTTCATTTAGACTCCCACGTCCCGTCAAATTATCCTGGTAGAAGACAATGACTTAATTCCATTCAATATTTTAATACAGTTTCGATGACTTTAACATAGTAAACCAGAAAGCGGCCTTAACTTTCGACGTTCATGTAAATTTCTAGACTCTACAGGTAATAGATATAAAGACAGATACGTAACAATAATGTACATAATAATATTTTTTTTCTTAAGGCGAAGCTACAAATATAATTGATGACAGATCAAAATAGAACATATTGAAATTTCAGGTATACTAAGCATATAAAAGCGATTTAACAAATAATTATGAAAAGTGAAAATATGTATAAGCGCAAAAATTAAATTACAGTGATGTTACAAAATATTTCAATTATTATGCTATCTTAATTATCACCATCCATTTTATATACAATATAAACTTACGTAATATACAAATAAGAATTAATACCTAAATAAAATTCAAAAATTACTTAATGACTAAATACATACATTTCAACCGCTACATAATGTTCGTATTAAAATTAAATTAAATCGAGAAACTAATACTATATTTTCCTCATATATTTTAAACCAATTAAGATATAATTTCAGTAACCAATTAATTAAATGTTTACAATATGCACTGATTTAGCTCCAATCATGACGTATACCTTAAACTCTTACTATAAATTTTTTTAAGCTAGATAATTTTTTACGAGAAAATGCTGTACATCCAAAACAATTACGCTTTATGAAATAGAAACTATTAAGTACAATTAGACTAGGTTTCTTATTTTGATTTAAAAAATCAGCGATCCTAGAAGCTTGTAAAAAATATTTAATGTGCGTATCTTTAAGGGACGCTGATTCATTTACTTTTACGTCGTTTCGCTGCCAGTTAAACGTTCTGCTTGACGACATAAAGTTCAACATTGCTCCTTGTAGCATAATGTAGGTACTATTAGGTTCGATGGATATATAAATTGAGTTTCCTGCACTAATTGGTATAATGTTTCATTTGATTTGTTTTTTCAAGGGCCTTGTTGCAGTGTTTACAAATAGATGTTGGTGGCGGATATTCAGTTTATACTATTTTATGTTCTAGGAGTAAAGTTGATAGATGAAATTTTATCATGCATTGTGATAGCTGGAATATTCACGTTTATCCAAACAACGCTTATGTTTTTTGTGTTATTTGTAATATTTAAATTTCAAAATAATGGTTCTTTGTGTAACTTAACATTAATCGTTATCTTGCAAATTATTTCTGGAATATCGTTTGGTAACTTTCTAATACTATTACGCAAAATGTGACTGTATTTTTTAGGAATTTTCCTTGGATTGATTTGCAGGACAACCGTGCAAGTTGGAGTATGTACAATAGCCACTCTTATTTTAACTATGGTTTTTAGTGGTATGTGGTCTCAATAAACTTTGTTTTTTTAATTTTTAGAAACTCTACATTGTATTTTTCCAGGGGTTCATTGGCCAATAGAAGCACTTCCAAAATCATTTTACAAAATTAGTGCTTTTCTACCATGCACCAAGAGTATTGAAGCATCGACACTAGTTATTCAAAAAAATGCCAGCATCAACAATGAACATGTGTGGATGGGAATTTTAGTACCAGTAATATGGGCAATTTTATTTACTATAGGTTATACACTTAAACGTAAACTATTTTAATTTAATTATTAACAATTATTTAAGATTTTACTTGTAACGCTATTATATAATTTTTATCAAACCTACTCTTAAATGGAAATAAATCTTAGATGTATTGGATCTTTACACATAACTATGAAAATGTAAACTTTCACCATTATCACATATAATAAAATACTTATCTTTCTTGGGTTTTTTAATGGTGTATTTTAAATTATACAATCTAAACGTTTTGATAACACTTAGAGTTATCTTCGTCAGTAATAATATCTGTTAAAATTGTTAAAGATGTTGTAAACAGTATTGTCAAAGTTGAAATATTAAAATTTTAATTTTTCATCAGCTATTACTACTGACGAAGATAACTGTAAGTGTTATCGAAACGTTTAGATTGTATAATTTAAAATACACCATTAAAAAAAAACAAGAAAGATAAGTATTTTACACATAACTGTTCAAAGCACTTACTAGTCCAGTTTGAGACCCATATTTGCTGACATGTGATTATGTCAACACAAAAAGTCCAAAACTCCATACGTTCCACATGGCGCACAACCCATAGCACGGTAAAAAGCGTTGTTGAGTAAGTGGAACTCTCACCATGGGTACTCATTCTACGCATCTAATTTTTAAGATAAGAATTTTCTGTTAACATGAGACTGAATTATAAAATACTGGGGATTTGATTTTAAAGCAAGCAGAACTTATTTATCTTACACCAGGATTGAATTACGGTATTCTTCTAACTGTTCAAGTTTTATCTAAATCAAATCATTATATATATATATATATATATATATATATATATATATATATATATATATATATATATATATATATATATATATATATATATATATATATATATATATATATATATATATATATATATATATATAATGTAGATATTTTGGGCAAAGGGCACTATGATAAAGTAATAACAACACTAACGTTTTATTCAAATATATTTCAACAGAAACTCTGTCGTCATCAGTGAAACTAGTAATAAAAATAAAAACAATAATATTGGGTTACAATATAAAATACACATACCGTTGTTTAAAGTGATCCTGGTAGTTATATAATTCAAAGTAATAACTATGATGGTTTTGGGAAATAATAGATGTTTTTATATAATATAAATATAAGTATTTAATAATTTGAAAATTGGAAATTTGATTAGTCAGAATTGATATAAAGTAACTAGATAATTTTATGTAAATTTGCAACTAAGGTAAAAATATATATTAATAATTTTATCTAAAAAATTTTTTGAATTTAAAATTTAAAATTTTCAATTTTGGTTGCTTAAAATTAGCCAAGAATATATGTTACTAATTTTGTCAATGTCTTTTTTTGTGTTTAAACTATTTTCATTATTCTTGAAAATATGTACCAATTCAGTATTTCTCTTTCTTCTTATTCTTTTCATTTGCCGAGACTTCTATATTAGGATAGTCTATTATATGTCCTGTAGTTTGTACATGTTGAGAAACACCGCAAGCATTAGGTTTAACTCTACAATCACTTTTATGTTGGTTTATTCTAAGTCTTAGAATTTGTGATGTCTGGCCAATGTAAGTCTTATGGCAAGTTGTACATTTTAATTTATATACTACGTCACTCCATTCAGTTGGTTGCTTCTTCAATCTTGTTTTTGAAAAGAATTTTAATATTAAATTTGTGCTTTTGATATTAATGTGACTGGTTCATCTCTGCTTAATAATGTTTTTAGTTTAGGAAATATTATATGATTATATTCAATAGGTATATATAGTCTATTTGTGTTATCAATCCTTGGTGCTAGTTGATTGTCATTATTTAGTGGAGTGCTAAATAATAATTTATTTAAAAGCTTAGTAGGGTAACCATTTTCACTTAAAATATTTTTAAGTATAAGAAGATTTTTATTTATTAAAGAATTGTGACAAATTTTTATTATTCTATATTTAAGGCAATTGACTAAATTTATTTTATATTTGAATTCATGATAAGATGCAAAATTTATATATCTGTTAGAAGAAGAAGGTTTTCTATACCAGTCCAGAATTATTTTATTGTTAAGACTTCTAATAACTAAAGTGTCAAGAAATGGTACACTATTGAAGGTGTCTTCTTTTTGGAAAGTGAATTGAATATTCGGGTGGTAGTTATTTAATAATAATAAAGTATTATGTATTTCTGATGTTGGAAGAGCACAAATGATATCATCTACATATTGATATAAAAATGGTAATTGAAAATTTAAGGTTGGTATAACTGATTTGAGGAGTGTATTAACCATTATATCTGCAATTATAGGGCTAATGTTAGAACCCATCGGTAGTCCGAAGATTTGTTTGAAGTATTTGTTGTTATAAGTAAAATAGTTGGATGATAATATATATTCTAATAAAGTTTCAAAGGTAATTTTATCTATATTTGTATTAACATTTATTAAATTCCAGTTGTCCATTATTACTTCTTTTGCTAAATTTGTTGGAATGTTGGTAAATAATGATATGACATCAAAAGATACTATTGTAGAATTATCAGGTAATTGAAATTCATTTAGGGCATTTGCAAATTCAAAACTATCATATATTCGGTAAATATTATATTCTTTAAAAGAAGTTGTTAATAATTTTGTGAGAAATATTGAAAGTTTCTGATTAGGTGCATTAATAGTTGATACTATCGGTCTTAGTGGACAATTTGTTTTATGATGTTTAGGTACAGCATGAAATATTGGACAAGATGAATTTTTTGTAATTAGTAATTTACCTTCATTTGAATTAATGTAGTCCTTTATTTTTAGTATTTGAATTAATTCATTGTGTCTTCTTTCATATAATTTAGTAGGATCTCTGGTTAATAATTGATAAGTATTTTCATCTTCAAGAAGAGTTTTGACTTTTGTGTGATAATCATCTTCGTCAATAGCTACTGTAACATTTCCTTTGTCAGATTTTAAAATTAATATTCTATTATTTTTTAAGTAATTAATTGTTTCTCTTTTCCAATTGTTTAATTGATTGCAATTTTCATTGCTTCCATTCATAAAATTAGTGATTACATTAGTTATTTGATTACGTAGTAAATCTTTATGATTTAAATTTATATTATCTAGTAAATATTCTACTTCTGCTATTGTTTTAGGTATATTTATAGTTTTATTGGTCATAGGTAAAGCAAAGTTAGGACCAAGAGCCAAAAATTTTTTAACATTAATGGGAATATCATATGATGATTTATTTGAAAACCATTTTTGGACATTTATTTTAAATTTATTTGATTCTTTTTCAGCCAATATTTTGTATTTTTTTATATTGCTTGTTTTAATTTTAATAAAATATTTGTGATATCTATTAGTTTGATTATGATAGTAACTATTAAAGTCATTCGGATTTAATATTCCTCTCAAGTGAATGATTAGTTGTTCTTTTTCATTTCTTGATCTTCTTAATTCATAATGGGCATTATTGATACTTAATTTCAGGATTGTTTTTACTACATATCTATTTAAATTGTAGATTTTGTTATGTGAATTATTATACTGTAACATGAGGTTAGTGCAACTTCTAATGTTATTTGATATAAACGAAGGAGTTATATGATTGTTTTTACATCTATGTAGAAAGGTTATTTTATTGATATTATATTATATTATATTATATTGCCATAAGACTTACATTGGCCAGACATCACAAATTCTAAGACTTAGAATAAACCAACATAAAAGTGATTGTAGAGTTAAACCTAATGCTTGCGGTGTTTCTCAACATGTACAAACTACAGGACATATAATAGACTATCCTAATATAGAAGTCTTGGCAAATGAAAAGAATAAGAAGAAAAGAGAAATACTGGAATTGGTACATATTTTCAAGAATAATGAAAATAGTTTAAACACAAAAAAAGACATTGACAAAATTAGTAACATATATTCTTGGCTAATTTTAAGTAACCAAAATTGAAAATTTTAAATTTTAAATTCAACAAATTTTTTAGATAAAATTATTAATATATATTTTTACCTTAGTTGCAAATTTACATAAAATTATCTAGTTACTTTATATCAATTCTGACTAATCAAATTTCCAATTTTCAAATTATTAAATACTTATATTTATATTATATAAAAACATCTATTATTTCCCAAAACCATCATAGTTATTACTTTGAATTACATAACTACCAGGATCACTTTAAACAACGGTATGTGTATTTTATATTGTAACCCAATATTATTGTTTTATTTTATTACTAGTTTCACTGATGACGACAGATACACATAACTTCTAATTTTGACGTTTTCCACATTTTGAGATTTTCGATTCGTGTGGCTTGCATTATTCAAAATGTTACAATTGCTTAATCATCGCAAAATAATCTAAGAACTGTTAAAAGTATTGTTACTTAGTTGAGAACGAGTATTTCCATCAAAAACAAATTTTCAAAATAAATGTAAACAATATAACCTAAGTATTATGTTGACGTCGAATTTCATACGTTTGGCAACAATGTCAAGCGCTGACGTTTATCCCCACATTGGAAAAGAGTTTGCCGCGACTATATATATATATATATATATATATATATATATATATATATATATATATATATATATATATATGAAAACGTTTACATGGGACGAGATGAAACTTGGAACGGGAGATGAAAGTGACTAAAAATAAGTTTATTTTTAACAACCACGACCACAATCAATCACCATCTTTACCACGGAATAAAAATGTTAAAATCATTCTTGAAAATAAGTACTGTTTTCGTTATTTTCTGGAAAACATTAATGCAAGCTCACAAAATAATGTAATTTAATTTGATTGAGCATGTGTTCGTGTGCGTTTGCGAGTGCGTGTGGGTGTACGTGTACATGTACATGTGTGTGTGTGTGTGTGAGCGTGCGTGTGCATGTGCGTGTAAGTATTCGTTCGTGTGTGTGCCTTTATGTGTGTTTGTGTGTGTGTGTGTGTGTGTGTGTGTGTGTGTGTGTGTGTGTGTGTGTGTGTGTGTGTGTGTGTGTGTGTTGTGTGTGTGTGTGTGTGTGTGTGTGTGTGTGTGTGTGTGTGTGTGTGTGTGTGTGTGTGTGTGTGTGTGTGTGTGTGTGTGTGTGTGTGTGTGTGTGTGTGTGTGTTTATGTTTGTATGTTATTATTATTATTTTATTTATTAAAACTGTAAAATTACATTGGATTAACAGTACAGTAGCAATTAATTAAAAATACTATTACTAATATGTTCTTAAAGTATACATATACTACTGAGGTAGTCTATTTGTTTCACGTCAATTCATTACTCCACGTTATTTTATTGTTTGGCTCGAGGGTGAATAATACGTTGCCTATGGCCCATCGTTCTATAAAGGTGTTGATGTTGTTTTTGCCCATATACCATGAAAAGTCCAACAAAATCCGTTTTTTTAGCCTATCCGTAAATGTCTTTTGGAAAGACTGCGTGTGGGTGTTGTTCCGCATATCACTTGATGTTGTATTGTACACGGTAGTCTTGGCAAAATTAATTAAAAAATTGCTCAAATGATGATCTTGACTACTTCCTTTTATGCCACATATGATCATCTTATTTGTTATTCTCGTAATATTCAGTACCTTCTTAATTATTCCGTGAACCAGCTGCCAAATTCCTACTACATGTGAGCAGTTGATCATTAAATGTAATGCGTTACATTTCGGTTCTGAACAATAATGGCATTGATCTGTTTCTTTTATTCTGGCGTGGAATAAAAATGTAGGGTCTGCTAACCGGTTTTTAGCAAAACGCCAAGAAATTTCAGATGTGTAGCCAGTTGTTAGCGGGTTAAAATAAGTGTCCCAATATGTTGCATGTGCATTCCAATTGTTACCGGCCTCAAAATTTTCTGGCAAGTGGAAGTAGCCTATGGTTAGCTTTTGCTGCAATTTTTTCCGCGTGGTGGTCTTAACTTCGTATTCTCTACCACGATACTTAAATGACATGCTTCGCCTGTGCATTGCCCCAATCTCTCGCTCTGACATTGTTTTATTAAAATGAGCTTTTATTCTTGAGTAGTGGCGTATCAGTTCATTCTTTAACATTTCTGACTTTGTTGGCAATTGAGCTCTCAAGTCGTTTTCGTCTAACCATAAGTCATTCTGGTAGAAATCATTAAGGGTGATAAACCCCATTTGTTCCCAGTAGGTGGAAAAAATGGGAGGGATAACACGCGATATTAAGGTGGAATCTAACGTTGGAATCTTTAGTAAATCAAAGCGTTCTAATGCTAGCTCCGTGCTTTGTGAAATGTGCATTGCTTCGAGAATTAATGTCGATAATTGGTGCTGTTGCGGGTATCTTTTCTTCAGGAAAAACCATTGCCACGTTAAATTAAGCGAATCAGCTCGTTCTAAAGCGTTTTTGATAACTGTTTTCCATGGTTGTGCTTCTGTGTTGTCGATTAATTTTTTAACTAGCCATATTCGGAAACATTTAATTTTTGAGGGAATATGCACTAGATTCAGCCCTCCCTGGTTTATTGGTAAACATAGATGTTGTTGGTTGGTCCAATGCTTGCCTCTCCACATAAATTCTACGATTTTTCCCTGCAAAGATAGCTGCTGTTGGAGTGTGATTGGAATGCACTGTAATATATGCCAAAGTTTTGGAGTCACGTATTGATTTAGAGCGTTTTTCCGGCCTACAATTGATAAGGATGGTAGTGACCGTCTCCATTTTGCCAACGAGGTATCCAGAGATTTATTTAGTGCTGCAAAAGCTTGCATCGAATCCTGTTCCTCGTCGTTTGACAGACTCACTCCTAGCACTTTAATTCTGTTTACCCATTGTATCTTGAGGGGTGTCTCTGTTTCTCCTTTCCAAAGTCCTCCCCAGAATCCAGTACACTTTTCCCAGTTAAGCTCTGCGCCAGAGCAATCCGCATACATTTGGTAGCACTTTTTGAGGGTTTTAAAGTCAGTTTTATCGGATATAAACACCGATACGTGATCCGCATACGCGCTCAGGGTTATGTTATCACTTTTAGGGACTTGGGAGATTGGAAAACCTTTCAGGAGTTTTCTGGATAGAGATAAAACGGCTCAATAGCGATGGAGAATAAAGGACCTGAAAGAGGACACCCTTGTCTGATTCCAGTTTCAAAATGTATGGCGCTGGTAAGCAGTGATCCCAGCCTAACGTGACTTAACGAGTTTACGTACAGTAGTTTTACTGCTTTGATAAACCGATCTCCAAAGTTCATCTTTCTTAGCACATGGAATAAATAACTGTGTGAAATTTTGTCAAAGGCTGCTTTTTGGTCTAAGCTAATGATTGCAATCGGAACGTTTTGATGATTAGCTTATCTTATTAATTCTCGGTGTACATGGATTGAGTCGTACATAGATCGATTTGGTATAGAGTAGCTTTGATTTGGATGTATTATTTTGTTGATTACTCTTGTGAGCCTTAACGACAATAATTTTGCTAAAATCTTATAATCGGTGCATAGTAGTGAGATTGGACGCCAGTTTTTAATTCTAGCAAATCACCTTTTTGGCATTAAAGTAATAACGGCTTTGCGCATGGAATCGGGTAACGAGTTTCTTTTAATTGCTGCTTGTATAGTCTGGAAAACTTTATGTTTTATATGGTTCCAGAAGGCGACATAAAATTGCACCGTTAGGCCATCAATTCCAGGGCACTATTTTTATTTAATAACTGGAGTGCTGCTGTCAACTCCTCAACTGTAATTGGTTCCTCTAACAGTTTCTTCTCAGCGTCCGATAAAGTTGCGAGGATTCATATAATGGACTGGAAGAAAAATTCGTAATTGATTTTTTTTTGTGCACCTGGCGAAAGTGATTCCCCACTACTTCACAAAGAGTTTGTGGGTCCTCAATTGTTCCATTGTTATGCCTTAGGATGGACAAAGGTTTGAAAAAGCTGTTAATTTTTTATCTGTTGTTGGGCGGTCAGAGTGTATAAGTTTGTCATAATTTGTGGATGTTAGTTGATGTTCACTTATCCTTCTGTACGCATCCTTAATGGTGTTTAGTAGTACACGGGGATTGTCTTTTTCAATGTTAGATCCACTACAAATGAGGGTTTTTAATTGTTTTTGTAAGTAGCAGGTATCAATGAACTTTTCTGTCTGTTCTGCCTTTGGTATAAGATCAAGACATTTTAATGTTTAACTTGAGGCGTTCCCATGATACTAAGGTCTCGTCCTGGTTGTCATAATTCTGGTGTTGATAGTTTGATGACAAAAAAGTGTTCATTATTTCAATGAAGCTTTTGTCTTCCAATAGACGGTTATCAAATTTCCAGTATGGTGGATGATTGATGACCCTAGTTATTCTAATGGTAACTGATACAGCTAGGTGGTCTGAGAAGGAACCGTGAAGAAGCGTTGTTTTTATAGATGGAATTAAAGATTTACAACAGTAAATTCTATCCAAACGAGATGAAGAAATAGGATTAGTATGTGTATAGTAGGTGAATCCTGATTTTCCTTTATTATAAAGGCGCCAACAATCTGCGAGGTTTCCATTTTTAAAGTGCCGGCTAAATTGTTTGAAAATGTCACATCTCTCTCACTTGAACCGCTTCGATCTATTTCTGGGTCTTCAGTGCAATTAAAATCTCCCCCTAACACTAGATTTCTGCGATTTTGTTGGGACTCTAGGAATGTTGTTAAGGCTGATAATACCAATTCAGCTAGGTGGGTATTATGAGGAAAGTACACGTTAATAAAGGTCCAATCATGCTTACTGATCGTTAGTGTTAATTTTTGAAGGTATGACTCTAGTAAAAGTTCGTGTTTTTTTACTAGCGCATTTAAACTTCGCTTAACGCCAATTAAAGTGCCGCTGTAATTTGTCCTACATGGATTCACAAAGAACACATACAAGCTATTTTGTAGTATAGATGGTATCTCAGCAAGGTTAGACTCTTGCAGAAAAATTACATCAGGAGAATTAAATTCTAGAAAAATTATTAAATCCATGCATTTGGCATCAGACCTTAAACTCTTGGTGTTTAGAGTTATTATCTTTAAGTTTGACGTAGCCATGTCGATTAATTTTATTTATTTTTTTTTTTTTTAATATGTGCTTAGAACACTGTCTGTCGAAAGTCTTCGGTTTGGAGACGTTGCTGCTAAGGATTCTATTGGAGAAACCGATCTGCCCGCTTTAGCTAGATCTCTTTTAATGTAGTTGATTAAGCGCTTACACCTTTCTTTGGTAGATCTTTGCGAAAAAACAGGCGTGACCATCTTTAGTAAACTGAGAACACTTTCAATATCTTCGAGATATCTCAAGAGGGTTATTACTGGCCTTAACTTCATTTAGAAAATCCGAAAAAGAGAGGAAATCTAATACTAGATTGTTTTCCTCTGACCAAATACATCTTATTTCGTCATACACCTCTCTGGTCGGGGAAGGCTCAACTTTTCTTTTTTTTTCCCTAGCATTGGCAGTTTTAATTTTTTTGGGGCGTACGAACGCATCTGACTCATTCGTGCAACTAACGAGATTTCCAATTTCCTCTAGGTGTTGTGGTTCGGTCAGCTCTACAAAATCATCCTGGCTATCTGTTAATGTTTCGTCTCCTGGTATTGTGGCCAATGTGCTGGTAGTGGTATCTGTAGGAGGGTGAGGTCGTTTGTTTGCATCCAGTTCACTGTTATGAAGTACTACTGTGCTTACACTTTCTATTCCTGTGCACTTAGATGCTATGTGTCCATAATCTTTGCATTTATAACATCTAATTTTGTCATCCGACAGGAATATTCGGTATTCCTCATCTTCATACCCAATCACTACTGAGGGTGTATGTATGTGCATGTGCGCGCGTGTGTGTGTGTGAGTGTGTGTGAGTGTGTGTGTGTGTGTGCATGTGTGTTGATGTTTGCGTATGTATGTGCATGTCGCGGTGTGTGTGTATGTGTGTGTGTGTGTGTGTGTGTGTGTGTGTGTGTGTGTGAGTGTGTGTGAGTGTGTGTGTGTGTGTGTGCATGTGTGTGTGTGTGTTGATGTTTGCGTATGTATGTATGTATGTGCATGTGCGCGCGTGTATGGATTTGCGTGTGTGTGCGCGAGCGTGCGTGCATGCGTGCGCGCTTGTGTGCGTGTGTACGTGCGTATGTGCGTATGTGCGTGTGCGTGCGTGCGTACGTGAGTGAATGCGTACGTACGTGGATGTTTGTGTATGTGGGTGCGTGCGTGCGTGGGTGTGTGTGTTAATACAATTTCTTAATTTTATTGCATTCTTACTTATTTCTCGTGGTCATATTAATACCGTGTTTATAAGGTAGGTGTACCAAATATCGCTACCAAGGGTTAAGGACTGAACGACCATGGATTCAGTGGACACCTCTTAATAACGTTAAGTCAAAGATGAGAAACATCCTTTGGAAGATAAATTGCTATTTATAATTGACAAAGAAAATGCACCCAGATCCCACACAAAATTAAATATACCAAGCGCGTTTGAATAGCTAAGCTGCCATCATCAGACAACGACTAGGACAAACTAAGAGAATTTTTAGTATATTTATCATCTGCTGAAACAGAAAGTTATGATAGTTTAATGAGTTCTAAGTAACCTATAGGTCTTAGACCATCATTATTGATTAGAAGTTATTTGTTTTGGAAGATATTTAAACTGTTATAACAATCATGTTTGTACTTACTACTAACATGTTTGATAAATGATGCCTTATTTACAACATGATTGTTATCGCACATATGTAGGGCTACGACAGACTTGTCCTAACGTTTGTATTTGATATGAGCTAAATGTTCTTTAAAGTGAATTCAGTTCATTATGAAAGCTAGTGGTTTTCATATAGAACAAAATATTATGCTCAAATTACAATTTTTTTAAATCATATTGCGAAGTTAAAAAGTTTTGATAAATAATAATTATCTCAAAAATGGCAAAATTTTTGTACAGAAGACATTAAGGAAATATTACGTAGAGTAACAAATTTAATAAAAAGTATATTACCTTTAGTATAAGAAAGTTAATGGCAACTTCTGGTATAACCGAAAGTCACCGAAAGTAAGAAAATATTTTCGATAGGGCTCGAATCTCAGAGAGAACCACTTTTGCCAAAATTGTAGATACGTATTTTTAGCTGTTCCTCATAAACGTCTAACGCATATTCACCGTGACATTGCATCAAAATACGTTTATGCTTAAAAAAAAGATGTTATTGCTTTTCTCTAAAATAATTTTCTTTTGAAACAATTAGACTAACATCAGAGACAGTAAAATGGGTAGGAAGATGATCCAGAATTGTCCTAATATATGGGAGTAGATAAGCATCCTTTTCTGTAACAGCATTAACCTTGCGGTAATCAATACAAAATCGATAAGACCCATCCCTTTTTTTGACAAGAACGACCGGACTAGACCAAGGACTGGTGGAAGGTTCCACAACTCCTAACTTCAACATAGTGTCCAACACTTCAACGATTTTCTTGAGAGTGGGAGAAACCTGCCTTATCGGTTCCGCAGTTGTAGACATTTTATGTGCAACTAAAGTAGTGCATCCCAAAAACGAATCCATATGAATAAAAGCATCACTTAAGAGAGATTGTGGCGAATGAGCAGAAAAAGGAGTAATATGTTCAGAAGGAATAGAAGCCAGCGCAGTATCGTTACTAAAAAACCAATGACCTGTTCTAAGGTCTGGTACGATGTTTATCAATTTCCAGAAATCTATCCCTAAAATAAATGGCTGAGGCACTTCAGGTATTACCAATGTGTCTATAAGTACACTTTTAGATTCAACAGTAACAGGGAGACGAACGCTACCTAAAATGGTGCACTTAACATCATTAGCTAAAATACAGAAGTAACTGAACCCACTTATAATGAAACTCCCAAGCGACGGATAATGTCCAATCCCGAGGAACCTAAAATAGTGCAAGAAACACCAGGATCTAACAAACCCCCAAGCGAATAACCGAAGACACAGATAAGGACGTTCATCATCACGAACACTAGCAAACGCAAAATCAAGTAGGAAACGTTGTCAGTAATACCAGAAAGTGGAGGATCTGAGATTAGGGAAGGTACAGAATCTGCACCTCGGATAGAAGATCCTGACGTAAGTTTCCCCGATCCTTATTCTCCAATCAAGACAAGAAAATTCCTGGTTTCCCACAACCGTAACAGTGTTGCCGCTGAAGAGGAGGACAGCGAGGAAATATGCCCTTGTTAGAATAGTTACAACAACGAAGGGTAGAAGACGTAGAAGGTTTAGAAGAACTAGCAATTGGTAAAGCACTTACTTCAAGGTCTAGGAAAAAAACAGCAAAAAACCTAGACATACCAAATACCAAAAGCTGAAATTAAAATTAAGACACCATTGTGCCTTTTTTAATTATAAGATGCTAAAACTTATTTAAACGGAGATTTATATCTATCCTATTGAAGTTATGAGGCTCTTTATATCTCAGTAGCTTCATGTTGAAACGAACATAATAAGTTGGTCTTGAGAATATTTCCATATTATCAAATTTAGTGCCATGATTTAAATTATTTAAAGCATACTCAATTACCGCAGATTTCTCTGGCTGACCTAATCTACAAAATTTTTTGTTGTTCAAGTCTTGTATCAAAGCTATGTTTTGTCGCCCAACATGAACACATGAACAAGATAACTTATACACCCCGGAAGATGATAATGGGTTTGAGCCATCTTTAGGTGACCCTTAATGCTCTTTAATTTTTCCTTTAGGTTTAAAAACAATCCTAATTAGGATTTTTTTAATTCTATCTGTGAGATTAGTTACGAGAGCAGTTTGATAGGTCAGTGACTTTTTGAATTTCCCGCAGTAATTTTAAATGCAACACTGCTCCCGTCAGATATCCTCTATTAATCGACTACTGTCAAATTATGGGCCAGCTGCGTCATTTAGTTCGTGTTTGACAGCCATTGAAAGCAGATAACCACGTGAATTTGGACAAAAGTGAAAAAAATGAATTTCGTTTGCTGTTAAAGCATTATTTTCACCGAAACCAAACGAGACTTGATATATACTATGGGGACTCTGCACCATCAATTTCAATGTTTAAGAAGTGGTTTACTGAGTTCCGTTGTGGTCGTACAGGCACAAGTGGCGCCGAAGGTTCAGGTCGCGCAAAACAGGCTTTTACGCCAGAAATCGTCGATAAAATTCATGAAATGGTATTGGACGATCGGGAAATGAAAGTGCGTGAGGTGGCTAAGGCTGTAGGCGTCTCAACTGAGCAGGTACATCACATTTTACATGAATATTTGGACTTGAAAAGCTATCCGCGCGATGGGTGTTGCGATTGCTCACACTCGACCATTAGCGCAACCGCATGACTACTTCTAAGGAATGTTTGGCGATGTTCAGACTCAATCCGAACGACTTTTTGCACCGTTTCGTTATCGTGAACGAAACATAAGTCCATCACAACACACCAGAGGCCTAGGAACAATCAATACAGTGGGTTTCTCCTAGTGACCGTGCACCAAAGAAGGTCAAGGGTCTGTCGGCCAACAAGGCCATGGTCACAGTTTTTTAGGATGCACGCGTTGTCATTTACATCGATTACGCGAATATTATTCAGATTCGATATTGATTTGAAGCAGAAAAGACCGCGTTTGGCAAAGAAAAAGGTGCTGTTCCATCCAGATATGTCTACCAAAAAACATGTTGGGTTTGTTTTCGTTACGTAAATAACCGCTTCGAAATTAAAGAAACATTCGTGGACATTTATGAAACATCAGCAACAACCTCAAGCACTCTTCTAAAAATGGTGCAAGATGTCCTGCTTAGACTTGGTTTAAGTATAAACAGTTGTCGCGGCCAATGTTATAATGCTGTGGCAAATGTAAGCGGACACGTTTCTGGCTTATAAAGGAAAATTTTGGAATTAGAGCCTAAAGCTATAGTCGTGCATTGCACGGCACACGCTCTGAATTTAGTAATTTCACAAATTTGCAACATACTATTAATGACGACAACGGCGCAGCGAAATCTAAGTATCATCTTCATCGTTGCGCCCATTTTTCCCAACAAGGTGGTATTTGCGCATTACATCAGTACGATTTGTCCAAAAAAATTTTTTTTATGAGATGCCTATAGAGCCTAGCGAAGCTGGGGGAAAGCGAATGGCTTTGTAAAAAGTTGCCAAAAATTGTAGATGCTTTTTATGTCTATGATAATAATTTTTGAAAGAATAGAACATGTTAATGCTATTCTTCAAAAAAAAAATCACTTTACTAACATGATAACCAATTCCATGCACTATTGAATGGGGCAAAACATTGGGTTGTGAAGATTCAATCTCGCCTCGTCAACGAAAGATACCTCGCCGTTTAGATGACGGATGCGCCGCGTATATTGACGATTCCGTCGAAGAAATGCATAAAGTATTAATCCTTGAAATGATTGATCAAACTCTGATTTCTTAATGGTCGAGATTTCAAGAGCATGTGTTAAGTCATATGGAAAAATTGGAACAATTTACGATTAGAAATACAGATGCAGACGAAGTTGTTCTATTTTATGGTAACGACTTTGGCACAGAAAGTCTAGCTTTACATCAAGATATGTTTCTGGGTATTTGCAAATCCAAAAATCTAAGTGTAGCTAACTTAGGTGATATTTTAGCATTTTTTAAAAACGCGAATTAACGTCATGCGCGATCTTTTGCCGGAAATTGTGAAACTTATAAAAATAGCATTAACAATTCCTGTATCTTCTTGTACCGGAGAGCATTTTTATTCTGCTTTACGGCGACTAAAACATATCCGCGGTCAATTATGTCACAAAAAAGACTGAATAATCTAGCTTTGCTGCATATTCATCGAAATGAAAATACACATGTTGACATTAACAAAATTGTAAATTTATTTATCATTAAAACGGAAATTAGACGTAATTCTTTCTGTTTGTATTTGCGTGTTATTTTTTTTTGTCTGTGTAATATAACATTCTTTAATTACTTCGTAATACTCTTATTTGCTTGGTTGTATTATAATTTTCATATATTTACTTTGAAGTGTTTTCTTTAAAATATTTTATCGACAATCGTAGCCATTGCAGTTAAACTGAAGTTTTAATTTTTATTTATAGCCTAACGGCGCATATCTAGTGCTCGCCTGCCGAGGGCCTCCCGCCCGGAGAATTTCAAAACCCGGCGTTCTGTTTCTTAGGTTATCAAGGAAATAAGGTCAAACATATCACGCTGTCGATTCTAATATTAGACATAACATTAGCTTATCAACAATGAATTGGGGAAAGAAGGATTCCATTTTTGTTACTGAACAAAGCGGAGTTGGAGGTTTAAATTTCCATCAAAGTAAGGAAGTTCTGTTACACGAAGGAAGTAATGGTAATTTAGAAGTAAGTACCATTAAGTACTTTAAATACTTTTCAGGAATGTGGAGGAATGTTGGTGTTATGTTGTTTATATTAGCACTACATGTAATGCAAGTAATACCATTTTGTATGGCGATAGAACGAGATCCGACAGATCTAAAACTTGCTATAGTTAACCACGAAATAAACTACACAAATATGTCGTACCAAAATTGCAATTATCAACCTGGATGTAGGCTTAGAAACCTTAGTTGTCGATATCTGGAAAATTTAAACAATAACACGATACATAAATTATATTATCCTGATCCTGAATCAGCAGTTGATGCTGTAAGAGAAGGAAATGCTTGGGGAGCTCTTTATTTTACAGAGAATTTCACTGATGCTCTGGTAGCTCGGATGATATTGGGAAAGGATGCTGATGAAGAAACGCTAGATCAAAGTAAAATTCGTGTTTGGCTAGACACGTCAAGTAAGATTTCCAAAATGAAAAACGCTCAAACTTAAAACTTTCCCCATGTTTCTATTATATGCTTGTCACAAATCGTCACTAGTTTCGAAATTACTGTCACCTTCGGACCTTAAAATGCATCTAATGTTCAGTTTTCCATCACTTTCACAAATACCCTTGCCCAGCTGTTATTACATTACATGCATTTTAAGGTCCAAAAATGACAGTCATGTCTAAACTAGTCACTATTTGTTAATTACAATAGTATATTAAAAAACAAGTTTTATGAGACCAGTCTTGAAGCACGAATTCAAGTTTAAAAAAAACGAGTGGCGTAGTCACTCAAGGTTTTATGAAACACTTTTTTTATGCTATTTTTTTCCCGTTTTAAAACAACCATTTTTACTTTAGTTGGTCTAGGGACTTTTGTGGCGGTTGGTAATGTCTTAATTTGAAAAGTAAAAATTTGATCTAGTCCCCTATTGTTTTATCCAAATTCTGTCACTCGAAAATGTAAAATAATCAGTAATAATACGAGTGAAGTCGTGATTTTCTGTAATCACGACTTCAACAGTTGTATTCTGTAGATAATCTTGCATGTACGCCCCTTGAAATGCGTGAAATTGTCAAAAATATGATCGCGAATTTGCTCACATCAGAGTTTTCCACTGTGCGTATCCTGTTTTTGATACATTTTGTAAGAGTGACATGCATGACATAATTCCGGATCAAGCTAAAAATTTTCGTAAAATGTTCCGTGAATTAATAGTTATAATGACATTGGAGATGATGACGTCGCGTTTCTTAATATGTCCGTTAAAGAATCAATATGGAAGCAAATTACAAAAATATAATAAAAACATTGTGGGCAAGGTTTTCAGAATTACTACATTTCGGATCATTACAACCTCCATTTTGAAATTCTATGTAGGTAAATTTGAGAAACGCTTTAATTCTACTTTTTTTAGATCAACAAATTGGAGTTATACTTCAAAGGGATTTGCAGTTATCGTATCAAGATTTTGCAAGGGAACTGTTAAAGTCTTGTGAACAAAATCCGACAATTCTTGAAATTGCCATGTCATGTAACTTCATTTTGACTAGTGTGTGAAATTTTCAATAAAATAAACAGTAGCATTTAGTTTACCTAATTCAAATTTCCTTCTAACATCTATAATGCATTTTAAATACAATGTAATCAATAGAGAGAATTGTTAAATCTCACATTCTATGAGTGAAATTTTTGTAGACTTATCTGGTCATTCATTATATTGTATTTTAGAAATCCCTAACGAAGAAATAAAGTTAATTCGAAAGCTTGGAAAATAGAATAAACAGTATTAATTAACAATTAAATAGCCGCAACCCCAAAATTACATAGTTATATCTAAAGAATACTGTAAAGACAAGTTTACATACACACACACACACACAATATATATATATATATATATATATATATATATATATGTATATATTGAGATGGTTAGATATCGGATGAAGACAGCGACTAGACTGAATAAGCTTGTATTTCTTATAGTGGGCAATTTGAGATAAATTAGAATATATTTACACTGCATTTTATTAAGTAATATAGTTAGACGAGTGAAAGAAATTGATTATGATTTGACGAAACAGGCTTGGTGAAATTTGCACAAGTTTGTTTAATCATAAAAAGCAATGGGCTATATAAGGAGCATGTGAGGAATGTCAAATGGAGTTATATTTGTAAGTACAATTAAGTTCGTAGAACATATTTCATTAAATTCACAATTTATTCAAAGTATTTTGGTATTTTAGAAACCTTACAGATGTTTATCACACGGTTTAGGTTTATAATTATATCTAGAACATGTATCGAGTTAGTTACAATGCAGGAAAGATTTAAATGTTAAGAAAGGGTTATGGTGCGGACATGGTTTAGTTTTCACTCACAAACTTAGTGTACAAAAAGGTGCAGCAGAAGAAGTAGTGCATTGTAAACATTAAAGACAATATAAACAACAATTTTACATGTGGATATTTTACATATAAATACTTTTGTGGAAAAATTTTGAAGAAGTGTGTTTAATAATATGGATTGTTGAGTTGAGAAAGTTTTAGACATTACAATAAAAGTGAACGGTGTTGATGTTGACGACAGTTTTAACAACATATTAGAGTAGCATTCTAAGTAATTTGGACGTTGGATACGCAAATTATGTGTATATTTGTATAAAGCTAGGTTAAGTTTTAATTTTAAGGTTTTTGCAAATTTATAGTTTTTATAGAATAATTTGAGCATAGAATAAATTATTAGAGCAAATAATAGAAGGTTTCCCTCGTTTCCATGCAGAAATTTACATTGTACAAGATATATAAACATAAAATTATGAAAATAGGGTTAACTACATAAATTTCCTATATGAAAAAGGGGTTTCCTTTAAAATTAAGATATTTGAGTTTAAATAAATGTTTTCTAATTAAGTTTTTCGTGTAGATTACGAATATGTATTTAGTATAGGTGTAGAATTTAGGGTTTTTTAGATATAAGTAAATTTAGATTAGAATATGTCAAATCGTACAATTTTGAACAAATATATGGCTCGTGAGGTATCGTTTTGTGCGGAATTCTGCACAGATTGCATTTCTATTATCAAAATGTAAATCAGAAGTATTTCAAGAAAGTTATGGCATAATTTGTGTTTTAGTTAAGTTTTCAAATTTGTTTAAACCAATCAGAGGCTTGGTTACTTTGTTTGTATGGTACAGAAAAAGTTGAAAATTTTGTAGCTAACATGATAGTAAATAAGGAATTGATCCTGAATTATCTCTCTCTCTTCCAATCTTCTCCAATCTCATTTTCAATTTTTAATTTTTCTAACAAATGCGGGCGTAATGTGGTCTTTATAGCACGGAAATGTCATTGTTGCTAAGCAGCATGATTGACAGCAAACACACGACATGATATGTCACGTAAGTTGAAAGAATTATTGAAACAACAACCTTACTATACAACCTTTATTAATAAAAATAATAGTAATGAAACTTATTCTTTATAAAAATTGAAAATACAGTTGGATGGATTTGAAATTGTAACTCCAGATGAGCCAACACCAAAGCTGACAGTTCCTGCGCCGTTTTGTGGTATACTTATAGCTGCTGTACCAGTAATGTTCTGAGCAATTTTAATTTTATTTGCAGATAATTCTCAACATATGATTCGGCTACTTTATCCGATCGCCATCCACCAAGCTGCTTCAGTGCCCTTGTACCACCGCCGCTTTCTGCAAAGATCGTCGCCGCACTCCTGCGAAAGCAGTGCCCTGTGTACTTATGGGCATCCGGTAGATTGAGGAACTCTGCTATTATCCTCGGCATTTTGCCTAAGGTGTTTTTCCCAACAGTCTGAGCACTACATTTGCCATTATGATACGACAAAAACAAGCTGTCAATTTTAGTATGTTCCGGTCGTAATGCTGCATATTTTCGGTACAAAGAGACGTAATCAACCAATCCATCGCTTGTTACAATTGTAAATTGCCTCGAAGTATAGGTTTTGGTTTTTTGATTTTATAATGAGAATTGGAAAAAAAAACTAAAATCGTTATACCTTAACTAACAGGTACGTATGATCAGGCGCCTTCAACATGAATTCTTCAATTTGATGCCGTTGCAATACATAGGACTTTTTAGCTTGATCACCTACAGAATTATTCTTCATGAATTCTGTGAGCATGGAAAAACGAGATATATCAACATCTTCCTTCAACTTGAACATCTTCTTCAATTTAGAATATAAACACCACAGTGACGACGGCTTATAGATCTTTGACTGCAAAAATAGATATTTATTGAATAGAGATAATTGACTAATGTATATATACAAACACTTACCATTTGAGACAAGTATGCCATCACAACTTTTTCATCACATTTTGTGGACACATTTTTTGTGCTCCGCCACGCGGAAAACTTTTCGTACTCTTTTATGTATAAATGTTTCGATTTACTTGGAATTATTTTTGCCTGGACGGCCTCAAATTCATCTAAAATTTCTTGTGAATAAGTTTTTGCGTTTTCCCCTTCCATTTTAGAATGCAAATTATTTACAAACAAACAGTACCTTAGCAACAATTTAGCAATATCACAGTATCTTAGTAACAACAAATTAGCCTACTGTCGACTTTATTTCACTGCATTTGCATTTAAAAACTTGCCGAAAATACTGAATCTTTTAAAATTTTGTTCCAGTTTCATGGTGCAAAATAAAATAAAACATTTATGTACCACGGGCATATATGTCAGATTGCGTCGGGCTTAACATTTCGAGCCATAATCTTCTGATTAGCCTTAATACATAAATATCTATTATGTGAATAATTGAATATAAAGTTTTTAATAAAAAAGATATAATAAAACATTTAGAGCCATTTTAGTACCTAACGATCGTTTCTTTAAAATTTCAAATACATTAAATAGGTAGGTTATCGGTTTTTTTTAGTATCCATTGCTATTATCCTCGTATAAAAAGAAATGCATAATTATTATTGTTATGCGGTCATTACTTTCTGTATAATTATGTATGTATCAATTTCGCCATAAAGATGTATGTAGTTTTTAAGTGAGATTCTAATAAGTTATAGACCGCTGCTCACTTGCTCTCATTAAAGAGCCACCACTGTATCAAGCCATACTCAAATACAAGACTTTTGTAAATTGAAATCTGTTTAATACACTAATTTTAACAATCCTTATTTATTATTGTAACAATACTTAATTAATAATTGTGAAATTAATAAGAATTCTTAGCAATAACGATTGATAAATAAATAACAATAACACTAGTATAATAAAATTAGACACTTTGTTCAAAATGTAAACCGTTCTTTTCAATACACATTTCACAGCGACGTACAATAGAACGTCTTAAGTTAACTAAATGATGCACCCTTATTTCATTGCAACAAAATATGATACTCCTTGGAAAACAAGTAAGTATTAAATTTTATATTTTGAAACGACAGTTTGACTTTTTACAAACATTTGCTTCATCTTGAATAATTTCACTGTTATTAATTATTGTTTTTAAGTTCAAAAAGTTATTTCATTTGATTTGCCAGCTTTTAATTAGTGTAACATGCCGTTTACATTTACAAATAGCGAACAAGCCGACATTAATTTTATTTATGGGTTCACAAATGGGAATTTAAGGTACGCAGCTAGGGAGTATCGGAGAAGATTTCCAAATAGATGACAACCTCATCATTCCGTTTTTGTGAGTATCCATCGTCGATTTGTTAACCAGAGTTTGAAAAATGTAGATGGGGGCCGACAGAACAACCGTGGACGAGATAGAATTGGAAAGGGTATATTGCGTGAATTTAATAGGAACCCCACGACAAGTACTCGACGTACTGCTGTTGCTCTTGGTATTTCCCAAAGTAAAGTTTCCCGGGTTTTAAAACGAGATCACAGACGCCCATATCATTTTCAACCTGTTCATGGTTTATGTCCAGGTGACGCCCAACGAAGACTTAATTATTGTAGGTGGGTTCTTAGCTCCATTCAAAATAATAGAGATTTCTTATCCACATACTGTGGACTGATGAATCCTGTTTTACTCGTCGTGGTATCGTAAACTTTTACAATCTGCATATATGGGCACATGAAAACCCACATGCCATTCGACCAAGAAGTTTTCAACATGAATTTAGTACAAATGTCTGGATTGGAATTTACGGCAACCACGTCTTTGGACCTTATTTCTTGCCACAACGTGTAAATTCAGAAAATTTCCTACAATTTTTAGAAGAAGAACATGTTAATATGTGGGAATACATTCCTTTGAATTTAAGAGGACATTCTTGATTTCAGCTTGATGGATGTCCGGCCCATTATGGCAGAAATGCAAGAAATTGGCTAAACAATAACTACCCGGGGAGGTGGATAGGTCGTGGAAGTCCAGTGGCGTGGCCTCCTAGATCACCCGATTTAACGACACTTGACTTTTTTGTATGGGGATTCATGAAGGAAAAAGTGTATACCACTCCGGTTAATACGCTTGAAGAACTTCACAATCGCATCAGAGATGCTTGCAATGAAATAAGGGTGCATCATTTAATTAACTTAAGACGTTCTATTGTACGTCGCTGTGAAATGTGTATTGAAAAAAACGGTTTACATTTTGAACAAAGTGTCTAATTTTATTATACTAGTGTTATTGTTATTTATTTATAAATCGTTATTGCTAAGAATTCTTATTAATTTCACAATTATTAATTAAGTATTGTTACAATAATAAATAAGGATTGTTAAAATTAGTGTACTAAACGGATTTCAATTTACAAAAGTCTTGTATTTGAGTATGGCTTGATACAGTGGCGGCTCTTTAATGAGAGCAAGTGAGCAGCGGTCTATAACTTATTAGAATCTCACTTAAAACTACATACATGTTTATGGCGAAATTGATACATACATAATTATACAGAAAGTATTGACCGCATAACAATAATAATTATGCATTTCTTTTATACGAGGATAATAACAATGGATACTAAAAAACGTTAACCTACCTTTTATAAATGAAAATGTATTTGAAATTTTAAAGAAACGATCGTTAGGTACTAAAATGGCTCTAAATGTTTTATTATATCTTTTTATTAAAAACTATATTCAATTATTCACATAAAGCACATTATTTAACTTAGTACCACATCAAACACTAAAAATCAAAATAACTCGGAAACGCACAGGAATTTCGAAACAGAAGAAGGTACATTATTTTTGTTAAACTGTATGTATATAATGAAAATAACAGTTTTTTTAAAAAATAATTATTGGCGTAGAAGTTCTGTTTATGAAAGGGGTTGAGCACCCAATCCACTCCGCCACTGTGCAAGTTTGTGAACATTCTTATCGCTTGTTTTATCCCCCTGAATTAATAGACATTATTCCTCCAACATGAAAAAAATCTAAGCATTCGTTTATGAGTTATAATGAAAATTTGAGAAAAAAAAAATTATATTCAACACCCTGTATCTCGGAAACGAAGCCTTCTACGACATATGTTTATAGGAACTTTTCTTTTTAGAAACATGTGTTCTATCTCATGTTAAAGTTTGTCTACAAAAAACTGACTCACTCTGTATATATATATATATATATATATATATATATATAACTATAGAAGGAATTATTTTTTTAACAAAGTTCATTGAATATACAAATTGTGTGTAAATTAAAATTTAAAAATACGTATTGTGATCATTAATAAGTAAAGTGTACATCAGTACTAATATTTAAAAAATGCATACAAATTAAGTCTAAATCGAATCAGATTCGCTCCCTCGGCAACGCAGTTCTCCAGCAAAGAACAGATCGTGGGTTCGAATCCCACTCGAGGAATTCTTTTTCTGTATGTACTGTTAAATTTTAATATATATATATATATATATATATATATATATATATATATATATATATATATATATATATATATATATATATATATATATTGGGCATTTTTCTTAAATGTGTACATATGGACTATGTATACTTTAAAAGAAAGTGTCAATCCATTGGGAATGTAGATGCTACAGGCAACCAAAATTACACATGGCGTATTTGTATAACTCCTCTCTTCGAGCTTATTCCTTTTCTTACAGTTAAAAGCAAATAGGATGTACGATTAAAACTTGAGAGTATTAATACTTGGTTTAACATTATCCTAAACACTTAATTTTGTTGGGAACTATTATGTATTAATTATGACTAATGCTAAAACTGTGTATCTATATCTTCACAATTTTCTTTATTATTAAACACAGGTTTGTCATTCATCATAATGAATACATAATAGTTCCCTTATGAATAAAATTAAGTATTTAGGATAATGTTGAACCAAGTCTCTCAAGTTTTAATCGTACATCCTATTTCCTTTAACTGTAAGAAAAGGAATCAGCTTGAAGAGAGGAGTCATGCGTACACTAGTTGCATATTAAGAAAATAACTTTTTACAATTTGTTTAACAAAAGTGGTTTATGACATTTAGACTTCTAGCTATTTGCGCCAAAGATACACGGGTTCAGGGGAAAATATTACATACGATTGCGTAGTTATTATCTCTAACTCTTTTTCTTCTATTGCCAATATAAGACTTTAACAAGGAATTTTTTTCAAAAAGTGATGCCCACTGCACCTGAAATTCTGATTTCATAATGTGTACTTTAAAGTGACCCCGTTCAAATTTTTCTCCATACCTGGAATCTTGTGAGGTTCAGCGAATATTTTCTTATCGGGCCAGATGTCAATTTTGTATATAAATTCTAAAACTTAGAGTTTTGTGTATAAACCCATGTATGTACGCATGTCGTCGGTACATTGTGTTGTGTGTTGTGTTGTGTGTGTGTGTGTGTGCTGTGTGTCTGTGTGTGCTGTGTGTTGTGTGTCTGTGTGTCTGTGTGTCTGTGTGTCTGTGTGTCTGTGTGTCTGTGTGTCTGTGTGTCTGTGTGTCTGTGTGTCTGTGTGTCTGTGTGTCTGTGTGTCTGTGTGTCTGTGTGTCTGTGTGCTGTGTGTCTGTGTGTCTGTGTGTCTGTGTGTCTGTGTGTCTGTGTGTCTGTGTGTCTGTGTGTCTGTGTGTCTGTGTGTCTGTGTGTATGTGTGTCTGTGTGTCTGTGTGTCTGTGTGTCTGTGTGTCGTCTGTGTGTCTGTGTGTCTGTGTGTCTGTGTGTCTGTGTGTGTCTGTGGTCTGTGTGGTCTGTGTGTGTCTGTGTCTGTGTCTGTGTGTCTGTGTGTCTGTGTGTCTGTGTGTCTGTGTGTGTCTGTGTGTCTGTGTGTCTGTGTGTATGTGTGTCTGTGTGTCTGTGTGTGTGTGTGTGTGTCTGTGTGTCTGTGTGTCTGTGTGTCTGTGTGTCTGTGTGTCTGTGTGTCTGTGTCGTGTCGTGTGTGTCTGTGTGTCTGTGTGTCTGTGTGTCTGTGTGTCTGTGTGTCTGTGTGTCTGTGTGTCTGTGTGTCTGTGTGTCTGTGTGTGTCTGTGTGTCTGTGTGTCTGTGTGTCTGTGTGTCTGTGTGTCTGTGTGTCTGTGTGTCTGTGTGCTGTGCTGTGTGCGTGTGCGTGTGTCGTGTGTGTGCGTGTGCGTGTGCGTGTCGTGTGCTGTGTGCGTGTGCGTGTGCGTGTGCGTGTGCGTGTGCGTGTGCGTGTGCGTGTGCGTGTGCGTGTGCGTGTGCGTGTGCGTGTGCGTGTGCGTGTGCGTGTGTGCGTGTGCGTGTGCGTGTGCGTGTGCGTGTGCGTGTGCTGTGTGTGTGCGCGCGCGCGTGTTTGATATATATATATATATATATATATATATATATATATATATATATATATTTGTGTGTGTGTGTGTGTGTGTTGTGCGTGCGTGCGTGCGTGCGGTGTTTACGTATGTGCAAATTGTTATGTGACTATGATTTGTTGAAGAATTACCGGTAATTTTCGCAAATTACAAAATTTTTGTTACTGGCGTACGTCTGAAATGCCGTGTAAACTCTCTTATTTGGATTGATAAGTAGTTGACAGACTTACATTTACCGCCTCCAACGTTTTTTGAAATTAAAATTAAAAAAAAACGACGAAATTATTAAGCTTGGATTAAATTGTACAGTTCATATTGGTAAAGGCAAAATTCACATATGATCTATACGTTATTAATTGATCGTGAAGTCCATTTACTGGTTGTTAGGAAGTAATATATCATGTAAACAGTTGATATGTAAATTTAACTAACGTTTTTTTTTGCTTTTTGAATTTGTAAAATTAAGTAGGTCTAGTTTAGTATGAATTGAATTAAAATATTATTAGGCAAAACATCGGGTACATTTTTCAAGGTTTCATAAAAGAAAATTAAACGCAGTTGTTGATGTGTAACATGTAAATGGTGAGGTCATCATTGAAAATTAGGCGACGTAAAGTCGAGAATATGTAGTCTACCAGCTTAAGCTTAATGAGTTAGTTATAGAGGTAAAGGGAGTTAGTTGCACCCAAGTAATAATACTTTATACGAAACCACTGTGACAGACTTCAGAAATTGCCGATAACGCTGTTTTTAGAAAAAGTTCGATATAGTTATGGAAGCCTCTCGCGTTTGGAAGATTTATATGATACTTGTAGTGGTAAACGTGGTTTTTTTAAATGTATACTTCATCCGACGAAGAAGATGCTATTTTCGGAAATCTGACACAAATTATCTCGAAGGAATTTCACCAGAAGAACGACTTGCTATCGCATTAATTTAATTAATGTTAAAAAATAGACAGTTTTTTCTTTTATTTATTACATTTGTCATGAACAACGGATTCTATAAAACATAAAGAATTACATATCATATCATAACTAAATTAAAAATATTCTCCAATAATTCAAAAATATTAAGAAAAGTTTTGGTAATTATGTGTATTTTTAAACATATCGATCAAATGATGTTACAAAATTAGAAACTGAATTTGCTTCTGAGGCACTAGTTTGATATTCCATAGGCCCTTCAAGTGGTTCAATATTCTGTATAGTCCACGAGCGACTGTCATTACCACGTGCTATCGAAGACATGGTGAAGAGGTGGTGGTGGTACAACAATTCTGGTAATAACTATGTACACTTTCGGGTCTTGAGAGAGCATTGTTTTGTTGTAATTATGACGCTAGTTCCTCCTGATGTGAAAGTTTTTACTCCATGATGACTTGGGCAATTTTCATTTTTGTTATGACCTGTCTTCTTCCGGCGAAGGTTTTGATCGTTTTAGCATGTGTTAACAAGAGATAATCTTGTCTCTTATTTTTACTTTCAAAACATTTTGTCATATCTCCAACAGAAGCCGAAGGTTGAGACACTTTTCCCTTTTTTTTCCTTTGTTGGTACTTTAATAGTGGTTGGTGTTGCAACATCTGGTGGTTCCAATACTGATGCTGTTATATGTGGTGACTGACTACTATTAATAATTTGTGGGTGTGTATCTTGCAGTTCCGTATCTACTGTATCTTCAATAGAATTATTTTCTGAATGTAATTGAGTATTTTCAGCTTCAAAATCGTCATCCACATTGACAGTTACATTCTCAGAAGTAACTGGTACAGAAGTAATTTTACTCACGTTAGAGATAGTTTTAGCAAACGTTAGGAAAGGTGGAAAACCTTCCAAGTGATGTGCCCATACCCATATTTTCGTTTTAGTTCGTTGACCAGTGTTCGTTTTGGTACTCCATATATATATATATATATATATATATATATATATATATATATATATATATATATATATATATTCAAATTTTTCCACTTTTTTTTAAGTTCTTCACTTGAAACAAAAATGTGTGCTTACAGATTTCTGGCTACTGATGATACTTTCTACACAATTAGTCATAGTTTTCGAGTTGCATTTTCATCAGTAAGTCAAATCGTAACTGAAGTTTGCAAGGCTGTATGCAGATAATTAGGAGATATATATTTACCAGAACCTACAACCGAAATTTGGAAACAGTCTGCACAGGGGTTTAAAAATGTATGGCAAATTCCTAACTGCATTGGCAGTATAGACGGTAAACATGTTACCATCAAGTGTCCAGACAAGACTGGATCCAATTACTGGTGCTATTTAAATAAATTTTCAATTGAGCTGCTGGCTATTGTTGGCCCAAATTATAAATTTAATCTGCACCGATATTGGTGGTTTTGGAAAAGATAGCGATGGTGGTATTTTCGAGGCTTCCAATATGGGACAGAGATTTGAAACAAATTTAATGAACGTTCCTAGACCAACAAATCTTTCAGGACAAAATGATTCCTGCCCTTATGTGTTAATCGGAGATGAATCTTTTGCTCTAAAGCTAAATCTCATGAGACCGATTCCATATAGGCAAACCGAAACAAATATTCGCAAGGAGAAATATAATAAAAGACTCTGTACTGCAAGAAGGGTAGTGAAAAACGCTTTCGGGGATGTTGGCTCACAAATGGCGAATATTATATAGGCCAATAAAAACAACAGTAACTACTGCTGCCCTGATTGTAAAAACAAGTTGTATCTTGCACAATTTTTACACACAAAAAATGTGACGATCAATTCGTGGATTTTCTGGAGCCACCAGAAGCTGAACTTGGAGGTTTTAGTAATTTAGGGAATGATCCAAGACGGATATCAACATTTTGATTTTCTATTCAAGAAAAGTTTATGGATTATTTTAATTCTTAAAAATACATAAATATGTATTACAGGGGAGCCGATATTTGAAAAAATTTTTGCTACTGTAAATACAAAAAAAAAGAACTATTTCTTAAGACATTTCTTATCTTACACACAGGTGTTCTAGCAAGTTATTGTAAGTTGCAATAAACACATTTGTGTAAGACACGCAGCTTACAATAACTTACCTAGAACACCTGTGTGTACTAGCAAAATTTTTTTCAAATATCGTGTCCCATATAACACCTACTCGTAAATGTTTATTACTATACCTTTTTATAAATTTGAAATTTAAGAAAAATTATAATAAAGAGGTCAATAATTAATATTTACCGCTTTCATTACATTCTTTTCTTATTTTCATCCATATTTTATCCTTTGCTCTTATATTTTTGTACTCTGGATTGGTCTGGACGTATAAAATGAGATATTTTTGCACAATTGCAATTAATTTTTCAGTACTTCCTATTGTTCGAGTGCGAAATTAATTATGGAGCAAAATAAAACGCTGTCAATAGCGAACTGAATTCGCCACGAATAAAAACGCTGCATACTCGCTGACGCAGCGCGAGAGGTGATGCTCAGAACAGTGCTTGTCCATAAACCGCCACGTATATAAAGTGCTGCGAATTTATCTCCGCGAAATATCCGCAGCGTTACCGGATAATTTGCGTTGGACTGTGGGTCCTTTAAGATAGGATTTAAGTAAGAGAGGGGATGTTAAAATCCAAGAGGGCGCAGAATGAATTTTTTTAGTAGGGTGTTACTTCAGACCTTCTTGCGTATACACGCTATCGGGCCAAGTCAAGACGATCTCGCGAAAGAACGTTACCTAGCTCCTGGTATTCGAGCCTTCCTTGAGGAGGGGATTTTGTTTCCCGATAAACCCTTGCTGGGATCTTAGAATTGTTCACCCATCTCGAGCATAGACTATCGCGGAATAAATAAACAACGTTCTTTCGAAGTGCCAAAGATTATAAGCTCATAGCTCGCCGATAAGCAAATAAACTTGCAGTGAATAACTAAAATTCTAATGTTACGTTAGCGTTAAATAATAGTTAAGCAGATCTGAACGCCGCACTGTAACATTTGTAAATAAAATTTTAAATAGATTATCTGTATTATGCCGTTCAACTAAGTGGAAGTTAATCGATCGCTATTTCGCTTTCTTACTCGACGTCCCGACGTCTAACACGGGGAACCTCGAGCGTAGAAACCACCTGCAGTACCTTATTTTGCCATATTCGAATCAAACCTCCAAAGATCCACCTTACGATTGGCACCAGGTGATTCGTATAAGATATGGGAGGAGTAAACCTGAGTTAAAGGTATTCCTCATTGTGCATTTACTATTTTATCTGTTTACTTCTGACCGACTGTAGGTCGCGGGCCCCCATAATGTTATTATTATAATAAACGTTTGTCAAATAACCATTGCTACCACAATAGAAAAGATAATTAGTAGATTTTTAATACGTTGATAATACGTCGTAATTTGCTAATCTTTTCAAAATATTTTTATTTATATATTTTTATGTAAGAGATGTGAGAATGTATGTAACTGATATTTGTCTAGGGTTGTAAAACACATGTTGGGGGTACAGACCGCGATCAAAAGATATCTTTGTTTGTTACTTGGAAACTCGAGAGAGAAATGTAGGGTTGTTACGGACTAATGCATATTTTTAAAATTAAGATGTGCAATAATTAATATGAAACTGTTCTAACGTAAATTAAAGTTTCTTGTTTTATAATACTTTCTAAAAATGGGGGTTGCTTGCGGGAGTAAAGATAGTTAGGTTTGAAATCGGGGGAAACTTAGCTACAGTTAGAGTGTCTATCGAGCCAGATCAATTTTGGAGTTAATTAAATACCTTCATTGTAAACAGTTTGTCTTTAAAATATTTCGTGCGTGTACATTTTCTTTTGAATTAGCCAACACTAATTTGTCTTTTCTTTCGGGGTTAGTTGTAATGTGTTTTTCAAATATTAATCTATAAATAACAGTCACCCTTTTTGAAGTTAAAACGCGTATGTTAACGATTTGTGTCTGTGATCAATTAAGGGAATATATACGCAAGTGTAAGTAGGTATTTTTATATAAATTAAGGCTGGCTGCAAATGATTCTACAAGCCTATATAACCTATTAAACATCGAGCATTGCCTTGCAAAGGTATCTTATTTGCACGCGGGTTCCTTAAGCTGAAAGCAGTGAAAATGAAAGATAGTATAGGGCTCCCACACTATGGTATTGGAATGAATTAGCATTGTTGTTTATATTTATATTTGTGTAGAGGTAGGCTGATGAACGGGTACATGATACTGCTTTGGTTACTAATTGTAAAAGGCAATTACCAAATGTCTACACACTCCCGAGATCAGATAACTATTAAACACATCAAATTTTATTTTTATTGTTGTATACATGAATGTGTAACCTGATAAAGGAGCACTGTATTTTTCTAACGCCCTCAAATTTATATATCGGTCACGATGTTAGGGCCTATTTATAACTTACCCTTGTAAGGCTTTGTTTTAATGAGTTTTTTTGTCAGTTTGTTTTTACAGAATTATTTTCCTGCGAGCTGATTTCTCTTTCTATGTGATTTATTGTAATTTGACTTATGTATTTTGTGCTTTAGTGGTCACTAAACAATTGAGTACGTGTAAATTCCTTGTCTATTTTCTTTTGTCCTTACTTTTACCTTATAATCACCTGTGCAACTTTACTGTTGTGTTTTATATGTACCGTAATTTGCTTTATTGTTTTATATGCTGATTTATTTAAAGACCGGCATGATTGGTTTTAAAGGGCCACATGTTTGATATTACCATTTTTATTATGATTTTTATTGCATGTTTTCTTATTATTGTGTTTCTGTGTAACTAAACTGCTTTCTATTCATTTTCTCTTAATGTTATAATTTTGTAAGCACTCTAACCTGATTTTTTTGTTTTTTTTTTTTTTGTGTTATTCGATTTATTAATGTACTTGTGCAATTACTTATTTATGAATAAAGTGGGTTTTATTGGTGGTTCTTTCCCACAATAGTATATTAACGGCCTGAACCACCGCTGTGCAACGCTTGTTGATTTTAATTTAAGTAGTTTCGTTCTTTTTTCCTGTCCCTCATGACGCAACACGTACCTCGTCCAGCCTCTCTAATTCAGATAGCACAACGTACCTATCACTAGACGGCCACTTCGTTTGATTAGAGGTTTGCGAGTAATTGAGTATCAGACTTGTAAATAAATTCTAATGTTTTAAGTATTGGCAGGAAAGTCAAAGTAAGGCAGGCAATTAATATGAGTAATATTAACATTATTGTCAGTCAAATCAAGATAAATCACTTAGCGATTGTTTTGTTCTTGAATTTGCGTTATTGCAAATAATTCAAATTACGATTTTCAAGATAGGGGGACGCTACATAACGAACGATAATAAAATATCTGTGTATTTTTTATTCTCCTTTATGTAATATGTGTTCATTATTTAGAACACGATTTTTGTGGATCAATTTTAAGTATTTGAAGTTAATCATTTATGACAATCGCTTCTAATCTTTTCAATTCACCACATTGTTTGAGTGTTTTATGTGATACCACGTTACGATGTTAAAATTTATGTCAAGAGTTTATTGAACCAAATTGTGTGGATTATTGTTTGTCGATTTATTTTCTAGAAAGCCCAAACAAGGGGATCTAGCTAGAACCTGCGCCGTTAAGAATATATGTACAAATATTTTGATTTTCTTGTTATTTTAAGATTACGTAGTGTACGTATTGTTCTTTTAAGGTGATTCAGTGTGAAACCAGGTGTTATGTGAATTTATTTTTGAATTTTATTATTTCAACGAATTATTAAACATTAACGTAATTATGTTTGGTGTTTAAATGAAAGGCAAGGTAGTTACCCTCGATAACGAATTAAATAATGTATGCTTTTAAAGTAGTATTCAAAATTTGTTGGATTAAAGCATTCTTTTTTTTTGATTTCATAGCCTTTTCTGTGAAAGACTAAAACCTAAAGGTTTTTGTAAAATATGTTATTGATTAAGATTTTGAAAAGTGAATAGTGACGATTTACCTGATTTGACGTATTTAAGTTGATGAAGTAGCGGCAACCCCTAATTTGACTTATGTATGGTACACTATTTTGGAGGTGTAAAATTATTTAACATCTTAACTCACACCCAAACACTAGTTAGTCGGTGCAAAAGCCAAGTTTATCTGTTATCCCGTTTTAATACCCGTTTATACCGTAACAAAGTATCCGCGCGCGTGTGTTTGAGTGGATGTATGTAACCTCAGATCGATCAAACATACATACTCAAAACTTCGTATTAAGCTTGTTTTCTTTCTACTGGAGCTGATTAGATTTTGGAGAATTCCTGAGGTTCAGAGGGGAGTTTATTAGGCGCAGTATTGGGTTTGCATTAAATATTTATGAAATTGCTAAATATTTCAAAGATAAAAAATACCTGCATATAGATCTTAAAATTATAAATTGATTACGTTTTATGTAATTTTTTATACGATGCGTAGTTCTGGGACAAAAAAGCCCCAAGTTGAGTTTTAAGTGTTAAATTTTTGTAAATATTTGAATAACGATCACCTTTATAGGAAAATGCCCAATAAGCCTGAAAAATAATTAAACAAGATGTAAAATGTTCAAACTATAGTGTCAATATTTTATAAAAGTAGGCGGCTTTCAAATTTTTTTTAAAGTTAGCCTTTATAGACAGTGCGTCAATTAAATTCCGGGACTGAAGCTATGAAAATTAAACGAAAGAATTCTTTTCGTTATTTTTTCTTTATTCTCATCCTGATTCAATTCACGTTCTACAGCGACTCATTGCCTGCAAGGTGCGCGTCGACGCTCTTTGATGGTCTCAATGTCATCAAAAACGCGTCCTTTCCACTTCATTTTCATTTTTGGGAATAGTGCGAAGTTACATGGTAATAAATCAGGTGAATACGATGAATTATTCATCATACAGACTTTCGTGCTAAAAACTGACGAACAATCACCGTTGTGTGACTGTGAATTATCGTAAAGCAGACACCAGTCATCAGGATCGCGATATTCTGCACGAATTCAAATTGTGTTCAACAACGTTGTAAAATTTCTAAGTAGAAAGCAGCAGTAACTCTTTTGTCAATTGAGACGAATTCGCGGTGGATGAAACCCTTGCTATCGAAGAAAACAATGAACATTGTCTTGATTTTTGATGAAACTGACGTGGTTTTTTGGGTTGAGATGATGATTTTGACTTCCATTTGGCACTTTGATGCTTTGTTTTTTGGTCATACTACACCATGTCTGGTCACCAGTGACAATTGATTTCAGAATGTTGCACTCACATCAATCTGTGCTATTCAATTAGGGTGTGTGGAACTAATTTATCACAGACCTTTGTTTTGCCTAAATCCTTCAGAATTTGACAATATTATAAACATTCTGGGCCCCAATTTGTGAAATTCTGCTGCCGTTTGTATAGATCTCCTAATGATAACATCTTCCGAGATCTTTTTAATTACCTTAGTCTGAAAATAGACTACCTCTTATCACAGTTTCCATCTTGCGATATTTCAATTTTGGGAGATAACAACCCTAACCATACTCCACGTCTCCTGGACCTATTCTTTACAACTAACCCACTTGTCTATAAAACAAGAGTCCTTTCCCCACTTGGTCAATCAGACCACTGCCGAATCGAAATAACTACCTCTGTACCCAATCCCACTGTTACTCGGAAAACAGATAGAATTATGTGGTGTTTTAAATCAGGTAATTGGAGCGAACTGCGGGGTTTTCTCGCAACCTTTCCCTGGCGTGAGTATTGCTTTAAATGGTCCTCCTCAAACACTGCTCTTTCAATAACTGAAGTTATCCTGATGGGTATGGAGTTATACATTCCCAAAAATCGTAATCGTGTAGGTCCTGTCCGTTCCCAACCCTGGTTTAATAGGGCTCGCACTGATGCATTATCGTAAATGCATAAAGTCTGTACCAAATGGAAACCAAATAAATCTATCGAAAATCACGCCAACTATATTGCCGCAAGGAATAGTTGCAAACGCATCATCACCAAGGCCAAAAAGATATTTGAAGAACGTCAATGCAAAGAATTAGTCTCATGTCCTTTGGGTGGACGTAAATTTTGGTCATTAGCTAAAGCCATCAGTAAAAACTTTAGTACATCTTCCTTTCCTCCCATGACGTATCGCGACGGAGCTGTAGTAGCTGATCCTGCTGAAAAATCCAACCCTTTGTCGATTACTCTGCATCAAATTCATGTCTCAATGATTCTGGTAAAACTGTGCTGTCGCCCAAATCTACTCCATACGCTATTAAACCAATCCGCCATCGTTATAACCTCCTGGAATCAATTATCAATAAACTTGGCTCAAACAAGGCAACTAGCCCTGACGGTATTCCAGTTATCGTCCTTAAAAAATGTTACCCCGAGCTAGTATCTGTATTGTCCAAACTCCTTTCGCTCTCCATGTCATCTGGAGAAAGACCGATCATTTCCTACTGTAAATATGAATGGCTTAGAACTCAAGTTTTCAAACTCTATTTCTATGTTAGGAATGTCCGAATCATCGAACCTTTCATGGGTTTTATCAGCCAGCAAAACAGCTGGCGTAAACTGGGCTTTCTATACAGATCTAAGCAGTACTTCACATCGCAACAACTCCCTTTACTGTATAAGGCTCGAATTCGACCTCATCTGGAATACAATTCTCAGCTCTGCGTCAGCGCTCCCCAATACGCCCTTTATCAAGGGTAAACCGCATCCAAAAAAGAGTTATCAGGCTTATAAATGACCCGTCTCTGAATAGTTTCGGTTCTTTCCTTGTTTTATCGCTATTACCATGGCAGGTGTGCCTCCGAAATACACTCCTTAATACCTTCGCAGGCCATCTTCGCTAGGAACACTCGGTTTGCCTGTTCACACCATAATTACGCACTCAAAATTCCATCGTGTCACAATAAACGGGCTCAATCTACATTTTTCCACACGCAACTAAACTGTGGAGTGCACTACCCAGTCCCTGCTTCCTCCAAACTTTGATTTAAGTCAATTTAAGGTAGCCATTCATCAACATTTCTCGGCAGCCTAACAATATCCCTAAACCCTCCCAGTGTTTCTGAGTGCTTTAGCACGTTAGGCAAATCTTAGCCTGTTCGGGAATACTATAAGTGAAAAAAATGTTTCTTTGTTGATGTGTAATGCCTCTTCCGTCATTCTTAGTGTCGCATTGCGATCGTTGGAAATTAATTCTTGCACTTTTCGAATCGACTCTGCTGTTAAAGTTGATGTTGGCCACTCATTCGTCGTCCTCCAGCGATTGCCTGCTTCGCAAAAATCGCTTGTGCCACTGAAAAGTCTTTGACTGTGATAAACATTCCACGTTTTGCGTGAAATTTAATAACAGCTGGTTGTTTCATCGTTGTATTCCGACGCGTAATAAATTGGACTGATGAACGAAATATCATAAAACTTACATATGTCAACCGATTTCAATAAAACTTTTATGTTACTTTCAAAAGAGCCCAAGCTTCAAAATAACACAATTGATGTCGCTTCTGGTTGCTGAGATATAGCTTCAGTCCAATTGCCGCATTGTTTATATCTATTTAACCATTTTCTATCCTGAATTATGATTATTGTTTTTAGAATGTTGCTTATTTTCATTACGAACGTATTACAAATTATCCTAAAAATAGTACATTGTTTTATTAGGAGTAAAAGTGTGACTTTTTGTGGCGAGACTGCATGTTTGACGCCTGAACGTAGTGAGGGCGACAATTTTAGACGAGCCACAAAAAGTGCTTCTACTCCGAATAAAACAGGCTATTTTTTCCGCAACGGAGTTCAAACGATAGACTTAATGGAATATTTTCAAGAAATATTGCAGCGCAGCTGATGGATTTAGAAAAATGTAAAACTATATTGCTGTGGTTACTGGTTTTGTGGGTGTCAAGGCGAAAAAAATGTTGACAATTCAACATGATATAATTGTCAGCAACATTTAAAGCCTAACACTAGGACTGTGCGTTTTTGGTAGGTATGTAAATCCTTTCTTTCAAAATACGTAATGCTTGTAAATATTTCAATTAAAGGGGAATAACTGCAAAACCATTGATTTTAGGTATGGGAATACCTAATACAGTTTGAAAGATAATTAAATTCTCCATTAATGGAGAGAAAAATATACAGGGTGTTCCATTTCAACTAAGCAAGTTAATTATATTTAAATAACAATGGAAAGGATTAACTGTTTCAAACACCTTGTATAGATTTCCTCCAACCAGTCATAAGGGATTTGATAGCTCATTATATTGACTATTCATAGTGACCAATATTTATTTTATCATTCTATTATATTACGGGGTATCAATTGATAAAATTTACCTTACAATTTTGGAAAATCTCAAATATTCCGAAAAGGGTAAGGTTTACATATACACAGTATAACTACAATTTAGGTTTATTTAACTCGTACATTTCGAATATGCAAAAATATACAGTGTGTTCCATTAAAAACAAAACTTTGACTATCAAGATTTCAGTTGTAGTAAAATGTATTAAGAGCAAACTTTCTTGCAGATTACATAATGTCGAATTCCGAACCCAACTGTACGCTAACCGACGTTGTTGAAATTGCTAAGACAGCTACGAACGATTTAATTCCAACCAAGTCAAGTAGAGTTTATAATCATGCTTACGAAATATTTCTCACATGGTGCAATGAAAAAAATATTACAAACTATTCTGAAAATGTGCTACTAGCTTATTTTTGTGAATTGGTAACCAAACTAAAAATGAAGAGTTCAACAATGTGGTTTCAATATTCCATGATAAACTCATTACTGAATATCAAACGTGGATTAGATATTAGCAAATACATGAAGCTGCGTGCTTATTTGAAGAAGCAGAATGAAGGCTATAACCCCAAAAAGTCAAAGTTATTCACAAAGGAACAGTTTGAATATTTTTTAAACAATTCACCTAATGAGCAATATCGAGGAATTATGGTTAGTTATAATATACTTACCTGCATAGATATATTATAGTTATTAAGGTATCAAGGGCATTATGAACTAAATAACGCACCAGGTCGACGGTGTAGAACCCGAGGGCCTCCGGCCCGAGGGGTATACGTCGACCGTGGGCGTTGTGTTCATAATGCCCGTGGTGCCTTCAACGTTTTATGTCATACTTGATCATATGCATAATAATTGAAAGAAATTGCAAACGGTGATGATTAAAACAGATAACAATAATAATTTTATAATTTTCGTGTCTATCCATGATCGTATTCTAAAAAATTTGATCGAAATGGCGAACGAAGCTGATAAATTGCCAGAGAATATTCTAACGAGAGCCGCGAAAGCGAATGAAGCAATCGTACCGAAAAATCGAAGTTCTGTTATGAAAAGAGCACGTTGATTTTGAGAAATGGATGAAAAGTAACTCGGTGAAGATAATTAATGAGACCGTGATGTTAGGTTACTTCCAGGAGTTGGTATGTTTACATAATATTTTAAGTCATTTGCTTGAAATATTGGTTTACAGTCAGAATCATATGCTCCCAATTCGCTTTGGACGAAATTTTCAATGTTACGCAAAGAATTGATGGTAAAAAAGAAGATTAAGAGTTTCGAAAAATATGTGCAGCTACAGGGATTTTTAAAACAAGTTCAGAAAGGCTATCGTCTAAAGAAATCAAAGGTCCTTACTCGGGAACAGGTTGTCGCATTTCTTACAGAAGCACCTGATTTGCAGTATCTGATGCATAAGGTAAATGTTATGTTATAAAGAGAACATTTGACCATAGACTTCGTGTATTTCAGGTTGTATTGTTGATGGGTATATTCGGAGCATGCAGACGGGACGAGCTCGTGAAGATGCGGTTTACAGATGTGCGAGATGTGGGAACGCATATAACTGTAGACATCCCTATGACTAAAACTGATAAAGGAAGAAGTTTCATTATTATTGAGGAATCACAAATGAAAGCATTGAACCTAATACGGAATTACATATCTCTGCGACCTGCAGGCGTGTCTGATGATAGATTCTTCTTATGTTTTCGGGGAAACCGTTGCACGACGCAGCCTGTGGGTAAAAACACCCTTGGAAGTATACCTTGCAAGTTTGCAACATATTTAGGGTTGCCCGAACCTAAAGCGTATACAGGACATTGTCTGCGACGTACAGGTGCCACCCTCCATTCTGATGCTGGAGGTAGCATGACAAACTTGATGAAGCTGGGAGGGTGGCAGAGTCAAACAGTGGCAAAGGAGTATGTAGATGACAGTCATTGCTTGAAGCAGAACAACGCTTGTTTCGTAGCTGGAATGCGTACAAGTACCTGTACTGAAGTAAACACATTGTCGATCATGCAAAAAAGTAGATCACCAAGAACTACTGAATCGATTAATCTTAGAAAATCTATGATTCAAGCTGGTATGCAGTTCTCTGGAGAGTTTCAGAATTGTTCTTTTTATTTCAAAGAATAGCAGTATTTAGGATAATTATTACTTATTAAGTTATTATGAAAATGTATTATTCGATAAATTAGTTTTCTTGTATCTTTATTTTTGAAGATTTTTTCCTAGACTTTTCGTTTCTCCATTTTAGTACAGATTCATTAGGCCATATTAGTGGGCGTTTTAGAAATAGCGCTCTCGGGCATTATAGAAATAACGCCCGTTGCTATTTAGAATTGCGGTTGTCATGTTAGGGTGTATTATTTCCTAATTAATGTGTCTTGATTCAGGGTTATTATGACTGAATAATGATGAAGTATGACATAAAAGTTTTAAAACATATGCTACTTTCAGATTGTTTTAAAAATAGGAGTATCAGGAGCATGTAGGTGCGATGAAATGGTGAACATGACAATAGACAATATAGAAGATTTAGGATCTGTAATTCATATGAACATTCCTGATAGTAAAACAAAAAAGTCAAGTTGGTTCACAATTGATGGAGAAAAATACGTAAATGTTTACAGAAAATATACTTCTTTACGTCCGCAAGCTATGGAAATCCGACGATTTTTCTTTAATTTCAAAATGGAAAATGTTATCGCATGGTCATGGGAATTCATACAATTAGTAACGTACCCAAAACAGTAGCAACTTTTTTAAAACTACCGGATTCAAAAGATTACACAAGCCATGCTTTAAGAAGAACTTCAACTACTTTGCTTGTGGACGGGGGAGCAGATATCACTTGTTTAAAGCGGCATGGAGGTTAGAGGTCGAGCACTGTGGCTGAAAGATACATAGAAGACACTTTATCTAATAAAAAAGAAACTGCAAAAAAATACTAATGTCCAATTCTCCTTCACTGAACCTGAATGCAGCTTCTGATGAGCGAAATTCTGTCGACGTTGATGTAACAGAAGTAACAACAAGTAAGGAGTCAAGAGAAATTTTGTTGGAAAACTCATTCAACTCTGCACAACATTCTGTTGAATTAGAAGTCAATAAATCAGGAAGTGTATTAAATTTGTGCGGTGCAATCTTAAATAATTGCAATTTTACCATTAATAATTATCGTTAATAAAGTTCTAAAGTTCAACTCTGTTAAATTTCTGTCACGCCACGCAAATTTCAATATTTTTTATAGAGTTTTAAATAATTTCCGCTGTTTATTTCTTCGGAAATAATAAATGATCTCGAAGAGTAATTTTTGGAATCGTTAATTTTGATAATGATCGTCAATGTCATCAAGAGTAATGTTCTGCTCTGCGACAAGCTCCAGCCAAACCAAAGATGGTAGCCACTTTTATCATAAGATATACCTCGTCTGGTGCTACCATACATTTGGCAATATCTTATTTAGTGAATATTTTTGCTTTGTTTGCTCGTAAACCAATATGTTGTTTTTTTAAGTACGTTGTTAACTTATAAAACTTGCTTATATCAATTTTTTTTAATTTTTACTAAACTCTTGATCATTGAATAACGCAACCAAAGTGTGTTTGGCTTCAGTACTTTTCTCAGATCATGAAAGTACGCTCTTTAAAGTTTAAAAATGTTCGTATTGTTTTCATACCGATCTTTGGATTTTGTAGGTAACAAGTCTAAATCTATTAGAGCGGCAGATTCTAAAATAGCTTCTGGTAATTCTTCCTCTGATGAGTCCATTGCAAATAATGGCTTTTATTAACTTTTCTACACAAAAACTTATAGGTCTTTTAGCAAATTCAGATTTGACTGACACAATAATAATTACTGTATTGCTATGGTGATATATTTTATCGGAAGTGACAAGATGACACTTGATTTGATGTATTAAATCTTGGCCGTCATGGGTACTGTTCAATGAGATTTAACCACATTAGTATTGTTTAATAAAAACATCATATAAACTAATAATTTTTGCACATAATTTAGTTAAACACGCGTGAATGGAATAAATGAAATGTAATTAAAGACAGATATAACTATAACCCAGATGGTTTTATTATGATATATAAAATAATGTGATGAACAAAACAAGATTTAAAACTACTAATTATTCACATAATTTAGTCGAATGCACGTAAATTTGAATAGTTGCAAAGTAATTAAACACAGATATTATAACTGTAACTCAGTTATTCTTGTATTTAAAATAATGTGAGGAACAAAACAAGATTTATTTTCCCGCACTAGTGGGAAGTAGTGTGGGAAAGTAAGTTTCCCGCACTAGTGCGTGAAAGTGATACTTTCGGAAATAAAATGCGTACGGTCGTACAAGTACTTTTTTGTACGTTCATGGCAGACAAAAAAGTGACGTCTGTGAAATCAAACTTCAACATTATGAACTGACGTTAATAAAGTCGACATTTTTTGATGTTTGCGAAAAAAAATTATTTCATTCCTTTAAATTTTTACTTTGTAGGTTAGAATGTCGTGCGTTGTTTCACACCAGATATTTTGTGTTGTTCAAGTACTCTGATTTAAATGGTACTGGTTTCCTTTCTAGTTAGTTCTATAGTTCACTGTGCGTACCCTACGCGTTGAATAATTGTCACTATTAAATTTAAGCACAGGGAAATAGTTCCTTATGAATTGAGAACTCTTTATTTTATAATCTGTACTGTTAAATGATTCCTCAAGCAAAAAAATGATTATTAATATTTATCTTTTTTCTTATTTTGGGGATTTAGTGATTTTATCTGCGTGTATTCAGTGTGTATGTTACAACACAGATATTAATCACAAGCCCACCATCAATTGACCAATATTTACTTATTAAAATTTAAAATCTCTTTAATATAAAAATACAGATGAATACAAAAACATACATATGCACATTTCATTCAAAACTTAAATGTATTTTAATTGGCTGTTCCATTCACCCGGTATTACCCAGAAAGTTTTTTCACCTTAATGTCACTAACCTAATCAATAAACGAATAAAGAACAGATAGCCGATGTATATTTATTACCTATATATAAATTGTTTTAAATACTTAACTTAATAAATTATTCATTTTGAATGTTCTAGGTAGTTATTTAGCTTCCGTTCCTTTTCCACCCCTACACAGTTTTTCTACGAATTATGGCCGTCGTCGACCTTTCGCTGAACGAATGCTATTATTTCAATTTAAAAGGTATTGATTATAAAAATAATTTACATAAATATTTTAGCAAAACTCCTTAAGGTTCAATTTAAGCATGCGCTCATCTTAAACTGGTACAATATCGACTATTTGTATTAATTATTTAATTTGAGAAACAAGTGTTGTTACTGTAACACGAAATCCACGCAATGCACATTTCTTCCTTTCGACACGTTCAGTCATCATTAGCATTTCATCAAAACCACAAACAATGAAAGGTCTTTGGATTACTTTAGGAATTTTATGTAGTATCATCGCTATATTTATATTTATTAAACTGTATTTGGTGCTAAGTACAGGTTGGGATAGAAGTCCCACATGTTTGGTTGGGAAAACAGCTTTGGTTACAGGAGCCAATACCGGTAAGCTCAACATAAATTTGTTTCGCACATTAATTTCAGTCAATAGGAATTGGATTTTACACTGCCCAAGATTTTGCAAAACGAGGTGCGCGTGTTATTTTAGCATGTAGAGATCTGCACAAAGGTGAAGAAGCTAAATCCAGAATAATCGAAGCAACTGGAAATAGTAACGTGGTGGTGAGAACAATTGATTTATCTTCTTTAGCTTCTGTACGAAAATTTGCCGTTGAGATCAAAGCTTCCGAAAATAGATTAGATATCTTAGTGAATAATGCTGGAACTGGATTATTCGAGCAATCATTTACGCAAGATGGTTTAAGCTTAACAGTACAAGTAAACCATTTCGGCCCTTTCTTACTGACAATTTTGTTATTAGGTGAGTAAGAATTAATTTACATAACTATAATAATTGTTATTTAAGGTCTATTAAAAGTTTCATCGCCCAGTCGTATAGTTATGGTTTCATCAGAATCTGCTCGAATTGCAAAATTAAATGTTGCCGATTTGAATTCTATGCCTGATCATTATTTTAAGCAAACTGTGGATTACGCGAATACCAAGTTGTGCAATATGTTAGTAGCAAACGAATTAGCTGTCAAACTTAAAGGAACAGGCGTTGATGTTAATACTGTTCATCCCGGCGTTGTTAAAACGGAGTTCTTCAGACATTTATCTACTTGTAAACAACGTTTAATTAGAATTACAAGCTATTTTTATAAAGTAAAAAGAAATACATGTTTTTTAAAAAAGTAATATACTTAATGTGGTTTTTAGAGTTCAGAAGCAGGTGCTCAAACAACAATTTACGCTGCTGTATCAAAAGAAATTTCTGGAATATCGGGTGCATATTTCATTGATTGTAAAAAAGCAAAAATGCCGAGAGCTGCTAATAACGTACACCTTGCTAAACAAATTTGGGAACGAACTGAAGCGTTTGTTAAATTATCAGCGGAAGAAAAACAATTTTTATACCAGTAATTCGCTTTGTCAATGTGCGGTGTGTTTAACACTTATTGCAAATATATAGTTTCGACAATGCACTCTACACAATTAAATACATTAGAGAAATACCTGTTAGTATGTTTAAAAATGCTCTAAAATCAATTTGTACAGTTTTACTAAAACACTTTAATAAAGAATGTTATTATTATAGCTGTAGTAAGTATAATTACAAGCTTTTTAGGCCACTTTTTTTTTAAACCAGAAGAAACGTGTGTGACTTCATTAAAATATAACTAAGTTTTTTTCAGTGTTGTAATTCCGCATTATTAAAGACTACAAAATATATTTTCAGATTTGATGTTGCTATAATTGTACAGGGTGGTTTTTTTTCGTTAATATTATAGGGTATAGGCTAAACGGTAAGAGATACAAATAAACTAAGATAGGTGTCCCGTTTTCTTTTTTAGTGTTTAGTTTAATGGCGCAATCGGGTCTACGCTAACTAGATTGGTTTCGAAGATACAGTGATTCTCAAAATCTGCCGGTTTTTATTATCTCTTATGACTCGGTTATTTATGGAGATAAAAAAAAGCTTTAGATACGAAAGTTTTATGACTTTTACGTTGAATCCAGTGGCGTTCTTAAAAAATATAGATGTTTGATTTTTGAGATATTATCAAAAGTAGCATTTTCTTAAATGGGACACCCTGTATCTGATAATCTCAAAAATTGCATTTTTCTTGAGATTGCAACAATATATAACACTTAATATTTTGCATTGTCCTAAATAGCTAAAATACTAAAAAAACATTTTTTTTTAGTTGGCCATTAATTGAATGTTTTAAGCAATTGTTTCTGTTTGTTTACATGTCATAAAATTCAGTACCAATTATGTATTGTTATTCTTATTTCGTTTCCGATTATATTTTTTAAAAAAGGTGATTAAAATGAATAATTTTCAAAATTATGAAAAATTAAATATGCTTGAGTGCTACATTGAGAGTAATAAAAATAAAGACGCAGCTCTAGACTTATATTTTGAGCGTTATCCGGAACGACGACAGCCAGAACAACAAATATTTGAAAAATTATATCACAATTTAAGTAAGTATAGATCATTTGGGAAACCAAGAAGTAAGATTTACAATAAGGCAAATAGAGCAAGAGATGAAATAAATACATTAGCTTGTGTTGCTGCTGATCCGACGATATCTAGCCGTAATATTGAGAAAGATATTGGCACAAGTAAATCCAAAGTTTTAAAAACGTTAAGAAAGCATAAGTATAAACCATATAAAATAAGAAAGGTTCATAACTTACATCCTGGAGATGAAGAGCGGCGTTTAACATTTTGTCGTTGGTATTCGCAGCAGATTAATCGGAATCCCAATTTTTTTCAAAATATAATATGAACCGACGAGGGGTTTATATCTAGCGAAGGAATTTTTAATCGACATAATAATCGATATTGGTCAAACATAAATCCTCATCAGACGGTCGCCAGGATACAACAAGGACGGTTTGGGTTCATTATGGGTGGGCTATATCAAAAAGAGTCCTTAACTACAGAATTTTAATGAAAATTTGAATGCTCAAGGATACATCCAAATTTTGGAAGAATGTGTAATAATGGAGTTGGATAACATGCCATTAGCTGCAAGAAATAATGTTTATTTACAATAAGACGGTGCTCCAGCACATAATAGCCACATGGTAAGGGACTTATTAAATGTCAATCTTGGCGAAAATTGGCTTGGTACATATGGACCAAACAGATGGCCTCCGCCTTCCCCGACCTGACGCCACTCGACTTTTATTTTGGGGATCTATCAAAATGAAGTCTATAAAACCAAGTAATACTGTAGAAGAACTCAGAACAAATTTTATTAATTGCATTGGAAGAGTGCCAAATATTCAAATCTATAACGCCACTCGTTCAGTTACAAGCAGAGCCCAAAAATGCATCGAGCAGAATGGAAGACAATTTGAGCACCTTTTGTGATTAACCACCTGTGCTAATTGTTATATATAAGTATTTGAAATAATCACTGTTGAGTTGTTATAAATCTTTTCTTGTTTTTTGCAGTTGTTGTTTTAGTTTATTAATGTTTTATTATTGTTATTATCTGCAATTTTATTAGCCTATTATAAAATAAAGAATTGATTAAATCCATGGCCAACTAAAAAAAAATGTTTTTTTAGTATTTCAGCTATTTAGGACAATGCAAAATATTAAGTGTAATATATTGTTGCAATCTCAAGACAAAAATGCAATTTTTTGAAATTATCAGATACAGGGTGTCCCATTTAAGAAAATGCTACTTTTGATAGTATCTCAAAGAATCCAACATCTATATATTTTTTAAGAACGCCACTGGATTCAACGTAAAAAGTCATAAAACTTTCGTATCTAAAGATTCTTTTATCTCCATAAATAACCGAGTCATAAGAGATAATAAAAACCGGCAGATTTTGAGAATCACTCTGTATCTTCGAAACCAATTTAGTTAGCGTAGATCCGATTGCGCCATTAAACTAAACACTAAAAAAGAAAACGAGACACGTATCTTAGTTTTTTGTATCTCTTACCGTTTAGCCTATACCCCATAATATTAACGAAAAAAAACCACCCTGTACATTCACTTGTGAATAATGGTTTTTTGAATGTTAAGAAGTTCTTTGATTCCCATTCAGTTATAAGCCATTTCAAACGGTTGGCAAAGCCTTTGCGTGTATTTAAACATTCGTACTTAGTTAGGGAAAAGTCTGAATGCAAACTCTAGAGAGAATAAAGATACATAATTTATTGACTAAACATTTTCCGTCCCTTATTAATTATTATTACATGCACAAAAGTGCTTGTGCTGATTTTGGACTTCATTGGCTTGGTGATGAAGGGCCTATCGAGAGGGTACTCATTTAAGTTCCTTTCTAAATCCTATGCGCTGAACAACATTATTAGTGGCGGACTGACCTTGGAAGGCGGATGGTGATTTCATAACCACTGTCAAGCTTCGAAATGAAAAGATTAATACTCTAGAAAAACCAGTTTAGTTTATTGAATGATATGTTTTGCTTGTTTACTTGTTAATATTACAAGTATAGTGAAACATTAAACAGTGGGCTTTGTTTATTTACATTTTTTATATTGGCCTGAATAACAGCTTTGTTTAAATACTAGACAAGGCAATTTTTAACCGCCCTTGCGTCGTTAATCCTTCTACGAAACTAAGGTTAACTGGTGTTAGGTTATGCGAAGTATACATAGATTTATAGTTTAGTCTTGTTACTATGACCGGCACGCTCGGAATGTGTCCATACGTAAAGCTGGACGCACACTACAGCGATTCCGGCCCGGCCCGGCCGGCCTGGCCCTTATTTAAAAGTACGAATATGTGTAATCAAATTAACACCTGCGCACTAACCGGACGCATCGGCTCGCCCACAACCGGCCGCAACTGTCAGTCGTCTGTACGAGAAACTGGGGCCGGAGCCGGTGGAGTGGGGGAACCGCGCTTTTCTTACAGACGAGTCATTTCCACCATTCTGCAGGTGACTTTTTTATTCAAAGGACATAATCAGTTATGCGGATAATTAAATAATTCATTTACGGGTTTTTGTAAGAATTTTGGGATCTTTACACGATCTCACCATTTTCATTCCAACACTCAAATAGAAAAAACACTATATGTAACTTTTTCTTGGCCAACGGTCATTAACCCTGAGGTTAAATCATATCTGCAGTGCGTAAACATCCTTCATATCAGCAGACTCTGCCTATTGACATCGAAGCCATTATTCTGAAAATCTATGGCTATTTCTACATTTATACTGTTCAAGTTGAACAATTAAAAGAATTTTGTGAGTTTGTTAACGTTGAATACCAAAAACTGTAGGGATAAAGTAAAACCAGATGGTTACCGTTGTTACTATGGATAGAAAGAATATTAAAAATGTTCAAACCGTTACAGAGTTACTTTCTCTCTCAAGAAAAATGGTCTACATTGATTTTTAATAGCTTTAAATACAGTTTTTTAGAAGTTTGACTATTGTTTCTTCACCCGCAAGCTTCCAGATTTCATAAATGTGTGCTGCAGGTGGAATCTGAAAAATCTTGAGTGGTAGAAGTATACATGGTTCTATCAAATTTAAAGCAACAATCAATCGCCAAATCAAGTGAATACCATGCTAATAGCTTCGATAAATAAAGCAGAAGACCTAACCGTTACCCAATTTAAAATGTCAGTGGCCATGTTTTATACTACTTGTACAGTTTATTTGGGCAAATGCACGCAACACTTTGAAGAATCGCAATCGTTTGGTTGGGTATGCTAAAAAAAAGGAACCTCTGTGGTTAGATGTTGGAAACTCATTAACTGTTGTTGAGAAACAACTCCCTGATATTCTTATAGATGACTCGGAACTTTTGACGAAATTGTGTACATTAAGATATATACAACCAGTAAAAAATTAAATAGTGTAAAGAAGTTTCTGTTTCTATTGACAAACCATGGGTTGAGAGTTCAAGAGTAAAATATACCACACAACAATATACTAAATATCTGGTGTGGAACATCACACGACCTTCCGACCTACAAAATGGAAATTGAAAGAAATGAAATAACTTTAATAACATTTTTGTAGGATAATTATGCAACCTCTTTCATAATAATTAAAAATTATTATTAATATTATTAAATAATAAATAAAAAGTTTTACCTCGAGTAGAATTTGAACCTACGACCTGTACTTTGCTAGAGTACCGCGCTAACCAACTGCGCCATCAAGGTTCAAACCCCATCGATGTAAATTTTGTCTTTATGTATTTATTTATTTATTATTTAAGATATATATATATATATATATATATATATATATATATATATAAAGTAAAACCGTTACAGAGTTACTTTCTCTCTCAAGAAAAATGTTCTACATTGATTTTTAATATAATATATATTTATATTATATTTACCTTTGAACTTATTCGTTCATGAAAAAACTTATAATAATTTAATATTAGTCAAGTTGCTTTGGTATGTGTGAATCCTTGCGATATTGCAGGCTCACATTCCATTAATACAATTAATTTGATTGTAATCTAATTATATTTAAAATTTACATCAGTTCTACATACATAAAGACAAAATTTACATCGATTGGAGCTTGAACCTTGATGGCGCAGTTGGTTAGCTCGATACTCTAACAAAGTATAGGCCGTAGGTTCAAATCCTACTCGAGGTAAAACTTTTTATTTATGTATTTAATCAAATTAATAATAACTAAAACAATTATGTATGTTAAACAGATGTTTAAAACGTGCCAGACAAAGGTTAATGAACATCTAGATGCTAACTAAAAAAATTAAAAGAAATGAAATAATTTTAATTACAATTTTCTAAGGGTAACTACATGCAACCTCTTTTTATACATTAGTAGTACCGGGGCACCTTGGCCACCATTTTTTTTCATGACGTCACGCTTGGGCCACCTTTGGTCGCCATTTCTTACATGCCCACGTGGCGATCGTTTTTCACCTGAGAATGAAAATATTGTTATTAATATTTATTAGGGTTGTTTTTATCAAAGGAGATTGCTTACCTACAGGAAAAACACGAAAAATGTATTTATGCATTGGGGGTTGCATTCTAATAATGGGTCCTAGTCTTGTAAGACGGAAATCTGTTCGCGGGCTTCGCCCCTGTCATAAAAATTGTATCCTAATAAGAGACCCTAGTCTCGTAAGGCATAGATTCCGTAAGACTAAAAATTAAATATTGTTGCATGTTGCATGGTTGCATTCTAATAAGGGGTCCTAGTCTTGTAAGACGGAAATCTGTTCGCGGGCTTCGCCCCTGTCATAAAAATTGTATCCTAATAAGAGACCCTAGTCTCGTAAGGCATAGATTCCGTAAGACTAAAAATTAAATATGAATGAAAATGATTAAATCGTATTATTGATGTTTTATAGAAGCAGATGGACTTGGTAATTTTTTTAAGTTAACACCTCTATTAAAATTCTTACAGGTAGTGTAAGCCTAAAAATTAAATACGGATTAAAAATGATTAAATCGTATTATTGATGTTTTATAGAAGCAGATGGATATGGTATTTTTTTAAGTTAACATGTCTATTAAACTTATTACAGATAGTGTAAGCCTAAAAATTAAATACGTATGAAAAATGATTAAATCGTATTATTGATAAAAACAGATTGACTTGGGGTTTTTAAGTTAATATGTATTTTATGGTTATTAAAATTATTACAGGTAACGTAAGGCTAAAAATTAAATATGAATGAAAATGATTAAACCGTATTATTGATAGAAGCGAATAGCCTTGGTATTTTTTAAAGCTGGTGTTTATGTCTATCTAACATGAAATTTAAATATCATCCTGCGAGGAATAAATGTTTTTGCTTTACAATGTGGTTTATGTTTCGTAATGCGTTTATTATTACAAAAGACATTGCATAATTGTAATTAAAATTATTATTACATTTCTTTTAATTCCTGTCTACAGATTGTGTCCTTTTACCTAAGCGAAAATTTATTTATACATAGTTTAAATTATTTCACTTCGATGTCATTAAAATAAAATGTGTAATACAGTTACTTAATTAGTTTGCTTACGGCAATAACATTCTTTAAATGGTTTTACCTATAGAATGCATTTATTAAGCTGTTATAAAATGCAATCGGAAAGTAACAACCACTCATTGACATCGTGTTAAATGAATGTGTTTTCGTAATAGAGTTAATTATAAAGGAGACTGCATAATTGTTATTAAAATTATTATTACATTTCTTTTGAGTTCCATTTGAGGGTTGTGGCCTTTACCTATATACGAATTTTATTACAACATGCTTATTTTTACCTTGAGAAAGTCACCTTCAACATTACACATAATTAAAAATGAGTAATTAAGTTGCCATGCTTTAAACGATTTCTACCATGAGAACGTTAAATTATGTGTGCAAGGTCTAAGCAGAAATAAAATGCGTTAATACGATGAATGGTTACACATACGCATTACAGGATGTTTTACGCTTCATTGTGTATTCCCTTTAATAGTGCCCTCAATTAAAAAGCAAAATATTGAAGGTCGACTGCTAAATTATATGCTCTTGGTTTTAAGTGTAAAATAAAACTGCATTAATACGTTAATACACATATTAATTAAAAATAAATATTGAACGTTGACAGTTAAAATTATGTGTGTAAGGTCTAAGCAGAAAATAAATGCATTAAATTTTTGCACATATGCTTTACAGTTGTATGTTTTACGCATCATATAGGTAAAATTTTGCGACGCGAGGTTTTCGACGAAGGATGTTTCGGCGACACCACTCCAACCCTCCCCGAACATAACCGAGAATGTAAGACAGGTGTAGGGCGTCGCAACTTGTTCTCGGGTCTTCGCCCCTTGTCGTGATCGAAACTTGTTCGTGGGCCTTCGTGTATTATCGTGGTACGCTTGGCGGAACATTTGAATTTGTATTATAATAAGGCGCCTAATGCTAAATTATATGACAAGTGTAGGGCGGCGCAACTTGATCTTGGGGCTTTCCCCCTTGTCGAGGTCCCATTGTAGGAAACGTTCAGGCCCTCGCCCCTCAACCAAAAATTTGAATTTATTTGTGGAGGCATCTATGAGCGGAAATTTGAACTTGTATTATAATAAGGGGACCTAATGATAACTTGTAAGACAGAAATAGGGCTCCGCAACTAGCTTTCGGTCTTAGCCCCTGGTCCCTTGGCGGGAAATTTTAATTTATATTTAACTGTTTAGATTCTGATTACTTATTGCGTGAAATTTGAACTTGTGTTCTAATAAGTGGCCTATTGCTAACTTATAAGACAAACGTACAGCTTTGCGACTTGCTTTCAAGTCTTAGCCCCCTGGTCCCTTGGCGGGAAATTTGAATTTGTATATAAGTGTTTACATTCTGATTACTTATTACGAGAAATTTGAACTTGTATTGTATTCTAATAAGCGGGCCTAATGCTAGCTTATAAGAGAGGTATAAGGACTCGCAACTTGCTCTCGGGGCTTAGACTCCAGGCCCCCCTTGGCGTAAAATTTGGATAGGTATTCTAATGAGAGGGGCCCTAATGCTAACTTGTAAGACAAGTGTAGGGCTTTGCAACCTACTTTCGGAGCTTCCACATCTTCTAGGTGTAAAATCTGAATTTGTATTTAAGTCTCTGCTGGTTAAGGCAGCAAATTTGAATCTGTATTCTAATAAGGTGGACCCCTTGACAGAAAATCTAAATTTGTATTTGTCTTTGCATTCTGTTTGGTTATGGCGGAGAATCTGAATTTGTATTTTAATAAGGAACCCTAATGCTAACTTGTAACACAGGTGTAGGACTTCACAACCTGCTCTCGGGGTTTAGCTCCTTACTACATCTACAAGATTTTATTAAATCTTTAAGTCTCTACATTCGGATTGTTTATTGTGAGAAATCTTAACTTGTATTCTAATAAGAGGGCCTAATGCTGACTCATAAGACAGCTATAGGGCTTCGCAACTTGTTTTCGAGTCTTCGCCCCTGGAGGAAAATTTAAAATTGTATTTAAGTTTTGCAGGTTATGGCAAGGGGCTAAACCCCGAGAGCAAGTTGTGAAGCCCTACACCTGTCGCACAAGTTAGCATTAGGGCTCCTCTTATTAGAATACCAATTTAAATTCCCCGCCAAGGGGCCTGGGGTGTAAGCCCCGAGAGCAAGTTGCGAGCCCTTATACCTGTCTTATAAGCTCACATTAGGCTCACTTATTAGAATACAATACATGTTCAAATTTCTCGCAATAAGTAAAATCAGAATATAAACACTTAAATACAAATTCAAATTTCCCGCCAAGGGACCAGGGGGCTAAGACCCGAACGCAAGTCGCGAAGCCCTATGTCTGACTTATAAGTTAGCAATAGGGCCCTTATTAGAATACAAATTCAACTTTTTTGCAATAAATAATCAGAATGTAAACACTTAAATACAAACCCAAATTCAAATTTCACGCTAAGGGACCAAGGGCTAAGATCAAAAGTAAGTTGCTAAGTCCTATGCCTGTCTTACAAGTTATCATTAGGCCCCCTTATTATAATACAAGTTCAAATTTCCCTTCATAGATGGCTCCACAAATAAATCCAAATTTTTGGATGAGGGGCGAGGACCTGAGAGTAAGTTGCTAAGCCCTACATCTGTTTTATAAGTTAGAATTATACCGCTTATTACAACATAAATTCATATTTCCAGCCATAACCTGCAGCGACTTAAATACAAATTTAAATTTTCCGATAATGGGGCCTCAACAAGGGGGTAGAACCCCGAGAGCAAGTTGCGCAGCCCTACACCTGTCTTACAATTTAGCATTAGGCCACTTATAATACAAATTCAAATTTCAGCCAATACAACAATACACGAAAGCCCACGAACAAGTTCCGATCACAAGGGGCGAAAACCGAGCACAAGTTACGACGCCCTACACCTACCTTACAATCTCGGTTATGTTCTGGGAGGGTGTGAGGGGGGTCGCCAAATCAGCCTTCTCCGAAATCCTCGCGTCCCAAAATTTTAGCTATATGAACCGTAAAACAAACAACTGTAATGCATATGTGTAACCATTTAATGCATTTATTTTCTGCTTAGACCTTGGACACATAATTTTAACTATCAACCTTCAATATTCACTTTTAATTAATATGTGTATTAAGTAACGTATTAATGCAATTTTATTTTCCGCTTAAACCTTGAGCACAGAATTTAGGAGTCGACCTTCAATAATTTTGCTATTTAATTGATAGCACTATTAAAGGGAGTACACAATGAAGCGTAAAACATACTATAATACATGTGTGTAACCATTTATCGTATTAATGCATTTTATTTTTGCTTAGACCTTGTACACATAATTTAACGTTCTCAAAGTACAAATCGTTTAAAGCATGGCAGCTTAATTACTCATTTTTAATTATGTATAATGTTGAAAGTGACTTTCTCAAGGTAAAAATAAGCATGTAATAAAATTCGTATATAGGTAAAGGCCACAACCCTCAAATGGAACTCAAAAGAAATGTAATAGTAATTTTAATAACAATTATGCAGTCTCCTTTATAATAAACCCTATTACGAAAACACATTCATTTAACACGATGTCAATGAGTGGTCGTTACTTTCCGGTTGCATTGTATAACAGCTTAATAGACACATTCTATATGTAAAATCATTTAAAGCATGTTATTGCCGTAAGCAAACTAATTAACGAATTACTCATTTTATTTTAATGACATCGAAGTAAAATAATTTAAACTATGTATATATAAATTTCGTTTGGTAAAAGGTCACAATCTGTAGATAGGAATTAAAAGAAATGTAATAATACTTTTAATTACAATTAAGCAATGTCTTTTATAATAATAAACGATTACGAAAAATAAACCACATTGTAAAAGCAAAAACATTTATCCCCGGCAGAATGATATTTAAACTTCGTGTTGGATAAACATAAACACCAGCTTTAAAAGATACCAAGGCTACCCGCTTCTATCAATAATACGGTTTAATCAGTTTCATTCATATTTAATTTTTAGCCTTACGTTACCTGTAATAATTTTAATAACCATAAAATACATATTAACTTAAAAACGCTAAGTCCATCTGCTTCTATTAATAATACGATTTAATCATTTTTCATAAATATTTAATTTTTAGGCTTACGCTATCTGTAATAATTTTCATAGACATGTTAACTTAAAAAAATACCAAATCTATTTGCTCCATCTGCTCCTATAAAACATGAATAACAGGATTTAATTATTTTTATTCATATTTAATTTTTAGTCTTACGGCATCTATGCCTTACGAGACTAGGGTCTCTTATTAGAATACAATTTTTATGACAGGGGCGAAGCCCGAGAACAGATTCCCGTCTTACAAGACTAGGACTCCTTATTAGAATGCAACTCACAATGCATAAATAAATTTTTAAAGTAAAAAGGTCACAATCTGTAGATAGGATTAAAAGAAATGTAATAACAATTATGCAATCTCTTTTGATAAAAACAACCTTAATAAATCTTAATAACAGATTAAATCCTTTTATTCTGAGGTGAAAAAAGTACGATCCTCACGTGGGCATATAAAAAACGGCGACCAAATGTGTCCCAAGGGTGACGTCACGAAAAACAAAATGACGGCCAAGGTGCTCCGGTACTATTTACGTTCATAACAAAAACAGGCAACATTGTAAAACAAAAACAATAACCTACCTATGTTATAATGATGTTTACAACTTCATGTCAGATAGATATTAATAGATATAAATACATGTTAACCCCAAGCCGACCGCTTCTATAAGATATTAATACAGTTTAACCATTTTCGTTTATACTTAATTAAGTTTAGACTTACCTTGCGTTAAATCAGGAAATGTCACAAACAAAAGTTATGCAAAATTCAGTTTTTTTAACAAATATGTCTAACTTTTTCTTATAAAATTAATCGTTATTCAGATATTGAAAAACACTTAAATTCTACCTTAGGAATTTTTTGGCGCTAAATTACTCGTCGTGTCAAAAAATTGTATAGAATATGATTAATCGATATGTTTAAGGTCTATACCTAGGTATTTTTATATCTTTGAAATATGTCTTAGAAATATTTGATAAAATTCAAAAACTGACCCTAATAACCCCCCTCTCCCTCCCGCCGCTGGATTTCTCCCAAAATCTAATTACCTCCAAGAAGCTTAAATACAAATTTCAAGTACGTAGTTGTTTTCGTTCTGGAGTTATCTGGGATACTAACATACATCTACTCACACGCACTCACGTATGTATGCACGCGCACACACAAATACACGCACATCGTTTTTTCTGTCATCGTTGTTCCGTTGATGCTGTGCTGCTCGATGATCTGCGTGTTTGTTTAATGCTAGTTTTCAAGTATTCGGTAACCCTTGTCCGTCATCTCTCGAGTTGAGACTAAGTGGCCGTTTCTTGATTTCAATCGCTTCTCTTATTGTCGGTTGAGTGAAGTAGTTGACACTTGCTATCATTCTTGTTTCCTCGAAATTTGTTGTATGAGGTATTTTGCGTATGTTGGGATAACGATGATTTGGAGTGTTGTTCATAACTGCTTGTTGGTGTTTATGTCGTCCTCTTTTATTTGTAGTAAATATAGTTTAGATTTTGTGTGCTTATTTTATCTGTGGTACCTTTTACGTATGGTAGAAGTACTTTGTTGGTTTTTTCATGTATGATGTTTTCCCTTCGTTTCTGGATTTCTTCAGAGATGCTATTTTTGGTTTATGTTTTTGTTGTTTTTTCCAGGTACGTTGTAGGATCCGTCTTTATTTGTCTATACCTCGCATCTTGCAACATTGTTTCGATATTCCTATCGTAGTCTTTCTTGTCCATATTTGTAATAGCTGCTTCAGTGCCTGATATAATTTCTTCTACCGGCCTTTTTCTAACACAGATCGTGCTGCATTCTGAAGTGTGGTTGCAGATATACATGGTGGCCCACCACAGACGACACGTCTTCTCCACTAAAAATGATTGAATATTAAAAAATTTTTGTAGAAATGACGGGAACAGTTTGAAGTTCAATTCTAGAATATTGCAGATTATACAGGGTTCATAAAAAGGGTCATATCAAATTTGTATTTTTTTAAATGAAACACTCTGTATTTCATATCATTTATGAAAATAATGGTGTTACTGTTATGGTTCCTATACCTAACATCAACAGGTTTTCAGATATTTTTAGACTTATAAAATTGCAATGGAAAATTTAAAAAGAAAATACATTTATTTTACCCTCGTTTCACAAATATTAGTGAAGTTTAAAGTCAAAGAGATAGTTTTTAATTTAATAAAAAACATACAGGCTGAAATAAAATTTAGGGCAAATTTGATCACTTTAAACTAGACTATCTTAATAAATTTAAATGATTCACCCTGTATGTAATGCCTGAATATGCTATAACATTTTAATGTATTTCGATTTGTATTAGGGCTTCCTATAGCTATTTTCAACAATAACGTCAATTTTTTGCATTTTGTTAATTACGCCATATACTGAGCGCCTTTCTAATAAATCAAAGCTATTTTGCGGTTGTGGATGCTGCAAATAAATTTCAATATCAACTTATTGGCTTTTAATGGAATACAGAATCATAATAATTGTTATCGTTACGGAATAATTTTAAAATCATACTTGCTAGAAACAAGTATCCAAATTTTCTTATTTCAATAAAATATCTGAGGAAATGTTCAATATTTTCAATTTAATTTACAAAAAGAAAAGAAAAATAAAAACATGGATATTAGGTACAAAAGTTAATGGAATAAAGATTAGAGAACAGATTATTATTCATTATTGTCCGTCACCAGAAATGTAGTATAGTTAATTGAAATTGAAATTGTTAATTTATTACAAATTTTTACATTGTTTGGAAATATCTGAATTATAAAATTACAAGTTAAAATTCCAATTGTGTGAGGATCAGATATGTATTTTTGTTCTCGATTTTGTTACCTTTGATAAATTTAAGTCTGTTCTAAAATTACAATTCATTTCGCACGTGGGTACTCCTATTTCATTAAGGGAGGTTTTGGATTAGTTTTGTGTAAATAATAGTTATTTTAAGTATTAGTAATTATAGTTAGTTGAAAGTGAAATTACGCCTTGTAAAACTATATTCAGTATTAAAATTATTACTTTGTATGGAGCATGGTTTAAAAGCATTTGGACGTCAATCTGATAAATTTATTTTAATAAACAAAGACATTGGATCCTACATGCGTTATTTTGAGGCTGATTTTCGTTGACGAGAATATCAGGTTGCATTGATAAGGTACCGTGAGATCTTGTGCAGAGTAGAATGTTTTTTACGGCGTAATTTTCCGGTTTTTTTGCCAATGTGTCTTCGTTTTTAGCGCGTACGATGATTTAAAGTATTGAGGTTGTAGGATTGGCTAATTAAGATTTAAAGGGGATCAAATTTAAGATGGCGAGAACTGAATGAATGGTTAGTCAGTCTTGATAGAGATGTAGCTAAGGCTCACGTTTAATTGTTTTGCGGCGTCGCAATGTACGCGAAATGGTTTGATGGTGCAGGATGGAATTTAGTTACGCCGTAGCGAGGGTGTATCAAACATTTTCGTGGAAAGATTTTTCCGTTACTATCGTTTTCGGATATTTGGAAGATTCCCACATCCCGGGTAAATTATATCGTCTGTGTGTCGTTCGTCAGTAGTGACAATTTCGGGTCATAGAATTGGTTCTAATGTTTTTATTAAGTGCTCAGCCTTAATTCTGTTAAACTGTTGTTTTTTCGAAATTTGCTTTATGCGGATTTCTTGTAATATGTTCCTAGTTACATTGTAGCTTTCGTGTACATAGCCAACCCCTAACGAACAATAAATTCGCTGTAAATAACTCGGTTTATAAATTCGTCTAAATATAACTTTTGCTTAGTAAGTTTATAGTTAATTAGTTAAAATTTAAACAGTGTAGTGTAAATATAAACATTCGTGTACCGTATAACAAAATGTATCAAACACAGTACTCTGATATAATCAAGTTTCTTAAATTCACAATGTGGTTTATCCCTTGAGGAGATTTCGAGGGTGGTCACGACGATCGTTCACGTCGTTGAGACATCTACAGCCATCCTATGGAGCCCTACTGTTCGCTGTACCAAGAAACGGGGAAGAGCTTACGAGATCATACTTTACCGAAATTTCGTATTACATCAGTGTTACATTTGGATTGTTCAACGTTTTCTATAATCATTATTAGTGTTTTAAAAATAAGATTATTGTTTTTGTGGAAATTGAATTAGCTAGTATAAATCCCATTCGTTAATTTTACAAAATATATAGATATAAAATTGAAAAGATTCCCCTGAATGTAAGTAATATCATGTTGTTAACAAATTATATACATATTAAGTTTCTATCGAATGGAATTCATAACCCATGTAGCTCAGTTGGTAGCGCACTCGTCTAGTCAACGCGAGAGATGGGTTCGAATCCCATTCGGGGGAATCTTTTTATGTATATAAAATTTTTCAATTTTATATTTTATAAAAAATCACGAATGCTTATTCAATAATATAATCAATATATATACCGTGTTCAAATAAGGGTGCCCACTGTGGGGATCTCGGAAACGGTAAGAGATGGAAGGTCGGTTAAATGAAACAAAAGTTACGCATTTGAGAGGATGTATTTACGGTCTTTGTAGAATTCGAATATCTCTTTTAGTTTTTGAGATATTTGAAAAAATTGAATTTTCTGATTTTCGTTTTATTTTTTCTCGCCTTATTTGAAGAGCTATCAAGAAAAGAAGAGCACATTTTCATTGCCTCTTTTCTAGCTCTACTTAATGCTGTTATTCAATTTTTGATACAACGTTTCATTTGTTAGCAACCATCATCAACTTTATTTTTTTAAATACACGAAAAAATTATTTTTGCCATATTTAGATTCTCTCCTTGATTCTGAATTCAACGATATATCACACTTTATATTTTTGATACGTTTCGGATGGGAAAATTCATATTCAATGTAAAACATTGAAAACGTACAGTTAAAACTAATACTAGAAACATTAGAAAACCGTAAAATTATTATAAAATTGTGTTTTGTAATTTTAAATGATAGACAAATAAAAACAAATTTATTTTAAAGGTTAATAAACTCACAAAAGATTCCCGTTATTCTCTAAACATAAATAGCATCTTCTAACTGTAGCATCTAAAACATTCTTTAACATTTGAGGAGTAATACTAGCAAACGCTTAGAGAACTAACCTTCGTAAATTTTCTTCGTTTTCAATATCGTTTCCATAAATGTAATTTTTAATGTATCCCTAAAAGAAAAAACTCCAAAGGTGTTCTATCTGGAGAACGTACTGGCCACAGTACATTTGCATGAGTGCCAATACATATTTCTGGAAATCTAACTGACAGGTATTCTCTGACAACTCTGGAATTATGTGCTGGTGCACCGTCCTGCATAAACCAACAACCTTCCACTTCTTGGGAAGGCAAATCATTCAAAGCTATCTCTAATTCATTTTGGAGTAAAATTTGGTAACGTTCAGAATTTAAGGATTCATGGTAAATCAAAGGACCTATAATTCGAGTACCGAATATAGCAGCCCACACATTAAATCCGAAACGGTGTTGGTGTTTGGCCGTTTTGTACAGACGTGGATTTACTCTTGTCTTTCTGGGTCACCTGGTCGGAGTCCTTGGCAAATTCTAAATTTATATGGATGTACTTTCTCCTTCTTTAGATCATAATGAGCTGTGGAATGGGATATTCCAGTTGCCTCTTCAATTTTCCTAGTAGAAACCTCTGGATTTTCCGGTACAGCTAATAAAACAGTATTGGCTTTTTCTTCATTGCAAGGTTTTTGCGAGATTTTACAGGTCGTTTGAACGCACCATATTCTTTTAGATTAACTGCTAATGTGCGGAAAGTTCTATTGTGAGGTTGACGCCTTTCTGGATATTTGTTTAAATACATTATTTCGGCTTCAGAACAATTACGTTGACACAAAATGTAACACGTCAGTATATCGAATTTTTCATTATTTGAAAAATGTACTCCTGCCATATTGTTTTTAGGTAAACACAAATTGTAATTAAATCAAAGACCACCAAACAAACGAAATACGTACAACAATCAATTATGAGAGGTTGGTAAATAAAATGAAAAGCCAACCTATTTTTATCAAATGCATCAGTTCGACGGAAGATGTATTTTAACTGTTTAATTAATAGTATTTTCACTAAATACATACTTGTGAATTATTTTATTTTTTTTATATTATTATAGGCATTAGAAAATGAGAAAACGTTATTTTATAATAATTTTACAGTTTTCTAATGTTTCTAGTATTAGTTTTAACTGTACGCTTTCGATGTTTTACATTGAATATGAATTTTCTCATCCGAAACGTATCAAAAATATAAAGTGACATATCGTTGAATTTAGAATCAAGGAGAGAATTTAAATATGGCAAAAATAATGTTTTCGTGTATTTCAAAAAATAAAGTTGATGATCGTTGCTACCAAACGAAACGTTGTATCAAAAATTGAATAACAACATTAAGTAGAGCTAGAAAAGTGGCAATGAAAATGTGTTGTTCTTTTCTTGATAGCTCTTCAAATAAGGTGAGAAAAAATTAAAAACGAAAATCAGAAAATTCAATTTTTTTCAAATATCTCAAAAACTAAAAGAGATATCGAGTTCTACAAAGACCATAAATACATCCTCTCAAATACGCAACTTTTGTTCCATTTAACCGACCTTCCATCTCTTACCGTTTCCTTGTCTTGGACACACACACGCACGTACGCACGCACGCACGCTCGCACGCACGCACGCACGCTCGCACGCACGCACGCACGCGCCGCCACACACACACACACACACACACACACTCACACTCACACACACACACACACACACACAC